>ML677332.1:67671584-67795732 GCA_007922305.1 Dermatemys mawii
CTCTTAGCATAAACCAATGCTTATTTGATGGCAAGGAACAAATCAACCTTTAAACATGCATCTGATAGTAGCAAGCCTATTCCAACCTTCAAGTGAAAAGAGATATATATTTAACAAAGAACGAACAACACTGCTGCTTTTTATGATTGGATTTCTTGCCCAGAACACTCTACAGAGAAACTGGCACAACTGTTCAAGTCCTTCCGGGAGAGCTCTTTTTTTTTTTTTAATTACAACTGACAGGTTTGAAATACTCTAAAAATTAAGGCACGTTATCTACATATTATTTATTTTCCTCAGTAGATCCAACTCAAACTCGTTTAACAGCAATATGCACTCCGCTGTGTTAGCCGCTCAAGTCTTCAGATGGCAGGAGAGTATGGGATCTTCTTACCTGAAAATTGTTTTTTTTTGAGCTATCAAGCCCACAAATTCCAAATGCAAAACTCATCTGAGAGCTTCTCTCTCTTTATCAGAGTGGAGGCAATAGTATACACTTAAAAGCAGATAAACTTAACATCTGGCCTGAAAGACCAATGGACCAAGGCTGACCTTTTGGTATGTGGTAGTGGTGACTGGCATTTGGAATACAAAGCATTTTAAGTTTATAGTCAGCTTGATAAATTTGCGATCCTCTTTTAAAGTCTACTATTAACTGGTTCCCATCTTAAAAGTAATGAGGATTAACTGCTGAAATCTCTCAAAGAAAGACCTGGTTAAGTAGCTTATACTGACAGGAAATGTTGGACCATGTTAGAGTCCCAGCCTCCCAATGAATGCCTATTTTAATGAGAATATTAACAGAAAAAGAATTCTGGGGATTTTGGCTTGGAGAAAAAAAGACATTTGAGGATTATTTTTGTTATTTAGTTTTAAACAAATTTATTCTATCAATAGTTAACACTCAGAATATTTAAACTCCAGTTTAGTTCCTTTATTTCATGCAATTATTTTAATGAACTGCACTCACATACATTTCATAGTTTCTGGTAGGTGTTGGGATGAGGAAAACATATCTGTATAAATGTGAATGTGCATACACAAGTAAACTAGTAGCCTATCGTTAGATGTGCATAATCTCTTGGTGTGATCTAAACAGAGTTTTGTATGAATTTAACTGTTTGGACTGGGGGCTTGGTTTGCATGGCTTTGCATCCTGCCCATTCTGGATAATAATCATTGATGGACTTATCTTCCATGAACTTTAGTTCTTTTTTGAACCCTGTTATAGTTTTGGCCTTTACAGCATCTTCTGGCAAACAGTTCCACCAGCTGACTGTGTGAAGAAATACTTCCTTTAGTTTGTTTTAAACCTGCTATTAATTTCATTTGGTGACCCCTAGTTCTAGTGTTATGAGAAGGAGTAAAACAACACTTTCTTATTTATTTTCTCCACTCCAATCATGATTTTATAGACCTCTATCATATCCCACCTTAATCGTCTTTTTTCCAAACTGAAAAGTCCCACTCTTATTCATCTCTCCTCATATAGAAGCTGTTCCATACCCTTAATAATTTTTGTTGCCCTTTTCTGTACTTTTTCCAATTCCAATATATTTTTTGAAATGGGCAACCAGGCCTGCACACAGTATTCAACATGTGGGCATACTATGGATTTATTTAGAGGCAATATCATTTTCCTGTCTTATCTATCTCTTTCCTAAAGATCCAACATTCTGTTAGCTTTTCTGACTGCTGCTGCACATTGAGTGGATATTTTCAGAGAAAGGGATTGTGACTTCAGAGATAAACCAGGCTGACTTCGGTTTGCTTGAATGCTGCAGTCCTATTGATTGAAGTGAACTTGAGAGGCACACAGACAAGCACTTTCAAGATCACCAGAGCAGTCATTCACTTAAATCCAAAACACATCAAGACTTTATCGCATATTTACAGGTAGTTGTCTTTCAAATGCCATTATGCTGAACTGAACTAGGGTAGAAAATCTTTTCAGACATCAGAAATTAAACTACGTAACAAAGAATGTAGAAATACACCCGCTGGGTATATTTCTTCACTACTTATATAGCACATATGCAATATGGGAAGACATGACAGGTGTTCAAATTTTATAAAATATTCTGAAAATATACAACTTTTTAATAAAACCCTGAAGCAGACACCTAAGTGGCTTCTTTGTTTTTATAAGTCAGGGCAATTAAGAAAGAGTGGGTCATTTAAAAAAGTTTGAACTGTAGAATTTCAAAATAAAAGGGAACTTAAAAGTTAAAATTAAAAATCTACTGTATCCAAAAATTTCATCTCACTCCTTGTACGTCTTAGAGACGGGTAGTTAGCCAGCAGCTGGAATCTGCAGGCCAGTATTCTCAGATGACTGCTAACTATAGCTGGGAGGAACAGGCTGAAGTCTTTTTTTCATTTTATTTTTTAAAATATTAGGAGTCAAGCTTTCGCACTAGCAATGGTAGAGAGCACACACATGAGGGGAGCACTAAGACAGTTTAGTGGCAATGCGTAAGCCATGGATTGACAAGTAACGATCTCCTTATACTTCTGCTCCTAAAATTGGGACATGGACTGAGAATGCTCAAGTACACAGCAGAGAGATATAGCTGACTTTGTTGAAACACCATACATCAGCCTCAAACCCTTGCTATATGTGACCTCACCATTCTCACCTGGCACAGATGTCCCAGAAAAGAACAGGACCTTTTCCACATAAAATGGATGACATGAAGAAATCACTGAACTAAAGTTGATTTAATAAAGATGGATTAAAAAGGGCTTGATAAAGGAAAAAGAGAGACAAAAGGTTTGAAAAGAGAAAGTCGATGATTTGGAACAAAATCAGCTTGTGTAAGGAAGCAAAGGGACAGGAAAATTGAGCTGAGAGAGCAAACCACCTACAGATTTTGGGAATCCTGCAAAATAACCCTAGTGGGCTTCATTAGGGAAGTTTTTGCAGCAAGTTTAGAAACTCAGATGAGGCAAAAGGCCCTGTATACTATGAAAACTGTTTAATAATTGGCATGGGAGTTCAGGTGGGGAAGGGAGAGCACATGGGCATCACAACTAATGCTGCAAGTTTGTCATGGAGGTCATGGAAGTCACAGATTCTATAACTTTCTGCAACCTCCGTGAAATTCCGCAGCTGCAGCCGCCAGTGTGGCTGACTCCAGGGCTGCCTGAGCAACTGGCCCTGGGGCCAGCCATTCAGGCAGCCACATTGGCCGCTGCTAAAGCCGCCCCGGGACCAGCCACAGTGCAACAGCACCCGGGGGCAACTCAGATTTAGTCGTGGGCATTTTTAGTAAAAGTTATGAACAGGTCACAGGCCGAAAATTTTTGTTTATTGCTTGTGACTCAGTCCATGATTTTTACTAAAAATAACTGTGACTAAAAGTTAACCTTAATTATGACCATAGTACTCCAATACATGGGGGAGGGAGGCAGATTTTTAAGGAGTGGCTGGGGCAGGGCCGTGTACAACAGTAAAAATAAAAAAGTTCATTCTTTCGTTTTCTTTGACTCCAGGTTGTAGGGCAAAGTCAGAAATAAGAGAATATAGAGCTCCCCAAAGAAGAAACAGATTCAGCCATTTTATGCCCAGGGATGTTAAATGGAGAAGGGACACCTTGTAACAATTTTAGGAGATGAACTGAAGTTCTTGGACAAGATGCAGGGAAGAAAGTCAGAACAGGATTAATCTTTTATTCTTTTTACATCAAAGACATAACGATTATAGGACAACCACACAATTTCAACTTCTGTTATGTTTCTTCTCCTTTCCCTATTTTAATATCTGCAGATAACAGGTTTCCCGGTCACCATTTTCTCTTGTGAGACTTCATAAGACTTAAAATTGCTTTGCCAAATAATTGAAATAAAACATGGATGGAAACAGGGAGAGGTGTCAGTCTCTCTCAGCTAAGAGGAGCTAGGAACACAGTGGAATTATCTCTTTTTAGTGCCCCAAAATCAGGGACACTTTCCTTTAATCATGCAAATGAAATGGAGTGTGCCCAGCATCTAACAAGCTTTGTTTACTAAATTTTGGGGCAGTCATTGTAGACTATCCTCTAATACCGAATGAATTCTCTCTGTATTTAGTAGATGCTTATCTTGAAAGGTATTTTAAAAACTCTTCCTGTCATCTTACTTTTCCCAATCAAAAGTTTGCTTCATTGGAAACAGAAGCATAGGCAGAAACTAGCAGTTGAGTTAATTTCACATGCAAATGTCTGGTTCTCCTCTTTCCAAAAAAATGGATAGGCATTGGCAGAGTAAAGGATTTTAAATGCTATCTGGGTGCAGGGCTTCACTGTTGTCTCTTTTTTCCACATCTGAAATCCCCCTCCACCCACCTACCCCATTTACATCAAAATTAGACTTGAATGATCACCTGCAGCAGCAGCAATATTTTCTTGTTACTTGCTGAGATCTACAGATATATATATTTTTAAAAATAAAGCCAGATATTTGAAGGAATTTTTGACTTTAGTCTACAATATTCCAAATTGGAGCATACAGTATTAAGGGAAACATCTCAGACAGATGCTTAGTGTCCACCCCATCCCACCCCCGATTCCTGAGTGGTGTCATGGGTTTGGATCAGAATATTGGCTAACTTGTTCCATTTGATGTGACTATGCGGAATACCAACCCAACTGAAAGCTTTGCTAGTCAATCAGTTACTCAACAGGCAGTTGTCTGTTTTTGTAATGAGAAAGGGCTGGAATACCTGCTGAGGTGTGGGAAATAAAAAATAGCTATACTGACTTCATAAACATCTTGTAATATAAGAAAAGGGAAGTCAACATTTGTGCCATCCAAACTCGACGACAAGTTCTCTAATTTTCTAAGGTAACAATAGAAAAAATAGTATTAGAGATACATCTGAACAGTTTACTCAACCACAGATAAGCCCTGAATGAGTGAAGCAGAAACTTTTCTAACATATTAGACTCCCCCGCATAAGCCCCCCTCCATTCCTTGCAATAGAGTCTTGTGACAACAAATCCATATTGTCCTTACAAAAAAGGAAAGGATCCAAACTTCTGTAGGCTGTACTGTCTCCTAGAAGTAATGAACAGCCTGAAGCTTCTAATGAAATACATCAGAACACACCATAACAAAGACACTAGGAAAAAATGAAGATGCAAGTCTTTAGAAATATGCAGAAAACTCTCTCAAAAATATTCTGTATGCAGTAGTTTGATTATCCTGTGGGGAGGAAAGCAGCCACATTTCACTCCCTTCTATTTTGTGACTTTGTTTGTATTTATAATTATGGTTGGCCTCACTGTTAAATGCCCTCTTGATCTCTGGCACATTTTACAGGGTAGGAGTACCTTCATTTATAAACTTTCAAGCATTGAGGAGTATGACCTCAAAATTGATACATTTCACAGGCTGATCTCAATACAAAAGTTAATTTGTTTGTCCCAGAACAGAAAAAAACGTCTTATGAAAAGTCCGCAAGTTATTTCCACAAATAAACAAACTGACATAATTTTGGGACAGAGTTTTCTTTTAATGTTCCCAAGAAACATTAATTATGAGTGAAGTTATATGTACACAGCAGCAAAGACAAAAATACTGTTTCTGAAGAATAAAAATCTAATAGCGCTCTCCAAAAACCTTCCCCTAACACCTATTAAACTCCCCAAACTACACAGTTTTAGTTCATATTGTACATCACACTGAAATAAAAAAATAATTCCAAAGTCCTATACAAATATTAAGAAGAATAAATACATTTTTACTTGGGAGGTGTTCTTTGATACAAACCCTCTAATAATTTTCCCCACTGTGGTGTTGACACGTGGCCACACGAAGAGACATTTTGGCATCAGCACAATTAGAGAATGCATGCTAGGAAGTAAAAGAAAATCTCTCTTTGAGGGAAGAATTTTGCTTTATCAACACAGTTTAAATTGTTCCTCGGACATTTTCTGCCGTGTACTCTCAATTTCACTCAAGAAAAAATTGCTATAATTTACAATAAGCAAATCAATCTGAGGAAGGAGAAAGCAGCAATTTTCACAGTCAATATCACTTTCAGGTAATAATTTGCTATTTTCATGAAACCAAGATTTAAAGAAAGCTGAAATAAAAGGAATCAAATACAATGCAAATAAACCACAAAGTCACTTTGAATTTCTTCCCCAAAAAGAATACTATGAAAATTATTAACATTTTCACAATGATCATAAGAAAAATTACTCAGGAGATGCATATATATCTATGACCTACCTTGCAGAAGGGCTCCATTTCTCTTGAAAAAGGTGCTTCCTGGCCAAATGGGTGGACCTGATGTGCTAAAGGTAACAAGAAATAAGTGTAAAGAAAATCTCATTTACATATAGTACTTTACAAGTTACTATTTTAATGACGTCCTCTCCTTTTAATGTGGTATCAACTTTGTCATGTTTTGACTTTAAAACAGGACCCAATATCCACATTATTTGATAAGCTGATTTAAGATTCACATTCAATTTCACAAGAAAATCCTCAGCCTAACCCTCCAGCCTCACACTCACCCACATGCTAATTTAGAGAAAGACAGCATGGGGTGGAGGGTCACAAAAAATATTTACTGGATTCACAATGCAACAAATGTTCATTGGGGTTTTTTTTAAAAGGCATCTACTACTGGAAAACAATATACTTAAATGCTTGGCTGTATTCTGAACAACCCACTTTCCCAGTTTAAAAGCAACAGAATTAAAAAAAGCTTAGCCAAATACTGTACTTTTCCTGTATTTTCATAGGAATATTACTTCCATGAAGAATGCCATGCATCAAGTGACATCTCATTGTCATCATCATTAATAATCACATTAATAAGAATACAACTTCAATTGCTATGGACAGTAAGTTTAGGAGGATGGACAAGAGCCATGAGTTTTACAAGAGGCTTATTTTATCAGTCATTATTTATTACGTGAGTTGAGGTAATGCATAGGGCTCCAATTATGGACCGGGACTCCACTGTGCAAGGCACTGTACAAATACAGAACAAAAAAGGGGCCTGCCCTGAGGAGCTTACAATCTAAGCATAAGGCAGGAGACAGCAGTGGATTCTAACAGATGGGGAAGCACTAGGAAACAGTGAACAATAGGCAGTGATATTGATGCAGCAGTAGCCTAATAGTTAAATTTTTGGTAGACAATTTTAAGGAGGGATGATGGATAATGAAGGTAGATAATGAATTTGCTTTGCAAATATTTATGGGGAGCTCCTCACAAGCGTGAGGGCCAGCAAAGAAGAAATCATAAAGGTGCCGGACTGAAAATTAAACAAATTGGCAATGAAGGCTGGCATCATTTTCCAAGTGGAGGAAGGAGTCAACATCTTGACAGCCTACAACAGATGACAGATCAGGCAGATATAAGCAGTGAAGAGCCTTGAAAGTGAAGACAAGTACTTTGTGTTTGATGAGAAAGGGGAGGCAGGGAATGGATGCACAAAGGGAGGTGAACATGGTCAAAGCAATGAGATAGGGAAATGATCTTTGCAGCAGCGTACCAAGTGCATATAAGCAGGGCAAGCTTGCGTTTGTTAAGTCAAGAGATGAGTAGATTGCTGTAGCTGAGATGAGGAGGACTTGGAGACAGGTGTAAATCATATGACAAGCTGCTACAGTGGGTCTCGCTATCATCTGGTTGAGTAAGAATATTTCACGCAGATTTGTGTTTTGCTAGAGGATTTAAAAAGAAATTTTGTGAAGTGCTGACTCAGAACTTATAGTGCTTCTATAGCTGCCCTACTCAGAGACCAATATTAGAGATTTTTTTCCCCTCTCCACCAAAATTTGGTTTGTTGGAGTCTTAAACAGATCAAGAAAATTAACACCCTAATGCATTGTGATCTCTAAACAATCTGTTAAACTGTATCTAATCATTCCTCACAGAACACTACCTACATAACTAACAGCAACTTCAGCACACAGGGTATTTCATGAGAAACAAATAGGATCTATGACAAGAGTTTAAGGCAATAACAGATCTGCAGGCTGATCGACTTAAGACTTTCAGCTTTCTGAGATAGAAAAATAGAGTATTATGCAGCTTAGAGTGTGGAGGTATTTTGGAGGTGTCTTTTAAAAAAAACAAACAGATCCTGCATTAACACTAAAAAGCCACTGCACCTTAGTAATGGCAGGGGTTACTCTATCTGCCAAATATTCCCTTCTCTCCATAGCTGTGTAATGTGATTTATGCAGCTTGGTGCCCTCAAAAGTCACCTTTATGCAGGGATGCTTAATTAGTTGTAAGCACCTGGGGAACCTTCAGAAAGAAAGGCACTAAATACAATATAAGCTTTTATTATAAACTAGAAATCTCAGGTATGCTGATAGGGCTTAGACATGGAGAGCATTTTAAAGCACAAACTCTAGGGCAGGGGTGGACAGCCTGTGGCTCTGGAATCATATAAGGCTCTTCAGAAGTTAATATGCGGTTCCTTGTATAGGCACCGACTCTGGGGCTAGAGCTACAGATGCCAACTTTCCAATCTGCCAAGGGGTGCTCACTGCTGAACCCCTGATTCTGCCACAGGCCCTGCTCCTACTCCTTCCCTTCCCCTGAGCCTGCTATACCCTCGCTCCTTCTTCTACAAGCCTCCTACATGCCACAAAACAGCTGATGGGGGTGGGGTGCTGATCAGCAGGGCTGCCGGTGGGTGGGAGGTGCTGGGAGCGGGGGTGGGGCGGGAGCTGATGGGGTATGCTGATGTATTACTGTGCCTCTTTGGCAATGTACATTGGTAAATTTTGTCTCCTTCTCATGCTCAAGTGGGCCAACCCTGCTCTAGGTGAAAAATATCTTTAAAAACAAAAAGATATGTTGTAGCATTCTAGAGGGAAGAAGAAAAAACACATATATTAAAGGGTCTTTATTACAAAATCATGACATGAGTTGCAAAAAAAAAAGTGCACTGAAGCTTTAAAAAAAATTAAGAAAAACAAAACAAAACACAACCCGGAATTATATATTTACTACACTGTAAAGTCATCTTGAAACAAGCACCATAGAAGCATAAGTTACCAGGATACGAAAGTGCCCTAGAAGCAAATCCAAACACAAATTAAAAAAACAAAAACAGATACTTTTCAGAAAGATTAACAAATAGCAACTTCTGTGATATCAGTTAACAATTCACCCCCCATCTCCTTCATCTTTGGAAGCACAGTCTAAGGAAAGCAACACATCATTTCTGTTCATTACTTTTCTCTCTCTTTTTGTTTGACTACTACTACATCTAAATCAGTGAAATGGAAAACAGATGCCTTTTGTTACATTTGCAAGGTTCTGATAAAATGTCATGAATAAAAAACACACTATTTTTCAAAAAATTATTCTGCAGAGACTTTTGCGCTAACATATACATGTTTCACTGAGTGACTCACTTAAATAAAGTATTAATATATGGTCTGTAAAAGAATTCAAGTCAATAGCCTAGGAATAAAAGCCTTTTATAGCACAGGAGAGAATTAACTAAAATAGTATTACAAAATCATTGTTACCAGTGTGAAAATATTGCAAGTATATACATGCACAGATATCACACACACACCTACCTACCTACACGTGAATGACTACCAACATCCTTGCTGTACACACCTTACCTTACAAATCAGGGCATTGATGCTTCAAGGTGTTGGACACTATGAATTCACATGGACGTAAATGACAGCACCTTGTGGGACTGGGCCCTAAGTTTAAAGGGCCTCATGGAATCCAGAATCATCTTTGGGGTTGGCACATGGCAAAGTTTCAAAATGATAAGGCAAATATGCTGTACAAACTTGTCCTGGACAGTGGGCTAAACATGACATTCCCAGCCTTATGTTAAAAGGTTACCATGTAAAATTCAGTGGAATCCTGAAGTGAAGTTTTAATGAAATTTTCTCACAACCAGGCTATTAGAGTAATTTGGGAATAGGAAGGGTGAACAGAGAGATATTAACTGATATTTTTGACTAGACATAATGTCTTTGATGTAGGAAACAGAAAGCAATGATGGATTTACCTTGTATTTTCCTGAAACTGAAAAAGCTCAGAGACTCGCATGAAAAATCAATCTGAGCCCACTGAGATTGAGAAAATTGAGTGCAGATCTCCAGGGAAGAAATTTGGAAATTCAAATGTGTAAGCAGAGTGCCACAGAGAGTGAGACAGATCAAGATTTTCAATAATAAGCCTCTGTGTTTGCAGAACAGTGCTCACATTTAACTAAAACTGGTAATTGTTGGATAAATAAGCTTCCAGTTCCCAAACTCTTTACACACAAAGTCTCAGGTGGTATTAACTGTTAAAATTTAGTTCAATTTGAGAAACGAGAGTTGAACAGTCTCTCAGTTTTAAAGTATTCAGTGTTTGCCTCCTCCCTGTTTCCAGTGAAGTCAACATTTGGAAAAGCTCACCCAACACACACCACCTATGATGAAAACACCCTTTGGAGTCATCCAGAGTATTCTTGGGCTGCATTCAGTTGTCTATATAATTTGTGAACTACTTCAGGCAGAGACTATTTATCCATCTGTTTTCTACAACAGGAAACACAAAGTAATATAAATGTCATAGAGCAGGAGTAGGCAACGTATGGCACGGGTGCTGAAGGTGGCACACAAGCTGATTTTCAGTGGCACTCACACTGCCCGGGTCTTGGCCACCAGTCTTGGGGGCTCTGCATTGTAAATTTAATTTTAAATGAAATTCTTAAGCATTTTTAAAACCTTATTTACTTATTTACATACAACAATAGCTTAATTATATATTAAAGACCTTCTAAAAATGTTATGTATTACTGGCACGCAAAACCTTAAATTAGAGTAAATAAATGAAGACTCAGCACACCACTTCTGAAAGGTTGCCGACCCCGTCATAGAGTATACAAAAAGAATTTTTTTGTGACCAGCATATCCCAGTAATAATAATGTTACTTTTATACCACTTACTCTTTTTTTAAAAAAAGAAGTGTTGAGCAGGAGTGAGATCCAGTTTAGATTCTCCTTGAATATCTACCTCTGGCTACTAGAAATACTGAACTTTTAAGCAAAGGAATACGATAGTCCCATTTAGTGTGAGGTCCACTTCAAATGTGACGTAGTGTTCAAAAACTAGAAACTGATCCAGAAAGAAAGCTACAGCTATTTTAAAGTTGCTATGATTTAAAGCCATAAAAAAAACCTCTCAGTATATTATTTTAAAAGTGTACAGTTTAATGGATCTGTGAACGGATATGCTTTAAGTTTGTCTTATTTAGAACACTCTGCAAACCATACACTTCTATAGCATTCAGTATCACAAAATTGTTTTAATGCTGTGCTCTAATGACACTAGAATATAAATAAACTTTAGTCAGAAATATAAACTGTGAACTGAAAATACGCAATACTTGAGGAGCTAACTAAAAAAGAGTTTGGATAGGTCAACAAATGCTGTAGTTGGGAAACAACTCTGAGGTTCTAAGAACTTCTGGCCTAATGTATATTTGCTATATGTAGTCAGTATTAATTTATAACTAAAAAGGTCTAATCTAGGGATCGGCAATCTTTGGCATGCGACCCGTCAGGGAAAGCCTCTCGCAGGCTGGGATGGTTGGTTGGTTGGTTTACGTGCAGCATCCACAGGTTTGGCCGATCACAGCTCCCACTGGCCAATGGATGCTGTGGGAAGCGACAGATGTGCTGTCCGCCTCTTTCCGCATCCCCCTTTGGCCAGGAGCAGCGAACCAAGGCCAGTGGGGACTGCGATCAGCCAAACCTGCAGACGCTGCAGGCAAACAAGCTGGCTGGGCCTGCCAGCAGCTTTCCCTGACAGGCCACATGCCAAAGGTTGCTGATCCCTGGTCTAATCAAAGTAACTGTCCCATTAGTACATATAAATGTTGTTTTGACAGGTTGTTTTTGGCTTTAATGACACAAGAAGATTTTAAAATGGAATGAGGTTTGTAATCTGAAGCACATCACAACAGTATACTGGAGAGGGCATGGATAAGAACAGATTGCATCTAAGAAAATATATAGAAGCACAAACAGTCCTCTTGTTGAAGGACAATCATTCTATTACCTGCATTTTGTGAAAGATAAATTGAAGATTCAATCCTACTCTGAACCATAGGGGGTGCCCACCATTGTGTAGACTGTAATGGCAGACAATGCAAAATGCATGCTAACAGTAGCAGATTTTACAACTATATAGGGATGCAGGCCCATGCATTTAAGTTCAGGATGAATCCCTCTGAATTCAGTCATTCTAACTAAAGTATGTATGCAAGTTCCTATCAGTAAAACATTGCATGGTTAAGAAAATCTTCATCCATGCAGTAAGCTATCAAAAATTCTCAACAGTAAATGGCTAAGCGAAGTCAAGTCAATGGCATTTTTCTGTCTGACACTTACTTGAAGATCCAGGGGTATCAATTGGAAGAACCCTACTGATTTTGGTTACAATTGGAAAAGCCCAATTTCCACCAAGTCTGATGATTGGCTGATTTACCTCTCATGTCACAATCTCACTAGGGAGCCTATGGGAGTTGAAGAGAGGGACACATAGGGTTTGGGGCAAAGTCGCCTGGAAATTTTTCTAATAGGATCTTGTGGGGTGGGGAGGTTGTCAGAAGAAGTTGATTCATACAAATCTAACACATTCTGCAGGAACGTGTCAATTTTAACAAATGTTTTTGTTGGAAACGAGGCAGGTTGGCCAGCCCATCAGGAAACCAACCAGGAGCTTCTGGTGTGTGAAATGAGGTTGGCTCACAGAAGCAATGAAAAGTGTGACCCTGTAGTTGAATTATTTCTATCAAAATGTATATCACAGATTTACAAGATCTTAAAGAGAGTATAGGCTGCAAGAGACTTAAAACAAGGAAATAAAACTCCTTTGTCTGCAGGAATTTACATTAGAGCAAGGAGTCTGCATTTCTTACAGCCAAACAAAAAAGAGTAAGACATAACTCCTCTTTCAAAGTTGCAGTATTTTACATTTATGCCAAAACTCCAGCCGGCCTCCTTTTCAGAAAGGCCTGATTTAAAAGATTTCTCAAATTCAAACAAAACCAGTTGTACGGGTCCAAACACAAAAGAGTTAAGGTATGATGCGAAGGGAGAGGGGGAAGGTAATAAATATGAGGCCGACGATTATTATATTACTAAAAATATATCTGGAAGAAATGGAGGGAAGGGAAGAAAAAAACCACACAGACAGAATATAGTTTAAACTCCTTTTGAAGTAGGGAGTTGTTAACAGAGACAAAATGTCAAGGGGAAAGGAGTTCTATATCCCATGGCTAGCCACAACAAGTGGCAGGGTCCCTAAAAGGTGGGTAATGACGGAGCAGATACCAGTCAAAATGAAGCTCTGAAAGGAAACTTAAATACGGCTTACACTGGTAAAGGCTCTAAAGATCAACAGCATCAGCTGAAAGCCAAACACACTGCTTTATATGCACTGAATGTAAAGAACATGGGACAGGAATAATATAACCACAATTGTTTCATTTTTAGCTACTAGAAAGCATTTTATCTTTAAAGTCAGAAACTATTACAATAGACTACCACCTTCTATTTGTACTCATTTAAAACCTCTTTGTAATTAAATCATTTTATTTTTAATTTAAACTAATTCATTGTTGTGTTTAAAATGAACTGTTTGGTAACTCCATTTAAAGAAAGAAACTGTTGTATACTGACTCCTTCACAGGGGCAACGGACCTTTAATATCTGAACTGTCCAGGAAAGGGTGGGACAGTGCAGAACACGTTTCTTGTGAAAATTCAGGATTAGGAGTATGTTGAGGTTACCCTGTTGATAGTACCCAAGGCTGGTGGAAGCCAGAGCATGGTGGTGTGTTGCTGACAGGCTGCAGCTATGCGACAGACACCCGGGGTGTGACCTGCATGCTGTTAGTTTGGTTTGTGAGCAGCCCTATTTCGAAGCTACAGCAGCAAAGCACTGTGAGGCACCTACGACTGCAGGACAGGTGGTGACAATCCCTCGCTAGTCTGGACTGCACCTCAGAATTTAATACCATCAGACCCTGATCTAAAGCCAGAAGTAGATAATGATCCTGACCATTACAATCAGTTCTAAAGGAAGGCTCAGGTATTACTGGTATACAAGTGAAAATGGAGATTAATAGCTACTACTTTTTTGTTCCTGGAGAGATTTAGGATTGGAGGGTAATTCACAAGCACTCCACTATCAAGATTTGGTAAGGATGTGGCATACCCCAATATTTTCCCCCGTTTGCCTTCCTTGGTCTCAGAGTTATGGATTTTATATACTATGGAAATTCATTCAAAGCTGTGGAGATTCTCCACAAGCTGCACTTGTACAGAGAAGGGGAGACTGGTTATTCAGAAAAAGGAGGCTGATACTGGCTCGTTTCACATTCTCCTGCTTCTCTGGAGAAATGACTTGCTCACCTTCTCTGCACCTCCCTCTTGGGTTATTTGCTGCAGCCCTCCCCATGCCCCCCACCTGCCCTAGCTCACCTTTGCTCCACCTCCTGCCCTGAGCATGCTGCCGCTCTCCTTCTCCCCCGTCCCTACCAGGCTTCCAGCGCCAAACAGCTGAAATGCAGCACGCCCGTGGGAGGAGACGGGGCTGGGGATTTGGGGAAGAGGTTGGAATGGGGACAGGAAGGGGTGGAGTTAGGGTGGGGCTGGGAAGGTGCAAGCACCCACCAGCACTGGCTAAAGTCAGCGCCTATGATGGGAACCATGGAGAAATGACAGTTTACAGCAAAATACTTGAAAATTTCAGTTCCTTTTGCAGTTCTTACCCCAATGGGAGATGCTTCCTACCAGCTGAGCACAAATAGGCCTGTTCTGAGATAATCAGTGCTGCTTAACCAAAGATAGTGGGGAGGAGTAAAGAGATCAAGGAACAAGTGTAATTTGGGTTTGAACTAATTCTGTTAGAATTGTTCAGAAACACTTGTGTGTCAAATGAAGCTCTTGCAACTCAAGTGACTCTCTGATCTAACATTTAGAGAAATAAGTTCCTTTATACATAACAACTTCATTTTCCAAACCATGTGTTGCACACACATCTTCTGTATATTCAGAATTATGCTTCAGTTGTTATTTTCAGATAAGTACAGTTGTATTCAAAAAGCAACTTAAACATTCAGCACATGACCAAAACCACCCTGTGTAATGGAAAGGACACTTGATTTTATTCACCTGAGCAATTTGCTCATTATTACAGTTTTTATTATTCTTAAAATACCCCATGAAATGATGCAAAGTGATCTTCTTGCAATGTGAGTTGAAAATTCATGGATATTTACTATATTACTTTTGGGTATATAGACTGTTTCAGAGTGCCTTTGTATACAAGGCGATTTAATCATCTTATAGCTCCCCTACAGAAGCTTGCAAAAGCAACGCTATAGGCCAGGGGTGGACAAACATTTTGGCCCGAGGGCCACATCGGGGTGCAAAACTGTATGGAGGGCCAGGTAGGAAAGACCGTGCCTCCCCAAACAGCCTGGCCCCCGGCCCCTATCCACCCACTACCACTTCCTGCCCCTTGACTGCCCCCTCAGAACTTTGATCCATCTAAACCCTCCCCTCGCTCCCTGTTCTCTGACTGCCCTGACGTATTTCCACAAACCCACCCCCTGACCGCCCCCTGGGACTCCCACATCTATCCAACCCCTTACCATGCTGCTCAGAGCAGCAGGACTGGCAGCACCGCTGTCCGGCAGGGGCGGTAGGCTGGAGTGCTGAGGCTGTGGGAGAGGGAGGATAGCGGGTGAGGGGCCAGCGGTTATCTCCCCAGCTGGGAGCTCGGGGACGGGCGGGACTGGCCTGGATGTGGCCCACGAGCTGTAGTTTGCCCACCTCTGCTATCATTAAATTTACAAGGAAAAGCATGTAGGGAACTGCAGGTTCAGAAACTTTGCTGAGAGTTTTCTACTAATGCGTCCCTTTGGGAGTGGGTGGATAGGGACACATGTAAAGCTTTGTGGAGGAGCCTTCCCCAACAGTGCCCACTGGCTCCCTTTTGTGGCCAGAACTCTGCTCCTTCAACCATACAAAATCCCCTATTGGGGCAGGGCAGAGAGAGGATCCAAACACAGAGAAAGCAGTAAATGCTCAAGGAACAGTATTCGTTTTAGCAAGTACCACCATCTCCTACCAAAAGTAGCCAACACCTTGCTCAGAATCCTTTTAGCCCACTAAATCCTGCCCCACCCCAACCACAGAGCTATGTCCCAGCAGAGTTAAAATGGAGTTACCACTCCTTTTTTTCAGGGAGGGATATGGAGCTCCTTAATTCTTCATTGTTCCCCTCCATTCATCACAGCGTAAGGAACACAGATCCTTCTATTACCATTCTGCATTCATTCTGCTACGTTCAACTTTACAGCCATTACTAGACCAGAACTAACGAGACTGTAGTACAAAGAGGGGTGAATATGCTATAAATCCAGCTATATACACTGTGGTTATATTAAAGAATTTATCACCCACATTATACTTTTTGAGCAATACAGCAGCTTTTATATACTGATGTATTCGACTCAGACTCACGTTCTGTTAACAAGACAAGAATTTACAGTTCCTGCCAACAACTTTCTGGCGGTTAATATCACAATTAGCTATTACCTAGCAACATTCAAGCAAGCTTCCTCCCACATCAGGAATCCCCAACCCACTAATGAAAATACAGGAAAAATATTTTGAAAGTACATATTCTTAACACTTCCCTGATTTTAATGAAAACTGATTACTTCAGAGATTTTTAACTACACAAAATCATTACTCACTGGTCTCAAATTTTCCTGCAAGTGCCAAGGCATTATTTTAAGAAATTTATGACTTCACAATAGCAATTTTTATTTATAAAGATTAATCTAATATTACAGTAACACTTCTCCCTCCCTTGTAGTTCCCTCTTTTATTGTCTCCGTATGACTCACTTGTTGTGGGATGTAGACTGTAAATCTTAGGACTGGGACTTGACTTGTTTCTCTGAAGGTGTTTAACACACTTTTGAAGGAAAAATAATAAATGCTGATTTCTTGTGTATTCTAAGTTTTGTACAAGATTATATGATTGCCACTGGGTTTATCCTTAGACCAGGGGTCTCAAACATGCGGCCTGTGAGTTCTTTGCTGTGGCCCACCAAGCTCCCTGCCTCCCCTCCCCTGGAATTACTTCCTAGGCTGCCAAACTCCCCTCACCACCCCCACCACCCCAAGTTATTTCCTGGGGCCACTAAGCTCCCTGCCTCCCTCCGCCCCCCGCATCGCGTGCTGCTTCCCACTCCTCTACCTACCTCCAGGCAGTTCTCGCCACCAAACAGCTGTTTGGCAACTTAGCAGTTTCCAGGAGGGACAGGAGAGGAATGGGAAGCCATGTGCACAGGGGAGGAGAGGCAGGAATTTGGGAAAGGGGTTGGAATAGGGGCAGGGAAGGGGTGGGAAGAGGAAGCGTGGGGCTTCATAGAAGGGGTGGTGTGGGGACGGAGGCAGTAGGGGTGTGTCTGTATGAGTGATGCGGCTCTCGGGCCAATGCATTAGTCCTCGTGGGGCCCTCTGGGTCATTTGAGTTTGAGATCCCGGTCCTAGACCTTGAATAAAGTTAAACACAAGAGGAGAAAGTGGGCTGCAAAGGTCTTCAAGAACAGACAACAACATGTATTGAAAACCAAATGTATTTTGCTTTTTGAAGGACAAATGTTGTGAGTTGATCAGGCACTCCCCAAAGACTGAATTGTGCATCTTTCCAGAGGAGAATTCTGGGAGGCCCCATTTAATGTTTTCTTACATCACCTTTTCTTCTCCCCTTCACCATCTTCAAAATTTCAGAGCACAAGTCATCAATCTTCTAGTCCAGGAAAGTTGGGCCAAGTTTCCTTTGGAACCCATCAAAGAGTCTCCTGAGATAGCCCAAGGGATCTCATCACTGGAGACATGTTGGGCGCTCCCTTTTTGTTGGGATACCCTCTCTCTGTGGCCTCCAGCAATATTATGGCCCTTGCTAATGGCTGAAAATAGCTTTATCAACACCAGTTACAGAGGCAAAGCCTGTAAAAGGTAAAGCAATTGGCCTCATATTTTTGTTTTGTTCTTTTTTTAAAGCTACAGCTTTTTTATTTTTAAACTGACACCCCTATCTAGATGTTTGCATTTTGGACTAGATCTGTCAAACTAGTCACTGCTTTCTGCTTTAAATACTGTAACATTTCTTTTGAGATCTTTGTTTTTCTAGGCTGAATACCAGAATAGAAAAAAAACCCACCACATATATTTAGAAACTCATTTTGAGCCAAATGTGCCATGTTTTATAATTAAAAAGATTTGTCTCCAAGAGGACTCATGTTCATTGAGTGCAGGAGTTTCTGGCTATCAGCCTCAAATTCCGGTTTTATCACTAACTGAATATGTAGATTTTGGTCAAGTCTCTTCACTTCTGAGCCTCAATTTCTCCGCTTCTAAAACAAATATAATACTGGCCTACCCTGTGGTGCTGCAGGGAAGAATTATTATTTGTTGGATAGTATTGTGAAAATAAAGCACTATGTACGAAGTGTTTTGTTTAAATGTGTTTAGTTAAAGTTTACTTCATTTGTAGCATGCACTGTTCTGCCTCACCCCTTTTATTATTTTGGAGGAAGACAACATGTTGGTGGATACAAGAGTTATATCATTTATTGTTATGCTGCTTATAGGTCTCTCAATTCCTTACTAAACACAGTCAAGGTCCTCTGTTCAACTCAAATCCTATATAGGAATTGCACAAGGCAGGGGAGAAGGTTTTGAAAGTGTTCTTGGGTTAAGAAGCTGTTCAGGAGTGTCTGTGCACAACATAATTGGTGTCTGTGCCAGCCTATATAGGCAGAGGTGGTCACTCAGAGGATAAAACAGGAGACAAGCTAAAGATCCCCATTTATGGGCATTATGGGTATGCCTACACTGAGATTAAAAACCCATGTCTGGCACATGCCAGCTGACAAGGGGCTCTATAATAGAGGCATAGATCTGGGAGGTGGGAGGGTCCCAGAGCTTGGACTGTAGCCTGAGTCCAAACACCTACACCTCAGTTAAACTGCTCCATAGCTTGAGTCAGCTGACACGGGCCAGCTGTGGGTGTTTAACAGCAATGTAGACATACCCTATGGGCCCTACTACTAATATGGAGGGGCTGCAAATCATAAGCTAGAATAGCAGCTGCAGTGGCCTAGGTTAGTGACGGGAGGGTGTGGGGGTGAATTTGATTTCCCTACATTCCATCCCTTTAGGAATGGGATATGCTCAGGCTTCCAGCAGGTGGGACAAATTTCACATGCCACACAGTAATACGGAAGTGTCGCTGTTCATGTCTTCTTTAAAAAGACAATTCCTAGTAAACTGAATTAAAGCAGCCTTATCTTACAATGTTAGATAGAAGAAAAGCAACTTTCCCAACAATCAACGCTGCTTGGTACGCCTTCCATTTTCAACTCATTATCACAATATTCCTTCTCTCACCATTAAAACGAGAAACAGACATACCTCTTGAGAGCTGTAGCTCAGCACGTTAATACCTAAGCAACTAAACCACAACAATAGTATATCTATCATTTAAGCATAACAAAATATGACCCCTGATGAAACAGGCTACTGTGCCAAAATCAAGTTTGGATAAAGTTTGAAACAGCCAAAGTCCATTTTCTACAGGACTTTCATACAGCTCATTGGTAGAGAAGCTTCTGTTTATATTTAAAAGACACATGTTTTGCATCATGTTACAATGATATTGTGCATCACCATGGTAAGTCGTACCAGTAATGCGTATTATAAGAGGGACTGATCTATTTTGCTTCAAACAAAGCTAGAAAAATTGTCAACATTAAGCTTCACAGAATCATCTAAAGAAATACCACTTTTTAACAAAAGTGGATCTGATACAAGACCTAGAGCATAACCACGTCAGATCTTATAGACGTAGCATGTTATCCCTGAACAAGAGCAAAAAGTTTCTTTTAACTTGGAAGATACAAGATTAAAGTAGCTGTACATTAACAGGAGTGAGGATAAGAGCACGTACATTCCCTGTAAACAACAAATCTTTTTTTTTAAAAAAAGGCTACAGCAGTACAGAGAACGCTCCAGTCCATCCACGGAAATTCTCCCAGTTCTTTTGATGTGGTGTGGCTGACACTTCGTCAATTTAAATACTAATCCAACACCAAATAATAATGCAGCTCACATTATACATGGCATATACATATGTACTGATACAAAAGCGGTTCACAGGGCCCACTGCTAGTGTTCAAGTTAACTCCCCTTTTTCAACTCTTCAATCTTTCAAGTTCTGTTGGAGCTCACTGTTTCCACTCTTGGTCCATGTGCACAGTATCTTTGCACTTGGAAACTTCACAGGTCTACAGGCTCAACAGATCTCCAGTCAGAGGACCTCCTTTATTCAGGATCTGAAGCTACTAGGCCAAATACCAAGTTGTTTAAATTACATTCAAGAAAACTATATTAGAAGGAAATTTATGGTTGCAAAGTCAAGCACAAAGTTAAAAAATTCCAATTTAAGGTTGCCTTGTGTAACTGTAATTCTGCCCTCGTGTATGTACGCATTACAAAAAAAGATTTTAATTACATGATCAAAAACTGTTTCTGTCATTCAGTGCACAGGATGGACAGTGCTCAAAGAATGGAGGACATGGTCAATAAATACTACTTCTTATCCTCGCTATTCAGTGAAGTGGTACCAGGCTTCATTCACTGAACACCATCTGAATCCTGCACTGAAATGGAATTATTGCCTCAGGGGGTTTTCTACAGTGCTCTTCAATATACTATGCGAGTCTCAAACATCATTAATTTATCTTTACAACCTCCCCTACAAGATACAGTTTTACAGATGGGGAACTAAGGCACAGAGAGATTAAGGGCAAAATTTGCAGGAGTCTATGCTAATGCCTCATTGATTGCACCTTATTTGAAAGACCTTGGGACTGATTTTTCAGGACAGGAACTGCCTCATGCTATGTATTTGTACAGAACCTCACACAAAGTCACGGCAATCATAGCTGGGGTCTTTAGACACTACAGGAATACAAATAATCTAAGGTTCTATAAAATTATTGGTTTAGGTCCAAAGGACTGAACGGTCATCAAGTGATAGCAACTAAAATTGGGATATCAGCTGTGACTGGAGAAGGATGATTATGCTGCACTCTGGAAGAGAAATATCTCCATTTAGCTAGGGAGCTGGTCCTACTTGAATCCTTCCTGCTTTGGCTAAGGATAGTCTGAACAGGTACCAAACAGCAGCATTGTATTTCCAGTGCTCATCCAAATACCAGGCCTGAGATGGAGCGAGTCTGATTCTGCCTCCCTGATGAGTTAGGAAGTCCAGGAAGGGACAGATCCTGATCAAGGACAGGCTAACATTTTCATGAGCTCTGGGAAACAGAACAGGCTGGGCCAATTGGGTGGTAGGAGAATGATGGCCCTGTCATGATGGATCTCTCACAGGCCCTGTGGTAGCAAAGAAACAGGAGGAAAGGCATATCTGAGATATTCTGTCCAGGCCAACAAGACAGCATCACCCTCTGAGCCCATGGGTCCTCTGGAGCAGTACAAGGGAAAGTTTTCTCTTCATTTGGGAGGTAAAGAGATCCCACTGAAGTATGTGGCTTGGAGAATGATGTGGTTTCTGATGCACCAGTTCCAAAGTCTGACTGTTTCCCAGCAAAGAGGGCTGAGCAAGATCTCTTCCCATTTGTTTATGTAAAAGACATTAGTGATGTTGTCTGACATCACTTGACTATGAAATGAATGTATAAGTGAGAGAAAGGCTCTGCAAGCCCAGAGGACTGATCTCAGTTCTAGTATACTGATGTGCAGTCTGGCCTCCCATGAGGTCCAAGCGTTTTGTTCAGTGTGGTCGTTCGGGTGAGCACCTCAAACCAGAAGGGAAGCATCTGTTACTCTGGCGGCACTGGAGATGGGAGTGTTGACAGGAACACCCACTCTCACATATACTGTGCTCCATCTCAGAGGTGGAGCCCATTTTGTTGATGAGTGAAGTGATCCTTGTTATCGCCAATGGTAGTTACTTATGTGCATAACCTTCTACTAGTTATTGACTAATCCCTCTCTGAAACTCATTTCACACAACTTGTATCCAACAACTTGTAATGGTAAAAACTTCTGAGTAGTACTTTTTTCTTCTTTTCATCCCAGAGGATCTTTGCTGACACAGGGGAAAGTACAGCATCATCATTCATCCCTGTTTATGGCTTGCTCCTCCATCAAGCCCAGCCCCGGTTCTTTCCCTGTGTATGATAGCTCACCATCTATTTGGTGGTTGGCCTCTAAAATGGATTGGCTTTAGTTGTGTATGATTATTTTCTTTGGCATCTTATAATCTGTTTGTCTTCTGGAGTGTTTTTATCACTGCAGAGTGACTGATCGGTAGCAAATGGAAAGAAATGTCCTCTCCGTAATAAAGCCCTGGAGAAACCTATTCTTTAAAGTCAATGATTTAGATTACAGAGAATGATTAACTATTTGTTCAATAATGCGAAAAATACCAAACTCACAGATACATCAGATATCCACAGACTCTCTTGTGTCCTGACCCTACATAACATCAGATCACAGATAGCAATAAACTTTGCATTTCAAACATTAGCTATCTCAAGCTTACCTATCTTACTGAAACAATACTAATCAGTCATAAAATTCATGGGATTTCATCTTTTAACCATTAAAGAAGCAATTTATTGTGTATTCATTTACTAAAGTGATCCCTGCACACCCTTAGGGGGCATGGAGGAACGTTCAGGTGGTGCAGCGGGCCCTGGGACAGCCCCCATGGGGACAATGGAGAGGGAGCACCACCTAGGCTGGCTCTGTCCACAGCTCCACTCCATACCCAACCCCACCTCCAACCAAGGCACCAGCTGCGGCGGTTCCCACTCTCAGAGGATGGGAGAACAGACATATTATATTATGGGCAGAGGTGGGGGACACAACATAAGAAGTTTGGGGACCACTGATTTACTACAACCAATTAAGCAGAAATATTTTCTTCTCATCACTTCGTGTTATTAGAAAAAATTGGAAACGAACTGCCCTTTGCCATATGCCATTTAAAAGTAAAATAAAGTGAGAGTTAAGAGGTAGGTTCTCTTTCTTTTTCACAGTACCATATTTGGGATTGGGACTCTACTGGAGTTTCCAAAATCAGTGCATTCTTTCAAGGTTGAATGAGAAGGTAGTGAATATTATTAGCATTGGGAACTCTGAACAATTCAGACAGCCACCTAGCTGTATTAGGGACCTTCTCCAAGGCTCACACCAACCAGTACATGCACTCGGACCCTTTTTGAGATCCCACCACTGTTAGAAATTGTGCCTTAGCTGTTCCCAAGTTTTACAGTATGGAAATTATTCCCTAGCCACAACAGGTCTTGGCAGATGGAAAGAACTGCCCTTCAAATACTACCTCAGTTCATCCTTTCTGCCTTTCTAACATCCCCCTGCCCCATCTCCACCTCATTACTAAGAGACTTTAATTCCCCCAGACTGCCCATATTTGTTAGTGTCTCTTCTCTCTCCCACCCCACATGCCCTACACACACTTCCCTCTCCTGTGTTGAATCCTTTTGTTTTTATTATTCATTGTGCTTTAGAATGTTTACAATCATTGGGTAGTACCTTTAACACCGCAGCAGGGGGGCTGTATACAGCTAAATTTTTATTAAACAACATTGGCTTCTCCCACATATTGCACAAGAACAGGAGCTTAATGTTTCTTGACCTGTACAAGTTCTCACTGTGCATTAAAACCCTGTTGACACCTTCCTGCCCACCTCCTCCCCTGCGCCCACAGCACCTCCTGCACACCGCTAAACAGCTGATTGTGACAGACGCTGGAGGTGCGGGGGATGAGCTGATCTGCAGGGCTGCCGGTGTGTGCTGAGCACCCTTTTTTTTTTTCCTGGAGTACCCTCGGAGTCAGCACCTATGGTGTTGTCGTGCATCTAGTAACTACCATGAAGACAGTTCTTCCCAAGAAAGTTTAATACCTCTTCCTTTGTGCAGCACAATCTTGGCTTCTCTTTTAAGAAATCCAAGTAAAGCTTCCTTTAAAAACAGCATGCCCTTTAATGGGCAGATAGTGTTTCTCCATACTTCTGTTTGTTTGTTGAAAACACTTTTTGTAGGGAGCACTACAAATGTAACTGAGGATCAACTTAGGGTGTTTTGTTTTTTTTTCCTTTTTCGGATCTCCAAAGCAACAGGACATCGATCTCCTACTTCAGTCCCTAAACTGGATTGTCTCACTGGCTTGACCAAAACTGTTGAATTATTTCCCTAACAAAAGAAAGGCGCTTTTAGGTCCTATAATCTCATTTCAAATCCTTTTACCCACTCCCTACTCTTTTTTGGCCTTGAAATTGCAATCCTCTTTTAGTAATCTCAGGACTAATTGGTGCCAGCACTCCAGTTTCTCTTGCTATTTCTTTCCCCTCCCTTTCGCATTGTTCAGGTGCTGAAAAGGGCAGCGTGCCAGAGTTCAGTGCCCCTATAATGAATCTGTTCTTACAGAGTAACTGTTAATAATTAGCAGGAAGCATTTTGTCTTTAAATCTCACAGCTTGAGCAACAAGATTTTGTAGAGCTAAAGAATCACTTAACTGTTGACACAGGGGGTTCCAAAAAATTTAGCCAGGGATCTGCATGTGCAGCACACGGAGTGCTGAGTCGGGAGAGGGGCACTGCATGCCTGTGCATTTTGCTAAGCCGCTGTGCACATATTCTTTGAATGGCTGAAGGGGACTAATGAAAACACACACACTGATCGTTCTAAAGTTTGACTTTGATAATTAAGAAAGCAACATAAACTGTCCTAGAAACCTTTGAGAGTAGTAGATACAAGACAGTTTAAAGGAATCATTGGTGTGACAGAATCTAAGCAGTACAGGGAACAGTCTTAATTTATTAAATATTTAGAGTTCAATTCCTGGTGAATATAAAAAAGAGCTTTTTAAAAAAACAGCTTTCTATCCTTTAGCTGTATGACTGTATTTGCGGGTAGGTGCCAAGAAGGAACAAATGACTTCTGTCACTGAAGCCACACCAGAGGTGACCATTACCCAGCCAGCAACAGAACAGAATTAGCTTTTCTGCAGCAGAAAACTCCCATTCCAAAAGGCTACCTAGGTCTCGATCCCAGCTCTAAGTCAGAACGAGAGCCCTGCCATCTGACCAGAACTCAAGAGAACCCGAATACAAATGGGGTCACGTCGGGTAAGAAAACAAATGGATCCTCTCAGGCGTGGCTTGGCTCTCCTCCTGCCACCTGCAGGATCAGCACTACAGCAGCTCCGTGCCCCTCTCCCGCTGGCCGGTGCTGACTGACTGCGCCGACTAACTGGGAGTCCCAGTAACTCTCGTCCACAGTGCACGTGGCACAGCAAGAGGTGGCAGGGCTTGCAGCTGCCAGTGCATGCAGCCACCGCACCAATTTCAGCTGCTTCTGAAATTAAGTCTGGAGTTCAAAGATATAAGAGTACAGTACAGTCTGTCGTAACAACTGCCCTTACCCTGACAGAGTTAAGTAAGAACATGTGGCTCTCTTTCTGTCAATGGTCCCTATTTAGCTTCTGCTCACCTGTGACTGGGTACTTTGACCACTGGGGGCCTCTTCCTGGCTGCTCCAGGGATTAGCTCCATTCAGGTCTGATGCCCCATTCTGTTGCTTGTTTCCATCCCCAGTGCCCCGTTCTCCCTCTCTAGGACGTGGGGTGTTCTCTCTTTGTGGCTTGGCTGCTCTCTCTTCATAGGATCATAGAATATCAGGGTTGGAAGGGACCTCAGGAGGTCATCTAGTTCAACCCCCTGCTCAAAGCAAGACCAATCTTCAACTAAATCATCCCAGCCAGGGCTTTGTCAAGCCTGACCTTAAAAACATCTAAGGAAGGAGATTCCACCACCTCCCCAGGTAACCAATTCCAGCGCTTCACCACCCTCCTAGTGAAAAACTTTTCCTAATATCCAATCTAAGCTTCCCGAACTGCAACTTGAGACCATTACTTCTTGCTCTGTCATCTGGTACCACTGAGAACAGTCTAGATCCATCCTATTTGGAACCCCCTTTCAGGTAGCTGAAAGTAGCTATCAAATCCCTCCTCATTCCTCTCTTCTGCAGACTAAATAATCCCAGTTCCCTCAGCCTCTCCGTATAAGTCATGTGCTCCAGCCCCCTAATAATTTCTGCTGCCCTCCTCTGGACTCTCTTCAATTTTTCCACATCCTTCTTGTAGTGTGGGCCCCAAAAACTGAACACAGTACTCCAGACGAGGCCTCATCAATGCCGAACAGAGGGGAATGATCACATCCTTGATCTGCTGGCAGCGCCCCTACTTATACAGCTCAAAATGCCGTTAGCCTTCCTGGCAACAAGGGCACACTGTTGACTCATATCCAGCTTCTCATCCACCATAACCCCGAGGTCCCTTTTCTGCAGAACTGCTGCCTAGCCATTCGGTCCGTAGTCCGTAGCAATGCATGGGATTCTTCCGTCCTAAGTTCAGGACTCTGCACTTTCCTTGTTGAACCTCATCAGATTTCTCTTGGCTCAATCCTCTAATTTGTCTAGGTCCCTCTGTATCCTCTCTCTACCCTCCAGCACATCTACCACTCTTACCAGTTTAGTGTCATCTGCAAACTTGCTAAGGGTGCAGTTCATGCCATACTCCAGACCATTAATGAAGATACTGAACAAAACCGGCCCCAGGACCGACCCTTGCGGTTTCTATTGTCCCCCTGATTTTCCCCCTTTCCCTCTCTGATGCACTGAGGAAGTCAGGGTAACCCTTTTCTGCTGCCAACTGCCTAGCTTTAAATCAGCCCTGCCTGTGCCTTCTCCATTGGGCTCCACCACCAATCAGGTGTGGCCTACCTAGTTAACTTCTCTGCCTCATTAACCCTTTCCAGTCTAGTATACAAGTGAACACCCCAAACTCTGCTTTTCTTGCTGGAGTCCCTTATGAGGAGTACCATGTTTAGCTAACACCAATACTCTAACTTCTTTCTCCCCACCTCCGTACGCAGGCTATGGGTCAAATTTTTAAAAGTGTCTTTATGTGATTTAGGAACATAAATCTTATTGACTTCCACTAAGTCACCTAGAAACTTTTGAAAATTATACCCTCTGGCTAATCTATGAGAATAAAAGCAAACACTTTTGTGGAACAGATTGAATAAGATTAAAAAGAGCTCAAACTCAGCACCTGCTAGGGGAAGATTTTCTGAAGTGCTTAGGGGCAACTGTTCCCATCAGGTGTCACTGAATAGGAACTAAATCCTTGAAAATCTGATCCCACATCTTCCGTGACATCTACAAACTATGATGTGGATTAAGTTTAAATTCCACTTCAATACAGGGCACTGATGGCAGCATCTTGGAGGAAACGGAGAAGGATCAGTACCAGCAATTCTACATTCTTTTCAGTGTTTGAAGCCAACAGCAGCATGTGTGCTGTAATAAAAGGTCCACGTTGCCCTAACAAGCCATTTGACAGTGCCCTTTTAAATATCACAGAATTATGTAAAAGCAGCATTTTATATAAATTCTTCAACATTGTACTTACAAGCAAAATCTGAAAAACAAAAACTCCCTGCTCCTGCAGCTTTGCTTGTTGTTAATTCCCTTAAGTTTAGAAAATGATCTAACTTTAATTACTTCTTTTATTTACTTTGTCATCTCATGAGAAAACTGGTTTTGCTTATCTTTCATGTGCAAAGCAACTAACCAAAGGGACACTTTCATATAGACTAAGTATCAATTAAAAGAGACCTAAAATACTAACAGATTTAGTGAGCTGCTATGAATTTTGCTTGTGTGGTAGGCACCAAAAACACACACACACTTTCAGGAAAGAGATATATAAATAAAGGTAATTTTTGTTGTTCACATTTTTGTTCTACCTGCTAATCCAGATTAAATCCAAGGTAAAAAAAAACAAAACCACCACCACCACACACCTGAATTCACTACAACTAAGGGCTTGGCTACACTTACATTTTATAGCGCTCTACCTTGCTGGCTCAGGGAGGTGAAAAACCACCCCCCTAGGCGCAGCAAGTCTGAGCGCTTTAAAGCACTAGTGTGGACAGGCTCCCAGCACTCAGAGCTAATCTCCTCATGGAGGTGGATTACCAAGGAGTGCTGGGAGAGCTCTCTCCCAGCGCTCACGTGCAACCACACTCACATTTCAAAAAGTGCTGCCACACGAGTGTTCCTGCAACAGCGCTTTGAAGTTTCAAGTGTAGCCATGCCCTAAAAGAAAACTACACTAAAAATACCTGTCATTTACTCTTCACAGAAGCTCTCATCCAGGACTAACTCCAGCCAGTAACTCCTTGGCCTAAACAGATTGTTTCAAATATCACCCTACGTTTTAGCAACTTTGGACTGGACAATCAGTTTTCGCTAGTTCCTTGGGTGGCCACTTCCAGGTTTGATTCCTTCTCCGACCCCCAACAATTTAGGTATACAGAGTAATAGATTTATTTTAAAGAACAAGAGAAAACATTACCCAGGCCACTGAAATTTACCCAATAATTTCTGCCACAGGCCAATAACTTCTGTTTGAATGATACCCTACTTTCTAGAAAGAGCTCCAACCCTGACTCAGAGTGAACAGTGTATGTCAACAAAAACTAAAACACTTACTTTCATAGGGGCAATCGTATTACATCCAGAACCCACCAATAAATTAAATGATTTTACTATGCAGAACAACTGGAGGTAGTGATCAGATTTGTTTGTAGCTTTAGCCAGTAAAGTGGTATCTTGTGGATTTGACCCCAAATGCTAAGCTTACCAATAAATGTTGGTTACACCCAGTTGTTTTGTCAGAGTGCAAAAGTGTAATTTGCAGTAATTGTCCTCTTTTCTGAATAAACTCTATGTAACAATCTTAAAGGCTCCCAGACAAATGATGTCTTCCATGCTGGGGGAAGAGGGAGCAAAAACCAAACCAAATCAAAAATTACCATCACATTGCAGCAAGCCCAGCAATGTGTATTTAAATTTTTATTACAGACAGGCATGGGCTGTGACATGTTGAAAATTTTAAGACTAGTCCTAACTAATGAAAAGTTGAGATACACAATTCAGGAGTACATCTAAGTGTAAAAAGGAGGTTTTGGTGATTAAAAAAAATTGAATGGATAATGGTTGAACCAGAAGAGAAAAAGAAAAACCTCTTAGGCAATTTCCTCCATACCACTGCACGAGTAGACTAGGCCCTTATACTACTTCCTCCAGTTTAATTTAAAAGTTCTGCAGCAACAGGGTTTCCTTCACTTCCCTTAGGAAGCAAATATATTCATAGTCTAACAGATATCACTATTAGGAGCAAAGCCAGAAGAATTATTCACTACAAAAGGCTTATTCAAATATAGTCTCTTTCTCTGTTCACAGATTATCTGTGAACAAAGTGAGTTTTACTAATTTGTTTGCTAATTAAATGAGTTACGCAAACATACTTCAGCCAATGGGTTTCTTGTAAACTATTCACCATGACTACCGCTTCAAATATTTGCTGTTTTGCACTGTACGTATGTCACTTTCACCACACAGTATAATTTTTGCTCTCCACTCACAAAAAAGCAGCTTTTTAGATAGCCACATGAACACATCTGGCACAAACATTCAGGTGAAGACATATTGCACAAGTACTCATGACAAACACTCTGTAAAATGGTCTCGAAAACAAAATGTTTGCTCAGTGGAATGTTCACAGAAAGCCAAAAAAAGGGGCCACAGATAACAGAGAACAAAGGAATATAGGAACGTAAGAGTATCCAGACTGGATCACACCAGTCCATATAATCCACTGTCCTGTCTCTCAGTGGCTGGCACCAGGTGGTTCAGAGGAAGGCGTAAAAAACCCACCATAGTTAGACATGGGTAATCCAGGGGGATCTCAACAAATTTTTGGGTGGCCTCAGAATGCAGTCACAAATTCTTGATGGTGGCCGCTCTGACACTTTTTCCTAAAATACTTATTAACTTTAGGAAAAACAAATAAATATACAGACATCCAAATCATTGAAATTTATGTAGGGTTTTTTGGGGGTTTTTTTGGGGGGGGGGCCTCAATTATAAAAAATAATGCACAGCTGTCGCTATTCTTTACTAGATCTAAACATAGTTTAACTTCTACATTTGTGGGGATTTAATCAGAGCCAAACAGGGCTGGCCTTACAGGTGGCTATTTGCCCACAGTCCAGTGGTCAGGGTGGGTACTGTAGTCAAGAGGCAAGGAGCAGAGAGGGCCTAGGCTGTGAGGCTGCAGAAGGGAGATTGGCACATTGGGGTAGGGGAAGGCAGTGGGGACAGGGGCAATAAAGGGGTGAGAGAGGAGCCCCATCTTAAGGCACTGGGCTCCCACAGTTGGAGCCCAATGCCCCACCACTCCCAGGAAGGTGGATTGGGAACCCACTGGCCAGCTGCATTCCTCCAGCATTATGCCCCATGTGTCTCCAGAGATGGGGCAGGGTGTCAACCCCTGCTGGCAGCACCAGCATACACCAAGGCAGTGCATCCAGGAGCAACATGAAGGGGAGGGGCTGCTGCTTTCCACCCTTCCCACCACAATCACCACACAGAGGGCTTTGGGGGTTTGGGGGGGGGGGGGGGGAAGAAAAAAAAAAAAGCTTCTGGGCTAATCTGCCTCCATTTTAGATCACATCCTAATCTCTAATATTTAACGATCTTGTCTCAATCCCAAAGTAGGAGGTTTCGTATCCTGTCTAAAATGTGTCAGTATTAAGTATTACAGTTCTGGATATTATACAGTTTATCCATACCAAGACAAAATGCCTTTTTCAATCTTGCTAATTTCTTGGCCTCAGTAATTCCCAGTGGCAGCAAATTCCACAGTCTTAGGACACACATTGCACAGAAAAGTTATCAGTTTTGAACTGTCCACCTTTCATTTCATTCAAAAAATATAGTCAGATTTTTATAAAGCACTTATCAGGCCATGTGGACACCCTCCTGCCCCCTCCCCCACCAAGTTTCTTCAAAACAAAATTTTGGCAAAATCAACACAGTTTTGCAACACTTTTTTTTATTTCAACGGAAAGTGATTCTGTCACAGTTTTGCCAGCCAGCCGTAATTGTGAAATATAGAAGGTCCATCTTTATATTCTATGATGCAGCTATTAGTAGGGTGACCAGATAGCATATGTGAAAAATCGGGACAGAGGGTGGGGAGTAACAGGAACCTACATAAGAAAAAGACCCCAAAATCGAGACTGTCCCTATAAAAATCGGGACATTTGGTCACCCTATTGGTATTATCTGTATTTCTATAAAGTGTCTAGAAGCCCAACTCATGGATCAGGACCCCACTGTGCTAGGTGTTGCACAAAGAGCTTCCAGTCACCGTAGAGAAAATGTTTTAGTATTCACCCTAAAGATTGGCCAAGCTACACACTCAGGGCTTGTCTTCACTACGCGCGGCAGCAAATCGGTCTTTTGGCGATCAATTTATCACGTCTTGTCAGGACGCGATAAATCGATCGCCAGCGCTGTCCCCGTCAACTTCGTAACTCCAGCTCGCCAAAAGGCGTAAGCTGGAGTCGACGGGGGACTGCGCCGCCAACCGTCACCGTGAGGACTGCAGGTAAGTCGGCTGTAGAGACACTGACTTCAGCTACATTATTAAGGTAGCTGAAGTTGCGTATCTACAGCCGATCCCCAGCCCTAGTGAAGACCAGCCCACAGATACCACTGTGATGAATGGCTTTAAATAATTACTGATTGTCTCTATAAAGGTTTTTATAATTATGATCTACTTTTTTCAAATTTTGCTTCAAGTTTCTAAGGACGTTTTTGCTAAGAGAAAAGCCAGTTTTGAGCTACTCAGACAAAAAACAGAAAAACATCTAAAATCCAAGTAAGGATTAAAACAAAACAAAAAAACCCCACCACCACCCTGTCTGCAACTCAAGAAAGTCTGGACCATTTTTCAAATGCTGCAGAAAGAATTCTTCTTAGTTTTAAGAGTACACCTGGCACTTTTCATGCCAAACCAAGTTCTGCTAGACAAGAAACACAGAGGACTAAAACCAGCTTGTAATGGATTCTGTTTTCAAACCTAATTATGGACAGACTATCATCTATGCATAATGTTCAGTAGCCAGGCCCATTGTAATTTAAAAGATAAAGACGCTCCTCTGGAGTATTGAAGTGAGTGCCTTATTGTAGTCAAACACTGAACACAGAGGGCCATTAGATCTTTAGAACCAATGTATAGAATTGTCATCCTGGGTAGGAAGGTCTTCTATTACACCAAATGGTTCTTCAAATATTTGAAGCTTCCAGTGCTTCTAAAGAGCTCCTTGTAATGTGTAAAAGGAAGAAGTGGGTCTACATGTTTTATAAACTTTTTTCTATCTACAAGTTACTTAGAAAATACTTGATGTACCTCTCCTATAAGAACTGTCATACATTAATACACAAACATTTAGATAAAGAGGAATAGCGTCCTACAAAAATATCTAAATTTTACAAGAAAACACACTTCACACACTACTGGAGAGAAAACTATTGTTTTCTCACTAAGATCTTCAGAATAGTCCCAGCTATATTTATTCCAAATAAACCTTAAAGATTAAAGCTGTAGTAAGAATAAATGAAATTTAACTCCACGGTGCAACTAACAAATCTGAAGGAAAGCTATTTTGATGGATCTTCTGCTTGAAAAGTATTGCTATGACAACAAAGTATCTGTTATAAGAACACTATACATGGAAGGGTGACAAAAAACAGCACAGTGCAAAGAGAAGTTAGTTAACTGACCGAAGGATCTTTTGGATCTATGTAGATGTTTGCAGATCTCTTGTACATACTGCTGGTCAAATTCAGACCTGACGTAAGCAGGTTTATTTCCCATGGAGTGGCTGGGTCAAATTTAGCAGTGCCTTCACTGACAGTGTAGGTCAGAAATTTCCCTAATGTGCAAACGAACAAATAAAACTTACATTCCCCAATGCATGAGAGCACAGAGCAGGAGAAAGCAACTAGAAGGTATAATCAAGCAGTGGTTCTCAACTAGGGTACGTGTACACCCAGGAATATACAGGGATCTTCCAGGTAGTATGTCAACTCATCTAGATATTTACCTGGTTTTATAGCAGGCTACATAAAAAGCACTAGCAAAGTCAGTACAAACTAAAATTTCATGCAATCAATGATTTGTTTCTACTGATCCACATACTACTATCCACTGAAATGTAAGTACTTCATTTATCTTCCAATCGATTTATTTTATAATTATATGATAAAAATGAGAAAATAAGTAATTTGATAGTAAAAGTGTGCTGTGGCATGTATATTTTTCTGTCTGGTTTTGTAAGCAAGTAGCTTTTAAGTGAGATGAAACTTGGGGGTATACAAGACAAATAAGACTGCTGAAAGGGGTACAGAAGTCTGGAAAGGTTGAAAGTGACTGTAATAGAGTAACCCTTTGGAGTTTGTTACAATTGTTTTGGCCACATCCAAAGTTATTCTCCCATGATGCAATGCTCACAGTCTAGGCATAAGCTGTGCATATTAGCAATTGCTCAATTTTTCTTACTAAAGTTGTAATATTCAGCTTATTACAGTAATGCCCCAATGTCCCAAATGAGTCCCAGGGGCCCGTTGTGCTAAGCAGTATACATACATAAGATGTAGTAAACTCTTTGGGCAAGTGAAAATTTTCAGTTTCAACAAGAATAACACAACAGATATGAGTACAATACTATTGGAGGTAGAGAGATAAGACTGGCAGCAACAGGAACACAGGCTTGCAGGTAGCTGCTTTTAGAGTATAATGTGGAGACTTTATATAGTTTGTTATTTTTAAGTTCAAATGAACTAGTAATATAAAGATACACTAACAGGCCACTAGCTGTTCACTACGGGGGCTCAAGTGATGTGTATCTCACAAGATAATTATTTTATTAAAATCAACAAATCCCAGGAACTGTAACATGATCAATACAAGTTAAAACAAACTTTAGTTTTGTTATAAAAACTGGAAAATTAAGCACCTGTACATTTAGCACTCTGACCAGCTTGCACTTTGCTTTATCACCCAGCAACACACAATGTGTTGTATATTAAATGAAATAGTGCCTGCTTTTACAAGTGAACACTTGCATGCTGTAGTGAGCTTGTTCACTAAGTAAAGGAAGGGATGTTTGTATAGGAGAATATTGATACTAAATTATATTTTCTGAGGAAAAACTTTAAACACAGCACATGGCATCAGAAGAAACTCTGGCTTCTCTTAATCATATGCTTATACTAGTCAACCTCTTCCCAAATGGATATTAGACAATGCACTCCTTTCAGGCCACACTCCCCTCGCTGAGTGTTTTTAATACAATGAGCTCCAAACATATTTTAGTTTCAGTGAAAGTGATCCTTTGTACTTGGATTATTACTTGCAATTTGTAAAATACTTGCACTCAAAGCAAATTATTTGTTAAAATAGTATTTGCAGCGCCAAGCCATTTTAATCAGAAATATCTATATTAAGACACCTACTGGAGGAGCTATTACAAATTCTAAAAAGTTACTTGTTACATTTTCCAGAGAAGTAAATAGCAATAGGAGGAAAAAACAAACTACAACCACCACCACACAATTTTAAATTTCCCAGGTTCCTGATTAGTACAGTTGTATAAAGTGTTTAATTATTTTGATAAACACTTTAGATACATATACTGACATCAATGGGACTACTCAGCATCAAAAGTCAAGCATATATATAAAAGTCTTTGCTGACTGGGGCTCCAATACCTGCTAAGTCAGCAAAAGCAGCTCTGTGAGAAAGGTGGAGGGATTTTACATAATTATTTTTCACATCAGAATCCCTTTAAATAGATGAAGGCTATCCATCAGTCATGGTACAGGTAGATTGTGGGATTACAAAAGCCTTGTTCAAAGTAACAGTCTATCCGTATATTTGAGGAATTTTCTCCACTCCTTTCACACAGCAGCTTAGAAGAGGATGCACCAACATTTGTCAACAATTTAGGAAATACAAATTAGCATGAGTCACTGTGCAGATTGTAATCAAATCTTTTTAAAAATTTGCTTCTTATCCCACAAGTCTTACACTCTGTTTTCTGTAACTACATAAGCCTTATAGTGCTCTATCCATCTCTTCTAAAAGGAGAAACCTCATCTTACAGAGGATCTTAACCTTTACTCTTTTTTATACAAAGGAGTGTATTATTAGTTTTAGAAAAACATATTTAGTTAATAGCATTTTCCTCCCTATCTCCCTGGACTCCAGGAATAACAGAGCTAACCTGATAAAACCCATTCAAGAAAAAAAAAAAAATCACCACAGATTTATTCAAAGGATTAATAGAAGCAGTAATCACACCAATAGTTCACTACAGAGTATGAGGACCAAAGTAGCAACATACATGATGATTATGAAATATCAATGCATTTACTTACAGAAGCTACTGTTAACAGAGTTTGTGTCTATAAAAATATATCGAGGTTTGCTACTGTCACAAAGAACTTTAAATATATTAAAAGATAACAGATTTTAAACCTTAGACCAAAGAACACTCCCCACACATAGGAGAGAATCATAGACTCATAGAAATGTAGGGCTGGAAGGGATCCTGGGAGGTCATCAAGTCCAGCCCTCTGCGCTGAAACAGGACCAAATAAACCCAGACCATCCATGACAAGTCTTTATCCAACCTGTTCTTAAAAACCTCCAATGATGGGGATTCTACAACCGCCGTTGGAATTATATTCCAGAGCTTAACTGCTCTGAGGCCTGGTTTACACTGAGGGGGGTGGAGCAACTTAAGATACACAACTTCAGCTATGTGGGCGTCCTCACGGCGGCGAGTCGACTGTTACCGTTCCCCCATCAGTTCTGCTTCTGCCTCTTGCGGAGGAGGAGTTCCGGAGTCGATGGGGAGAGTGCTCGGGGATCAATTTATTGCATCTACACTAGACACGATAAATCGATCCCCAATAGATCTCTGACTTGGCGAGTAGTGTGGATGTACCCTTATAGTCAGAAAGTTTGTCCTAGTATCTAACCCAATTCTCCCTCACTACAGATTAAGACCATTACTTCTTGTCCTGCCTTCAGTGGACATGGAGAATAATTGATCACTGTCTTCTCTATAACAGAAGACTTTATTTGCAGACTTATCAGATCTCCTCTTCAAGGTTTTCTATACCTTAGTGCTGTTGCTCTCCTCTGGACTCTTTCCAATGTATCCGCAGCTTTCCTGAACTGGATTCAGTGTCCCAGCTGAGGCCTCATCAGCGCCGAGTATAGTGGGCATTTAACTCCTGTGTCTTACGTACGACACTCCTATTAACACATCTCAGAACATTAGCCCTTTTTGGATGGAGTTGTACATTTTATATTTTTGCTTCCTAAGTGTAGCACTTTGCACTCGCCTTTACTTTTCATCTTTTGATTTGAGACCAATTCTCTGATTTGTCAAGATCATTTTTAATTCTAATCCTGTCGACCAAAGTGCTTGAAACCCCTTTCAGCTTGGTGTCCTCCAAATTATATAAGCATACTCTCCACTTGATTATCCAAGTCATTAATGAAAACAGCAAACCGCACGAGACCCAGGACTAACCCCCTGAAGGATCCCACTAGATTCGTCTTCCCAGTTTGATAGCTAACCACTGATAATTGCTCTTGGAGTATAATCTTTCAACCAGTCTTGCACCCGCTTTATAGAAATTTCATCAGACCATATTTCCTTAGTTTCCTTGTGAAAATGTCATGTGGGACTGTATCAAAAGCCTTAATAAAAAAAAAAAAATCAAGATATATCAGATCTATAGCTTCCCCGCTATACACTAGGCCAGTAACCCTGTCAAAGAAGGAAATTAGACTGCTTTGATATGATTTGTTCTTAACAAATCCACGCTGACTATTCCTTAAAATCCTATTATTCTCTAGGTGCTTACAAATTGATTAAAATCAAATTATTAAACAATTTATTCAGTAATTTAATAATTTGAAGCTTTCCTTTAGGACATGTACTTTTCAATTTGACCTTCCAATATATCTCAGATGCTTTGATATTTTAATAAAAAGTTTAAATGAGAAAAAATTAGGAGGTTGTTTGGGGTATTTTTTTAACCTATGTAAGCACATTAAAAATGAAATGTTTAGGGCCATCATATTCTACTTTTTTGGCTTACTATCTTAAAAGAAGCAATGCCATTTCAGAATACTGTGGGTTCTGGTTTCCCCGCGATGCACAGGCTTTATAGCTGTTGTTACCTGCATTAATGTCATCTGCATATATTGATGGGTGCATACTAAACACTGGATCCAAAAAGCCCAAAACTTGATACAAATTTGGCTTCAAACTTCTTGGCTTAGACCATTTTTCTCATCTTGAATGATATTATTTTAACACTAGGCCAGTCATCTAACTGGGTGGGTTCACTTTATAGCTCAATACTAGATAGTATTATGTACCATGACTTTAATGCAGGACATTCAATTGCAAAACAAAGTCAGCTCTTAAAGTGACTAGTTCTCTTTAGAGGAGTACTTTACAGATTTATGCGGTGTTGAATAATCTTCTGGCTGAAGATGTGTTATGATGCACTCTCTCCACCCCAAGTATAGATAGTGCATCTCCCCTTCTCTACTTGTCTCTAAGCCTCTTAGAGAGATACTAAATGGTCTGTCATACAGTTGTTCCTTTACAACGTCCAAAAGAGACAAGCAGTGGGGTCAGTTTGCCTCTGTAGGATCTTGCCAACTGAGATTTATAAAACTTGTCATTCCTTTTGTTAATCTACCCCTCCAGGCATTTTAATATAGGTGAATTAAATAATTCCACATGTATTTTATTAAATTCAGGCAGCATAATTTCTCTTTGGCTGCAGTCACCCAAAGTTGATGGGCTATCATGGAGCCTGGCCACATGTGGCCTTTGTTAATTTTCCAAGGCCACTTTAGTCAGGTGATGTTGCAGGTGAGGACTGATACCTTTTTAAAAAGATTTCTCACAAGTCTAAAGATTTATATAAAACTCCCTCCCCCGCACATCTAAATGTTTTAGCTATAAAGTGACTATTCAGACTTCATATACATACATAGCTGAGGTATTTAACAATTTCCTATTTTGACTAGAATTATATGATTACCAGGATATGGTTAAACTAATTCAGCATTCAATGATGCCCAATTCAGACTTGTATTGTCCTTAAATCATAATGCCATACCAAATTCACAATAGCAAGAGTGGTAATAAATGTGGTAAACATTTTAAGAGACCACAAAAAGATTAAGTTCTTCTTAAGCCTTGAGGCAGTTTAACTACTGAAGTACTTCACTGGTAAAAACAAGGAGAAGGTTTGGATGTCTCAACAAGGGAGTTGGGAGGTGAATCTCTTTTTTCTTTCAAAGGCTGTTACACCGTATTGAAGTAAATTACTTGTTTATAAAGGCACCCTTAATAAAGACAAACCAAGAGAATCTAATGCTGTAGTAAAAGGGTCAATAGCACATGAAGTTTTAAATTCATTGTTTTCAAAAGCAAAGAAAGCCTTCCTATGAGTTGTTGGAGCTTAACATACAGTAATATTATAATCCTTTTCCTTCCCCCCTCCTCCTCCTCAACACGCCCATTTATTGTATCAACTTGGAAATGATCAACAGAAGAAATCACGCTCTCAAAGTAAATTCTAAAAGTTTCTCTCTCTCACACACACAAATTCTTGAGCATTGTCAAAAAAAATGCACAAAGTCAAGGTGTGGAGCACAACTTTCCTGCCCTGATCCTGGTGCCGATCTGTATGCTTATTTAGCAGCATGCTGTTTGTTACAGGTCAGAATGGCTTGCCTCAGATTCAAACAACAGAAGATCATGTACAAGTTTGAATAGTGTAGAGCAAGGGTCTCCAAACTACGGACCAGGGGCTGTATTCGGCCCACGGCTTCAATTTGTCCGGCCCTCCAGCTGAGCAGGCATGCTGAGCAGGCACGTGGACAAGCCGCCGTGGCCCCATGGGTGGAGGGATTAGTGCCCCCATGGCAGCAGCCAGAGGAGCAAAGGTGGGGTTGCAGCAGTGGCCGGAGGAGCAAAGGGGGAGGGGCGGGGGTCGTGGCAGCAGCCAGAGGAGCAAAGGGGCGGGGGTCAAGGCAACGGCCGGAGGAGCAAAGGGAGAATTTTGCATATATTTGCATATACTGAATTTTTTCACAGTTGCTTCGGCCCACGAAGTCCCTTCAAAAATCTAATATGGCCCTCATCTCATAAAGTTTGGAGACCCCTGGTGTAGGGGGATCCTAACCACATCCTCTTTCTAATAATCACATCCCCGTACCTGCTACGCTGTCAGCAAGCAAGGTGTGTGCTACACAAACCCTGGGTTAGCTCTATACCAGTGCAGGATTACCTTTATGACTGAGGAGATTCTTTTATGAACAAGTTAGGACTTGTCTAAAGGAGGGGAAATTGCACTGATGTAGCTACGGTAGCGTAGTCACACCAGTGCAAACTTTATGCTGCTTCGCTGTCAACACACCTGAGGACCCGTCCCATAGATCTGAAGGGAAGACTGACTTTAACACGAACTAGAGATACACATTTTGATTTCAATTATATTGAGGAGGGGGTCACACTGAAGTACAAATATTTGTGCATAAAATGATTTTCAATCAAGAAAAACAAGAACTTTAAACTGCAAATGTCTTATTTCTGAGAAAGTTTGCATTGGGGAGAATAAAACCTTTCTGGAGTAGCACTTTACAAACTGATAATTAGCATTTTCAGAAAAAACTTTCAAACTATCCCAAACAGCATTCTCTGCCAATGGGATTAACATGAATCAACAAGCTTCCTCCCATTCTACAACTGCATTAGATGAAGAATTCTGTGTGTTAAGATTCTATGGAAAAGTAAAATTTTATTAAAACGTTTTTTTACTCCATTAGTACATTTTTACTCCATTAGTACATTTTTACTCCATTGCTTCAGAAAATCCCACATTATATTTGATCTCCTAAAGCTACATGACCTCAAGCTGTCAGCTCATATAACATGATTCTGTTGATTTATATGAATATAGACAAACACAGGTACAATGTCATTTATTTAAAAAAAAAAAAAGTTTTCAGCCAACTGTAGTTGTTACGTAGGGTTATGTTACCAAGACAACAGCATGTATCTGAGTACTAATGGCCTGTCCTTTTGCCAGGCAACAAACAGCCTTGTGATGCAACTGCACCTGTCTCAGCTATGCGTTGCTATGGAGACATTCTAGTTACTATGGTTACCATCACGCTAATCGCCTAGCAAGGGCAGACATGCAGCAGTCTCCTATGAAAGCCCAGCTGTTCCTCCCAATCTCTGAGTGAAGATTGATTGTCTGGCCATGTGATGGAATGCACTGCTCAGCAGAGATGCACAAGAACTTCATTAACGTTACTTGAAAGAAATCACTTTGTGCATTGCCGCCTCCTTGCAGGACAAATATTAGACTCATATTTTTAAAAGGAGTATGCTGAAAAGACAAAAACCATCAAAATCATTCATTAATCCAGAGTACTAGTAGCTGGCAGTCTTCTAAAGTCAGACAAAAATTCCTATTGTATTGGGTTTAATGCAAGCATTTCACAAAGTCCCAGTGACAAAGGCTATTTCTGATCAAACCAAGATTTGCTAGAACATTTTAAAATGTAGATTCTATATTGGCAGTTAAAAGGAAGCAGATCTATTGAGAACCAGATATTTACTTCTCTCCTTTGTGAGTCACAATCTTAAATGCTCTCTCCTAGCAGCTAACACTTCACTTCTAAGCAATGGTCAGATAAACACACCTATTTCATTACTATGCAAGCATGAAAGCCTCTATTGTTCTCCACTGCAGAGCTTTGAGATAAATGCAAGCACACGCACTCACCTACAGAGCACGTAGTAACCACAACAAAAAGAGTTTTAAATCACCAGATGTAGGGTTTACATGGAAACTTGACAGTTGCATTGACAACACAGTCTTAAAAGACTACTCAATCAAGCTCGATAGAAAAATAATTCACTAGCACCCTGCTTGCTGGAGTCAGATATTTTTTCTACTGAAACAGGACAAACTGATATTTTAAAGCTTCCCATTTGCTTTTGCATGTGTTCATTTTACATCTTGCTTTTGTACAGAAATTTTATAAAATTGTCCATGGAATCACTGCTCCTTGCAGTCTACGGATTTATTAGGATCAACATGTTGCCACCATACAAGAGTTCCAGAGGGTAAGGAATCCTGTAGATTAAGTAAAGGATTTGACCACTCCTTATACTTCAAAATTTTGTTCACTACCATATTGTCATAACTATTGTGAGTAGTTATGTTTAACGTCTTATCCAAGAAGTGCAGCTCAATAGAAATAATAGTCATTATAAAAGGTGTTCTGGTTTTCTTACCTTTGATATGCCTGAGGAGATGTGGGAGGTGTATTGAACACATGTGAATATGGATGATAGGGTGTCTTTTTCAAAGCCTGAATGAGATTTTGTCTATATTCTGGGTCTATACACCACAAGGACCCCTTTCCAATACTCTGTAAAGAGAAAGAGTAAAAAAAAAAAAAAAAGAAAAGAAAAAAGATAAACATGATCTAGTTGCATAGCCACATGTATAAGCAATGCTTTCACAGGAAACACAGTGGATTTCTTTCTGCTTCTTGACAGAAATGAACAATGTTTGGTTGCCAGAGAATATTAATCCAATAATGAAATATTTCAATTTTATTTAAAATAAGGCTTTCAAAGGAAAAAAAACGAAACTGTTGTTGTCACAGTTTACGTTCTTAACGCTGGTGAAACGATTCAATAATATCTGGAAATTTCCCCCTTACTCCAAACTAGAACTACAATTTCTTATTTTTCCATGTCAACTTTGAAGACAAATGGATTCCTCTTTAAAAGTGAATTAAAGTATTTTTTTTGTTTTGCAGTTGTAAACAAAAAAACAAAACCACAACAAAAACACCATGAAACATGGATAGAAAGGAAGAGTTTAAAACACCCTAGCAACTGTTTTAAAAATAAAAGGACTTAATCCTTCAGCCACATGACATCCTTCTACTACACAAGCAAATTAATCTATACACTTTTATTCTGAGAAAAGAAAACAAAAAAAATCCAATATAAATCAGAGTTTAAGTCATTTAAGACTATTGAGGAATTTTGATTGGTTAAACCAGCAGCAACTTTAATTAACCTTTCTGGACAAACTGAGAAATCTAGCAGTCAATCTGTGATGGAGAACCCTACATCGAAATTCAATATTTATTCTGCAGATCAAAGCAACCCTTGTATCAGTACTAGCAGAGGTCAGAATGCAGATATTCTGAATTTTTCAGTTTGAACTCTTCAAAAGATGTAAAGCGGATCGGTCCTTAACCAACTTAGAAAAATGGCAGTTCAGACACAAAATAGGATGCTATTTTTTTCACTAAAAGTGTCCAAAACAAGATAGGTAGGTATGAAGGGAAACTCATAAATACACAGCTGTTCTAGTTACCGACTGCTGCAGAGGTAGCAGGCTTTCAATTACCCTACCATATTGAAGTCATTTTGGTAAGATTCTTGGATAAACGTCAGCTGTTTTAGACCCCATTCAGGAAAAGGTCAACTTACACTACAGACTCTTGACCCTATTCTTTCTCAATATGATAGCTAGGCTTGGCAGAATTCAATTTTTTGTTTTGTTTATTAATAATTTCAACAAATATCAATGTTTAAGCATTTTTTCTATTTTAATCAATTTAATTTCACAGTTGTGCAAAATTATTAGTTTTAAGCACTTTTAATTTGTATTTTCATCGGGAGAGCTAGACAATTATACAAGGACAGTAGATGCTGAAATTCAAGAAGTTAAAAGGGTAAAGGACAAGTTGTCAAAATCGTGTCAAAATATACAGAGTAAATATCCTTAAATCAAACTCTATTAAGTTCTCAAACATTTTTCTTTATTTGCCTATCTGTAAATGTTGATTGTCACAGATGGAAATATTTTCTTGTCAGTTTGTGTGCATACAGTGAAACTGATGTTTACCAACATTTAGCAACAAAAATCTAATCCTTCCAAGCCTTTACTTTGGTAAAGTAAGATTATCAGTATATTAAACTATATGTTATGATGTGTACACAGTGGAGTTAAAAAAAATCATCACTCTGAAATTAGTACTTGACTAAGGCTGGGAGGAGAGGGGACCCACACTTATGCTGTCATGTTTGTGGAACATCAACTTTCAAAGTGTTGCCTTATCCTACAAAGATACTTCAAGGTTCTTTACACAATATACAAGACTCTTCCCTTCCTCCTGCCAGGTGGGGCCAGGAGCCGGGCCATGCCTCCAGGAGGGGGAATGTGGACAGGGGAAAGGGGGCAGAGGCTGGGGCCACAACTGGGGGTGGGACCAGGGCCAGAGTCCCGGACTTGGAGCCAGGAGCGGGGCCCCAGGTGCAGAGCTAGCAGCAGAGGCTGGGGCTGGGGCTGGAGACGGGGCCGGGGCCAGGGCCAGGGCCGGGGCCAGTAGCAGAGATGAGTAGCATTCCATTCCCACCCCACATGGAGGCTGGCCGGGGCCTCAGAAGTGCCCCCGAGAATTTTTCTCCATACCCTCAAAGGGGGCACGCCCCACAGTTTGGGGACTTCTGACTTAGACTATACATATTGTACTCATGTATCAACAATATTCCAGCAGTGGAATGGTCTGACGTTCCCACGTTCAGAGAGGTGTAATACCATGGCTGCTTGAGAGTCTAAAACAAAAAGCTTGACTAATTTGCGTCCGCCTACGTACAAGCCCTTTCATTTCATGCAGTTAGAAATTCTATATACCAAAATCATTTCAAATATTTAAAGTCAGTGTAGCTATATTACAATACCCAGCTCTTATGTAGCATTTTTCAGTTATACATCTTCCAGCGCTATACAAAGGTCAGTACCATTATTCCCATTTTACAGATAGGGATAGCACAGAGTGGGACGGTGACTTGTCCAAGGTCACCTACCAGACCAGTGGCAGAGCCAAGAATAGAACCCAGTTTTCCCGAGTCCCAGTCCTGTCCTCTACCCACTAGGTGGAGTGAGAAAGATGTTTTAAGAAAAATTTACAAAGCAGAGATTATTTGTAGAGGGAAAAACTTGTGTGTAATCCTTAGTATCCAGAACATGGAACAACTTTTTGAAAGTTACATTTAAGGGGTCCTCAAGCTTGAAGAGATCCTTTTAACGTTACTTTAGTGTAGTTATGTAGCTATTATACAATTACCTATGCTATTTATATTGTCTATGCCATTATCTATTTTTATTTGTTTATGTACAATATACATGGCTTTTGGTCTACTGAAAAGAGTCCAGATTTCATTCATGCACTGTAAATTATTGCATATGAAGTATTTAAAAAAATGCTGTGATACATTAGACCACGTGTCTCAAACACACGGCCCGCAGAGTTATTTCCTGCGGCCACCAAGCTCCCTGTGCCTCGCCCCCCTCCCAATTATTTTTGGCAGCCTCCAAGATCCCCTCCCCCACAGCAAGCCGCATCCCCGCTCCTCTATCTACCTCCAGGCGGTTTGTTTGGCAGCACTTAGCGCTTTCCAGGAGGGAGCGGGGAGGAGCAGGAAGCCTCATGCTCAGGGGATGAGGCAGATAAGAGGCGGGGCAGGCATGGGAAGAGGTGGGGGCAGGGGCGGGGCCTCATGGAAGGGCTGGTGCAGGGGTAGGGACAGCGGGGGTGTGGAAGTGTCAGTGATGTGGCCCTCAGGCCAATGCATTAGTCCTCATATGGCCCTCTTGGCCATCCGGGTTTGAGATCCCTGTATTAGACTACTGAGCTTGTGATTTAGGGTTCAGTTAAATTAAAGCTGTACTTTTAAGCAGCATTCAAACTACTAACGGACAGTTTGCATTCAGTCTTCAAACATTATACCAGATATTAAACATCACTTCAAAACAGAGACAGATTTACTTGAAAATTTGTTTGTGCAGAGACGCACCAAGGAATGCAAATATGAGCTTCTTATCACAAGAGTTATTACACTTAATACATCAATGAAATGTTAATGCTGATTACCCTGTTGTGAGTTTTAATATGTAGCTTCTAGCAGAGTAAGACTCCTCTACAAGGTGGTTAAATTAGAACTTGGATACCTGTGTTTTCATCAGATACAGAGCATCTAATAGCAAACAGTAAACCAGCTGATTATACTGAACTGGAAGGTGTTGCAAAGGTAGGATCTGGCCCTATAAGGTGGTGAGTATTCCCTGACGAAGTAGTAAGTGGCTGTTGAAAGAGCTGGGCTTCTTGAAAAGACTGAGTTCACAAAGAGGAGGCAAAAAGAATGAGGAGTACTTGTGGAACCTAAGGTAAAATGAGATTAATCCTCGAAACATACAACACCACAACCTAAAAAACACAAATAATCAGCAGGAGGGAGATACCTTAGAAGCAGTAAATATCAAGGTAGGTTGATAGCCAAGAGCAAATTAGATACCCGCGTATTTATATAGCCAAATCACTTCAGAATTTAGTCAACGACATACAGAAATACATGTTCCATATGAAAGAGAGAAAAAATGGCTTGCATATGCAGCCTGCCCCGAAGAGCAAGAAGTCAGTTGTCCCAGTCTGCACAACACTGGTCACAACCCAAAAGCTGCAGACAGTTATGGACACCTCAAGATGTCAGCGAATGGGAAGGATTTCAGAACAGGGATCCAAAAATAGTTTAGGGGCAAGAGGATTTATGCTATGGGAAACACGCACGGTTTTATCTGAACAGCATAAATACCAAGGAGAAGGAAGTGTTTTAAGGAAGTAAATCTAAGGAAAAGAATATCCCATATTCATGACATTTGTCCATTAGGGAGGAAAATTTAGTAACAGTAGTAACTTTAAAATACTGTTTATACATATTCTGATTTTAAACCTAACAGCACAGAGATTTTTTTAAAAGGTGCAAGCTGCCAAGTACCTCCTGTTACTTACTGTGCATCCATAACTTCGAAAGTTAAAGGGAATTGAAAATCCTATAGGATTAGGTCTCTCATAAAATAACCAATAGGAAAGAAGTTTTGTACATTATATATATTGGGTCCATTGATGCTCTCATTTACACCTGTACAGATGAGGAGTAATTCCAGTTAACGAAATGGAATTGCACCAATGGGGAAGGTGAAGGAGGGAAGAAGATCTGTAAGAAACAAGTTAAGTTGAATCTATATTAAAAGGAAGCACTGACTGAAGAGTTTTTCTTGAAATCGTCACTGACTGAGTTTGCAATTTAGCAAATAAACCATTAGCATTCATATCTCATTTTAAAATGTATGCCTTCTTTTTTAGTAATAGCATAGTCACAGCAGACAGAGTGGTGTTGGGTTTTTTTTATATAAATGAAGCAACATTTGGTTAAGAATATCCTTCTTGACAATCAGAGTGTGAAGAGTTTCTTAACTGGCTGTTTAGGACTAGTTTTCCAAATATAGTGTAACCATCAGAAAGGAAGTCAGTGGAATTATGACCAATCATTTAGTGATTAATTTCCATCTTACGACATTTGGTGTGCTGCTCCAACTCCTCCAAAGTCAGAAGTCAATAGTGTCTCTAATCAAAAAAGACAAGGCGGGGGGGAGGAGAGAATGCTTGGATTACATTTGTCTCCTAGGAAACAAATGACTAAGGAGTGGATAACAACTCCCTAATAATCTTAGCAGTGGAATGTTTCAAACTCCTTAACAATGCGTCCTCTCAAGGCTAGAAACAGTAATCTTATCCATTCCTGTATTTCGCAGGTTATTGTTTTACAGAAGTATTTAAAGGTTAGGTGCAAAAAGACTCAATATTATTGAATGTCTCTTCTGCCATGTCCAGGAGGAGAGTATAATCTTTAGAATGGTTCTCTCCCTTTTAATATATTTCTAGTAAGTTAACATTTGCTAGTGACCAAAACTGATTTGCACTCTGAAGTGATAAATATTGAAAGGGCTACAAAGTTTTCAATAATATGACATACTTCATGCCTCCATTCTGTCAAAACACATGCATACATCTCACACATGAACGCTAACAAACATATGTAAAGATTTGTTTTAAATAAGGCTTCATGAATCTTCTCTCCCAAGATTCAAAGGAGGGAGGCAGCGGGACGATTCCTCACCCCAATTTAAAATTTGCCATGACAGGCCACATCTAACATAGCATTTATATATTTGTCGGAATCTCTTTTTTAGGAAATGTAGAAAGTATGAAAAAGTTATTTAGTTTTTGAAGACCCTACTCTTTGTATTCATAGTGAGCAATAAATCCCACAACAAAAAGGAGTGGTCATCTTTTCCCTCTGGATTACAAAACTGCTGCTTCTCACTTTTTACTGCATATTAGAAGTAGGGCTGATAGTACCACCTATTATTAAGGCTGTCTGACACTTCCCATTATTAGACTCTGTATTCAGTTGCTTTGGGGCTGAAATTTTACATGCTGGTTATCAGCAAGGCTAATTTAAAAAAAAAATAACTGCAATCAAAATGAAGAGCCATTTCTACGAATGAGGCAAGGGAAAGAAGTGTTTTTCCCATTTTAAAATATTCCGGGGACCTTTTTATTAACAGCTCTAGCACTCCTATGCTTCAAGTAGGACCTGAAATTTGGCTAGAGGCAGCCTTTGTGTCATGAATGTGCCTTTTGCAGTACCCAATTTTGGCCAAATTATAGACCTTTTGAAAAACCACCAATCTCAGGTCACACATACTCAGTAGAGATTTCCTAGATTTTAGCAGATCCTCACCAAGCACGTGTTCTGACAGCTCCATGTGTTAACCAAACTGTACATGTGCGATCTCCATAGAGTGACCGCATATTTCCTCCATCCCAGGGTTATGGAGTGAAGCATCACTTTCCCTGTAATAGCTGCTCTGGGTCAGGATAGGGTGTGGCCAGTCACTGGGAACTGATCCCAGAGAGACACTCTCCTGTGCTCTCATTTCTGGCACCCAGGCAGCCTGGAGGAGGAAGTTGTATGATTTGAAAGCAGAGTTAGACAAAAACCCGACCAGCAGGAGGGAAAGGAGTTAATTAGGACTAATCAGAATGGCAGCAAAAGAGAAGAGAAACTGGAACTGGCTGGACAAGGCAACTGGGGTTAGGAACCAGTGTGGGGGCAATGGGAAACAGATCTGACAAAATGTTGAAGTCAAGGGGAAGAACTGAAACTGGCTGGGGAAAGTGACTGAGACAAGAAGTCAAGGATGGTGGATGAAGACTTAAGCAAGGAGCCAGGAAGAGGTATGGGAGACTGGATAAAGAGTCTGTGGAGAAAGACTAGGACTGGGAACCAAGGGAATGGGGAGACAGGTCAGACAAGGGGCCAGAAGCAAGGAAACTGAGACAAGGCTAGTAGGGAAGGAATGAGGAAGAAGGGGATATGCTTGTAAAGAACAGGTAAAAGAGTCTGTGCCCACTAGAGCATATATCCCTTCAGAACCTGGAGTGGAATTTATAATTCCCAAGTCTCACCATTCCTCTGCTGTCAACAAATACAGTGGAACCCACTGAAAAACCTTGTATGATCCCTACCCCCTCTAGTGCTCATCAATGGTACAAGAACAACCTACTACCATCAGTTACTCCATAAACTCAAGTGGCAGAGGTCTGGGCAGTGGATCTAAAGGTTCTAACTCTGTTGATGGCCCATGTTGGTGTCAATATGATGTCACATCAAGGCATTTCACTTTTTTTCAGTATTTTTTTTTAAAAAAAAAAAAAATTTAAAAAAAATCTAGGAAATTACACACAAAGACTCAGTCAAGACCACAGAAATTGGGAAATGCCAGATTAAGGTTGCCTGTGCAACCTTAATTCAGCCCTCTTGTGCAGGTGTGTTATGATTAAGTGATCACACACCCTTTTCCCCCACAGAACCTCTGCATTATTCAGTGCACAGGATGAACCTGCTCTGGGGATGAATTAATGTTGTGTAGTAGTGAATGAGGCCATTGTCTGCCTCATCTGTTGCAGAAACTGAAACGCAATAGTGAATAAGCCTGGAGATTGCAGGAGGAGAAAGAATGGTCTCATGATTAATTTCCCTGAAAAATTGGATTCTAATACCTACTTCTGCCACAGAATTCTCATGTAATGCTAGTCAAGTCACTTCAACCAAACTTTCCAAGAGAGTGGTCATTAATTCTGCATTCCTAATTTTCCGAATCCACCTAGTGACAAAGAGTCCTGTAGCCACAGGACTCTGTCACTTCTGCAATTCCAGACTAACACGGCTACCCCTGTGATTCTTGAATCCACCTACTGACCCTGGGTTCTGGATTTGCAGAAATACTGAGCACTTACAACTGTAACTGAAGTCAATGGGAGCTGTACTTTGAACATATGAAGTCCCATATCATGCTACCTACTCTGAAAACATCAAGTCCCAGGTGTCTCAAACTGGGCACCCAAATAAAGTGAATACTTTTTATCTCATTCCCTTTGCCTCAGTTGTCCTTGTATAAAATGGGAATAATACCACCCCTTTACCTCACAGGACACCTGTGAAGATATATTTATTAATGTTTGGTAAGAAATCATACCCTAGTACAGGCCTGCACAACATGCGGCCCGGGGGCCAAATGCGGCCCGCAGGGGCTCATTGTGCGGCCCGGGGGTGGGTGGGTGAGTAGGGGTGTGGCAAGCCAAGCGGTGGGGTGGGGGGAAGCGAATAGGGGCAGGGTGAGGGCAAGGCTTTTCGGCCTGCAGCTGTTTTTTTTTTTTTGCAGTAATATGGCCCTCGCTGCTTTCCGAGTTGTGCAGGCCTGCTCTAGTAATTGGAACCATAGAAAATCTAAGGAAATTAATAGTTCTGTCTTCAGCGCGAGGTTTGAACTGAGTGCAACAAATAAGGCACAGAGCTACATGTTGAACAAAAAGGAGAAAACAAAATAGCAGGTCATTCAGTGAGCACTATTCAGCCCAGGGGTAGGCAAACAATGTCCCACAGGACCTAAACTCTTGGTGCCCGGCTCCTGAGCTCCTGGCCAGGGAGGCTAGTCACCCCCTGGCTTCACCCTTGTTGTCCCCTCCTCCCCCATAAGCATACCGCTGCACAGGGAGTACGGTGGCTCCGGCAGGGCGGTGTAGCTTCCAGTCCTGCTGGTCTGAGCAGCATGGTAAGGGGGTGGGGAGCAGGGGGTGGGTGGGTGTGTCAATCAGGAGACAGGAAAGTTGGATGGGTCAGAGGTTCGGGGGGGGGGGGCAGACAGGGAACAGGGGGGTTGGATGAGGGTGAGGTCCGAAGGGTTAGGGGTAGACAGTCAGGGCACAGAGCAGAGGGGTCGTATGGGTCAGGGATTCTGAAGGGAGATAGGGGGCAGGGGGCCAAGCTGTTTGGGGAGGTACAGCCTTCCCTACCCAGCCCTCCATACAGTTTTGCAACCCCAATGTGGCCCTCAGGCCAAGAATTTTGCCCACCCCAATCCATCCTGTGCACTGAATGAGGCGGAGGTCCTATGGAAACAATAATACATAATCATGTACTAAAAAAGACTGTATCATAACATACAAGGGGGACAAAATGAGGCAAACAAGAGAAAAATTACAGTTGCACGAGTATCCGTAATTGTTGTATTTCCTAACTTTTGAGTGCTTGACTTTGCAACCTTAAGAATGCTCTTTTAAAATAGCTCTGTCTCAGTAATATTATTTGTATTATTTCATGATATAGCATGGAGGCAGTAGTAGCTACTGCACAGTTAATATTGAGTATATTTAGTCAAGCATTGAAATGCACAGGAATGAAATCATTTTGTGATGCAAGAAAAATCATGCAGCATGTTACTAAAACAGGAAGTATACACACACAAGGTTGGTATCTCAACAATATCACAACAATCTGATAAATAGGTACACTGAGATAAATAGCTCAAATAGTTACCTTTAAAAACAAAATATTCTGCTATTATAAATAAAATTGTGCCCTTTTCTTTCCCTCTTTCCTGACCCCTCCCCCCAAAAGTAGTATTTCCCCTCAGAGTTACATGGTGGTGAAACCCAGGACAGACATTATTCGGTGTCTGATTGGCAACAAATTTAAGGGTAGACATCTCATGATCCAACAGAGCTAGAAACCAGAATCTGAACAGTGTTAAATCATGAGTAACTCCAGTAACTTCAATCGACGTGCTCCAGATTTACACCTACCTTGACAATAAGCATGGAATAATGCCAAGGTACCTGAGCAACTACAAAGCTTATGCAGTTTGAGTAGGAGCAAAATTTGATTTAGGAGCTTCATTCCACTAGGGGGTGAGGAAAGATTTCCCTGCTTCCCAGCAAGTTCATCACTTGCTTCAAGTCCCATATTGTCAGACCTTAAAATTGTGGCATTAGGATTAAACTTCTGTATCGCTCAAAGACGAGTCTGAACTAAGGGTAGCTTTGGAGAGCTTGAGGTTGGGGTAGACTACAGCAATGTCCTGTTTTGTCCTAAATGATAATGCCATCCATCCATAGCTAAGAAAAGGCTCAGAATACATTGAACCTGCTACATTACCAGCTAAAGCACCTCTCCTGGACATTATCTAGTAGAGGCATTTTACTGGATAAGAAGGTTATACGTTCACATCCCTGGGTAGCTGGAAGAGAGAGAGAGAGAGAGAGAGAGAGAAATAGGGGAAAGAAGAGATTTAGCTAGTGCAGATACTTGCCACCCCATCCCCCACCATTGCCAAAGCATCTGGCAGTAAGTGATCGACCTTGTATGTAGCATAGAAAGGAAGATAGGATAAGAATCCAGAAGTTTAGTTTAAGTTGAGGTAATTTCCATGCTCCTTTGGCCACATCCTACTATTAATCGAAGTCAGTGGGAAGTATCAGAAACAAAAATCCACAATCCTCTTACCAAATAATGAGGATACTATAGTGTACAAATACGTATTGTAACTTAAACTCCCAATGATTTACCAACATGTAACTTATGCACCATCTCCAAATGTAGCCCAGAGCCTAGCAGAGAAGCCAAAAAAGAGATAATTGCACCTAAAGCAGTTATAGATGCTAAAAATGTAAAAACTTATACTTTAAAGCAACCCGCTTCCCACTCTTCTTCTGACACCTCAATGTAAAAAAGTCATACCAACTTAAATCTTCAGACTACCTTAAACATTACCTCCCACTATACACTGTGTGGCTTGGGGCAAGTTCACAAACCTTTCTACCTCAGTTTCCAGTCCGTAAAATAGAGCTAGTACTGTATCTACCTCACAGGGAGGTTTGAGAGGATCTAGTACTCGTATAGCTTTTGAACACGCAGAGTGTTATTTAATGGCAGTTGTTACATGACGACCCTGAATCTTGGGAGGATCACAGGTAGAGCCAAATGAATGGATTAGAGCAGTGGGTTTCAACCTATAGTACATGGACTCTTGGGGGTCCGAAGACTACGTCTAATGGGCCCGCAAAAGGTTGCCATTATCCTAGAAGAGTGGTTTTCAACCAGGAGTCTGCAGACTATGCGTAAGATTGCCAAAGGGTCTACACCTCCATTCGAGATAGGTTCCGCAAATAAAAAAAGGTGGAAAACCACTGATTAGAGCTTCAAAACACATCCACTACCTAGGTTTCTCTGGTGTTGCAGAGGTTACAGACCCATAGACAGAGGCATAACATGCCCCAATCCAGGTTTTAGGGATCTGTTTCCAAACAGAACTCCTTAACAGACTGCTATATAGCCTCCACTATTTTCAGAGGACTAAACTATCAAGAGAGGAGCTGTCTACCTTCCCATCCACCCCACTCCCAAGGAAGTCTCAGCTGTTGGTACGTTGTGAAACTTGAAGCGAACACATTCACAGACAGACAGATTGCGGGTTGGGGGGAATGTTATAAGACCAGCCCTCCAAAGTAGTAACACTCAGTATTGCCAGCCGTAAGTGTTCAAAAATTATAAGTCAGTACACACACACAGCTCACACACACATTCAATGTATCATGAGATTAGCTTTAAAACAAAACAAAAAAAAGATTTTTCAAGTCTATTTGACTTCTTTATTTTTTTTCCAGCTTGTGAACCTTTAAGGGTTCCTATTTTCAAACTTCTCACCCGCACCGTGAGGGCTAGACTTTTTTTTTTAAGCTGACATTCTGGTGTATTCACATTACTCCAGAGTTCAGAACCTGAAGAAAAACATTAAACATCATAACATTAGACTTACAACGAAGTTCCAAGAGATGGAACTTTTTGCAGCATCATTAGCAGATGCTACAATTGTCCGGTGTTCTAAAACCCTCTGGTAACGACACCCATAAATTTCCCGTTGGAACGATGTACAGCTCCTACGGGTGGCACATGCTGTACCAAGCACATCTGTAGGACTTATTTGCTCCCAGAGGCTGCAGTGTTTCACTTTGACCTAAAAAGGCAGTTGTCCAGGTGAACATAAATTCGAAGAGCTAGAGGACACAAATAAGGAGACCAACTTGGGTGCCTGCAGTTAAGTAACGAAATCCATATTTAGGCAGGAGAATAAGAGCCTTCTTTTCAGACATGCCAAGCACCTCAAACTCCCGTTGATATTAGTTACCCAGCTGTGAAAATGTTGGCTATTCGTCTGGTGCTGAGAGTACATTCAAGTTTGCCATTCAAAAATGAAACCATCAGGCTATTGTGTTCAACTCACTGAGCTTTCAAGTAGCGCCAGAGCTGAATCCTTGCTGTTCTAGAGATATAGGTTGCATTACCAGTATAGTAAGGCAAAGTATAAATGGAATACATTCTCAAAAAATGACTGAGTTGAGACTATTGTTTTAGGTTAAGAGGCAGTTGATTGCTGCAAACAAACATATTATTCCAAAGTCACCACCTAGTATTGAAATAATTTGAATTATGAAGCAATTTCAGAAACCTAGACTCAAACCGTGTTTTTGAGCTGGTTCACAAGGAAGGCAAGCCAATATAAATAATTCCCTCCTAAATGCAAGTTCCTTCTCCCTTACTTTATAAAACAGGAGTAGGCAACCTATGGCATGGGTGCTGAAGGCAGCACGTGAGCTGATTTTCAGTGGCACTCACACTGCCCAGGTCCTGGCCACTGGTCTGGGGGGCTCTGCATTTTAATTTAATTTTAAATTAAGCTCCTTAAACATTTTAAAAACCTTATTTACTTTACATACAACAATAGTTTGGTTATATATTATAGACTTATAGAAAGAGACTTCCTGAAAATGTTAAAATGTATTCCTGGCACGCGAAACCTTAAATTAGAGTGAATAAATGAAGACTCGGCACACCACTTCTGAAAGGTTGCTGACCCCTGTTATAAAACATCTATTTCATAAGAGCAACAGGAAACATTCCAGGTACAGCAGTTTGAAGGAAACTGCACTTCTTGAATGCTTAAGAGCAGTTTGCCTTCAGCATTGCAATAATCTCCCAGAAATGCACCGGAGCGAAGTACCACCTGCTTAAATAATGGATTCATTTTCATTAAAACAGAAAAAAAAATTCCACTCCCCAGCATTAAGTACATTTTGCAATACAGCATGGATTACACTTCCCTCATCAAATAGGTCACTATTCCTGGAGATCTGCAAACTTGGTAGCAAGAACTACTGGAAATAAGCAGCTCAGTCACTGAGTTCACCAAATCAAGCCTACTGTGACCATTTGTCTTGTTGAATCAGCACTGCAGCACCCAGGGGGTGCCAATGGCAGAGAGGCTTTTCCATACACAAAGGGAACTTGTGCGAACGCTACTTTGAAAGGCTGGCTCTGTTCTATTCATTCTCAAAGACAGTGACACTGAGAAAAGTGTGTTTTCCTTTCCTTTCAGCAGTCTCTCCCTCACTGCAGCTCCATCTAACCTTAATGGCTGAGCATCAACTGCTGAAAGGGAACTAGATAGGAGTTCCAGCATCTTCATGTAAAGGGAGAGGGGGAGAGAGATGCAGCTGCAAATTAAAAACACAAGAACTTGGTAACAAGCTACAGCATATTGATAGTGAAAGAGGGTATGAAAAATCTGTAACCATAAATTATCTACTTGGCAAATGGATAAGCTGAGGCTGCATCTTCCCAAGTATTTGTTAACCATTAGCAATGATTCACCAGTCAGCACTATTTAGAGGTACTTCGTCAATTACCTTTATTCATTGATGTTTTAAATTACCAAACCAGAAATCCAACATATAAATGATTAGCCTCATTTGTGTACAATTGTTTCTGTAGTTGATGATAACTAGCTAGGACAAAATACTAGAGTTGTAGTGACGGTATAAATTAGTGTTCTATGACAGCTGACCAGCTGACATGTTTGCATTATTTTTTGTAAAGTGAAATCAACTGCAGAAAGACACAAACAGAGCATTAGAAAAGCCTGAAGCTAGTTTACCAAAGAAACACACTGCTAGGCAATTCCTAAGAAAACAAAAAACAAGCAAACTCACTGTCAACAATTCCTATTATTATAAAACACACTCCTTAGATCCACGGTAATCTCATAAAAAGCCACTCGTGCAATCTGAAAGTCAATTTTCTACACACCCTTAACGTGTTTCTAATGTACAGGGCTGAAATTTTGTGTGTAATTTTTAGAGTTACAATACAGCACTTTACAATTATTTTAATGATGGCAACAACTACACAGTAAGCATTTAATTTTCATAAATGCTCACAGAAAAAGCAAGCCTCTGAACTCAGAAGTTGTAGAAACAATCCCTGTACTTCAGATTAAAGTTTTATGCTGTTCCTGTCTCAGGCTGGACATGCACAGAAAATTCAAGTACAAGAAATATTTGTCTATTAAAAATGAAACTAAAAACCACTTTTTTCCTCTTCTATTTTGAATTCCTCCTCTGCAAACTGGCATGTCATAGCTCAGTTACAAGGACAGAGCGGAAAAAGCCTTCTGCATGGTTAAACATGACTCTTGATTTACAAGCACATGTTCATTTACTGTTTGAAAGTAAGGGCATGATCCTATGAGATGCTGAGCAACGTACACAATTAAGCTCCAAGTTAGCTCAAGTCAAATATCACTGGGGGTGGGGTGAAAACAGAGACTTATTTTGATCTGAGTAAAAACAATCATGCTAACAGTAATACAATCACAGCCATCACACAGTCATGGATCCTATGCTTTGCTTTTTTCTAGATATGCATCGTTTTTGATGCTTTAAGATGTTTCAGTGAACGGATGGGTGAGTAAAAAACAAACACTGGTACAATGAGTCATAATTCTAATCATTAGCCTATACTAAGTCAGAAGACCTGGATTTCATTTTACTCTACCGCTGACTGTGCACCCTTGGATCTGTCACTTCACTACACAGTGCCTCAGTTATCTCTCCAGCTATAAAACTTACGACTGCTGTAGAACGAAAAGGTAATGTAATTTGAATGACCGGTGCTAAAAGTGAAAAGCATTATTAACTCTACACGAAGCTTGCATAGGACTGAACTGGAAGCTACCAGAGCATGGAATCAATGCTGCAGGAATATGAAGGACTCAGAATATGTGAGGAAGTGACATTAGGGATTCGCATGGCACTTTTGTCGCTGGAATTACAAGGTATTTATGTGCCAGATGTGCTACACATTTGTATGCCCCTTCATCTGGCATGCAAATATCTTGCAAAGCCAGCTCCGACAGCGCCATGCGCCTGTTCTCACTTTCAGGTGACATTGTAAATAAGAAGCCGGCAGCATTAACTCCTGCAAATGTAAACAAACTTGTTTCTCTGAACAATTGGCGGAAGTAGTAAGACTGAGTGGATGCGTAGTCTCTAAAAGTTTTACATTGTTTTGTTTTTGAATACAGTTACTTTCTGTACATAATTCTGCATTTGTAAGTTCAACTTTCATGATAAAGAGATTGAATTATTTATTTTGGTTTTTTACAGTGCAAATATTTGTAATCAAAAATATAAAGTGAGCACTGTACATATTCTGTTCTGTGTTTCAACTGAAATCAATATATTTGGAAAAAGCAGAAAACACCCAAAGTCTTTAAATAAATGGTATTCTATTATTGTTTAACAGTGTGATTAATTGCACGATTAATTGCAATTAACTTTAACTGCAATTAATCACTTAATTTTTTTTATCACTTGACAGTCGTAGTTATAAGATCGGTTTCTCCTGCAACAGTAAGTGGCCTCAAAAAAAACAAGCACGGTGCAAGAAAATTGGCCTTCTCCACTGCTAAGCATTTGATAGACATCTGGACTTTTAAGTAGTTTGTTTACAATGTCCATGTTCCTATCTAAGTCTTAGTACTCTTGTATATTCTGTCAGGGTGAAATTCCCACTGGTGCACAGGTCCATGAAAAGCCTTCTGTTCTATTCATGCCCTGCAGTGGGGATGTGCATGGCAGCCCCACCCTTGATCTCCATGCTAACCCACACAGGCCAGCACAAAGAATGACAAAGGAGGTGGGCCACAGAAAGAACTGTGGTATCTGCCATTTCATAGATCCACTGGCTGGATACCCCACACAAACAGAACAAAGACACTGCCACTGATACTTCAGGGCATAGATGGGAATAATAGTGACTGCAATGGAGGAGAGGTGGAGAATTTGGGTTTTATGCTAGTGAAAAGGAAATTCACTAGTACTGATTTGGGATCTCAAGAGCATGTAAACAATCCTCTTTTCAGCTCACCTCTAAGACACATGGAACAACTAAAGGGAAAGTAGGTCAATAAGACAGTTGTGCCAATTCTACTCTTCTAATTAAATTAATGGGCAGTTGCACTTGTGTAACTGAGGTCAGAATTAGGCCACAAGCAAACAAACCAAGAAAAATGAAGAGATCATGAACTGCTGCCAAGAGAGAGTCCCCTCACCACATAGCTATTAAATACAGGAACCTTGTTCCACCTGGGTCATTAGAATACCACAGTCAGGCATGGTTTTGCATCATTCTTTTTACCTGACCCCTTATTGTCATCTGTGACATGGCGAGGACAACTCCTCCGTGATTGTCCCCAAAATGTAAGTTACCCGCAGCCCCAGCTTATTTGTAGCAGAGCACAGAACTGCATTCTAGAGACTTGACATGACTTCATATTGGATTGTACGTTCACTGCCCTGGTAAAACAAGAGCTCCAAACATTGTGACGACTTCCGTAGGCTTGTAAACTCCCACACCCCAATCTGGATCTGTGCTGGATATGAAATATGCATGTACTTTGAAAACCCTGTATCTGTTACATACAATCGCCCATAACCCCAGCCTGACTCCAGATGTCCAGCACCTTACTTCTTAACTTGTGTATGTTTTCATTTTTTAACATTAGTTTTAATAAAATTTCTCATGACACTGGAGCAGTACTTTTCAACCTGCAGTCCACACACTGCATCTAAGGGTATGGTTACACTTAAAAGATTATAGCGCTATAGGTTATAGCGGTCCCCTTATACAGTAATATGTATAGCGCTATTGTATGTCCACACTCAGATGCTCCTGCGGTATAGCATGGCCACATTTGGGGCACTTAATGCGGCATTAAGAGCAGCGCATTAGGGCAGGTATCCCAGCATTCAGCTGGGTGCAACGTGCTTTTTAAACGAGGGGGGTAAGGGGGGACGCGTTGTGTGTATGCGGAAGGAGAGAGACAGTGGTTTTTCTGTTTTTCTGAAAGCCTGTCAGTGAGCCTCCGTTCACAGAAGGCTTTGTTTTCACACAGGCTCCCTCCTTAAACATTTGCATTGCTTATCTGCCGAGTTAAGAAAGAAACTCTAAAGAGGTACTTCCGCATTCCTCCAGCCGAGTTCAAAAGAAAGGGAAGAGACGTCAACTGCCTTAAATAGCTCTAGGCATCTCAAGAAATCACTTGTAGCGCAGTGGGTGTCCACATTCTCGCTGTAGCGCTACAGCAGCTGCGCTACAGCCCTTATTCCCCATGAGGAGGTGGATTTATAATAGCGCTATAACTCCACGGTTATAGCGCTATTAGTGCCTTGCCAGTGTGGACGGGGAGTAGGTTATAGCGCTCGTGGGGGCTTTATAGCGCTATAAAGTGCCAGTGTAACCATGGCCTAAGAGGTCCATGAAAAGTTGTTGTTACTATAGAACAGTGGTTTTCAACCTGCAGTTCACAGACTCCTGAGGGTCTGCAGATTATATCTAAGATTTCCAAAGGGGTCCTCCCCTCCATTTGAAATTTTTTAGGGGTCTGCAAATGAAAAAAGGTTGAAAATCACTTCACTAGAGTTCATATTTATTACGCTAAATCTGCTCATTGTTAAATCTATGTTAAAAATTATTAGGTTCTTTTATAGAAATCTTGCAAGCAACTGAGAAATTAAATATCATTTAGTAACTCTCCTTGAACCATGTATCACTTTTAAAGAAACAATAATGAAAGAGGCAGATCAATATGTAATATGGAACATTCATATTACACATGCCACCTATGGCTAATACCTGCCCTCTACAAAAAAAAGGGGGGGGGGATATAACATTCATTAGCCCTCCTTTAAAGAAAGAAAAAATGAGGCCATGAATAAAAGTCATAAAGTCAATGGCAGAGCTGGGAATAGAGCTCAGCTAAAACTTACAATCCAATGCTCAAACTAGGGACCATACTCCTACCCTCTCGCAAGGGGCACTCACTTGAAGACACTATGGCATTAGCTTTTAACACAGAAGAAAAAAAATCCATTTTCTTGCATAAACTTTTCCTTTAAATGCTTTGTTGTGTAGCATATGCAAACCTAGCAACAGTTTGAAATGCAACCCTTCACCCAAAAGATGTTTTAAAAAAATTATTCCACGTTCATATCTGGTGAAAGGGTCATTTTTAGTCTACTAATACACCAACTGTGGAAAAAAAAGCCACTGGGTGACTTTAAGAGGAAGGGGTTAGCAGTCAGTAGAGAAGGGGGGGATGGAGTGGGCTGAACTAAATCCATTAGCAGTGACAACTAAAACCAGAAATAAAAGAGCTGATAAAAGCTAATAGGTCTGCTCTGATTTTTCTTCCCACAGTTATTTAATCTAGAGTCTTTCTTGCTCAATATTTAGTATTGTTTCATCTAACTTGCTTGCTAGTCCCATTTCAAGTGCTTTGATAAATGGTTTGAAGGTTTGAAAGGTTGCCCTGCTTTACGGTTTTCCAACTGCCTCTGTATTCTTTTTACAAATACAGTTTTGCAGTCAATCCATAAACAACATTCAGCAGATTAACTGAGATTTTCCACTCACAGGAGTAATACACTGAACAGGAGCCATTCCTCCAGTAACAGAAACACTTCAAAATGTCCTTCCTTGAGATACAAGTGCGGTTTGTACTGATAAAAGTAGGTTGTATACATAACTTTTGGCCCAACTCTGTAGTAAATTCAAAAATATCTCGTTTTTCCTCTTGCCATCCCATATCAAATACAAGAAAATAAAATTAATGGTGCAAAAACTCCTAGAAGGAAAAAGACTTCACATTTTGTGTAGGTAACCCTATTCTGTGTAGGTCTTCCTCACCCCTGCAGGTCATCTCTCCCTAGATAATCAGTTCATCAGGGCAAGGACTAGGTTGGAGATTTTCAAAGGCACAAAGGGCAGAGGCTTTAAATGAGTATCAGGAGTTGACTTTGAAAATGCCCCCATAAGTCTTGTATCCTTTCTAAAGCGCCAAGCCATTATGGGGCTATAGACAAAAGCTGAATATATTAATGAGGGGTTAGCCATGCAAGCACTGTATGATCAAGACAAAGAAGTACAGGCCTAAAAATGAGGGGATTACTTCTAGCTCGAGAGAAGGTGTAGCTGAAGACATCACGTCTGTGGCAGTCAGGAATGACGACTCCAGGTGCTCATCAATGAAGAGCACAGCAACAGGATGCTGAAACGTGGCATTTGCTTCCGAAATACAGCCCTCCAACTGCAAGCCAGAGACCATGGCATGCCCCTATTTCAGATGATGATCACCACTAGCAGTGCAAAAGTGCCCCTTCCCACTGAGGGAGCACTGACACCCATCTTATGGATACCCCTATATAGGATCACCAAAATAAGGGTGGCTCACTGCCTTCCACATGGAATTGCTAGGGCAGGAGATCACTGTGACCTCTCATGCCCTCCATCACCTCTACGGCGGATGGCCAAAACAGCAATGCTGTTTAGGAGAGTGGTTCACTTACCAAGTGGTCTTTAATTCTTCCCTATAAAAAACACAAAACTCGTTATAGCCAGACCTGTTTCAGAAATCTACAAATAATGACGTGGGAAGACGGCAATTCTACAGCAGCATAGGGAAAGACACAAGCAAACCAGTCAACCCTGTAGACAGGCTTAGGGCTGACCTACACTTAAAATGCTGCATTGGCCACAGCAGCACAGAAGTGAAGATGCTCCTACGCTTCTCCATTTGGTGTAGTCAATCCACTTACGTTGACGGCAGAAACTCTCTCACTGACATAGCACTGTCTAAGCCAGGGGTTAGGTCAATATAACTATTTCACTCAGGGGAGTGGATTTTCCACACCTGAGTGACGCAGTTATATCAATATAAGCCTGTAGTTTAGATATGGCCTCAGGGTACTGGGGAAAGATACTGCCATCCCCATTTCCTGCCAAGTGACCTATATAAAAAGGCCCTACATAAGCCTTCCCTGGGAAGGCAGAGTGCAGCAGAAAGACACAACTTCATAATCTCAGGGCCCTTCAACGTGGGAGAAGCTGACCATAGGGAGCTGAGCACATGTCCAAACAACCAACAGAGGACCATTAGGAGACGTACATGTCCCCATATGATTATTTACTAGAGCTGGTTATGGGTTTTTAAGCTCACAAATGTCAAGACATTCAATTCCTCTGGTTTTGAAAAGAGAATGGATTTCTCCTTATCTACCTAAGTTTTATCCACACAGCAGCATTCATCCAAGTCTCAGACACAAAATGCCTGCTTATCCTCCAAGAAGGCGGACATCACGAGCAAGGCTCGCCAGGGCAAAGGCAGAACAAGACAGTGGTTAATGGGAAATCAAGTATCCCAGAAAGAAGAGGGGAAAGGGCTTTCAGGATTTTGTGGGCTCATCTTTATGTCAGAGCAAGTATGCTAAGATACTGCAGGGTCGTCTCATTCCTAGAGTGCTCAGTTCTGAAGCAGCTGTGTCTCCATGGGACGATAGTTTGATTTTTTTCTTTTTTAAATGAACAGGCTGAGTGTTGTAGTTGCATATACATAAGGCCCTACCAAATTCAACGGCCATGAAAAGCACATTACAGACTATGCAATCTGGTCTCCTCTGTTGAAATCAGGCTATAGGGTGGAAGGGGGTGTCATGGTATTGACACCCTTACTTCTGCACTGGATTCAGAGCTGAGTGACCAGAGAACAGCAGCTGCTGGCCAGGCACCCAGTTCTGAAGAGAGTGCCACTGCCAGCAGCAGCACAGAAATGAGCGTAGCATGGTACGAGGTGCGAGGAGGAGTCACTTTTGCGGAGGGCCAACCTTACAAGCGGATGATGTGTGTGTCCACCTACGCTCTTGCTAAGCTGCACGGCAGCTTATTAAGCCCCATGCAGGTTCTCAGGCTGTGGCAGGAAGAGATGCCTCTCCCCACCGGCCCCAACCAAGTCCCAGACCCGCCACAGCAGGGAGAGGGACCCTTCCTCCAGCTCCAGTCCTAAACCCAGAGCTGCTGCGGTGGGGAGGGGCGCCCCTCATGGTATCAGAGAATCACAGAATATCAGGGTTGGAAGGGACCTCAGGAGGTCATGTAGTCCAACTCCCTGCTTAAAGCAGGACAAATCCCCAACTAAATCATCCCAGCATCCCAACTAAATCGGATGTGCTGCTGAGAGGAGAAAATGCTGGGTAGAGTCCTCTCTCCCCGCCATAGTCCAGGGGCAGCCTGCACCCCAAGCCCCTGATTTTTAGCCCCACCCCAGAGTCTGCAAGCCAGCCAGAACCCTCACCCCTGCCCCCCCAACCCACATTCCCCTCCTGCACTCCAAACCCCTAATCTCTGACCTCATCCCAAAGCCAGCACCCCTCTATGCCCCAGCCCTCTGCGCCCTCCCACACTTCAAACCCCTCACCCGACCCCCACCACATGAATTTTGTTATGTACATCAATATGGAGGTGATGTGACATAGCCAGGCTAGGGAGGATGGGATTTCCTCTTCCCCTATCCATGCCACTCCTGGGCTAGGTCAGATCCACCTCCAGGAACCTCCCTCCAGCTGCAGGGTGGGAGCCAGTTCTGAATGCGGTGCCAATGCCAGCAGTGCAGAAGTAAGGATAGCAAAACCGCAACACTCACACACACTTCCTTTGGGTTAGGACTCACACCATCACAACAGCATGAAATTTCAGTATTAAATATCTGAAACTGTGACAGTTAAGATTTTTAAAATCCTAGGACCATGAATTTGGTAGTGCCCTGATTATATAGCAAACAATGGGCAGCTTTATCAGTAAGTCATCAACTCCCTTTCATCCACTCAAAATTAGATACCCTCCAATTCTCTCCCTACCCAGCCTCAACAACAGATTTGGTGATCTCTATGTAGGACCTGAAATGTCTGTTTGTATCTCACAATCACTGCAACATGTATCACAATTGGCAAAAGCTCAGGGTAAATCCAAAATTAGAACAGCAGCAAGAATATTGTTGGGTTTATCCTTAAGAGCTCTGTCAATGCACATAACTTCACATAGTGTATTTCAGAGGGAGCAATCAATACAATATCTCGGCTTCCTTAAGCATCTTAACCAAACAAGTAAACAGAGGTTTGACAACGCAGAGCAACACTCTTGGTGGCACAAATGGAGCCTACTGTTTAAAGCGAAGTTAGAAAAGTCTGACATGCAGTCATCGGTAACATATTTTGTGTTTTTAGTAAGAATAGGAATATCAAATTAAGAATTCTTTCTAGTTAGTAAACAGGTCCTAGTTCAAAATATGTAGCTTGATGAGAATGAAATTCACAAGTTTAGTCATGCCATTTTCCTAATGGACAATTCATCTACACCAAACATTACTGGGGCCAGATGTCAGATTCATAGTTTCCCTATCCAAATCACATCAAAAAAATAATTTTCTTGGTGTTATTCAACCAGACCATAGATTTTATCATTTTTGTACATAAAATATAAAATAGAAGTATCCTTTATTAAAAAAAATTATATGTTGTGTGCAACTTTCCTCAGATTCACAGAAGAGACACAATAAACGTGAAATAAATACCCGAGTTTGCAGTACAGAGGCAGACTAATCTAATAGAAACCAGCAAAATCAAGTCAGCCAGACTTCAGTATGCTCTTTCACCCAAGCTGGTGGGAAACAGGATATGAAAAATCAGTCACATAAAATTCAGCGAAAAAGGTCATTCAGAATATCAAGATTGTGCGCACACACACACACACAAAAAAAATGTACCTTTTACTCCGAATGAAGGAAATGGAAAGAGAAAACCCAGTGGATTCTGCCCCCCCAAATTTAACTTGTTTTTTTCTTTATTATTAACTTTCCAATGTTATATTCATACATTGCTTTACAAGAAACAGGCTCTAATTTAAATCTGTAAAAGCTTTAAATTATTATAAAACACTGAGAGAAGTAAGGAGATCAGTGTCATGAAAACAATAAGGATGTCAAAGAACTGTCTAGAAGTGCCAAGGGGAAAAGGTGAAGAGGTCACTGGCAGTTGCTGAGTCAGGCATAGTTGAAGCAGAATCAAGCATCAATGTATGTTGTGAAGATGGGACTGGGTAGAATTGTGGACCCTTAGGGGGCTTAGTTTGCTAGGTTCCAGGAGCTTCTTGACAGTGGGCAAAAAGTTCTCTATAAAAAGTCAGCTGACTCATCTTACCCACCCACCTGTACTTTCCAGTGTTTACAAAGTAACTTACTCATTAATCATACAATATATGAAAGCTGCCAATCAATACTGGAAGAGGTGATTAATGTATGTTAATCACTAAATACTAAATGTATGAAGTTATCTGGCTCTAGATATCTGAAGTGAAACGGAATGGTAAGAAACAAGTGACTGAATGGACTTAAGTAATGAAAACAGATAATTCACATGAAATAAAACATTAATGGTGCCAAGAGTTGCTAAGGAGCAAGGTAGTAAGGATTTATAGTACTCTCAAAGCACAGAAAATGTGTTTCTGCAATTTACTCAAGATCAAATGTGCCACTGAATGAAACTGTCTACAGAAGTAGAAGTTGAGAAACAGAGTTCAATGATACAGCAAAAGATATTTTGATGTCATTGCTGTCACCAAAACATGTCAATGATATCTTGAAGCCGCTGTTCCAGTTCTTATGAGCTTGTCAATCACGCAGGTAGAGCCCCTACCCTGTCTTTAATCTTGATCAACCAATGAAAACAACTGAAAGGCAGAGATGTGGACTTCAGAAGACTTCTTTTATGCTAACATACTCCTCAATATGGAACAAAAAAGCAACTCAGAGAATGACTGAAGTTCTTCATATCCTGGATATACTGCTCCAGACGGATTTGGGGCTTGTCTATACTGGCACTTTACAACGCTGCAATTTTCTCACTTGGGTGTGAAAAAACATCCGAGTGCTGCAAGTTTCAGCACTGTAACATGCCAGTACAGACTGTGCAGAAGCCCTGGCAACTGTGCTCCCAGCAATTGTAGCTACACCCCTCACTGAGGTGGCTTTTTCAGAGCCGTGTCCCAACTACACAAGCCACATTAAAGCACTGCCGCGCCAGCACTTTGATGTTGCCAGTGAAGACGTGCCCTTAGACTCACGTGTGCGTTATTAGCAAAAGAAAACATTAAAAGAAAAGCTAAAACCAGCAAGAACATGAACACAAGATGGATGACTGAACATGGGGGGGGGGAGATCCAAAGGCATACAAACATGAATGCAGAGAAAAAAAACCAAAACACACACATGTTCTTAATTAATCCTATTGATAGACGTTATTTCTCAGATACTATAAGTTGTTGAAAGTGCCATCCAAAGATGCAGGAAAGAGTATGGTAACATGCTCTTTACAACTTACTCAGACCATGAAAATAAAGTATGAATGGAAGAAAGTAAGGCAGTATGGGCCACCGATAATAAGTGGCCGCTGGTACTGGCCCCTTACATCTGACTTGTTGAAGTGCTGACGCAGCAGCACTTTAACATCACTGTCCCTTTTGTGCCCAACCTTGGTGGCCCTGTGGGGTCCCTACCGGCAGGTCCACCTACAGTGGGCACAAAAGCCACAGAAATGTTTAAGCAGGTCCTTTGCTGGGGCAGCACTTTAATGTCGTTGCCCATTTCCCCCCCCCCCCAATCCCCTGGACTATGGGGGGAGAGGAGGGCAGGGACAAAAGGAGCAGCTGCCCCAGGGCTAGAAATTTAAAAGAGCCTGGGGCTCCGCCAGCAGCTGACCCTCCAGCCCCTCCCCTGCCACCGGAGCCGGTCCCCATACTGGTAAGAGTTCAATTTTACTTTCACCTCTGAAAAATACGTAATAACTTCATAGGTTTCATTTTTTAAAATTTGTCACGTGTTCTAATTTCACGTTTGTTAGGAATTTAGTTGACACCTTAGAGTCCTAAATCACACTGATGGTCAAAAAAATTTCGACCAGTATTAGTCACCTCACGGTTAACTGACAGAAAGAGGAAGGTAGATAACTCAACCTCGCAGTGATCCTTCACGGAATTCTCTAGTAGATTCTCTCTTTATCTTTGCATCCAACTACTGAAAAATGTTGGAGACTGCACTTAGCAAAAAAACTCCGATGATAACACAGCAAATATTTTAAACAAATGTCTGCAGAGAGGCGCTATACTTACAAGGGACTGAAGAAAGTTTCCAGTAGATTTGAGAGATTATTGCCCGAACTGCAGTCCCAAAAATATGAGACGAGTACTGTCAATCTCTGTGATTTATTGCATGACTACCAATATTTGGTATTTTTATTAAAGCCCAGGTTCCTAGAGTCACATGATCATGTGAAAATTTCAGCTTTCATTTTAGAGATTACGTTTTGTGTGATTGCTGAGAAAAGCTTGAAAGAGAATCCTAAAGGCTCAACAAAGGGCGGCTTTTTTTAAAAAAGAAAAAAGAAGATCTTGTGATTTTTAAGTTAATTTAATGGTTTTAAGTTCTTGGGACTGGCAACACTGCATCACCTAATTAAGATGGTTTAAAAAAAAAAAAAAAAGTGGAACTTCCCCCCTCATTTTTCAAATTCTGACCAGACCTATTTAAAAAAAAAAAGCTGAAACTACAGATGGTCAAAATTGAACGACAATTCAGACAAGTGATGGAGCCTATTGTTTAAAGTGATCCCAAACAACAAAAGGTCATAAACTAAGCCAAAACTGGCAGAAACTGAAACGTTACTACGGGAACATAATCTTTTCTTTTATTCTAGCATAGAAAATTGATGATTCAGATTTTGACACCAAATCTATATTTACAGAAGAGGAGCACAGAGGTTATGTTAAAATTGTGGGAAAAAATTATGGCAATCACAGAAGACGTGATAGTTGAATACAGAATTCTGACCATATTCATGACACGTACTCCTTTCCAGCTAGTTAGGAATCAATCTGGTGGGTTTTCTTGCATTTTAATCCCACCACTGATTTGTTGGGGGGAGAGATCAGTCTGAGGACAACAGAAAAAGGCCATATTCAGGTTTTTTCCAGAGTGCCTGCTTAGATTTATTGTTAATATTCTCTAAAACAGAATGCCTCTGTCTTAAGAAAAGTTTACACAGAAGACATATATCATACAATCTTATTGCTTTTCTAACTTGTGATGATGCAACAGGAAAGAGATATTCTTTGTGACAAATTTTCAGGGCTAACAAAACTACTTCCTGCTTCCACTTTAACTAAACATATGGTGGATAATCTTGTAAGTCACCATCTGTATAAAATGAGCATATAAATAAATAAAAACATTTTATTGGGAGAGGCGGCGTAGTCTGAAAAATCTTCCCACTTGTCTCCAGTTGCTGGGAGCAACTAACTACTGTACCGAAGCTTCCATGTGATTTGTCTCCTTGTGACAGCTCCTTTCCTGTTTCTCTGCTGGGCAGCCCAAAGTTCAAAAGCCACAAGCACTCCCAATAAGATTATAAACAGAATTCTACCAGCTTTTTGGCACAGCAAAGTTTACAAATTTAAATGTTTCCTTTCGGGGATTAAAAGCTTTTAAAACAAACCAAAACAAACCATTGCAACTAGACAATTGCTTGTCAATAAATGACTATGCTAAGCAACAATTATTTGTCAGCACAGAAAAAACACATTTCTTTAAGATGAGTTACTTAGCTATTAAGATACGAGACAAGCAACATTCCCAACCTGTATGTTTCTCTAAATTTACTCACAAGATTCTCCACAACATTGCAACTATACGGATTTTCTTCCCACACAATATTTCCATCCATAATTTAATGCCGAAACAATGATGTATTTCCTTGCAACTTTTCTTGTACTTTCAGTACATACAGAGATTAACTATTTCAAAGCCTAGCCTGCATTTCAGCCCTGTCCTAAAATGGGGGCAAGAAGGAGGCAGAAAACAAAAGAAATGAAAATGCTTTTTAGTGACATTAAACATTTTTAAAAAAGCTTCCCCTCTGGGAAAGTCCATAATATTTAACTGGGCTTGACCCAGAGAGTTCTATAAAAAGTTCCTCTAAAAACCTCTAGTAACATCCTGGCTCAACTGAAGTAAAGGGGGAAACATGCACTGACTTCATCAAGGCCTGGATTTCGCTCCTAGAGAATAACCATCTCACAGAACACTACGATCAGTATGTAATCTATGCAGTTTTACTGGATGGTTTAAAAAAAATAAGAAAATGCTGTATTTATTAAATTCCACAGGAAACAGGCCATAACAGTAACACTTTTTCCTATCGGCCCCACTCTCGCAAGGATGTTCCATACTCTTAATCCTTTTTTTGGGGCCGGGGACCCTTCTCTATAACTTTTTCCAATTCTAATCTATCTTCTTTAGAGATGGGGTGACCAGAATTGTCCGCAGTATTCAAAGCATTCAGCCATATTCTCTGCTGCAGAATTCCACAAATGAATTTCTGCTGTGTATACCACAACATTCACTTTTTTCAATTGCAGGGTCTCTGTACAAACACCCATTCATTCCTCTATTTACTGAAAATCTTCCTTCAAAAAAATTATATTGGCATTTTGAGGCCCACCTATCTCTTGGGAAGCAGCAGTAAAAGAGAGTTGCTGAAATGAAGTACAGCAATCCAGTGTCTTGTAAGCCTGTAAACAGTATGTTGACATCTTAGAGTCACTGATCTAGGATAGCTGTTTGGCTTCTTTTCCTAGCTGAGGCAAACAATCATAGCTGAGACTCGTTGGAAGAAGTCTCCTCACAAAGGCCTACATCAGTTCCCCAGGACTAAGTTTTATTAAAAAAAACTAGCATAACTATCTTGATCTGAAACTAACAGTCTCCCAAGATGGCTATCATGGACTTGTAAACAAAACGCAAAAGGTGCTATGTATTTGTGACTAGAAATTCTTTCTTCCACAAGCGTAGGGCCAAATTCTCCTCTTATTTGCATGAGCAGAAATCGGGAGTAACTTCACTGAAGCCAAAGGAGTAAAACTGGTGTGAGAACAGAATCGGACCAAGAGGAATAAAACACAAGGAAAAATATGCCAGCATAGTAGCATCGTTATCTTGCAAAGCAGATTCCTCAATCTCAGTTCTTTATGAAGTCCATCATTGTACCATTTGAGAACATGTCTATACTACAGCTGCACCACTGTAATATAAACCAGGGGTACGCAATCTATGGCACGCGTGCCAAAGGTGGTAAGCGAGCTACTTTTCAGTGGCACTCACACTGCCTGTGAGATCACGGTCCTGATCACCGGTCCAGGGGCCTCTGCCTTTTAATTTAATTTTAAATGAAGCTTTTTAAACATTTTTAAAACCTTATTTACTCTATATACAACAATAGTTTAGTTATACATTATAGACTTATAGAAAGAGACCTTCTAAAAATGTTAAAATGTATTACTGGACCCAAAACCTTACATTAGAGCAGTGGTTCTCAAACTGAGTGTTGCGACTCCCCTGGGGGCTGCGGGGCGATTCCAGAGGGGGTCGCGAGCTGCCGACACATTCGGCAGCTTTTTGGCGGAAGCTCCAAACACGGGAGCGTGCCCACCGAAAAGCCGCCAAAGTGAAAGCTTCCGCTGTCAGTGGCATTTCGCCGGACTCAGATGAACGCTGCAGGTCTGCCAAAATGCTACCGAAACTGGAAGAGTTCGATTCCGCGGCATTTCAGTGGACATACCCCCAGGTTGCGACGGGAGACAGCATAAGAAAAAGGGGTCACGGAACACTAAATTTTGAAAACTGCTGCATGAGAGAGAATAAATGAAGACCCAGCACACCACTTCTGAAAGGTTTCCGACTCCTGATATGGACACTTCCCACATCAGCAGAAGAGGTTTTTCCATCAGACTCTCCGAGAGGCAATAGCTAGGTGACCAGAAGAATGCTTCTGTCAAACGAGCAGTGTCTACACCAGGGATTTGGTAGACGTAACTAGGGCACTCAGGAAAAAGTTTTTCCACAGCCCTGAGACACATAGCTAGGTTGATCTAACTGAAGTATAAACCAAGCCTGAATGTACATGCCATCCAATGCGAAACCAGGATCTCTAATGAAATGATCCCTGTTACTGGATAAGTAAATCCTCACATTATCTAAATAGAGGAAGAGCACTTCTGATAGTAGGAGCAAAATGAAGCCACATACTTACTATCACTTCAATAACCGTTGCTAGATGCTCACATACTACAGCAATGAACACCATATAAGCATTTAAACCACTACACATTTTGCCAGATCCAATCAGTGTGTCATAATAAACTTGAAGGAAGGCTAAGATCACTTGTTTCAAAAGAAGCAGGAAGCTAGGCCTCTTTGTAGGGGGTGGCTAACAATGGTCCATTGCTAGATGGAAATAGTAGAATTATCAATAATAAGGAAAAGGAAAAGTGTTCAATAAATATTTCTGTTCTGCAGTGGGGGGGGGACAGATGATGTAGTCATATCATTATGATAACACTCTTTCCATTCCACTAGCATCTCAGAAATATGTTAAACAGTGGCTACTATTTACATCAGCAGGTCCAAGTAATTTGCACACAAGTTTTCAATAAATCTTGGAACTGCTTAAAAGTTCCAGAAGGTTGGAAAAAAGCTAACATTGTGCCAATATTTTAAAAAGGGTAAACAGGATTACCCAGGTAATTATAGGCTTGTCAGTATGCAATCAATCACAGGCAAGACAATGAAGTGCCTGATCCAGGATTCAATAAATAAAGAATTACAGGGGGAGAATATAATTCTGATAAAGGTAATAGTGTTGACGTACCAGACTTCTGTAAGGTGTTTGACTTGGTACCAAGACAATTTGATTAAAAAACTAGAAAGACATGAAATTAGTCTACTTAATGTGTGCCATGTTAAAAGCTGGCTAACTGATAAGTCTCCCAATGTAAAGGTAAATAGGGAATCATCATTGATCAGATGTGTTTCTAGTGAGGTCATGCAGGGATTGGTTCTTGGCTCCACACTATTTAACAGTTTATTAATGTCTTGGAAAGGAACATTATACCATCACTTCATTAATTATTTTGGAGGAGGCTTATGGTATACAGGAGATCAGACAAGATGATCACAGTGGTCTCTTCTGGCTTTGCAATCCTAGACATTTCTGTACCTTTCCTCCAAATAATTCAATGAATAAATACAGCTCTCAGACACAAATCTTAACAAAAATGAAACTCACGTTGGAGCTCTTTTTGCAAGCTGCTGCCAGAAAGAGGTTGTGTCTGGCAAATGCCACCGAAGAAAAAAAAAAATCAAAACCAAACCTCAGTAAGACGATTGTTTCCTCTCATCTGTACATAGAGTCAAGGTCTGATTAGATTCCAGACAACCCTTCAAACAGGCAGCCACAGTAATGGTCTGCTATAGTAGTACTACAACTCAGCAAGAGGAGCATTTGACTCATTCAGTAGAGGCCTTTGTTTCTATAATTAAAGAAGGCATATAGGAATATCTATTGTTGTGGCAGAATTCTTGTAAGGCAGAAGTGTATTAGGGAGTTAAGTCAGGAAAACAATAAAGAAGGAAAACTGGAAAAGCATTGAGCAGACTGAATGTCTACCATAGCTACGAAGATTTTAAACTACAAGCTCCTCAGGACGGACAGTGTGCATGTGAGCCACTTATCAGCACTTCACATTGAGACGTTAAAAGTACAGAGGGGAGCGAAGTTTCACCTCAATTTCCAACTGAACTCAGTTAAATCAAAAGCACCACACAGCAAATAGTGGTCATGAATGTTTCATTCAAACGCCAGGAAAATCTGCTAAGCCTGGCTACTGCCACTTCCTACATAAAGGAAGGGACAATCCATAAATCCTCATAGATTCTCTCTGAGACTGTAAAAGACACTTCAGAATAAAGTTCTAGATAATGTATTAGGAATCACATATTACTCAGAGGGGATCCTTACTAAAGAAAAGTCTTGACAAGAAAATATTTAAGCACTCTCTCTGTATAGTGAGTGAAATTCAACACTGCTACATAACCAGGCACACAGAGGAGCTGTATTCACTTACATCAGGACTGAATCTGGTGGACCTTAAAGACTAACTGATTTATTCGGGCATAAGCTTTTGTGGGTAAAAAACCCACTTCTTCAGATGACTCCATGCATCTGAATAAGTGGGTTTTTTAACCCACAAAAGCTTATGCCCGAATAAATCTGTTACTCTTTAAGGTGCCACCGGACTCCTCATTGTTTTTGTGGATTCGCACAGCTAACCCTCTGATATCCGGACTGAATGTGTCCCAACACCTCTGTTTGCAATAGTAACTTCTTTAGGTACAACACTTGCACGATCAACAGATCAAGCACTGTTCTGCCCAACTCTGAAAGGAAAGAAGTCAACTATTTCTAATAATGGTTAAGTCGCTATTGAGCAACATAGAGAGCAATGGTGGGTGAGGTAATATCTTTTATTCGACCAACTTCTGTTGGTGAGTGAGACAAGCTTTTCAGCTTACACAGAGCTCCTCTTCAGGTCTGGGTAACTTATACTAGCAAGTCTACACTTAAAACACCGCATCAGCACCACTGTAGCACTTAATGAAGACATACTATACCAGCGATGTTCAATACTTTCCCACTAGCCACATATGGCTAACAGGCTACTGAATTGTGGCTAATGCATCTGGATTTTTTATAATGTGGCTTAATGTGGCTTTTTTTATAATGTGGCTAATAAGAAAAATTTAAAACCACAAGTGTGGCTAGCAATGTGGCTAGCATCGAATTTCTATTGGACACCGCTGCTCTATACTCTCCAGTCAGTGTAGTTAATCCACCTTCCCGAAAGGCAGTAACTATGTTGATGGAGAAGTGACAAAGAGTCCTGTGGCACCTTAAAGACTAACTAAAGTTTTAGAGCATAAGCTTTCGTGGGCTAGTACCCACTTCGTCGGATGCATGCCTGATATGTTGATGGAGGAAGCTCTCTCACCAACATAGTGCTGTCTACATGGGGGAGGATTAGATCATTCATGGCTTGAATGATGCAATTACACCGACATAGATCTGTAGTGTACACAAGACCTCAGAGTCTCACAGCTAAATACAAGGCGGAACAGATTGCTTAGCATAAGTAATCATCACATATTTCAAGGGACCATTCATGGACAAGTGGCCAATTAACATCCTCCAGTCACAGGGAGCAAAAGAAAGGGGTGAGGGGGGAGATCAGCTGGGGAAGGGTTGCTAGTGGGTTTTAGATTGCTGTAATAAGCCATAAATCCAGTGTCTCTGTTTGGGCCATGATTTTTAGTGTCTAGCAAAAAGTGAATTTAATCTCCTAGGCTCATCTTTTGAAAGTACAGTGCAGGTTTCCTTTGAGGATGAGGACTGATAGGTCAGATAATAGAGTGATCGCTTTGTGAGAAGTGTTCATCCACAGGTGACAGGGTGTTTTTGTCTTTTATCATTTTCCTGTGAGTTCATTCGAGAGCGTAGTGATAGTTTGGTTTCACTCACATAGTTGTTATTAGAACATTTAATGCACTGGATAAGATATGCCACAGGTTGTGATACGCATGCATAGGACCCATGGATATTGAAAGGTGTGTCGTGGGGGTGTTGATCATTGCAGCAGTGGATATATGTCTGCAGGTTTTGCACCTATTGCTCTGGCAAGGTCTGGTCCCATTTTGAGTTGGTGTGTCTTGATCTGTGGTAAATTGCTTCTAATGATGAGGTTTGAGAAGTTGCAGGATGTTTGAAGGCCACACTAAAGGGAAGACTAAATTTGAAATTGAGCCACAAATCAGCGCTGACTTTAAAAAAAAAAAGGATTTTAAACTATCCATTATCTGAGGCTTTTCACAAGGTTTTAAACAACATTTGATGACACAGATGTGATATACAAGATGGCTCTAAACTACACAGAAGTAGCATGTGATGAGTCTGTTGACACATGAACATTAGTAAGTTTCAGATACTCCAGAGGTCTGTGAAAAACTTGGATTAGAAACTCAGACATCTCTACTATTTATTAATATTCCATATTTGCATATGCTATACCCTTTAAACCATATCAATTCACTGCCTACTAAAAACATAGTGGGAGGAAGGAAATTGAAGTTCATCAGCAAATTAAAATACTGACTTCTAGGCTGTCTGAAGAGAGCTTTCAGCTAGTCTATTCAATCATAATCAGATCTTGTTAACTATTTTTCAAAAGATCTTCACAGCAAGGAATCAAGGCCTAATCATTTAATTGTACTGTTCCATTTCAGCCAACATATAATGTTTGTTTCCTTTTTGGGGCTACAATAACAGAGAGGCAGCTTCTGGAGAAATTCGAGGGATAAAATATTTTCTCATTAAAATGCACCCCTTGATGTTTCATTGAAGAATTCAAGTGTTGGACACAGAACAGAAAGGTGTTTTCTGAGACAAGGGAACATGGATAATCTTTAAATGTTCAATCAAGAATTGGTGGTGTATTCAATGTAGTGAGGCTTTGGTGTTCAAAGGAATCTCTTATATACTTCTAGGGGAGTTCATTGTAATTCACCATAGTTAAGTATTTGTTAATGGACACTTAAAGTCTTTCTGTGCACATACTTCAACCCTCAGACAACCCTGATGGCTTGTGCAGCCTGCTGCGCTCAAAAGAGAGCATTTGCCCCAAAGATTTGTTACAACTGAAACACAATACAGCTGCCCTTTGTTCATTACAACTCTCAAGGAATTAGTAAGGGGCGGCGAGGGGGGGGGGAGTGAAGGAGAAAATAAAGAAGGTTTCACAGAAAGGCTTGTTAATTGATTTTATTGACACCCTTCTTATAAAAGGATGTTACTCAAGTGGCCTGTGAAATAAGTGTAAAAGTACTGTGCCTCTTAAAGCCTTCTCTGCTATCAGTTAAGACCTTGAACAAAAAGGAACCTTTTGCCGTATTTTAAAACTGAGTAAAAAAGGTTACATCTGAAGAAGTGGGCTTTTTACCCACAAAAGCTTATTCCCAAACATATCTGTTACGGTGCGTCTACACTGGAAACTTCAAAGCGCTGCCACGGGAATGCTCCCGCAGCAACGCTCTGAAGTGCGAGTGTAGTCACATGCGAGAGTGGGGAGAGAGCTCCATGAGGGGATTAGCTCTGAGCACTGGGAGCACAGCTTCCAGCACTCGAAGTCTGTCTACACTAGTGCTTTAAAGCGCTCAGACTTACTGCGCTTCGGGGGGGTGATTTTTCACTTCCCTGAACCAGCAAATTGGAGCGCTATAAAACGTAAGTGTAGCCAAGCCCTTACTCTTCGAGGTGCCACTGGACTCCTCCTTATTTTTGCATATACAGACTAACACAGCTGCCTCTTGATACTTAGTAACAAAGGAGAACACACAACAGAAACTGGCTCTTTTAAATATTGTGAGCATATCTCATTGGCCCCCAGTCCCCCAAACTAATTAAGAACATGCTTAACTTTAAGCATGCAAGTCGTCTCACTGATATCAATGGACTTTCTCATGTTTAAAATTAGGCACGTAGGAACCACTGAAAGTGCAATCCTGCTCCCACTGAAGACAATGGCACAACTCTCCAGAAGCAAAAGAAGTCTGATTAATGTAAACAAAAGCCCCAAAACATTTATACTGTGATTCCTGTCCCTTAATTCAGCCCTGAAGTCTAGTTGCCAAAGGAGTATCGCACTTCCCCATCCACTCCCAAGTGGCCATCTTCTAACACCACAACAAATATGGGCAGCTTGTTCCCACTTTTCTGTCCAGCAACTTCAACTCACAAAACCCCTCTCAGCTTGCTCCCAACCCTAGAGAACTGGAAAGTAACTGCCATGGCGGCACGCCTGTTGGGTCTCTTAAAGAAAGAGAGAGCCACGGGATGTAGATGACCCACATGCAGAATTGAGAGAGCTCTAATGACAGAGGTAGCATTTCATTATTATTAGTGATATACTGACAATGTGTTTGGAGCTCTACAACATAGACAGTCCTGTATCACAAAGTGTGTTTTACCACCTTAGATAACTCTCCACTGGAAATCAATGAACTGGAAGGCTGGAAAAGATTCTTAACTCCTTGTTTTATACATGGAGGTGGTATTACCTCTAAGGCATCAGACAGAGCATTGTTCGAACACTGTGTCCAGTTATGGTGATTACGTTTCAAAAAGGAAACTGAAAAGGGTAAAAAAGTTGCACTACAGAAATTATTCATAAAATCAACAGAGTACATAGTTACAACTGTAACATTTTAACTAGGGGTGTGATGGATTCTCGATCAATTGATATTTTAAAAATTAAACCTGGAAGTCTCTCAAAAAGGTATACTCTTGCTCAACCAGAAGTTACTGGCTTGATTCAGAAATTGTTAAAATTCTATGGCTCGAGTTATTCTGGTCAGACAAGGCGATCACAGGGCAGAAAGGACTATTATAAATCCCAGCAGAGTACCAAGGATCTCCCTATGAAAAATTGTTTCCTAAGTAATGCAGAAAGTGCCACTGTCAGTGACTGTCCATATGCAGGATTAGTTTAAGACACTTTATTTAGGCTCCCTTTCCTCCCATTCTAACTAATGTCTTACCCCTATTAATGGCATTTTACCTGTCAAAGGCCAGGGCATTAACAGATCAGAGAAAAGCCATTTGTATCAAAGAATCATTTCCCCACAAAATCTTCCCCCATCCCTGCCATGAGGACTCCTATCTGTATCAGCTTCCAAAGTGAGAAGAAGGAAACAGACTCTTGCTGTTCTGGTGCAAATCAGTGAGCTCCCTGAACATCACAGCTCAGAATGATTGATGGAGAACATGAGAGTTTAGTGGAGATGCTATATCCATAGGTGAGAGGTTCACTGACAAAAATAAACACAAGAACAGCCACGCTGGATCAGACAAGTGGTCCATCTAGCCCAGTACCCTGTCTGCTGATAATGGGCAATGCTGGGTGTTTTAGACGGAATGAACAGAACAGGTAATCATCAAGTGATCCATTCTGTATGTCACCCACTCCCAGTTTCTGGCAAAAAGAGGCTACGGATAGCACCTCCCCACTCCTAATAGCCGCTGATAGACCTACCCTCCATGAATTTATCTAGTTCCTTTTTGAAGCCTGTTAGTGTCTTCACCTTCATAACACCCCTCTGGCAAGGAGTTCTGTAGGTTGACTGTGTGTTGTGTGAAGAAATACTTCCTTTTGTTTGTTTTAAACCTGCTACTTATTTCATTTGGTGACCTCTAATTCTTGTGTTACTAGTAAATAGCTCTGCCTTATTTACTTTCTCTACACCTCCCTGAGAGGTGGCAGCTATGTCAACTGAAGAAGCCCTCCCATTGGCATAACCCCTGCTGGAAACAGTACTATGTCAGCATAACTACATTGCTCAGGGAAAATCCACATCCCTGAGCAACACAGTTATACAGACTAGACATTAGTCAACAGAGTTAAGGTTGTCTAGGGGTATATTGTGCCCTTCCAGAATATCGAGTTCAGCAAAACTCAAGCTTGTGAAAACGAGGAAATAAAGAGTTAGTACACATAACCATGCAACCTCACCATCAGCCAAATCCATCAGGCAAGGCTAACTCTGGAGCTGTTCACCTCATGGCCAAATGAGTATGTGGATATTTTCAGAGCCCTGAACCTATTCCAGGTGAAGGGGGATCCTGACCCGATTGTCACAACCCAATTATCTGCCTCAATGAATAAACACCATATCAGACCAGGGTGATGAGCCGTGTTATTCCCATCTTGGTCCACAGGCCCCAATCTGAGCTCCCTCAGCATGAGTGGCAATCTAAAAGGAAATGCTTGATGGTCTTGGCTTTGTTTGCTGTGGAAAGCCCCTTGAGCAAGCATTTCCCCATTTGAATACGGAGAAACCAGGAAAGTCACAAAGAAGTGCTCAGCTACTAGGATGAGCCTTCAAGGAAGCAGAAAAAACCTGGTAGAAGTCCGTCTTAGTTGCAGAAGGGGGTAGAAGAATGGCACTGAAGTTTTATGACTGGTTGCTGCTAGATGTCACTTTGATTAGAAAGGAACTCCCATCAATTTACAACAGATGAAGAAAAAAAACCTCTCCTAATATGATAGACATCCTTTCCCTTCACCTACTTACAAGAAAGCAATGATCCAAGCAAGTTCTTGTTTTTTTGGAAATTGGAAAGCATACATGAGCCACATACTCTATAGCTAAAATATGGTCAGCCATGGTTCAGCATAGGTGAATACCAAGGCTCAATACATAAACATCTTGGGGGGGAAAAAATAGGGGTTCAAACAAAAACGTGTTTCAGACCCTTAACTACAGCAGCGCTAGTGGGCGCAGCTATAATTACAGCAAACCTACATAATGCGTCTGAACTAGCTTAGCCCTTTCCATGAAAGCAGAGGAGCTGCCACATCAGTAACTCTGTTGCTAAGGCAACTGCTTACTTTCCATATCAACTGCAAACTCGTTGCTATGGAGACACATATACAAGAAAAATTCCTTTCTATAGCCAAGGACCAGATGGTAGGGAAGTCAGAAAAGTCATGGGCTAACGGATTCTATTAAATGGGACACACACTACAGGGCATTTAAAGCTGAACATTTGCAATAGGATTAATCTGAATCACTGAATTCATAGGTCCAGTAGTACAAACAAAGCCAGGGAACTCCTTCTATACTTAAGCTCATGTGATATTTTATATATGCTAGTAGACTACTATTAAATGCTAAACTCAAATCAGAGGTTTTATACTACAAAGTACTAGCGTCTTCTCTCTTCGCTCACCCCATATAATTAATATCCTAGAAAAAACTTACCTAGTACTGTAATCCTGGCTTGTATTGATCTACAAAGTGTCTATTGGTTAAGACAATGTCATATTACTAGTGTAAGGACATTATAGAGTAATGGCAATATTTGAACAAATCTTTTACTAGATCACCCAAAGTTTCTTTTCCACCATTCAGAAACATCAGGTGTGACAATGTCAGAACTCTGAAAAAAGAAGCTGTGATGCAGTTTGTAGATCTATTTTCCTGTGGCACAGAGCACAGGACACAAAAGTCAAGCACTCACTCTCTTTCTCATATACATATACACACGAAGCCATGCCCAATTAAGTACACAGAAGGTTGCCCTAAATGCAAGAGTCACAAAACTGAAGGATTCAGATTGAAATTCCTCTCGCCGTGCCTAGGTATTGCAGTCCACAAGGTACCATATAAAAAGTGGTCAAGCTTTCACAATAAAGGGATGACAGAAGCAGCCTGTGCCTTAAACATGTAAGTTAGCTGCTGCAGTCTCCCTATTGTCCACTATACAAGTGCAAAGCAACAGAAAAAAGTTAGTGAAATTCACCAGAAACATATTTTTAAACCAGTTCTACTCATGTCACATTTCAGTCTAGATAACAGGAGATTTATAACTGGAAAGAAAGGAAGTTCTCAGCCCAAATCTAGCAGCCTGAGAATCTAAGTTCCCTCTAAGCTGCATAGCTGTGCAGCAGTGTATCAAAGGTTTCACCGGAATGCAGGAGGGAAAGGCGCCTCTCTTCCAGCCCCGGGCTGCTGTGGTGAAAGAGGGCTAGGAGTGGGGGGAGGGAAAGAGTCCTCTCTTCTTGCTGCAGCCCCAGGGCAGCCTGAATCCCAAACTCTTCATTCCTGCCCCACCTCAGAGCCCACTTGCAGCCAGAGTCCTTACCCCACACACCCAAACCCTCTGCCCATGCTCTACCCCAGCTCCCACACTCTGAACCCCACAGCTCCACCCCTCCCACACATCTCCTCCATATTGGTGCACATAACAAAATTCACTCCACACATGGATGTAAAAAATTAGAGGGAACATTGCTGAGGATGTGCAATTTATAAAGGTCTGACCTAATAATCTTGACGTGGGAAGTGATGGAAATGCAGGGGGAAGGAAGAGTAAAATAAAAATCACACACACATACGTGTGTTCCATTCTTATTGTTTACTGTTGTCTTGCCTTCCACACTCCACTTCTGTACACTCTACCCACATCTCTTTTGTTTGGGACCTAGATCATATCTGCCTCAGCACAGATCTTGTCTTTTCTTCTTGCCTGCAGAAGATTTACTACAATGGTACTATATTAAACAACATAAAAGCCAAAAAAAACCCTTAATCTTAAAATAGACAAAAGACAATGGTTATAGCCTTTACAGTCACCACAGATACAGAACAGTCTCTTTTTGAATCGGTCCTGAACATGCAGCACAAAAAAGGAAAATGCCCCTTTTACTTTGTCCTTGCCTGTGACACCACAAATGACTGCCACATGAATATAAACTGGGCAGGCTAAGAGTTATCAAACCAATATTCTGAAAGGATTCAAGAGAGTATCAACTGTTCACCAGTATTTTTTCATAAAAACAAATATGATATAGCATATACATTTAAGCACTGGAAAGCATGGCCATGAAAGAGAAATTGAGTAGCTTTCCACAATGTGTCAATACACATCAACTACCAAATGCCTGCAATTCCAAAAACTGAGTAACAAAAAACAAAAAAAAAACCCAAAAAATCTCTGAATACACTGGGCATGTTTTGGAACCTGCCTTGTTAGCAAATGGCACATCTTGAAATGTTAAACTACATTTCTACACAAAAGCAGTAAGTAAAATACACACACAAACCCAGCTACTTGCACACAGTGTTTCACTGCAAACTTAGAGTATCATCTTGAACAACAATACTATTAATGGGAGTTTTGTGATCCTAAAACAAAGATTCAGTCTGTATTTACACTCTGACTTTTGAGGTTTTTTTACAAGTTATCCAGTTACCTGTTATAGACACGCACAACAGGTAAAGCCTACTGCTTCCCCCAAGTCTATGTTAAATGCTAAAGCAACTGAATCAGCAGTTGCATCTACTAGTGAGTGGGATGTGTGCAGATCTGAAAATGCCAGCACTCTTGCCCTAGGGAAGAGGAGACAAATCTAGGAGGGCATTTAAGTGACCTAACTCATTGTACATTTTAAACGGAGATCTCCAGACATTACTGCTGATTACCATCAGGAGAAGTGGGTGCTATGAGGAACTGGATATTTGTATATTTTTGACAACTCATTTTCTCAAAAAGAGATCAGAACCTAGTCTCCTTATTTTAGTTGGGATTTCTAAAACACTCATCACCTTAAAACTGACATGGTACCACTACTGTGATCATGAGAACCAACTGTACGTGATCAGTGCAAGAGGAACCTCAATTTTCCTATAAAGGATTACTTTGTGGTATTACTTATGGTCCCAAAAGACTGTTGGATGTTTGACAAAAAGCAGTTGGGAATGCTAAATACACATCTACCATGTTCCAAGATTTTGTTGTTTTATTAAGTCTATTTTGTTAGCTTTTTATGGTCAGGAGTGTGATTTACAGGCCAGGATAAGGAAAGGTATGGCATTTTCACTGCCTTACGTTTTCACTTCCAAATAGGAAGTTAGGACTCTAGTTTATCAAGTGAAATGAACTCCAATTCATGAATTAAGGAACAGATTTAATCTCATGCATGCTCATGTACAGCAACAACTAATTTATCAAATTAATACATCAGAGACCAAAACTAGCTGAAAGAGTGAATTCTAGGAAACCACAGTTTAAAAAGTAACAAATCCGTTTAAAAAACCCCACACAAATAAATTTGGAAATCTAACCAAAGAGTTGTTAGTGCCTATCTATGCATTCTCTGGAACACTGTTTATTCCACTTAAGAGTTACATCAGATTTAGTTTCACAGAATTCAGGGTCAAATCTCACCTAATCTAGTTTTGGACAGCCAAAATATGTTGCAATCAGAGCAACTGCTATACCAAATGAAAAATACAAAGCTGAATAAATCGGTATTTTCAAACCGAAGAGTGTCTCCACTATATAAATATTTACTATAAATCTGTGTCATTTCATCTGCCATTTATTTCACCAATCTATTAGAATTAGAGAGCAAATTGGAGAAATAGCAGCCTGCCAATTCCAGCAGCAGTTCCCCTGCTGCAAGTTCATGAGTCCTATTGCTTTAGGAGGCTGTAGCTATTTGGAATTGGACAACTGTTCCCCTCAATGGATAGATTTATGCAATAAAGAGCAATGCAGGAAACAGTAATGTTCCCAACACACTGTTCATTTCCCCCTCCTCTCATTCACAGCCTGTTTCTTCAGATGCAACTGAAAAAATTCAAACCATGAAACCAAAAAACACAGCAAGATCTGGGTACTAAAGATCTGCTTCTCATATCCATGCCACTTCTGAGGTCAAGGAGGCTGCATGGGCATAAAAGAGCATAATTTAATTTCCGGTGGTCACAGTGGTTACAGGGTGGGACCCAAAACACCTAAGGTCACAAACTTTCTCCTTGGCTGCTGCCACACTTATGTCCTCTCAGGAGGAGATTCTCTTAAGCACATCTGAGATCTGGCAGGTTAAATGCACAGGAAGATGGCTCACTACCAGAACTCTGAACTTCTGTATTTTTACAAGTGATAAAGTTTATTCAAATGGCAGTTCAAAGAAGGGAAAGGGGACAGAATCTTATACATGGCATCCCCTCTCACTACACATTTGTATAAGCCAAGAACACCACTGCACACTATTTATAATATGAGTACATGTGTCTTGTATAGCTGGAAACCATTAGCACAGCATGGTAACTAAAAACAATATTTAGCCACTATGCATGAAGACACCAGCTGGAAAAATTTAAAAAAACCCAAGAGTCCTTTCTTACAGATGTCTAGACAATGAATTTAATAAAGTCAGAACGAACCATCCTAGAGCAATGCTGGCTTTGTGAATGTAATGAACTTAAATTACCAGAGATAGTAACGTAAACTGCATTTGACTATAGTGAATACATTTTGAGATGAGCAGATGAATTTCATTATGAACAGGTATGTCTGAATAGCTGGAATCTTACCTGACTTCTGTCTTTGTCCACTTTCTTAAAACACTTATTCAATGACAGATTATGTCTCACAGAATTTTTCCATCCAGTGGGAGCATTAGCAAAATAGGGAAAGTGTTCTAGGATCCAGTTGTATATATCCTTTACAGGTAGGCGTTTGGTTGGCGAGTCCTCAATGGCCATAAATATGAGGCAGCTAAAGGAATAAGGAGGTTTGCAATTGGGGTTCTGCTTGGCATCATAGGGCATGTCCGACTGAGCAGGAGAAGGAGGCGTGTCATCATCAATGTCCTGAACTGGGCTGACACTTCTTAAAACGGAGTCTCCAAAGCTTTTCAGTAAATTCTTGCTCTCATGTAACCAGTTCAAGTTAGTTAGTTCTTCATCCTCTACGGCCCCTTTATCTAATCTGATAGCAGGCAAAGAGAAATCTAGGTCCTCCTCCTCATGAAGTGCCTTTGACAAATCGCTATCTTGGTAACACTGACTCAGTCCGCTGGAAACACTAATTCCTGAGCTCTCTGGCTTCTTACTGGGAGGCATGACTGGACCCATTTAGACAGAAGCTCCTAGTAGAGTAAATCCAAAGCAGGGAGGGGGAAAAGAAAGAAAGAAAGTTAGCTGGTAAGACAACTATAGCATAACAACATTTTGACAGCTTTTCCCCAGTCAATAATTTGGCCTTTTATGTTCTACATTAAAAATGACAGGATCACATAAACACACATCCAAGACTGTTACGTAAAATAATTTACAGTCAGGCAAAGGAATGAAAATTCAGTCCATAGGATAACACGATAATCCTGATATGCCTCAATTCTGCATGTACTCAAAACTCCATACAGGAAATCCAAAACACACATCCTTTTAATGATGAATATATGTATCAAATCATAGAATACGCCACTCATACTGCTTTTAATAAGTATACAAACTTTAAAAATAACAGGGTGCATAAGGCCAGTTGCTTCAGATTAAGTTCAGCTGTTTGAAGACAACACATCAGCATTGTGATTAAAGTCACTCTGCCTCCTCTGGCCGAGGGCACCAGCAAGTAAACGTCAAATTTAACTATAACACAATTATGATCGAGCTCATAACTAGGAGCAGTACTTTTTAGACAGACATGAAAGGGACCAAGAAATACAGAGGCATGTGCCAGACAAACAGGACACTTCAAAGGAAATGTAAACAAAGGGGGTTTGAACATACATTGAAACTTAATTGAAATGTGGCATAAATGAGAATCCAGGGGAAATGTTAAGTATTCGAAAAGTGACCTAGAAGTAGTATGGTGACAACATTTGTGGAGAATACTGCATTAGGGAACTAAGAGGGAGTGAGAGGTCAATAATATTCAGAAGAACTTGGAGAGATCAGAAGTTTTTCCAGACAAATAATCTGAGTGATTCAACAAAAACAGATGGAGAAAAAAGAAAAAGAAAAAAAAGAGAGATGGGTGGGGAGCAGGGCAAGGGGAGGAACATGCCTTCAGTTTTCACAAACAACAAAACACTAAGTGGATTAAAAAGACAGAATTTTAAATCCACTGCTAACTTAAGTACTTGTGCTGAAAACTCCATAACAAGAGGGAAAAGATGCCTGCATGGAAACAGAAGTGTAGAATATATTATAGACTATATTCAGCACTAATACACCTCTGTCTAGCAAGGACACCTTTGGCATACTGGTCACAGAATCACAGACTTGCTGTAGTAATAAAGTAGAAATTATAGCAATTGGCGGCCAGAATTACACAGGGGCTGAAGCACCTTACCTACAAAAAAATGCTGAAGGGGATAAAGTGGGGGAAGCCAAGACCGACGTTCTGGGGTAGGGGACAAATGAAGGACAGAATTCATGGGATATAGAAGAGGGGAAAGAGTGCCCCTACTGCAATTCTTTTCACAGTAGTGATAAAGAGAACGTGCTCATCCCAAGATAAATTTTAAAAAACAAAACAAAAAACACACCACTGTATGGCACTACCAGACATAGAAATAGGTTAATATACAGTAAAACCACTACAAAAAGCAGAACAAAAAGTAATTAATCTGGGAGAAGGAAAATATATTGACACAGACCTGTGGACAGAGGCTGAGCCTACATAGACACTACTTCCTAGATTTCTAAAGAGCATCTGAATGTTTGGAATATTAATACACATTTTACAGTTTACTCCAAAAATCAGGGAACTGTGCACTGCTCACCTATGCTGCACACTCAACTTTGGCTCCAAATGGAAGTTAGGCCCCATAAGCTCCTAAACAACAAAATTATATGATGGCTGACAGTAAAGTAATTTAATTGCACTGTTGCTATGACAACATGCTGCTCTCTTTCTGTCTAATTTGCTTATTTGCCAGAATCCTCCCAAAGGGCCATATCATGCCATCCATTTTTAGACAGAACTCCTCATTGATTTCAACAGTGACTTCTGCTTAAAGCCTAAGGACTTACACACTAGTTGCTATATTCAGTTATTGATTTTAAAAAAAATTGCAGGAACCACCAAAGTGTCTCTCTTTAGGGTAACAATTATTTTGTTTCACATTTATGAAAAAGAGTCCTAGATAAGTGGTAACTTTCCGACAGTTTTTTTTAATTATTAATAGAACCAGACATTAGCAGGGAAATAGTCTGACTAAAATCCATAGGAAGCCCGCTCCCCCCCCCAAAAAAAAAAAAATTAAAGAAGTTATCAGACTACAGAACACTTTTCCATAAGTGAATTCATATGGGGAAGCGAAAGAGACAATAAAGTTTCAAGTCAGTCTGATTCTTTCACCTTTGCAACTAAGTAAGGTCATTGCCCTTGTGGGGTTTTCAGAACTCAAGTCCAATTGAAGTTCAGCAGGAGTTGACATGCTCTACATCTTGCAATTTAGGCCCTTAAGCACACTAAAGAAAAAACAATGTCATTGTATGCGTGCTATAGTATACTGGCTTGCTGTCCCCTGAACTTCGGTTTGCGACAATTTTTTTTTCATAAACCACAACTGAGCTTTCCAGCATCTGACTCTAACTGTATGCTAAATTGCATTTTTTCTCTCGCCATATTCAGACAAAGAAATGCCTGATCACATGAGAGTCTGCAGTTAAGCAAACATCTTTTAATCCACTGCCAATGAGGTCGCTCCACTAGATATGTAAATAGTTATTCACTGGTGAACTCCTTTACCAACTTTTCTGTTTGGTATGAGTTGCTGTCTTTCGTTTCCCGTCACAGAGGAACAGAAATGGTAGAGAGGAAAAAGAAAGGGGGTGGGGGGAAGGTTACTACCCACCCGCTAGTAATACGTTCTCCAGAATAACTACCAGAGCCATAGTTTAGGCCTGAACAGATGTGTATCTTTAAAGAAAAAAAAGTGAGTTGACAAAGGAAAAACAAAGCAGGAGGATGAAAGGCAGCCAGAGACTGGTTCTGTTGCACTTTGAAACAGGCACATTGCAACACTCTTACTTGTCAAAAACATTTCAAGGGGAAAAGGCACGCCGTGACTGGCTGGGATTTGAGTCAATCAATGGTGTTGCTAGGACACTGGAAAACTGCTCTTATTCCTATACAGTGCCTGTGCCATTTGCAGTTGCAGCAAACATACCTTCAATGCTGGTCAGAGGTCATAAGCCTTTTAGTGGCCTTACTGGATCATGCCATAAAAGCAACATATCAATATTCTGTACCTCAGAAGCCTAAGGAGTTCTGTCCCAGCGTTCTGATCTATTATCCTGACCAGCTCTTTCTACCGCCAAACACAGAGTGGATTTATTTTTTAATTATGTCTTTCGTGAAAGTCTCTCCCCACCAACTGGTAAACAGACAGCACGACTTAAGAGCTGGAGAGTCAGACTCTGTTGCCTACGATGGCTTTTTAGTTTAAAGACAAAGCCAACTCTATTCATTAAGTATCTTAGGAAATCAAGGTAGCAGCAGCAACTAAACCACCACCACACGTTTAGGGCATACACAGAACTCTTCGATCAACTTACTCTCTTCTTTGGTTTAGCTAGAAGCACAAACACGATCTGCAATTCCGAAAGCCGATCAGCACGTTTGTGATTAATGAAAAGAGCTGATCAAATTTGCAGAAAAGGGATCTGCGATTTCCCTTAGCCACACTGAACTGCCAATGCAGCGCCTTATGCAATCTTCAAATATAACAAACAACAACTTACCTGGCTTGAGAGAGGTTAGATTTTACCGCTGTCCTTTCATGGTTATTATGCAAACTTTCATCTGATTGAACAAGGCATCGTCTCCTCCTTTAGACTGAGCCAACAACGTGCAGAAGAGAAAAGGGGTCCCAGGGCACAAGAGGAAATACAGTAGCATGGGACCCTCCAGCAGTTTCACCTTCCCTCCCCTTTCAGCCTTCCCTCCCCCCTCTCCTTTACTCCTGATGGGCAGCGATTTGGGTCGGTGCTAGCAGAAGAGCGATAAATTGTTTCCACTGCAAGCAAACAAAAAAAGGCGACACATGACCAGGGAGGGAGGGGAGAAAGAGAAAACGTGGGCTGGGCCAGCACTAGAGCAGCCACGGAAGGGAGGGGAGGGCCGAGAGAGTGGGGGAGGGTGCTCGTTCTCATTGCACACCCGGAGATCCCAATTGCAGGCAGGAGGGGGGAAATGAAAACACCCTCCCGGCCCGCCCACACCCCCAGCGCGGCCGCTGCCCCAGCAAATCCGGCTCCCCCTGGCTCCACGTTCCGATCGCTCACAGGAAATTCACCAGTCGCCTTCCCTGCTCCTCCGGCTCCTTCACTTGCGTCTCCGCCACTTCCCTAGAGTCTCTCTCCCCTCCCGCGAGTTACACGGATGTTTCCTCTTTCACGGGGGCTCCCCACCCCCGTCTGGATGGCCTGAGAGGCACCTCCGAGTTTCTAACTCAGGGCCGGTCCCCAACTCGGCCTTACCCGAGTTGTTAGTGCGTGTGTGTGATTAGAAACGTTGTGGAGCTAAGGTTTGCACTGAAACTGGCGGTGCAGAGCGGGCTTAGATCTGAACCCATGAGGAGGGGAGACTCATCGTCCCAGTGAAAAGCCTTCCTCGCATGAGGGGGAGAAATTACAAAGTCTCAGACTTTTTTAAAAAAAAAAAAAAAAAAAAAGTTGAGGTTGATGGGGATGTTAGAGCAGCCCCAGACCTCAAAGTTGTTTTTGAGAGCAGCAGGGGCAAAGGGCTAGTCCTGGGCTCTGAAATTCCCTCCTTCATTGTCCGAGCAATGGAGCATTGCTCCTTTGGGGGATGCAATCAAAGATACCTCTGTATTCATGCTCTCCCCTGACCGATGGGGTACTAGCCTCCCCCTGGCAAGGGGGATCCTGGTAGTAGTGATGTTTCCATTTATAGGAATGCACCTCTCCAGTACAACACGATTATTAAGCTCGGATAGTCAAAAGCAAGATAGAACCAAATGCACCCAAATTAAAACCTTGCCAACCCACTGTACCCATCCCTCAGCCCAAAAGAGACTAGGAGAGAGACAAGTCTGAAGGTCAACAAATTGAGGGTTAGAAAAAACAAAGCAGCAGAAGCAAACTACCCAACCCTAACCCCAGAGGTGGCCAACCTGAGCCTGAGAAGGAATCAGAATTTACAAATGTACATTGCCACATAGCCACACTAATACTCAGCAGCCCCCACATCATCCCTCCACACACACACACACCCCGCTCCCACTGGCAGCCCTGCTGATCCACACCTTCCCCACATCTCCCAACCAGCTGTTTTGTGGCATGCAGGAAGCTCTGGGGGAGAAGGTAAGGAACAAGAGTATGGCAGGCTCAGGGGACGGGGTGAGAAGGGGCAGGGCCTATGGCAGAGCCAGGGGTTGAGCAGTGAACACTCCCTGACACATTGGAAAGTTGGCGCTTGTAGCTCCAGCCAGCCCCAGAGTTGGTGCCTATACAAGGAGCCGCATATTAACTTCTGAAGAGCCGCATGTGGCTCCGGAGCCACAGGTTGGCCACCCCTGCACTAACCCTTGCCTTTTGTGTAGTAACAACCCCATGCAAAATGGACATCAAATGATATGGTAGTGCTTTTACATCCACTAGGCACAGGGGTAAATTATAGTACAGGTGTAAGTCAGTGGAGAATATTGCCACCAGCACCCTTACAATTTATACCAGGGAGCTCTTAGTTCAAGTGATTTAGTTTAGCAAATCCCAGCTGCTGAAGTATGTATCCACACACAGAGAAGCACTAAATTATCCAGGGCCCAATACAGTTAAAGCTTTATAAGTTTAAAAATGGAGTGATGAGTCTGACAGCTTGCTCCCCCTCGGAATCTGTCTTCAAATGCTTTAAATTGCAACAGAAAAACTAGAAACCAATAAAATCAGGGAGAAGGGAAACCATTTATTCCTTAGAGAAACATGTTTTAAGGCCTTGACTAGGAAAAAAGGTGCTTTGTTCCCACCCACTTGAGCTATCTCAATAGTATTGGTGTTAACTCAGTTGAGAAACCCACTTAACAGCAATTGAGCTAAACCAGGTGAATTAAGCTAATTTAAAACAAATAAAATCTCATTTTTTGTTAGTCTAGATTGATTCTAAATGTGCAACTGCATTCTGCATGAGTTCAAGACCACTGTCTATTAAGAAAGTAAAAACCCAGCAGCTAGGACTTTTATAAATATCTCATCTATACAGCTCAAAAAATTGCACAAATCTGGGTCAACAGAATTATACAAGTGGGGAAACTGAGGCATAGAGGGGTGAAGTGACTTGACTTCAGTCAGTGGCAAAGGTAGAAATAAAACCCAAATAAAACCTATAATAAAACTACTAGCTTTTATATAGTGCTTTTCATCAGCAGATCTCAAAAGACTTTATAAAAGAGGGCTGGTATATTTATCCCCATGTACAGGTAAGGAAACTGAGGCAGAAATGAACATGACTTCCCCACAGTCACCCAAGTGGCTAGTGGCAGAGCTGGGAATAGACACCAGGTCTCCCAACTCACAGTCATAGTATTCTATGCACTAGGTAACATTTCCTGCTCCAATACTCTATTCACATAACTGAGTTAAGAAAAGAAATCCAGACAGGATTGACCACCTTTAAAATTAGCATAATTAATAGTTTTAAGCATAATCCAAAATCAAAGGTTTTCAGTTCTGAATTAACAAAAACTGCAAATTAGTTTATACCTACACCAATTTTTCCCTTCAACACAGGCAGTCTACACTAGAATTTTTTGCCGATATGATAATGTTGGTTAGAGGTGTGATTTTTATACCAGCAAAAGCCCTGGTGTAGATGCAGTTACACCAAAGGGCATGTTTTTCCATTTGGAGAACTGAGATAAATTCCAGTCATGTCTTGCTAAGATCTTTCCTTGCTGATAGGTTTTTCACTCTTTCTACTGAACTGATATTTCACATTCTTGCATGTTTCTGAAAGTTGTACCAGCAACTGAATGGAAACAATACCCATTAGACAACAAAATATCTTTATTACCCACTCCTAACAAAACCCTGCAATCACATTTCTTTCTATCATTGAAGCACATTGTGGACCATTACCTTATACAATTCTTATCTCATGGCCATTTTGTTTTAAGCAGAAACTAAATTACCAAATCCTAACCCCACACCCAGAAAATTACTCCAAGTACTTAAAGAAGTTCTTTAAGTAAGACAACTGACTCTTTATCAACATCAAAGAGGAGACATTAACCATTGATTTCAAAAGTTAAGTGTCTTACAAAACTATGTGGAATTCAGGCCCCTATTAGCCTAGCTCAGATTAAAAAGGGAATTAGTTGGGGCTGACCAGGGAGGCCACACCCAAATTACTGAGGGGAAGCACCTGTGGGCCTGAGTAGCCAGCCTGCTATATAAAGCTGGCTGGAAGGAAGAAGGGGGAGACACAGGGAAGGGAGAAATGTGGGGTTCTAGAGCAGTGGTGTTCAAAGTGGGGTGTGGTTTCTCTTGCTTCTGGGGGCTGCTGCAGCGCTTGCAGAGGAGCTGCCGGGGCAGTCCGGCTCCTCCTGTTTTATCGGAAACCCGGGAGGTTTCCGATAAGGCAGGAGAAGCTGGGCTGCCCCGGCAGGTCCTCTGCAAGAGCCGCAGCAGCCCCGGGAGCCATGCGCCACGGCTGCAGCTGAGACCCGGCACTGGGCCCTGTGTGCCACGGCTGAGACCGGGCCCCATGTGCTGCAGCTGACACCCGTGGCTGAGGTCCGGACCCAGGAGCAGAGCACCATGGCAGAGATGGGCTCTAGGAGCCCTGCATTGCAGCGGGGACTGGCCCCAGGGGGACAGTTAGGGGACAAGGAGAGGAGATTTAGAGGGGGGAAGTGGGAGGGAGTGGATAGATGGGGGTGGGGCTTCCCCCATGGGGGTGCCTGCTCAAAAAAAAATTTCTAGGGGGTGCGTTGTCAAAAAAAGTTTGGAGACCCCTGTTCTAGAGCCCTGCTGGCCGGGAAATCTAGTACTTTCCCAGGGTGTTGGTCTGTAATACATGTAGATAGTAGGTGGTGGGGACAGGCTTGAACAATGAAAGGACACTGGTGCTACATTTTGGTAGGTCTTGAGCTGAGTTTCTGAAAGGACCAGCAAGGAAATATGGTTGGTGACCCTGGACATGGAGGAGACCCTAAAATGGCTGGTAAAGCAGTATGAGGAAATGAGACAGGCTCTATGAAAGGTCCATCTGTCCCACCAGACAGAGAAGCAGGCCTGTCTGGCCTAGCAGGTGGAACAGCAACAGAGCCTGCAGGACTTTATCAGGGAGCAGATCAATGAACAAGCACAGCTCCTACAGCGGCTGGTGACTCCATGATGGGCGAGGACATTTGGCCCCCAAGCTGGGGACTGTTCAAGATGAGCCTGGTGGATGACCCAGCCGTGTTCCTGCGGACGTTTGAGTGAGTAGCCACAAGCACTGCGTGGGAGAAGACAACCTAGGCCCTCCAGTTCATGATGTACTTGGTGGGAGAGGCTCAAGCGGCCTATATGGTGCTGAGTGAGGAGCACACCTGGGATTATGAGATCATATGGGCCGCTATTCTAGACTGGGTGGACCTGTTGGCCGAACGTTACCAACAGAAATTCAAGACCGTTTGCTGAATGGCGGCTGTGCGGCCCTGAGCTTTTACCCAGCGGCTAGTGGACTGGGCAACCTGGTAGTTAAGGCCAAAGATGCATGCCATGGCGGAGATTATGGACAGTTTAGTCCTGGAACAATTATTACAAAGCCTCCCTGAGGCCATACGGGTCTGGATGAGGTGACACCAGCCTAGTATTCTGGAGACAGAGGTCAGATTGACTGAAGAATACATCAAGGCTGAAGGACTCCAGAGGGAGGACCGGCCCCGGCAGGATAGGGAGCCGGGGAGGAGACAGCCTGAACCATTCTCTGGGGAGGCCCCAGGGAAGAAGGTGGAGTTCTGAGGGACACCTGAATGACCAACCAGGCTTAGCTGCTGGCAATGTGGAAAAACAGGACTCCCTGGAGATGGAGTGCGGGTGGACCCAGGTAGAGGGGCGGACAGGGAGATGTAACCTGACCATTATTGCCATGAGGGTGGGAAGAAACACCATCCAGCTGTACGCTGGTACAGCAGGCATCGGTAAAACCACATTGGCTGGTCAGTGGGAGGAGAATGGCCCTGGGCTGCACACATGGGGACAAAACGTTTTTGCCACGTGGCTCAGGTACCCCTGGAAGTGAGGAGCCACTTCAGGTGGAAGAGGGTGGGGGTACTGGAGGGGCTACAATATCCAGTGGTGGTGGGCCAGGACTGGGGCCTGCCACCAAGAAGGGAGTGAGGGGATACCCCGGACAGGGGGGCGTACTGCCCGAGCCAGAAGGCCGCAAAAAATGAGGATGGGCAAAGGTCTCAAGACTGACAAAACCCTTAGACAACAGAGCCCAGGGTGAGCAGACCTGCAGATGACCTACCTGGGGGAGTTTACAGGCCTGGGCCCCTCAGAGGACAGGCTGGACCCTGTGGATGCAGTACCCACAGATAAGACTCCAAATCTACAGGAGGGTGTGGGGGAAACAGAGGCAGGGAAGCTCCTGCCGGAGGAGGGGATAAGTTCCAAGCCTGTACCTGAGGTACAGGAGGAACAGGGGTTGAGGCCCCTGCCACCATGTGAGTATTGTGATGACCTGTGGGCAGAATTATGGGGACAGCCACTACGGCTGCAATGTACCTTCTGGGGGAGGGGGAGGGGGCTCATCCAGCTACAAGTGAAGGCCTCCTCCGGGGAAAGCTCCACCCTGAGTCGATGGCGAAAGGGCAGGTGACCAAGGGCAACCAGACCTTGCGGCCCTTAAGGGGGAAGAGGTGTAACAGGGTGCTGCTAAGCGATCCAAACCAGGCCCCTGTTAACCTAGCTCTGGTTAAAAAGGGAATTAGTTGAGGTTGGCCTGGGAGGCCATGCCCAAATTACCTGAGGGGAAGCACCCACAGGCCTGAGTAGCCAGCCTGCTATATAAAGCTGCTGGAAGGAAGCAGGGGCAGAGAGAGGAAAGAGAGGAGTGTGGGTCTCTAGATCCCTGCCGGCTGGGGAAGCTAGCAGTCTCCCAGGGTGTTGGTCACTCTGTGATATATGTAGATAGTAGGTAGTGGGGACAGGCATGAACAATAAATGGACACAGGTGCTGCATTTTGGTTGGTCTCTGGCTGAGTTTTTGAAAGGACCAGCAAGGGTGTCGTTACAGACACTGTGGGATATAAAGACTATTGCATCTAATCTCAGTAACTACGTATGTATCCTGTTCAGATACAGGGTTCAATTCTATTGTTTCAGATGAGTGGTAAAATTTCCAGTTGACTGAAAGGGAGTAGGATCAGTTCTCAAATGTTTCAGCTTTTCTGTGAAGAAAAACAGGTCCTGCCACAGTAAGCCATAAGGATAACAAGCAGAGGATAAGTCCAAAAATATTTGAAATGCATATATGGTAAGCAGTACTCTCTAGCGGGTAGAGCACAGAACTGGGAGACAGGAAACATGTATATTCCAGTCCTTGCTGTCACTGAGCGTGGCCATGCCTACAGGAACAGTACTGCAGCAGTGCCACTGCAGCGTGCGTGGTGAAGATGTGCTGTGCCGACAGGAGAGAGCTTTCCCATTGGCATAATAAAACCATCTCTGAGTGGCAGAACTATATGAATGGGAGAAATTCCCCCACCGACATAGCACTGTGCAGACGAGTGTTCTAGTTCCAGCACCTGTGAGGTGTTTGTGCTGCTGCATCCCCTGCCTTGAAGTGGTTTCAGTCATCTACACGTTTACAGTTTGGTTCAATGGCTCTCAGATATCCCCATTACTCCCAGAAGCACCCCTGTGAGTGCTTGTTGGTATAACTTACATCCCTTATAGGGATGGTTTTTTCACTCCCCTGAACAATGTAAGTAATGCTGACAAGATGAAGTGTAGATATATCCTCAATGTGCAGCGGCAGTCAAAAAAGCAAAAAGAGAATGCTGGGAATAATTAAGAAAAGGACAGATAATAGGATAGAAAATATTTTGTTGCTGCTATATAAATCCATGGTACACCCACATCTTGAATACTGTGTGCAAATGTGGTTGCCCCCATCTCAAAAAATATATATTAGAATTAGAAAAGGTTCAGAAAAGGGCAACGAAAAGAATGAGGAGAGATTAATAAAACTAGGACTTTTCAGCTTGGAAAGAGAGGCAGCTAAAGGAGATATGTTTGAGGTCAATAAAATCATGTTGTAGAGTAGATAAGGAAGTGGTGTTTACTACTACTCATAACACAAGAACTAGCGATCCCCAAATGAAATTAATAAGCAGCAGGTTTAAGACAAAGGAAAGGAAACATTTCAGGCTTGTCTTCACTATGCGCGGTAGCAATCGGTCTTTTGGCGATCGATTTATCGTGTCTTGTCAGGACAAGATAAATCGATCGCCAGCGCTGCCCCGTCAACTCCGGAACTCCAGCTCGCCAAAAGGCGTAAGCTGGAGTCGACGGGGGTGCGCGCTGCCGCCCGCCGCTGCCGTGAGGACGGCAGGTAAGTCAGCTGTAGAGACGCTGACTTCAGCTACATTATTAACGTAGCTGAAGTTGCGTATCTACAGCCAATCCCTAGCCTTAGTGAAGACCAGCCCTTCTTTGCACAGTCAACCTGTGGAACTCCTTGCCAGAGGATGTTGTGAAGGCTAACACCATAACAGGGTTCAAAAAAGAACTGAATAAATTCATTAAGGGATAGGTCCATCAATGGCTATTAGCCAGGCTGGGTAGGAATGGTGTCCCTAGTCTCTGTTTGCAAGAAGCTGGATTGAGCAACAGGGGATAGATCACTTGAGTACCTATTCTGTTCATTTCCTCTGGGACACCTCGCACTGGCTACTGTCAGAAGACAGGATACTGGGCTAGATGGACCTTTGGTCTGACCCACTAGGGCCATTCTTATGATGTACAATCTTAGGGAAGTCACTGAATTTACCTGTGGCTCAATTTCCTTATGTGTAGTGGGGGATAACAAGATTGTAAGCTTTCTGGGGCAGGAAATGTCTTTTCGTCTATTTGTACAGTGCCTAGCACAATGGAGTCTTTATTCATTCCTAGGTGCTATCATAATACAAATAAAACTTTTGCAGAGGGCTTTTGACATTTTCAGATGAGAAGTGTTGTGTACAGTAAGATCAGAGTATATGTGGTGTCAAACATTTGTTGTAAGAATGTTGTGAGTTATTGCACTATAGCTATCTCTACAAGAATGTATTAACTTTCAGTTCAAGTTTGAGAAATATCAGTCACTGCTTCAGTTTCTCTGTTTAATGAGGATTTCCAAGAAAATCTCTCTACCCCTTTCCCTTACCCTCCATCCAGTCTGGAATCTCTGATACCTCCTGCAAGCTGAGCATGGTAAAGAGCACGGACTCTGATATTCCCTCCATCATCAGCGTCACTGGTGAGAACATTTTCCCTATCCATTAGTCTGACAATGTGCCATATCCCCTCTGAATATTTCTACAGCCTGCTCCAATACCACAATGCATCAAGTTCGAACTTTTTGTCAACACCTTCAAGTCCCGACCCAACCCATCTTCTATGTCAGTCTAACCTAGTCTCTGATCAGATTGACCTGATCAATCCACTCAGGGCATCAAGCCTTGCACCACTGTCAATCCCACAACTGTCTCCATTTTTTTTTCATGCCAATGCCTCTTTATAGGGCACCTTGCCGGAGCCATCCTCCCAGGCTGCTAGCTTCCCTTCATACAAAGCTTTCCTGAAGACCCAGTTCTTCCAAGTGGTCTAAAAGAAATTTGCTGATTATGACTGTGAATTATTATTTATAGTTTGTACTGCAGTTGTATCCAGAGCTCCCAATTCGGACTGCGGCCCTATTGTGTTAGGTACTCCAAGCACAGAAGCGAACATGGCTCCCGCCTTACAATTTATTTTATTTTACAGTCTCATTAGAAGGTTCAAAGAGTCCTGTGCCACTTTATAGACTAAGAGACTTATTGGAGCATAAGCTCTTGTGGGTGGATACCCACTTTGTCAGATGCATCTGACAAAGTGGGTATTCACCCATGAAAGCTTATGCTCCAATAAGTCTGTTAGTCTAAGGTGCCACAGAACTCATTGTCACTGTTGCAGATCCAGCCTAACACAGGTACCCCTCTGATACTTAGCAGAAGGTTGTGATCAATACAGTTGTGCACTAGCCTTCACTGTTTTCTTCCTGCTTTGTCTTCCTCCCCACTGGTTTGTTTTCCCTTCTTGTTGTGTCATGTCTAAAATTAGCTTGTAATGTTCTTGGGGCAGGGATCCTGTCTTATGTCTATTGATGATAACTTACACACATTTGGGCACTATTAAAAAAATGTTAACACAATGCACTTTTGCCTTCATTTCCTCTTTTACATTTCCTGCTACAGCTGCTCCTCCCAAGTGACCTCTTTTGTTTGTTTCTTCCCACATTTGTATTTGGGCCTTCTTTCATACCACTACTTATGCTGGGCATTTCCTCTTTTTGTTCATCAAATGACTATTTGGAGTCACATGCCAAACTCCCTTTCCCCACATCTATATAATGGAGTCATCTCCTCCCCCATGCAGGTATTAGGAGGGGATAATAGAGGTTCTCATGATGATAGATACATATTGCACAAATCTGATACCAGCACCACTCCTATTTACTGATGGGAGACGTCTGTTGTGATCATTCCCTGAGATACATATAATCAGAGTTACATAACTGTTTTATCCTTTCATTTAAACATTCCTCAAGTTCTCAGTTACACCAATTGTGGAAACCCAACAGAAAGCTGAATTTGTGAGAAAATGAGCATCAGTGCAAGAGGCATATATCTTGCCAGTGATCAGACAAAACAAAGATATACGTTTCTGCAGCTCTTGTGTTCCATGAACTACAGTATAATTAATTTTGAATAATTAGAACAGCACAGTGTTTCATGTAATAGTTCCTTTGTAAAATGGTATACAGAAGTTTATGATGCCATTGAAGTTACACACACCTGCAACTTCTAGGGAAATGGTTATACTTAGTTTGACAGCTGTCTATAATTTTAGTACTAGCAGTAGTTAAAGGGGGGAGCACATGCTGCTTTGTTCCACGTACAATTATTAAACCAGATCTACAGCAAGAGCACTTCACCAGTATAGCCATATCAAAATAGTATACCAGCAAAGCACTCCCAGTATGGATGCAGTTTATAACAGCAAAACTGCACTTTTGCTAGTATAGCTTATTCCTGCCCCCTCCCCCTGAACAAACAAACCATAACAGTAAAAGTGAAACTTTGCAGTATAACTTCAGCTACTCTAGGAGCTTTTGTGGGCATAGCTATCAATGCAATTTAAATGAAATTTAAGTTAGGCAAGATCCTACTATACTATGGCAATTTATGGGAAATATTGCATAGAATCAGAAGGCACGTCTTCCACTGATTTGAAGAAGTTCTAAAGATCATCACTTTTTACACATTCGTGACCTTTCAGCAGCTTCACACTTACTTTTAGTGAATCGCACCTTGAATAATATAACTATCAGCAATCTGTTAATTCCCGGAGATGGGTGCCTAGCTTCTTAAAATAGTAGTCAAATAGAGAAAGTTTCTGGTTTCCACGTGGGTGGGTTTCTGCTCTTCCATTGCGGTGGGGAGCCTCATGGTTGGGGTTGGATCCCCACTTTGCGCTGGGTCTGTTGGCACTGCCCCTGCCTCTCTAGAAACAGACAGCCTCACCTAACAGATGGCATAATCTGGTAGATTTAGGGCCTCACTCTGACACACCACAGATGTTTGGTAGGAAAGTTCCCCTACCTACATGTTTCCCTCATCCAGAAGGGATGCTGATGGCCTTAATAAACAACTACTTTGTGAAAGACCCCATTCTGCAAACACTTATGCATGTGCATAAATGGTTACAGGATTGGAGCCTAAAATTGCTACTACCACACATTTTGAAACAAATTACAATATAGAAAAATTAATTATGGGGTGTGTGTATATATATTCATTTTTAATGTATGTGCTTCATTTGCTCCACCCTTGCTTGTTAAACCACTTTCAGCATTTTTTTAAAAACAAACAAAACAAAAGAGCTTTTGCTGGAAAAACTTCTTAATTCTGAAAGTTACTGGACCAGCACTGGGTAATAGAATGGGGGTTTCAATAGAACACAAAAGCAAATCCAGATCTGAAAAGAGACAGGCTGTCCTGCTACAAGCCAGTCAACTGCCAAACTGTCATTTTGCTGTGCTGCTGAACAGAAGGCCCATGTAATGACAACCACAAAACTCATTTATACTCTGAAAAGGTGACTAATGAGCTCATTCATGCTGCCTATAAATTATTCACTTACAACACTGACCCCACTCAAGACAAACAACAAAGTAAACTTTAAACACTGGGATCCAAGGTCTTCTGAGGAGTTACTTCTGACAAATGTTTCACAATAAAACAGACTACACTTGCTTCTGTTTCATTGTCAAATTCACTCTTCTATTTACACTTCTTTTTACTACTTTTAATCCATTTAAAGTAGATGCAGCTGTTACACATTTATTTCTCTGTTGCCCAGTTTTTCCAGTAGTTATTACAGGCAATCACAAAGCAGTATAAATAGCTTTAAATTAGATTCTTCAGAAATTGAACACGGACCTTAAAATGTAATGCAGGTCTCTACAGTGCTAAGAGCACAAGTGCACATATGATTAACAAGTGCTGTGTCCAAATTGAAACAAAATGACAATTATTTTCAGTTATTTTGGGGTTTGATTTATGTGCTTTAGTTTAGGGTAAAATATTTCTTCAAAACACTGTTAATCCAACCTGCCTCTTGAGATTTGTGATTATAAATTTTAATGGAAATTTAAATAATCTGTGACAACATGAAAATGGAGGTGTTTTTAAAGATATATTTGGGTTTTTAGGTGCTGGAATACACAAAAACGTTTCACTCAAAGTACCACATTAATGAAGATGACTTTCCTCATTCTGTTTAATGTGAAATAAGAGTTTATTATTTGCCATTATCACTGTAAATAATGTTTTCTGTGACAAAAGTGGTTGCTCTATCTAGCAGTTCATATCAATTCGGACTTTTGTATGAGTAAAGACTGCAGACACTTTATGATTATCCAGATAAATTGCTCACATATTTAGAAGTTGCAGCTTAGTAAATTCTGATGTGAAGTAGCAATCATACAAAAAGACTGAATTAAAATTACATTAAGGGCCGAATTCTGCTCTTTGAAACATGTGCCAACCCCCACTGAAGTCAATTAGTTACACATGTCTGTACTGAAGTTAACTCTGAGGGTGAGAAATGCCTGGCCAGAAGTGAAAGCAAGGAAACTCATAGTTAAAGTGAAATTGCTATTCTGAGCTAATTTAATACATTAGACACTGCAGGGTCTCCAAACAACGCAAGACCTTAAATAACACACAATTCCTAGGCACAAGAAAAAGGGAGTTAAAGATGGAGTTTTACAACTTCAACTTTTAATTTCCTCCTGGCTTTTTCCCATTTTAAGTCAAATCCATACCATTAGACTTGCACGATTAATCACTCCTTTTCTTCCCAAACAAAAAATATTAATGAAATGGAACACGAACTTTGCTGCAGTACTATTTAAAGGGAAAAAAACCTTTTCTACCTACCAACAGCAATTTGGATAGCCTCCATGTGTTTACATTCACATTTCCGCTTAGATCCTTGCTTGCGCTGTTTGTGTTGCTTTGTCAAAAGGCAAGTGATTTAAAAAAAGAAAAAAAGACAAAGCAGTGGAGTATTTTGCAACCACACAGCATTCAAGTTCTAACTTAGCAGCAGCTCTCCACCTAAGGAGATTCCTGAGCTTCTTGTAGCTGAAGGGTGTTGGCAAAAAGCTGCTTTGAAATAGTGTTACATGTCCTGCCCTAATAACCTGTCTGACAAGCAAAGTTCACTTCACAGTTCATTGGTGGGAAATGTGGGAGCTTCCCACATTAGTCTTTCCACACCCTGCTCCTGATTTTTCTAATGACAAGCCACTATGATGTCAGTTTTGCCCCAGGACTTGGTCTAGTTTGCATAAAAACGACCTACAGTTGGCTGAAAAATCAGAGGAATACTGAGTAGGGGGAAACAAACTGATATTAAAACTTTCTGACTACATGTAATTGCAAAAGCGGCACAAACTACAAAACCTTTCAACAATTATCAACAACTGAAAGACAGTCCATTGAATATTCAATACTGTTAACCTACCTTGGGGTTTTATAGCTAGGTAGACAATAATAAGAATATTCATATTATTTTAAGAAATCAACAATCAAGACATTCACAAAGCAAACAACCTTTACATTCAACTCTCCTTGGGAAAACTCTGGTCCCCTAGAGTAATAATATCTATCTTTCTGTAAGAGATTATCTTCCCCATTCACCTCTTCATCAAGCACAGGTCCCAAACCAGCAGTTACTCATATACTTAACTTTGCACTCTGTGAGTAGTCCCAGGGAAATCAATGGGACTTAGGGTTGCCAGGTATCCAGTTTTCAACAGGAAAGCCCAGTCGAAAAGGGACCCTGAGGGCTCCGATCAGCACTGACCAGACAGCAAGTGTGAAAAATCGGGACTGAGGGTGGGGGTAATAAGAGCCTATATAAGAAAAAGACCCCAAAATTGGGACTGTCCCTATGAAATCAGGACATCTGGTCACCCTAGCTGACTAGGCCGCTAAAAGTCCGGTCAGCAGCACAGCAGAGCTAAGGCAGAGGCAGCCATGGGGGCCATACAGCCATGGGGGACTGCAGGGCCATGCTGACTGCTTCCGGGAGCTGCCTGAGGTAAATGCTACCTGGATTCTGCACCCCAACCTTCTGCCCTGAGCCCCCTTCCATGCCCAATTTGCTCCTGGAACCAGCAGCGCACCCACCCTCCCATACCCCAGTCCCCTGCTCCAGCCATGAGCCTCCTCCCACACTCCAAACTCCTTGGCCCCGCTCAGAGCCCCCTCCTGTACCCCAAACCCCTCATCCATGGCTCCATCCCAAAGCCTGCACTCTGAGCCCTTATCCCCTCCCACACCTCAACCCCCTGCCCAGCCCGGTGAAAGAGAGTGAGGGTGGAGAGAGCGAGCAATGGACAGAGGGGTAATAGAGTGAGCGCGGGGCAAGGCCTCGCATTAGGGGAGGGGCAGGGAGCGGGGCAAGGATGTTCAGTTTTGTGCAATTATAAAGTTGGCAGCCCTCATGGGACTATGCATAGTGCATAAGGTTAAGCACATGACAGAGGTCTTTGCAAGATCAGGAACTTAAGTCTATAGATTTTTCACTTTATTTTTGGTAAAACTTTTGGCCTTGATCCTACACATACTTACACACTTCAGTAACTTCACCTATGTGAGCACTCTGATGGAAGTCAACAAGACATTCACAGGCTGTAAAGTTAAACACGTGTATAAATCTGCATAGGACTGGGATCTTAGGTGCAGGGGCCGACGTAAGCAGATCTGCATCCATGTAGACCTCCACTGAAGTTTGAGTTCTATGTTGGTGCAGAAGTTCTTTTCTCACAGATCAGCTTGCAGGATAAAGGAGTTGAGTCTTGATCTTACGAAGGACATATGCCCATGCTTAACTTTATACACAATGGCCAGGTCTACACTGGGGGCGGGGAGAGGGTGTTGACCTAAGATATGCAACTTCAGCTACGAGAATAGCGTAGCTGAAGTCGGCGCATCTTAGGTCGACTTACCTGGCATCCCCATGGTGGCAGCGGGCTCCCTCGTCGACTCTACTTGCACCTCTCGGCGAGCTGGAGTACCGGCGTTGATGAGGAGCGCGTTTGGGAATCAATCAGTACCCGCCGATCCAGCAGGTGGTGAAGACCAGCCAATGAGTAGTCCCCTATTGAGGGCTTGATTACACTGGCACTTTATAATGCTATAAAGCCACCAGGAGCGCTATAACCTCCTACCCGTCCAGACTTGTGAGGCACGTAGACCGCTATAAGTCCGCAGTTATAGTGGTTCTGGTAATCCACCTCCGCATGAGGAATAACGTCTGTAGCGCTCACACTGTAGCGCAACAGCATCAATGTGGACACCCAATGCGCAGTAACTGGCCTCTAGCCCGTCCCATAATTCCCGTTTGAGCCACTCTGGTCATCACTTTCCAACTCTTTCATCCTGTCCTCAGGTGACCAACCGTCATACCCGCCCTTTAAACTCCCTGGGAAATTTGAAAATCCCCTTCCTGTTTGCTCCAGCCAGGCATGGAGTGCTCTCAGTGAATCTTTGCAGGTGATCGTTCAACTTGACCATGACTCCACGTGCCATGCCTCCACGCACCAGGCAACCCCCAGCATGGTACAATAGCAAGGTGCTGGACCTCATCAGTGTTTGGGGGGAAGAAGCTGTCCAGTTCCACCTGCGGTCTAGCCACAGGAATTATGATACCTATGGGCAGATATCATGGGCCTTGACACAAAGAGGCCATGAGCGGGACGCTGTGCAATGTTGGGTAAAGGTAAAGGAGCTTAGGAATGCATATCGCAAAGCCCGTGAGGCAAACAGCCGCTCCGGAGCAGCCCCAGCGACTTGCAGATTTTACAAGGAGCTGGACGCAATACTTGGGGGGGATCCTTCATCCACTCCATCGACCACCACAGACACTTCCCAGCCCACCAGTGCAAGGGGGGCAGGAGGAGGAGGAGGCAGCGGCAGCGACCCAGGACGTGGAGGACTTCTCAGAAACCCAGGAGGTATGCAGCCAGGAGCTCTTCTCAAGCCAGGAGGAGGGCAGCCAGCCATGGCGTCTAGCAGTTGTGGAGGGCCGAGCAGCAGTGGATGGTGCTGGTAAGCTACTTTTCTGTCAGGAAGACAGGCACTTTGTGGTTTCAGGCTACTTGGGCGAGGGCGGAAAGGGATGCTTGCATGAATACCTACATGTGGAATAGTGCACTGATGTTATCTATCACATCGCGGTAATCAGCATCAGTGATCTCTTCAAAGGCCTCAGTCAGAGCGTGAGCAATGCGCCTGCGCAGGTTTCTTGGGAGAGCCAGCGTGGCCCATGTCCCGGTCAAGCTCACCAGTCTCTGCCACTGTGCTACGAGGGGCGGGGGGACCATTGCTGCACAGAGGCAAGTTGCATATGGGCCTGGGTGGAAGCCACATTGCATTAGAAGGCCCTCCCATTCTTCCCCAGTCACACACAGCAGCGAGATATCTTCCAGGACGAACTCCTGCAGAGAATGTTGGGACAGTGTTCAATGTAGGGTTCCCGCCACTGCGCTGCGTTCCCTCAAGGCATGGAAACAGATAGGACAGCATGGCAAGGAAACAATCAGTTCCCCTGCATCCCGTAATTACTCACCATTTCAGGGGCTCTTGTGGGTTATGTGCACTCTCTCTAGGACAGGCAGTGTGGCTTTATTTGGACAGGGATTGCCCTCCTTCAGTGTGGGGGAATCATTGCCCTGTCTGGTGTGTACAATGCTGCCTGTGTTAAATGTTGCATTTTTCCTGTATAGGTTCAACCTTGAGTTCTGTGCCACCACTGTTAGCAGCAGCTGACAGACTGAGATGACTGAGGAAGAGGCCACATAAAAGCAAAGAGGATCTGCTACAACAAGTGATGCAGCAGACAGTGCAAGAAGATCAAATTGCACAGAAGTGGAGGGAGAGTGAGAGGAAGTTCCGCCAAGAGAATGCGAATCACTGGTGGCAAACCGCCGATAGGCTGATTACAATAATGGAGCGGCAAGCGGAGACTATGCAGAGGATTGCCAACATGCAGAAGGAGCACTACAGCAGTCGCCGTGCTCACCGCCCCCCTTAATCAGCTAACCCCAAACCCTTCCCTTTCTGACCCTCTCTCTGTCCCTTCCAACCTGCTGTCACCAGCTTCCAGGTTATTACTGCCCACAGCTGCCTCCAACCCCCATGTCTTCACCGCTCAACCCCAAAAACCAGGGCCCTTATCCACTGTACTCAACTCCTGATAACATGCCTTATTGTCATCTGGAAATGGGGTTTGGAGGACACAGCAATTCAGAGAGGATAGCAGAGTATGAGATCCAGACATACTCCAGTCTATGACTGACCCTATCCCACCCCAACCGCATTCCACCCGCCTCCCATACACATTCTGCATAATCTTTCATTTCAGCAAAAGAAGTGGCTGTTCAATAAATGACTTGTCTTTTTAATAAATGGGTATTTTTATTTAGAGTACATAGATTATTAATGCCTAAAGAAAAGCACATGCCTTATCCTATGAAAAGAATGAACACTCCCTCTGCCCTTAACTGCTGTGCACAGCAAGTAACATTAGAACTGGCTTTCAGCCTCAAAATGCTCCCTCAAGGCATCCCTGATCCTTGCAGCCTCATGCTGGGCCCCTCTGAGAGCCCTGCTCTCCGGCTGTCCATATGCGGCCTCCAGGTGTTGAACCTTCGAGGACCATGCCTGAGTGAAGCTTTCGCCCTCCGTTCACAAATATTACGTAGGATACAGCATGCGGAAATAACCGCAGAGATACTTCCCTTAGCCAAGTCTAGTTTCCCATAAAAACAGCGCCAGCGCGCTTTCAGACGTCCAAAAGCACACAGTCATTTGACATTGGCTAAGCCTCTAGTTGAACCTTTCCTGGCTGCTGTCCAGGCTCCCTGTGTAGGGTTTCAAGAGCCACGGCATTAAAGGGTAAGTAGGGTCGTGAAGAATCACAGTGGGCATTTTGACTTCCCCTATGGTGATCCTTTGCTCTGGGAAAAAAGTCTCGGCTTGCAGCTTCTTGAACAGGCTGGTGTTGCGGAAGATGCGTGCGTCATGCACCTTTCCAGACCAGCCTGCGTTAATGTCAGTAAAACACCCACAGTGATCCACAAGCGCCAGGAGAACCATGGAGAAGTACCCCTTTCGGTTAACGTACTCTCCTGCTAGGTGGTCAGGTGCCAGAATAGGTATATAGGTCCCATCTATCGCCCGTCCACAGTTAGGGAAACCCATTTCTTCAAAGCCAGCCACGGTGTTGTTCACGTTACCCAGAGTCACGGTTCTTCTGAGCAGGATGTGATTAATGGCCCTGCACACTTGCATCAACACTACTTCAACGGTTGACTTTCCCACTCCAAACTGGTTAGCCACTGATCGGTAGCTGTCTGGGGTGGCCAGCTTCCACATTGCAATAGCCACCCGCTTCTCCACCGGGAGGGCAGCTCTCAATCTTGTGTCCTTGCACCTCAGGGCGGGAGCGAGTTCTGCACCCAGTCTCATGAAAGTGGCTTTTCTCATCCGAAAGTTCTTCAGTCACTGCTCGTCATCCCAGACTTGCATGATGATGTGATCTCACCATTCAGTGCTAGTTTCCTGTGCCCAGAAGCGGTGTTCCACAGCTGTAAGCATGTCTGTTAATGAGACAAGCAATTTTGTGTCAAATGCGTTCGGTGACTCGATCTCGTCTTCGGACCCCTCGCTGTCACTTTGCATGTTAAGGAATAACTCCACTGCTATACGAGATGTGCTGGCGAGACTCGTCAGCAGTTTGGGCTCCATTCCGGCAGACCAAAGTGGACGACGGAGCGCTCCCCACTTAAACAGTTGAAAGATGGTGCCAGAGGTGGAAGGAAACAAAAGGATTGCTGGGCTGTGGCGCGGAGCATCACGGGGAGTTGGAACAGGATGCAGAATGCCCCACAACCAACGCCCCCTTCCCACAAGGCATTGCGCCAGATTGGGAAGAGGTGCTCTGTGGGATACCTGTCCTAATGCGCTGCTCCCAATGCCGCTCGAAGTGCCGTGAATGTGGCCACGCCAGACCGCTTGTGGGTCTCAGTGTGGACACACTGGAGCGCTATCCCTATAGCTGTATACGACGGCAGGTATAACCAAAACGACTATAAAGCTGTAAATGTAACCAAGCCCTGAGTTCCCTAGTATTTGCAATTGAAAGCTGCATAGGACAAGGGGCCAGAGTTGGCTCTCACATAAACTGGTGTCCACTCCAGTTTTCTGCAATGGAGTTACTCTGGATTTGCACTAGTGTTAAGGGAAACTAGCATCTGGCTCTTTATTTTAAAGAAAAAAAAATTAAAGACGTGTTCACCTATGGCACAATACCACTAAGGCTGATTAAATGGATCTCCCCTTATTGCAGTACAGACAGCTGAGCTAATGCATTTTAATCTCGCACTTCAGTCTTTAAAGCAACCTTAGTGATATAATTAAATAATAATATTAATAAAAACACATATCCATCAATGAATGGCTGGTAATAACTTAAAGAAATATCTGCATACAAATAAATGTAAGTTCTAAATGCAATCAACTTTACAGCAATACTTGTAGCTACCATAACAACCGCATATAATTCAGGGCAGAAGAGCAGTCCATTTTGTAGCAAAGACCAGTGCTGTTTTGTGGATCAGCTGGCAAAATGTTTTCTAAAGCAGCTCAGATCAGTCAACAACAATCTCCCCCTAGAGTCCAAGTACATCACCTCAAAAATATGTCTCAGCTCTTCTGGCACGGAGCCTGGGAACCCAAATCTGTCCCCAATCCAGATCTTCCAGTTGGCAGTACAACAAATTGCTGCCCTGCCACCAAGGTGGAAAGTCATTTTTCCCTCATTATGTTATTTCAAAAATAGAGCACTTGCTTTATTTAAAAGGAAGAAGGAAAAAAAATACATTGTGCTTTGGAAAATCTACACCTCACAAAGCTTTTATGAAGCCACGCAGACAAGGGATCGAGTTAGAACGATGTGAATTAACATCCCAAGAACTTTGATCTGAAAAATAGACTCAGACTGAATATTTTATTGCTCTCAACCCATTGGATCCATGCCAGTCATGCTTGAACTATGCAGCACTAGTGCCCTTCCTTGTGATCTCTGCGGTGCCTTGGGGTGGATATCGTCTACATCTGCATCAGAGATTTCCCTCTATTTCATCTTGTGGAGTTTTTCTCTGCATATTTTCCCTATAGTCTTCATGGGATTTACATGAGCTGTCACATAACAGAGTTAGCTGCACTTCTGTACCCTTCTGATCTCTCTAAATTCACCCTTCAGGTGTCAGACCTCACGCCTTTACCTTAATCCATTGCAGGGTGGAATTATGCAATTCTCCCACTCTTACACCATGCCTTGGGCTACAATATACCCTCTGAATCAATGTGCTTTCCCAGCAGGTCTGACTGCATCTCTTCCCTTCAGGCGACTCTGACCAGAGGCAACTACAGTGACTCGAGTCTTCTTAAACCAAAGTATTATGTAATTTAACAGCAGGAACAAAGCATTTAGAGAAAAAGGACTTTAAAACAATAAACAGTCTATACATGTGTATCTTTCCTAAAGGTTCACCTGGAGGTATAATCGAGGCCAGCTGTCGGGCCTTAGCCAGCAATTGCTGCAGCTAGCCCCCTTTCTCTCCAATTAATCCCCAGATAACCTAGGCAGACCTAACTTTTTCAGACACCCCTGGGGGCATCTGAATCTCTGTCTGGTTCCCCTAAACAACTCTTCCGAACAATTCCCACCTCTTAGAGAGACAGTCTCTCCTTTTTCACATGCTATAGTTGATCTCAGCCATGCACAGGCCTTTTTTCTGTAAATGGCCTTGTCCCTTAATAGCTATCAAGCGTTAGCTGAGAAGTGGCTTATTGTGAGCCAGTTTTTTCCTTACAGCCCCCTAGTAAATTAAACCAATATATTCATACAGTAAACATCCCCCAAACAGGTCAACCTACAGTATTCCTCAAGTATTTCAGAACAGCGGTCAGGGCCGGCTCTAGGCACCAGCAGAGGAAGCATGTGCTTGGGGTGGCACATTACAAGGGGCGGCATTCCAGCCAATCTGGGGGCGGCACATTCCAGCCGCCCCTTTTTTTTTTTCTTGCTTCAGTGACATTTGGCCACCCTTTTTTTTTTTCTCTTCGGTGCTCTTGCTGCTTGGGGCTGCAAAAAAGCTAGAGCCGGCCCTGACAGTGGTGATTCTGTCACATGAACTATTTTGGATTTATAGATATTTATAGCCTGGCTTTGAGATCCTCAGATGGATGGTAAGCACAGCCAATGTGTTTCCAGATGGAATTAGGTTTCCAAGTGTTGGTGCTACTGTTCACTTAAGTGGGGAAAAAGTGGGGAAAGGATTTAGTCCCACTGATTTTTAACTGACTTTCAGTGGGGTCTGTTTTTCCAGCGCTCTTTGGTGCTTTTGAAAAGGTCTCTCTAAAGCCCTAAATAATAATCTCTCTCTCTCATTTAGCACTGTACAACAGCAGATCTCAAAGTGCTTTACAAAGAGATCAGTGTCATCACACCCCTTTTACAAATGTGAAAATTGAGGCACGGAGATGGTGTGATGTGCCCAAGGCCACCCAGAAACCCATGGCAGACCCAGGCATAGAATGCATGTCTCCCACGTTGCCGTCCAGAGCTCTAGCCATCTGCCTCATAGGAATAGCCTGATATTTTTCTCTCTGAGGGACTGTTCTCCCCATGCCATATTGTATAGTTGCGATTAGCAGAGATGCTTGAGGTGTAGCTGCCTCATTATAAATTGGGGACAGCTGCTGGCATGATGGTATCCTTAAGAGGTCCTCACCTTTGAACCTGCCCCTCCACTTCTCTCAAATCGTGGATTTGTTAACCTTCCGCGCGTGCTGCAAAGTCCATCTTTTCCCCAGTTTTTGAGGAAGTGGTTGGCGGTGGATTGGAAGAGTTTTAGTTCAGCTGAATACCTCAATATGTTACAGAGGAACAGTCCTTTCTATTGTGTTGCTAAGTGCATGATCTATTTTTCTGGTAGGGGATAAGTGCCCAAAGCACTGGATGGGGCACCTAAAGAGACCTTTAAATTTCCAAAGAAAGGAAATACATTTAAAACCTACATAGCATGGAATATCCATTTCCTGGCAAAGGGAACGTCTGTCTATCCACCCACCCTTACAGTTTTGCAAAGAGAGGGAACACTTCTAGGTACACTACGGGAGCTAATTTGCTAGATTAAAAACAAAAACAAAACAGTGCAAATTCTGTGGTGTAAATGGGTGTAACTACACACACTTCAGTGTAGTTGCAACTATGTACACTGTCAGGATAACAATCACCTCCTGCCTAAAGGCATGGCTTTATACCATGTGCTCTAACTCATGACGCATCCAGACTGGCAAGGCACATAGAGCACTCTGACTCCGCGGCTAGAGGGCTCCTTGTAATCCACCGCGGTGAGTGGAATGACGTTTGATGTGCGCCTGCTGGGGGAGGGGGAAACGCGGCGTGCTCAGGGGAGGAGGTGGGGCCAGGGTGGGGAAGGGGTGGGGTTGGAGTGGGGCCAGGGGTCTGGGGCCAGCGCTTGCAGCCCCACGCTGAGCCCCTTTAATGGCCCTGCTATCTCGCTGTTTAAATTCAGCCTCCAGATGTTGAACCTCCGAGTTCAATGCCTGAGTGAATCTTTCCCCCTTCCCTTCCCAAATGTTATGGAGGATACAGCACGCGGATATAACCACGGGGATGCTGTCATCAGCCAGGTCCGGCTTCCCATACAGAGAGTGCCAGCAGCCCTTTAAATGGCCAAAAGCACACTCCATAGTTATTCTGCACCGGCTCAGCCTGTTGTTGAACCGCTTCTTGCTGCTGTCAAGGCTCCCTGTGTAGGGTTTTATGAGTCATGGCATTAAAGGGTAAGATGGTCCTCCAAGGATCACAATGGGCATTTTGACTTCCCCTACGGTGATCTTCTGATGTGCTGGCGAGACTCATTCCTCAGCAGTTCAGGCTCCATTTCCACAGACCGAAAGGAAAGACAGAGCATGCAGTATAAAAAAACATTGAAAGATGGTGCCAAATGCAGACAGAAGCACAGGAATTGCTGGGATGCGAACTGATGCATCACAGGGTGTTGGGACAGGACCCAGAATGCCCTCGCCCCCTTTCCACAAGCCACAGCACCAGAATGGGAAGAGGTGCTCTGTGGGATAGCTGCCCATAATGCACCACTCCAATGCCACTAAAAGTGCTGCAAATGTGGCCACCACAGTGCACATGCAGCTGTCAGTGTGGACAGACTGCAGCGCTTTCCCTACTGTGCTCTCTGAAGGCTGGTTTAACTCAAAGCGCTCTACATCTGCAAGTGCAGTCACGCCCTAAAAGCCTAGTGCAGAGGTGAATTTCACCTGGAGTGAATTTGGCCCAAGGGTACCATACATATTGTGATGAATGAACAAGTTCATCATGATTACTGTTGGTTACTTTATTTCTCAGGAAGCTCCCACGTGGCTCAGCAGCTGTGGCCTGAGGGAGAGACTTAACAAGCACTGCCTGCAGCTCCATTGCCTGCTGCAGAAAGAGGTGGCTGCTGGCAGAAAGCCAGACACTTAAGGGGAAGAGACTTTTCTTATTCTCCAGCAAGACTCTTTAGCAGTAGCAGTCACCTGCTCAGCCTCCAGCAATTTCCTACCCACTTCAGCATCACATAGAGTTTTGCCAGATCCTGCTTCAAAGAGCAACAGAGGTGAAATCCTGCCCCACTGAAGTCAATGAGAATTTTGCCATTGAATTCAATGTGGACGTGATTTCACCCAAGTCTGGAGGCCAGATTCTCTTGTCACTGACACTGGTGTAACTCAGGAGTAGCTCTATTCAAGTCAATGGACAGAGAAGAATCAGCAGTCCCAGCAACACCTTTTGTAGAGAAGTGGACGAGGAGCCATGTGGCTTCACACAGATCCCCAGCCTAAGCACTGGGATTCTGCCTTTGCCTCAGATGTCACTCTGATGGCTCTAGAGGTGGGTTGTGATGCTATGGTGGTAACCTCATTTAAATAGTTCTATCCTTCTGTTGGGATACTTCTGTTTTTAACAGCTTGGGATACTACGTCCTACAGGTCAGAGGTGGCCAACCTGAGCCTGAGAAGGAGCTGGAATTTACCAATGTACATTGCTAAAGAGCCACAGTAATATGTCAGCATGCCCCATCAGCTCCCACCCTCCAGCACCTCCCACTCACCGGCAGCCCCACCAGTCAGCACCTCCTGCCTGCCACAATCAGCTGTTTCACATACGCAGGAGGCTTGTGCGGGGGGGGCGGGGGGAGAGTGAGGCCATGCCAGGCTCGGGGAAAGGGAATGGGGCCTTGGGGAAGGGGTGGAGTGGGGGCAGAGCTTGGAGCAGAGCAGGGGGTTAAGCAGTGAGCTCCCCCCGGCACACTGGAAAGTTAGCATCTGTAGCTTCAGTCCCGCAGTCAGCGCCTATGCAAGGAGCTGCATATTAACTTCTGAAGAGCTGCATGCAGCTCTGGAGCCACAGGTTGGCCACCCCTGCTCTAGATGTTATTTTGGAGCTTATTAGTGATCACTTTTGATCTTCAGCACCTCCTTGCAGCCAAACCAGGTGACACAGAAAGCCTGCCTCAGTTTCCCACTTGGAACTGAGGTTGTGCCTTAAGCAGTTAGAACTCCCCTCCCTCAGATAGGCATCTCCCCCAGTCCTGCTTATGCAGCTGGGTTTGTATTTCAAACAATCCCTCTGACTCTACTTCAGGCAGGAGCCACCCAGCTCTCCCTCTTGGAGCTGACATGTAACTTAGGACAGCTGTAGGGCCTTAGCCAATATCTCCTTCAACTGGCCCCCTTTCCCTCCAATCAGTTCCCAGATCCAGTCGGTTCAGCAGGCCAGCTTTCACCTGCTGATGACTACTCTGCTACGAGGGAGACATAGGTGCCAACTCCGTGGGTGCAGATCAGGCCGAGGGATGTGCTGGCTCCAGGCCAATGGAGGTGTGGGAAGCAGCGTGGGCCAAAGGATGTGTGGCCACCACTTCTTACAGCCCCTATTGGCCTGGAGCAGTGAACTGTGGCCAATGGGAGCTGCAATCGGTCGACCCAGTGGACATGGCAGGTAAACAAACTGGCCCGGCCTGGCAGGGGGCTTACCCTGGCATGCCACGTGCCAAAGGCTGCCGATCCATGGTATACACACTAGATTTCAGTTACCTATTGTTTGCACCATTTGGGAACAGTTGTAGATTATCATGTATAAACTGGGGAAATCCAGAAACAAAAGCATCTGAGCATATTTTTGCAGCACAGCCCTGGGGACTGGTGAGTGCCAGGGTGGCCTCCCACCGAACTAGAGGGTAAAGAGCCACTCTTTCAGCCTGAGTGGGCGGAGCCAGGCCAAGCTTACTCCACCCCCTGGAAGGGAAGGGGTGGAACAGGAAGTACAAAAGGCTCAGCTACAGGCACAATGGGGACTTTGGTAAATGATGGGCATGGGCAATCATCTAGACGACATATATGAAAAGCATAATCAAATTTTTAATATCCATTCCAAGCAGAGAGGACCTTGATGTTTAGTGTTTCAGGCTGAAGACTGGAAAAATGATCCTGCTAGGAGTCCAATATGAAGGTTCAGGGAGCCTAGGTAATTTCCAAACTGGCACAAATCCCACACCCCTTATTCATGGAAAGCCCCCATTTACTTTGGTGGGAATTTTGCCAGAGTAAAGAATGTCAGATTTGGCTTCTTATTAGCCCTCTAACCCTCCTTTCTATTTACACATTAACTGTGATCTCTTTGAGGTCCATCTTGCAGTTCTTACTCACTGAAGGCTCCCCATTGACATTAACAGAGTTTTGCTTGCACAAACACTGCAGATTTGGACCTTAAGTGCAATCCAATTAAAATGGTAAGGCAGCATGGGGAATGAAGCAAGAAGAGCATCTTTCAAAACAACCCTGACAAATTAGAGAATTGATCTGAATTCAACAAGATGAAATTCAGTAAAGACAAGCATAGAGTACTAGACTTAGGAAGCAAAAATCAAATGCACAACTACAAAATGGGGAATAACTGGCTAAGTGGTAGTATTGCGGAATAGGATCTGGGGCATATTGAATATGAGTCAACAATGTGAAGCAGATGCAAAAAATGCTAATATCATTCTGGGGTGTATTAACAGGAGTGTCATATGTAAGACACAGGAGGTAATTGTCTAACTCTACTTGGCACTAGCGAGGCCTCAGCTGGGTTACTCTGTCTACTTTTGGATGCCACGCTTTAAAAAAGCTGTAGATAAATTGCAGATAGCCCAGAGGATAAAATGTTTAGAAAACTGGACATATGGGGGAAAGGTTTTAAAAACTGGGCATGTTTTGTCTTCTGAAAGAAGACTGAGGGGAGACATGATAACGTTCTTCAAATATGTTCAGGGATGTTATAAAGAGAACAATGATCAATTGTGCTTCATGTTCACAGAGGGTGGGACAAGAAGTAATGGGCTTACTCTGCAGCAGGGGAGATTTAAGTTACCTATTAGAAAAAACTTTCTAACTATAACAGCAGCTAAGCTCTGCAATAGGCGTCCATGTGAAGTTGAGGAATCCCCATCATTGGAGGTTTTTAAGAATAGGTTGGACAAATACCCAAGAGAGATGGTCTAGGTTTTCTTGGTCCTTTCTCAGCACAGCGAGCTGGACTTGCAGACTTCTGGAGATCCCAATTAGCCCTACATTTCTACGAATTTATGAATTGCAGTGTACTGTACTTAAGTTAGGATTATAAATTCCTTGGGCAAAGAGGTCTTCATATTTCTTTGTGAAGCATCATTGATGTTTATAGGTTGAGTTAGTTCTCATGTTGTTGTTTGGACAGCATATCCAATGAACACATTAGGCAACACCATTTTGTTCTGTGTCAAATTTGGTATGTTATGGGGAGGATGCCCATGGTAGGATGTGAGGAACATGTGTCTGTTGATGCCATCTACCCATCATATTTTAGAGCAGGCCTGCACAACTCGGAAAGCAGCGAGGGCCATATTACTGCAAAAAACCCAGCTGCGGGCCGAAAAGCCCTGCCCTCACCCTGCCCCCATCCGCTTCCCCACCCCCCCACTGCTTGGCTTGCCCCTCCCCTACTCACCTCCCACGGGTTGCACAGTGAGCCCGTGCGGGCCGCATGTGGCCCCCGGGCTGCATGTTGTGCAGGCCTGTTTTAGAGCTTCCAGGGGGTCTTTTCTGTCCTGCTTTCATTGGATCGAAAAAAAAAATGATTCTCATAGGGAAGGTGGTAGGTATTTGGAGCCGATGACCCTATCATCATAGAGAGCATTGGGCAAGTGCTTGAGGTAGCAGAACATGTTTAGTTAGAAAATGCATCTCATCATTCATCTTGAATTCATCTCATTTGATGTTTTCAATCACTCAGAGATGCTTCATCTGAATAGTGCCCAACTTCTTTTCAATGCTGACAATGAGAGGCCATGTTTAAGTCCCACAGGTCACCACAATGTTATATATCCTGAACTTTGTCTCTCTGCTTATCCAGGTATCCAGGATCATCTTCTGTGGTTGCGTGCTTGGGATACAAAAAAGAAAGGAGTGGGACTCCTCTTTAAATGTCATAGCCACAAATTGATCTTATCATTTGAACCAATTTCTGGTTGTCTACTTAAAGCCCAGTTGTAGCGTTAACATGGAAGATGAACAACTATTCTTTGCTATGCTCGAACTAGTGAAGCTTCTGATGAACACAAGACAAAGTTCTACAATCAAAACTGAACTCTTTTTGTTTAGCTATGTAATCACAACATTGTCACTGCTCAGTAATTTTAATGCTACCATTGATAATTCAAGTGGACCACAGAAAAACATTATTGGACCTATAACCTCAAATACCTTAAACAGCAACGGTAAACACCTTTCACTGTCGTGTTTTTCTCATGAACCTGTCATTATAAACACCTGATTTCATGGGAACTGAATTCATCAATTTACTTGGTCGTGTGATAATGCCCAAACAAAGATGATTGATTACATTATAATCTCTCATTACTGGAAATCATCCATCAACAATTGTAGAATTTATCAGTCTGCTGAGCTCAGTCATACTGACCACAGATTAAGCTATATCTATACTGCACTACAGTTTGAATTATGGGGGTGTGAATGGCAGAGTGCATCAAGGTGCTGCTATTTCATTGCCCCATGTGGATGCTGCTGTCATAAGCTAAGGTGCCTAGTTCACATAAGCATAGTCCGGTTTGAAAGAAAACTATGGTAACATGAACTAGATACAGAGACGTAAAGATGCTTAAAAGAAACAAGGGGTCAGGAATCTGTGGAATTGCTGTGGAACTATTAAAAAGTGCTGGATCACCTTTTCTTTTGTTGCTGCAGATGCTCATCAGTATCGTCTGGAGAACAGAGGTAGTCCTGTGTGACTGGCAAAATGGCATTATTTTACCATGAGGAAGACACAAAGGCAGCAAACGGGACTTTTGTAACTATTGTGACATTATTTTCCTATCTGTTCTAGGGAAAGATTTTGCTTCTGTCTTGCTGACCCAAGCCCCTGATATCTTAAGGAGCAAGAGAAGACTACAGCAAGCTGGCTTCACTCCCAGCCATTCCATGACAGAGCAAATTGTCACAGTGCATCAGCTTATTGAGAAGACACAAGACTTCAAGCACCCTGTTCGCATTACATTTATGGATATCAAGGTCAGGTTTGACTAGGCTGACAGGGAATCACTTTGGCTGATCTTGAAACTCACAGGCTTCCCCAACAAGCTCCGTAAAACGTTCCATCTCCTATCTGATGATTCCTCAAGCTGCACCCTTGTAAATGAAAAAAGAACCATCTTGTTAAGATGCCTACCCTCCTGCTGCTCCCCAGAGAAGCATCCTAATGCCCCTCCTTGCTGCTAAATCGCACAGGTGCCAGCCACGTGGAAATTATATATACACCCTTCTAGGGCTTAAAATCCAGCTTTGGCTTCAAGATAATTAAGTCAACTGGGTCTTTTGAATAAAATTCTGTTTTCATATGAAAAAAAATACAAACGAATTTGTCTAGGGAAGTTCTTCATGGTATTTCTAGTGATAATTAATACCACCTCTTAAAAATCCCTATGGTCCTCCTTAGAGACAAGTATCACAAAAAACAACTTTTCTAATGAAGATAGAGTTACTGAGTCCAGAAATGTTAAATGACTAATCAGTATGTCTGTGAGAATCAGAATTTGGATTCATTTAAACTAATGTAAAAATGCAGGTTAATTTGCACAAAAACTTCTATATCCACAATTCAAATGAACTCTTGTGCGCTAGGCCTGGTCTATACCTAAAATTAAATCAACCTAGTTACGTCACTCAGGCCTGTGGAAAATCTCATGCTCTGTGTGATGTAGATAGAGCAACCTAACCCCCATTGTAGATGCAGAAGGCTGAATTCTTCCATCAGCCTAGCTACTGCCTCTCAGAGAGGTAGATTAACTACAGTCAGTAGTTCTCAAATTATGGGTCGGGACTCCAAAGTGGGTCACGACCCCTTTTTAGTGGGGTTGCCAGGGCTGGTGTTAGACTTGCTGAAGCCAAAGCCCAAGGGCTTCTTCAGCCCTGGCTGGCAGGGCTCAGGTTACAGGCCCCCAACTGGGGCTGAAGCCCTTGGACTTGGGCTTTGGCCCCTTGCCTGGGGCGGTAGGGCTCAGTCTCAGGCTCTGGCCCTCCCACCTGCGGCTGCAGGACTCGAGTGGCTCAGTCTTTGGTCCCCCCTCATGGGGTTGTGTAGTAATTTTTGTTGTCAGAAGGGGGTTGCGGTACAATGAAGTTTGAGAACCTGTGAACAACATCAATGGAAAATCCTTTCTCTCAATGTAGAAAGCATCTACCCTACAGCGGCACGGTCACAGCACTGTAACTGTGCTACTGTAGTATAGATATCCCCTCAGTAACTTATCTAGAGCTGACCTTTTCATATGCAGTGTATACACACACACACACACACACACACACACACACACACACATTATAGGCCATGGAGTTATATGGATTTACACCTGCTTGGGATCTGTTCCTGTGTCTGTTAAGCATAACAGTGGTAATTGTTTTGTACATTGTACTTCACCTATGAAAGAAAATAGTACAGGAAAAAAAAATCAGACATACAACTCCACCACAACTACCTACGACTGCATGCAAATGAAACAAGAACTAGTAGTACTTTTAACCTGTTTCTTTATCCTTTTCGCAGATATGGTTTCCCAAAAAGACTGGAGACGCTGGGCTGATGCTGCCCATCTCCTTTTCAGCTGTATGCATTCAAGCCTACCAGAGAGCTGCTTGTGAACCTGAGGCTGGAGGAACACAATTACTTTAAAGTGATGCAAGCCATTTACTATAATGCCACCAATTGCACTGAACGAGGTCAGCTGGGCTAATGAAAAGAGAAGCGATGGCTCTACCGACAGACATTCTGGGCCCAAACCTAAGGTGCTTTATGCAGGTATGCAACAGCCAAAAACATCTTAAAAGACTAGACAGGAGGAAAATAACTGGAGACTGCACCCTTATGTACACCACAAATGAGACTGTCACAGCTCACCACACATGGAGGCAATATGGGCATATAAGGGGCAAGGCCAGTGACTAAATGCTAAGCACGGATCCACCCAGCCACAAACCTGTGAGAGAAGGGGCATCAGACCACACTTGCTTCTCTCCTATGTGATCAGTAGTAGCTGGATGCAGTCTGGCTGTGTGACGGTCGCAGGCCTTGCTTCTGGTAGTTTGTGAACAAACTTCTTGTAGGTTTCCCCACATTGTGCACTCTATTTTGGAGGTATCTCTTTTGGGTACCTCCTTTTTTCATCCCCGCCTCACCAACCCAGGAACCGGATTCATTTCTACAACCAAACTTTGTTTGCTTGTGCTAACGTCTGGAAGACCCATCGCACATTACTGACTTCTATGAATGAGTAAGCACTCAGTCTTATGGGGTGCTGAGTACCCTCCATTCCCAGCAACTTCCATAGAGTACCTTCTTGCAGGATGAGGGGCTAAGCAAATGAGAGTGAAGAAAGCATAGCTAATGCATCTCACGGTGCACTTTGTTAATTTATTTAACAAGTGCAATTTTATCTTTAATTATTTATGATAATACTTCATACTACTCTAGTAAACATAGCATAATATATTCTGTAAAAGTAATAAAGTCTTAGCTATATGGGACTGCATTATGGCTCCTTGCTCTTAAATCTTTGCTTAGAAGGGGAGTGCAGCATCAGTTTGTGTGTGAATTATGAGGCATGTGGGTTAGTGAAAATGAGCTATTTTTGACTTTCTCTTTTTCTTTTTTCACTGTCCTCTTTCTCCCTGCTGTGGATTCCTCCCTCCTCCCATTTAAGACCCAATTATTTTTCCATTGAAGTCAAATGCAAAACTTCCATTGACTTCAAGGGGAGGAGATTGAAACTTTACTGTTTTGTTTACATATTAGATCAAATACCACATGGATATAGTGGGCCAAATTCAGAGATGAGCCTATAATGTGAATCACAGGCCAAGGAGCCAGAAGATAGACCTGGAGCAAGAAAAGCAACTTACAAGGGAATATACATTAAAATCGGCCATCTCCTTCCTTAACACATGCATTCTTACATTTTCTGATTTCCCAATGTGGAAGTTACATCACCTTAGAATCCCATATTGGTAAGTGGGTGTAGGGGAGTTTGATTCAGTCTCAGTTAGTGCAAGGGGGCCTAATTCTACTCTCACATCAGTGTCAGTCATGAGTATTTGTTATTATTACTGTTGTTGCTCCAACATTATTATTATTATTAGCGTCACAGTTGTGCTTGGGCTCTACTGACATTGCAGAAATACAGAGTAACAGAGGCATTGTACAGAGTAATAGCAAGTCCATGCCCTAAAGAGCTCACAATCAGAACAGGGATATAATTTATAAGCAGAGTGACGGGTTTTAAACGCCATCTTGGTGCCAACATCTTTTTTTTTTTTTAATTCTTTGGTTGGAGTTTTGTTCTGAAGCAATTAGCTAGAAGGAAAGGCAGCAGGGCCATAGACAGGAAGGTTGGGCATGAGATAGTGGGAAGAAAGGGGGGAGCAAAGAGGGCAGGCGGAGTGAGGCTGAGATGAAGAAATTGTGGGGGATGGGGTCACAGCAAACAGCCAACCAGCATAAAGGGGGAACTGTCCAGAGTCAAATCTGTACCAAAGAAGTCTGGTAACATCATCAGTGTCTGACAGTTTCTAGACAGCTTTTGCATTGGCTGCTTCTTGTATTTGCTTCTGCCAGCTAGAGTTTCTCCAGCATTTCTTTTGCAATCAGTGGAGCTTCATCAGTGTGAAACTGGGGTGAGAGGAGACTCAGGCAAGGAAGCCCACTGTCTAGATCACCTATGAATTTAGCCCAGTATCTATATCTTTAAGTATCACGTTAAAAGCCTTTCCATAGAACAAATTAGAAATTAGCTCAGATGCAAGGGATAGTTGAGTCAGAGCATTAAGCTTTTAATCATTAATTGTTTTTCAGTTTCTCCGTCAATAAGTCAGTTTCCTCAACTAGCCTCTTTCTTATTCACTGGTCCCCCCTAGTATCCTACAGCTGCTTATAACAACACGCATGTTAGGATCTGGAAAAGCTGGTCTTTCAGCACTGAAATTTGGCAAGGAAATATTAGTTTAGGACCATAGCGTGACCATACTTGTTTCTGTGTCTCAGATACACTACTCTGGACCGATGTCATCCTCCCTGCGTTACAATAAGTTGAGTATGTCTACCCTGCAGTCTTTCTGCATGTCGAGCTCTGCATTTTTGCCCAATCCTCCCTGCAACCCACACTGAAAACCCTCCAATATGCGTCATGGGGAAAATTCTACCTGGGCTGGAATGCTTGACTGGGTAGGATGGAGCTGTTGCCTGGCTGAGTATTGATTATATTGTACTGATTACTTAAGAATTTCCAAAGAACAAATCAGAGGGGTAGCCGTGTTAGTCTGGAATTGCAGAAGTGACAAAGAATGAACAAATGAACAACAAATGAGTGACAAAGAATGAACAAATGAACAACAAATGAACAAATGAAATCTTGAGGTTTGACAGGTTTCAGTTACAAACCCAGGCCCCCAGTTATTTGTACTATTATTAAATTGGCTGCAACAGTTATGTGTAAGCCAACAAGATAAGATATAAGATAGAAATGCGGTTCGCCGTTCCAGGCCAATGGGGGCTACGGGAAGTGACGCAGGCCAAGAGATGTGCTGGCCGCCATTTCCCACAGCCCCCATTGGCTTGGAACGGCAAACCGCAGCCAATGGAAGCTGTGATCGGCCAAATCTGCAGGCGCTGCAGGTAAACAAACTGTCCTGGTCCGCCAGCAGATTTCTCTACTGGGCTGTGCGCCAAAGGTTGCTGATCCCTGTCTTACACACACACACACTTGTGCTATGCTCTCCTTCACTTTACATACATGTTCCTTCTTGTCTGTGGACAGGCAGTTGGGATGCCTGCAATACCTTGTTAGAGGTTTTTCACTTTTGCCTTTTTTTTTATTTAATAGTTTGATTGTACAATACAGTGCTGTGTGGATGCTAAGAGAGGACTGGAGAGAGAGGATGCTTAATCTTCACCATTTTAAAAAAGCTACAACATTTCCTAAACTCGCAAACCCAGTCATGTAAAGCACAGTATTGATAGAAATTAGCAGTGATTGAATAAAACAGTTAAAACCATAACTGCATTATAGGCCCCATTACAGCATTACATGTCCCCATTACTGCCAATTGCTGGGCACAATCATAGGGCCCCTTTACAGTATCACGTCTTCACATCCACATTTCACTGGCTACAAAGATATCGACACACAATGCATCCTTTATCTCCCTTGACTGCTTGCACCCAGCACCAGTGGTGATCAGTGCACTTACTGGTTGCCTGTACTGGGTGTGCAAACCAGCAGGGTTCTGGGACCACTCTGTGTGGAAATACTCACCTTTGGCCTCATAGATATTGTGCAGAGCACAGCAGGACTCAGCCATTCAGATGAATCGATTACACAGGCAACCAAAAAGTTTTGTGGCAGCACCATCTTACCTTCAGCCTCTCAAATACACACTCCACCACTTTCCAGCAGCTACTTAGAGTGAAATTGAACCTCCTTTTACAGGCCCTCTGAGGTTGGGGCTTAGCTTCCTGAGCAATAGCAAGACAAGGTAGGCAGGGTCCACCAAAATCATGGTGGGTGCCGACACCCCATTCATAACAATGCCCTTAGGAGGGAACAGGGGCCCTGCTTTTCTCAACAGGTAAATGCCAGATCTCCTCAGGATTCTGGAACCATGCACCTTTCCAGTACTTCCCCTGTTGGTGCTCAAGAACCTGCCTCTGTGGTCACGCAAGTCCTGCAGAACCAGGGAGTAGTACCTCATGTGTTCACATACTTGTCCCTTCAGCAAGTAGGAGCAGCTCATCCAACAGACACATAGCTGGTCCCCCAATAGTAATGGACAGAGGTCTGGAGAGCGTAGAGCAGGAGGTGCCTCAGCTAAATATGTTGGTGGACTAAAACCACTTTTTTGCAGTGGCCAGGGAAGACAGACAAGTTCTCCCACAATATGCCAGGAACCAATCCCTAAAGCAGCTCCAGCCGGCAAGATGCTAAGAATTCCAGGATATGCCCCACTGAAATCCTGGCAGTGGACAGCTGTAGCTGCAATGCCAGTGTCAACATTGGTATGTGGGGTATAGGGCACATGCGGCGCAGCAATGTGGACTCTTGGAGGCAGGACTGGCTAGCTCGCATCCATATGGGTGTGACCGAGGACCTATGGAAAGCCTGCATTATAGACATACTCTCAGAAAGAGAGGGAGAGTCTCTTAGTTTGTCTCTCTCAAGGCTGGTTTGTTATAAAAGCTTTCCCCGCTCCCTTCACCCTCGCCCCATACATGTTAGTTATTGCTCTTATCTATGGAGTGCTCTGGAATCTTCAGCTGGGAAACTAAAGGCCATTCCAGAGGGAGATGAACTCTGCTTGTATGATGACTTATGGCCAATCCTCAGTTCTGCTGTTACCTGTCAGTCTTCAAAAGACATGCTGAAACCTCTCAGTCCTGAACTGATGAATCTGAGGGTGAAAATGTAATGGGCTGAAGCTGCAAAAATCATTGAAAGTCCATAGCTCTTGTCCTCTCCTTCCTGAGAGGCAACTGCACCAAGTAGAGTATAGAATAATCTAATGAAATCCAGAAACTTTTGCTAATAAATATTGTCAAACTGAGCACATTCTCCCTATTGCTGTTCAAGAAGTACATTTGAGTTTCTAGTATCCATCTTACATAGATTTTTTTTGATGAAAGAGTGAGTTGCACATGTTATGAGCTGACATCTGGCTCAAAACTGTCATGAAATATAGATATATAGAAAGACTCTGTAAGCCCTGCTGGACAGCTGCACATGAACGCAGTGATGTCCCAGTGTCATGTTAAGTCTGGATTGTAACTCTTTGGGGAGGCCTGAAACTAAATTTAGCATTTATCTGGAATCAATTCTCTTACCCTCACTCTATAAAAAACAGTGCTATCCTTTAATGAAAGAAACGTGATATTCACTCCGGCATTGCCTTTTCTATATTTCAAGTTCAGATATCACTAGTTCTCTTTAATAGGATCGTTCCTGTAGAGCAACACTCTGAAAAGGTCAAAAACAAAAAACAAAAACCACTAAGAGCCAAACTCATCCCTGGTACAACTCTATTGATTTCAGCGGTATGATGCCAGGATAGATCTGGCCTTCGCTGTTTCTATTAAGGTAAGTGGAAAAGAAGTGTACTTGTTGTCTTAACTTTACTTTTCAATTGATCTGTTCTGTTCTACTCTGTGTGCTTCACTGCAATCAATGGGAATACATCTATTAGAGAAAGTTACAGCAGAAAACATCTAAATAGCTTTTAAAAACACTGGCTTCTCAATTTATAATGAATGTCAGGGACATGAGAAGGGTAACAGAGATTCAGTGTGCACTGCAATGCTTTATCTTTTGAAAGAGGATAGACATAAAGACATAGAGTAAAAGTTTGTCTGTGTAAGCTACATTATAGTAACAGAAATGTGTTACTGAAAGGGGACATGCAGCTGCCATCTCTAAACAACAGTGTCAAATATTACTCCTGAGGGCATTCTGTGCCAAAAAATTAAAAATTCTCCACACTATTTTAAAATTTTCAGAATTTTGCAGAATTTTATTTGTCAAATAAATGTGGAGGCTCCAGCATGGCACTGGGGAGCACAGGCCACTGGCTGCACAGAGGTGGGAGATCACTGTACAGCTCCCAACCCTGGGACACAGACTCAGCCATGAGGCTGCACCCAA
>ML677332.1:67796132-67895037 GCA_007922305.1 Dermatemys mawii
GATGGGGGAGCAGCGCTCTGTACAGGGATCCCACCTCCTGCAGCTGAGGAGCAATGGGTGCAGGAAGAGGGGAAATTTGCAGAAATTCCTGCAGCTGGGGGAGAATAGGAGTCTGACCCAGCCCCAGATGCCATGCAGGGGAAGAGGAAGTCCTGGCCTTCCCAGCCTAGTCAGGACTAGCAGCTGAACCCAGCGAAGGGTAGGAGCTGCCAGCTGGGTCTTCCCCAGTCCTGCCCCCTCCCCATAGTGATTTACTTCTCTGCCAGCTGCGCTGCTGGGGATGGTCACTTGACCACTCTTATGGCTTCCCCATCAGAAAGTCATTTTCTGCAAGGAAGCAAAGAAATCTGCGGAGGACATAAATTTTGCACATAGACAGTGGTGCAGAATTCCCCCAGGAATAAATAATGGCTTAAATATTATAGGAAAGGATACTATCATAAAATTTAGCATACATTAGATAGATTGTTAAATTAGGTGGAAATAAATCACTTTTCTATAATGATGTTTAAAATCATCCTTCCTACATCATGTCCTCCCCTGCACCAAGTAGATCATGCTTACAAAACTCTTTCCCTAGGCACACTGAAGACTGTTGGAACATCATGCTAACTTTTTACTAAATTATATTGAAAGTGCCAATTTTCTTATCAACATTCTAAGGTTTCTTGCTACAACTATCCTTTATTAATCCAATCAAGCCATTCCACAACTGAATTGATGTGTGTTCTGCAGACTGAAACATCACCCGAAACATCACTAACCTAGCCGTTTTTAATAATATAATTTGCAAAACATCACAGATTCATCTCCTGGAGACTAAAACATCGTGCCTGAAACATGAATGCAATTTCAGATATTGATGGTTTCATGAAATGAGACCAAGCTACAGAGCTTTAACACCACTTTGTGTGAGATTTCAGTCATGTTGCTTTCTTAATCTAAAGCTAAATTTGGGATTTTCAGTTCAGATTTCTGCTCCAGGGCTATACAGACGTATACTGATGATGGTCATTACTCTTGATCTTATTTTGTATTTAATTTTAATGGCCAAATATCTAGCAGTGGTCACCATGCTTGTGCTGAGAAGTTTAAAGTTGCTGCGGATCCAGCAGGACATTATGCAGTACCAACTTTCTGAAGATAGGGACTAGAAACAGTTGCAATGACTGAGACAGAGCACACAGTCAGGCTATATACAGCAGCATTCGTGCTATGTTTATTTAACGAGCCATTTCTAGTTATTATCTCTTAATTATTCATTTGGTTTGGATGGGTTTTTTATTTAACTTTATTGCTGAAATACTATAGTGCTCACCTTTTCATCAACTAAGCTAAGAAACAGGCTGAATATTTGGTTATCAAATCATATTACAGTATTTTTGTGGATATCACTTGAGGCTGGAGTGAACGCTTCAAAAAAATCAGGCCCTTTGCATTTTAATGCAAATATATGTCCCTCACTAGGGCCCTAATCCTGCAAGATACTCAGTATCAGCTGCCAACTGCTGAAAAAGCTCAATTGACTTAACTGGGATTCGAGGGCATCCAGCATCTGATAGATGGTGACTTGAATCTTGAAGGATCACACCATATAATATATGTATACCTCCTGCATCCTCATCTCATCTTTGGATCAAGGGATGTTCTATCCTCTACCACAAAATAGGGATTTATACATTCTCTCACAGGCTGTTTAAAGACTCTGTTATGGAATTCCAAAGAAGGATTATATCAATTCCAACAATTATATAGATGCTTTGCAATTTATCTCATGTTAACTCCCTCAGCAACAGTGACCAGGTCCCAAGTGCTAATGGCCATCTTTTAAAGGTTGCTTTTAGTGTACAATCAGTCAAGGAAAAAGCAATCATTGTAAGGGATACTATCATATTGATTGATTTGCATCATTGGAATGTCTTACCATAATGCATGAGAAATTCATAACCAATAAGTTAACCTTGCCCCTGTAAAGATGTTCTACAGATGTAAATCATTATTGGGTAGGGTCGTGGGTGAGGAAAGAGGATTTTTCTTTTGTTTTTATTTGCCTTGTTCCTCTTTTAAATTCCAAACTTTAACCACTGAACACTACTTTATTCTGAATAACTGTTCGACTCAGAGCGTAATTCAGTTTTCCCACCACAATAAACAAAATGTTCTTCTCTTGATCACTTCACATCACCCATTAGTCCGGGGCCACTTGAATGTCAGATCTGGCATTCTTTGAAATACCTCCACTATGATATGTTTTTCCACATGCGGCTGGCATATTTTACAGTATCTTCACAGACTACCTTCTTGGAAATAATGTTAATCAGGACAATTTATTTTCTTATTTTAAGGGGCTCTTGACTGGGTGCTTTCAAATAATCTCTTAGTCAAATTTACCTTAGGATTTCCAAAGTCCTTACTATCACGTGGGACAATGATATTTAGGAGTCAGAGTACAAGTTTAATGGCTCAAGCTAATCTCAAAGAGGGACTATTAAACTCTAATTTGTCAGGTTTCATTACATTCAATACTTACTACCAATGACTGTAATTTTCCTGGATCATTTTGTTCACCACAAAATTATGTTCCTTAGTTTTGCATCCCATCCCTTGTGCTGTATTCAGAAAAATTACAGGCTTCTATTTCTTCACTACTCTTATCTAGAACAACAGTAGTGCACAAGAGGGGTTAAGAGTTCACTGTCAAATATATTTATCTCAAAAGTAGGTATAATTCTTTTGCAAACAGCTACATGTCACTGCAAAGCCAAGCTGATTCAGGGTAATAAAAGCACATTGGTAAACCTTTTAGGTGACACTAGAGCCTTCACCAGCTCCCCCACCCCTTCTTCTTTTTCATTATCCAATATCATTATTACCCTGACAAATTTGCAAGTTATTTTCTTTCCAAATGGATCGAGTATAAAACAGTTAATCTGCACTAATGCCCAGCACAGGTTTTGGTGATTCCACTATTGTTTCAATTATTTCTTTGTGGAAAATTTGACCTTGTTAAGCCATTGAATGATTCAATAGTGTGAGTGTCTTCTCAAATTCTACCTCAGGGGTAGGCAACCTATGGCACGGGTGCCAAAGGCAGCATGCGAGCTGATTTTCAGTGGCATTCACGCTGCCCGGATCCTGGCCACCGGTCCGGGGGGAGAGGGGGCTCTGCATTTTAACTGAATTTTAAATAAAGCTTCTTAAACATTTGAAAAACCTTATTTACTTTATATACAATAGTTTAGTTATATATTATAGACTTATAGAAAAAGACCACCTATAAACGTTAAAATGTATTACTGGCACACAAAATCTTAAATTAGATTTAATAAATGAAGACTCGGCACACCACTTCTGAAAGGTTGCCGAGCCCTGTTCTACTCAGAATTGCAACTTGTTGAAGTGATGGAGAAGTTCTACTTTAGTTCCTGGTCCTTATTACATGTAACACGCAGTGTTAACAATAAAGGTAGTACGTACTTCAGCATGAGCAATAAAAATACCTTTCTTTTATGAGTCAGTTTGATGAGTACTAAAAGTTTCTGTTGGACTAAAGACCTGGGAAGGTGTTTAACTCCAATAACTGACTTGATAACTATTACAAGACTTGTTTTAGATTTGTTATAGCAAGGGAGTTGCTTCCCAGAAAGGATGGAAGGAAGAGAGGTGGAAGGTACATATGGAAACCATCCAATTTCCAAGGGCTAGTCTTTGTGCAGGCAATTCTAGCTGATCTGTAAGATGAAGCAATATTGATCGATGTTCAGAAATGAACTTGTCATATATTTTCAGCTGTCTTTGAGGATTTGGCATAGCAGCCCATAAAGGATGCAGAGTGTGAGGATGAGAAAGCCCCAGGCAGAAACAGGGTGGCCACAAAAGAATAACAAGAGCGAAATATATGATCTGCTTGTGTAGCTTGCCTGCTATACCTTGACATCTCTTCAGTACAAGATAAAAGCACCAAGATAATGTAGGTTGGGTGCTTTATAAATAGATACTGTAGATTAGCTAGAATATTGCCCAAGAATGGTTCAGTCCAAAGCATTTTGAGGTCCTCTTTTTAAAGGCACTATATAGCATAAAGAAAATGAGGAATACTTGTGGCACCTTAGAGACTAACCAGTTTATTTCAGCATAAGCTTTCGTGCCCATAAAAGCTTATGCTGAAATAAACTGGTTAGTCTCTAAGGTGCCACGAGTATTCCTCATTTTCTTTATGGATACAGACTAACACAGCTGCTAATCTTAAATCTATATAGCATAAGTAATTTGATTATGAATGTCTCCGTTTTAATTTTTAAGCTCTTTATAACCTCATCTCCCACAATCATTTAATATAAAACTCTGTCATCTACACTAAGCAAAAGTGTTTACAAAGGTCAGACCTTTATAGACTGAGGCAACCTCACTGAAAGGAAGTAAGTTTGGTCAGAGGCTCTCTCTTTTAGGTTTATGCTTGCGTTTAAATTTTTTCTGAACCTATCTAATTTAGGTACCCATGAAGTGTCTATCACAGTAGCATCTAAGCATTAGACCAAAGGGAAATGGGTTTTTTGTAATCACCTATCACTATTTTAATATTGCAGTCTGGCCCTGGACAAGCTGTTCTGTTTTCATCAGCCTTTGAGATCAGTAACTATGGCCCTCTTGCATGGGGCAGTTAGTGTAGGTCCAAAATAAACAGAGAAAACCTTTGGCTATAAAAACTGTTGTGTGAATTCTAATCGGGTTCAGACTCAATATTTTATTTTTCTACATTTCCAACACCCATAAGTTATGCACTTGCAGTTATTTCAGTTCACATGTGATTCAGATCTACATATTCTTGTATTGTGCTTACTTGATGATACTTTAAGACTGCAGCTCAGGTTGTCTAGGAGAAAATGGGCCCAATCAAAAGAGTTAGATACAAACACTTCTGAAACTTGGCAACGTCCAGACTGGAATCCAAACTCTGTGGTTTGGTCTGTTTCTAAATCTCTTAGCAGCCCAAAACAAATGCAGTAAGTATCCCCCGTTATTTCTACCTATCATACTCATTACCAATTTGACAAACGATTTCAGTGAAACATTTACCTTCTGCTTTCTTTGAACACAGATCCAACTGCATCCTGTAACATCTGTTAAAACAATTCAACTGCCCCTATTTCTCTTCATTAAGGGTCTGATCCTCCACGCGTACTCACAAGAGTAACTTTACAGAATTGAGTCATAACTGAGGAGAAAGCCAAGTTGCTGTTCACTGCTCTAAAAGCACCATAGTGAGGAATCCCAAACTTTGGAATGCCCTCCCTGATCGCATTGGAGACTCAGACACTTGAGAAATGCAAATTACTTTGAAAGCTAGTGCTCAGTACCAACCAACTGAGACTGAGTGCATGGGGTTTTTTGTTTTTAAATGGAACATTAAAAGTAGCAGGATAGGTTATATTGACATATGGGTTCCACTTTGCTAGACATGCTGGACCAAAGTCATCCCTGGAATAACTCCATCATCTTCAACAAATGGGATACATTTGGCCCCATTTGCCTAGAGCAGCTGGGTATTACAGTTCTTTTCCTCTTTTCATCCATATTTGAGCTTTCTGGGCATGATTTTATGTTTGCAAAGCAATCTTGAGCTATTTTGTGCATGTGAGATATCAGGCATACAATTAATATTGGCGTACATGGCTCTGGTATGATTTTTGCAGTCATCCATGGCACGTAACTAAATTTAAAATAAAACAGAATAAAACATACTATAAATATTGTGTAAAGAAACAAGTTGGAGACTGTTTTGTTATCAGATGCTCAGCAATCTGTTCAACTGGCTTTCCAGCTTACTAAACACAGCATCAGACTCCATTTTGAATATGAAATTATGTTGTCTTTACACAGCCTCTCATATAATCTATTGTATTCATATAGAAAGATGCAAAGCTCATAAATGCCATTTCATATTCCAAACAATTTGCTATAGGCAACTACATCATTACTTTGTACAAATAAATTTACATAAATCATGATTACAATGTTTTAGCTTAGCAACTTTATTTTGCTCCCAGAATACAAATTAAATGCATGCTTAAAGCAGAATATTTTAGAGAGAGTTATTCCTGAACTGTTTATGAGACAGGAATAGACGTTTCCATCTAATTTTTCATTCATAATGTAATTTTTTTAGTTTTCTTTGAGCATTTAAAAACCACTGGTATAATTTGCAGGGATTTTCCTTGAAGCGAGCAATAGAATAGATGACTTTGCCACAATCTGTTCATTCATCAGTTAGTGTTTCCTTTGACTCACTGTGCATTATGTTCTAAACACTCATTAGGAAAGGCCAAGAATGACAGTAAGTCCCACTTGTTGCCTGACATTATTATTTTACAAGCAAACTGTTGTTGTTAAACAAAATTTGCAAATAAAGTCACTGGAAATCTACTTCTAGTAAATATTCCTGTGTCTAGATTAATTGCACAGAGTAAGTCCTCCCCCATTTTTTATGTATATTTATATATACACATACACACACACAGAGTGAGAGAGCAGTGTGAGAGCAGTTTTTTATTGTTAGTATTATGCGATTAGAAATGTATGAATTCAAAATATGACTGACTGACACACTTTGAAATGAATAACATTGGGTATAAAACCATAGGGCCCAGTCACCAAGCCATCGTCCCTGAGGCCAAAGTCCTGCTCTCTTTCTGGCTGCTAAGGGCTCCTGATACAGTGGAAATTGTGTGTGGTGGGCTAGTATAAGATTTGTCCTTTGTGTGCGGCGGGCTAGTGTAAGATTGAGAAAGTGTGCCTGGGGGGTTCAAAGATCCTTGGTGTGTGTGAGACCCCCGCTTCAAACAGGCTCCTTCCTACCCCTACTGAAGGATTTAGGGGGTAAGCAGAAGAGCAGGAATGGGGCTTTAGACCCTGCCATTACACAGAACCATCACTCATAGCCCTCCCTAGTGTGGTGGTGCAGCAGCAGCAGATTAGATGGTAATGGTCACAGAGTGGCTAGGCCACTACTCCACAACTCTAAGAGATTCCCACCCATTCCTGCCATAGAAGCTCCTGAACCAAGCTCCAATTCTCAGGGAAACAACCAAAGCATGGACTTTTGCACTGAAATGCCTTCTAGGTCTACCCCTTCCTGTAATCACCCCCCTAGACTCAGAACTGTGCAGGGGACACACACACCTCTCCCAAATCCGGGAGCATTAGGATCCAGGTGGTGTCTCCTCCGACCCCACTATGTGGGCTTGAGAGAAAGCTGCAAAAAGGAGCCATCCAGACTCCAACCAGTAAGGACAGAAGCAGCCAAAGCAAGAGACCTTTGGTCCTTTAGAGAATGTTCTAGAATTTAGACTGGAGTTTTCCTGCCATACGCTGACAGGCTGCTTGCTCCATTCCTCCCTTACACCCATCCATCTATTCACCTCAGCATTGCTCCTCTTACCCTTTTCTCCCCTTCCCTCTCTCAACCCCCCACCCCTTCTTTCAATGGCGCCTCTCCTTTCCCGTTAGCTGATGCCCTCCCAATTAAACACATTAAAAGAAAAAAAGATACTTGTGGCACTAACATGCCATGTGCTGCCATCCTATGGTTCACTTTGCCTGTGTGTCAACGCCCCCATCCGCACCCTGTGTCTGTCTTGTTTATTTAGATTGTAAAGTCTTTGGGGCAGGGACTATGTGACCCAGGGGTTCCCTATCATGAGTCTATGCCAAGGGATTTGCTTCGGCATGCCCAGAAGGGGACATTTCCCCTCTGATTGCCATTTTAATGATCTTTCACCTAAGGGGGCCATGTGGGATCTCCGCCGAAATCTAACAACTCACTGGTTGTCATTGTTATCGCAGGATGTACTTGTGGAGAATTTTAAGAGTTATGTAACATGTAGACTATTGTGTCCCAGAGCTGCTGGAGGTGAAACTGGTCACCTGCGGCAGGGTGGTTCTCAAAGCTAATTCAATCAAGAGTGAAAACAATTAACGTTTTTCGACCCAGCCAAGCACTGACAGTGGAGACAAGATGTGGGCGTAGGCCTTTACAAAGCACAAAGAGCCCAAGAAAAAGACCTGGAACAGGGAGACCATCAGGGTGAATTGAATTTAATGGAACATCCAAGTTATGAAAAGGAACAAGAGGTCCAGAACTGTATAAATGGAGAAAGAAAGGGCACAAGAAAGATGGTATGGAGGCAACACTCTCCCAGCGCAAGTGTCTCATGAAAAGTGGATCCCAGCTCTCTCGACTGGACAAGTGCTGTACGGACTGACCACTGGGTAAGAAATATCTTATGAGAGAGGAAAGGACCTTGCTAAGAAGTATAGGCTCTAGATTGCATTTTATATTTGTCTTTTATACATTTCCAATCCTTATTCTTGCTTCTATTTGAATCTTAACATTCTTTGTCAAATAAATATCTATCTAGTTTTATATAGACATGACTAAGTGCTGTGTGCTAAGAAGAATGCTGAACTGAAGTGAAGCTAGTGAATGGGAGCCTTTGCTTCCATAGAGGCAGCAAATGTGTGTGCAGTATGGGCTTCCAGAAGTCTCAAGTGCGATGAAGGGGGATGTACAGACAGGCTGGTGGGACCTAAGTCCCGGGACCACTGTAGAACTCTGGGGGCTAACTATTTAGCCAGAGGTTATCTGTGCTCGCTCCCATAGATTCACTTAAGGGCTGGGGAGTGCAAATTCCTAGCCTGTGCAGGGAAAGTACTGGGCTTGTGGAGTGGGGTGGTTGTGGAGACTGGAGTGGGGTGCTTGTGTTACCAGCCGCCAGCAGTCTGGGGCAAGTTTCCCCTGGCAGGCATAAAGAAAGCTCCCTTGAATTAAGCAAGCTGTAGTGAATCACCCTGTATCCCTTGGTAGGCCTGAAAGTGTCATAGACAGTCTGCTATTCTGTGTTCGCACAGTGCCTAACACAATGGGGTCCTCACCCATGGCTAGGCTCCTAGGCTGTACGGGAATGGAAATAAATAATTCTGATGATAACTGTGCCCTAATGGCTTCTTTTGTCTGGGCCTATTCAAAGGCAGTACAGAGACTCCTGCCACAACGCAGCCACTACCTAATACCTGAATAGTTCACTGTGGAACTTAAGTGGAGCACAGAGACTTGCATGGACCCTCCACACTTGGATTAATGTCACTCTTGGAGGAGATGTAAAGGTGCTACATCTCCTAACACTTTAAAATGCTTTCCAATTAAAATTCATGTTTTAAAAAATGATGCGTTACAGACTCCTCCTCTCTCCAATACTCACCACCCACATTCAGTGCTGTTTGTATCTCTTCTCCCATGAGCCCTCCTTCCCCATTTCATTGTGATCAGCTGCAGTGCCAATTCATTCCTATAGCTCCCTTCCCAAGAAAAACTGAACCCCGAGCAAATGGGCAGAGCCAAGATAAAGACCTCTGGAAATAGGAGAACTTTGACAAGACCTTTTTCAACTGCCTTACTGTACTAAGTCACATTCATCTAGAAATGTATAACCTGCGTTCCCCTAGCAAGCACATCTACCACACTTTTTTTGTACAAGATACTGGCTGACTTAGAACTATCCCCTCATGCAACTCATTCACAACACACAAGGCTTTGGCTTGTTAGACTTAATTTGATGTACATTGCATGTATCCTTCTGTAAAAAATACTTTAAACCTCAGGCAAAGGTCACAAATACCAACACAGTGAAGGCAGACCAAATAGACTGTTAGACCAAGTCAACTCTGCATTTTTAGCACACACTGGGAAGAAAAGAAAACCGAAAGATGGCAGCACTAGCTGAGAGAGATTCTCTTGCTAAGCTCTATGTCATGGAAGCCTTGATGACAACAACTTCTAAAGCACACCTTTTCCTGCAGAATTTCAGGAACATGGCCTGCCTCTTCTGCACTCCTGCCACTTGAACTTGCTGCTCTATATACTTGTGTCTAAAGTCTTGCTGTTCAACATAGATGATCCTCTAATTCTTTCACAAAGAGTGCAGTAAGAGCAAATATAGACGCACCTGAGCTTTTCATAGTTTCACAGAGTTTAAGGCCAGAAGGGACCATTGTGATCATATAGTCTGACCTTCCGTATAGCACAGGCCATTAATTTTCACCCAGATACCCCTATATTGAGCCCAAAGACTTCAGTTAAACTAAAGCATTTCAGTCCTCAGGAGACTAAACTACTGTGTGCCAGAGACAGAGAATGGGAGAGATGGAGGTGACCCCAATGCCTCAGCCCCTGCAATGGCAGGAACAGATGATGCCAGCAGAGGAATGTACTGCGAAGGAAGGTGGAAAACTTCCATTGTTGCTGCCAATAAAATTCCTTCCTAACCTCAAATCTAGCAATCACCATATGTGAGCAAGACACACCAGACAGGCATATAAGAAAATAACTCTTTGCACCACTTCAGAGCACCAGGCCAGGCTGTCTGGTGTTCCATCTCCAGCTGTGGCCAATCCCGATGCTGTGAAGGTGAAAAAAAGCCAGCTCAGATTACATCTGACCAATTATGCATCTGGGGAAAAAATTCTTTCTGATTCTTGCAGGCAACAGGCAGAAGCCCTAAAGCATGAGGAGATTTTATTATAGTCATCATCTCACTGCAGATCTGCAAATGTTAAGAACACAGGCAATCCTGTTCTCTCCTTGGCCCATAAAGACAGGAGAGGATCAAGAGAACAAGGGTTCAGAAGTTCGGATCTAGATTCAAATCCAAATCCAAACGAAGCCGGAGTTTGAGAGTATTTGGATACCATGTTTGTCACAGAGTCCGGGTACAGCTGTGCAGTCTGGAACTACAATCCAGATCTGAAATTTGTGAAGTGTGCATGGGGAGGGGCTGTTGAATTCCATGTTCCACTTTGGAACCAGCACTACCTGATATTAATAAAGAGATAGACTTTGCGCTAAGTACTGAGAGGGGCCACATAGCAGCTGGAATCCCTAAGAGGACTTGCAGCACTCACCAGGGTCGACCCATGAAGAGGGTGTAGCAGAATTCTCCTGTTCACCAGGGAGCAGAACTGTGGTGCACCTTCACCAGCCCAGCCCCTTTTAGGCACCCCCCACCCATTAGGGTGTGAGACTAGAGCAGGGATTACACTTCTCATAAGGATTCTAGCTGAAGCTTGTGTGATGGCACAAGGGGAAGTAGGTGAGTGAATCTCTTTGCATACACCTCCCTACTAGGCATTCATGAGCTGACCAGAATCTGTCCCTACACTAGCATATCCTAGGAAATTGCTTAAAATGTAGGCAGTTTCTATCCCATAACCATGGTGATATCACGTGAATAGTAAGTAACTGAGTACTGGGGAACCCACTGAAGCCTCAGTAATACAGCCATGGAAGATAGCAATAATTTATCATCTCTGCAGTAGTTTAATCCCAGATGCACCATTTGCTAATTTATTTCCATATGTACCTGGCAGAGAGATTAATCAGCCATCTCTCTCTGAAACCAGGATTGCACTTTGTCCCTTTAGTAAGCAAGAGAAAACAAATGCACACAGCAAAAGAAAGAATTCCACTTAAAGGGACTCTGTCAACCTTAATGTTGTTTTTTTACTTAACAACAGCTTCTTAAAAATTTAATACCAAAATCTGTTTTTATATCAAAGTGTCTCTGCATTTACTTGTGGCTTTGCCAATATTTGAGAAAATGGATGCAGAGGTACTGAGGGGGGCCTTACTGGGCCAGGCTATGGGAGGTGGTGTGGACTATTGGATAGAGCACTGAACTGGGACTCAGAAGAGCTGGGTTCTGAACCACTGTCCTGTAAGGTGACCTTGAGCTAGCCAATTCCCTGCTCTACGCCTCAGTTTTCTAATCTGTAAAATGGATATGATATTTAGCTTTGTCAAATACTATAGTATTTAGCTTTGTCAAATACTAATAGTATTTAGCTCTTATGAAGTGGTTTTCATCAGCAGATTTCAAAGCACATTACAAAGAGCTAACATCTGTTACTGTATTTCTTCAGTGACGTGATTATTAATACATTGTCAAGGTTACTTCTAGTGCCCTTTGAGGATTATTTTAAAGTCCACTATTGATTTTAATGATATGCCAATAATATTAGTATTAAACATAATTAGTCATATTAGATTGTTTGACAATGACTGCTTTATACACTATAGCCATTTCAGAAGAGAATAGTTTCCGATACAGTTAAATAAAGATTCAATTGGAGTTTGAAATGGAACGAGAGCAAATAACTGGGAGGCAGCATGGAGAATGAGGGTTCAAGATCTAGTGCCACAGACTTTGTGTGACCTTATGTCAGCCACTTAACCTCAGTTTCCCCCACTATAAGACGAAGATACTACTTACCCACCTTAGTAAAGCACTTTGATATCACTGGAGAAATATGTTCAAAATATTAATAAAAGCACAAAAAGACAATAAAAATGACTGCTAAATATAAAGTCTGATATGAATGTCAGTATCACAGTAGTAGCTATAATTTGATATAAGTCAAGGTATATAAATATTTGGATGTGCCGCTGACAGACAATTTACACTAGAATAGGCATGCTGAATATGTCGATTTGATAATCAGATCATCCAGGAGTTGGCATATTTTACTTTTGTTCATTTCTTTATAGAATAAGATTCTCCTTGTTGGCCTCTTCAAAAATTATATTTAAGTAATACAATGGAGTCTGTTGATAGACATGTTATTAGGTTCTTCACCAAAAGGTAAACTACAATGCAATCAATTACTCAAATAAAGGGTGCATTCGAAATAGTTTTCTTATAGGCGCTGACTTTTATTTTTCCCGCTGGGTGCTCCGCCATTGCTCCACCCTAAGGCCCTGCTCCCACTCTGTCCCTTCCCCGAGGCCCTGCCTTCACTCCACCTCTTCTTGTCCCCATTCCGCCCCCTTCCCTAAGGCCCCTTGCCCACCCACCACTCTGTTCTGTGCCCTCCCTTGAGTGCCTCTCACCATCCAACAGACAGCTGATTGGTGGCCAGCCCCAGGGTCGCTGAACAGCTGGGGCTGGTGGCTGCTGAACACCCCCTATTTTTTTTCGACGGGTGCTTGAGCCCTGGAGCAGCCATGGAGTCAGCGCCTATTTTAGCATCGTCCACACTGTGGTTCAAAACATACTAGGCACACAGTTGTGTCTCATAGGGCACATTTAGTTATTCACATTTAAGAGTAACTCTGTGATGTCAATGGAAGAAGAATTTGGTCCATAGGCTACATGCAATAAGAGTTTTTCCATAAATGAAAAACACAAGCCTAATTCCATGTGTCTGTATTCTGGGTTTTGCAAATCTGCAGGACTCTCGGGTCCAAGAGAAGTTGGGTTCATTCTACTTCCAAAAGTGCTGCATAAGAACATGCATTTCAGACACGTGCACCGCCATGCTGACCGCAAATCAGAAAAAAGCCATTGTCACTAAAATGTCATTATGAAACAGTCTTCTCAGGACCACAGATTTTTTGACCTATTGGACCATACCCAGTTTTCTAGAGAGTATGCAGGTGGCACAAATGATAGCGAGCCCAATAACGAAAACAGTAACAAAACTCTTACTCCCTTCAGTGGGACAGGATCAAGCCCAACAGATGACTGCAAAAGAATTATAATAATCAAGGATGTATACTTGGCTGTTGGAAGCAATAAAAGACTAGATTCTGTCTTGGCCTAATATGGCCATCCAGAGGTGTCATTTCTCAAATGCAGCACTGGGTATAAGGGAACAGCAAGGGATAGCTCTCTGATGCTCACCCCCAAACGCAAGTAAGCAGGGAGGGAGTAGTGGAGAGTGAATGGAATCATGTCTCCACCCCCTACATGCTGACCAGTACAGTTACCCAAATGTGTGGCAAGGGATAAGGAAAGCACACTGCACCTTTTTAAAGGCTTTAGCAAAATACTCCTCCTTTCTCCCCAGTGCAAGAGGGAAACCGTGATGAAACTGCATTAGAGGGGTGTCTTTGAGGCACACGGATTTTCAGTGCTCCCCCTGGTGACAGTGTAATTCTCCCTGGTGACACCCATTACTCAGGAATGCGTCTAAAGGCAAAATCTAGCCCACAGTAAGTACATAGTAAATCTATAGCAAACAGACATTGTACGTAATCACTCCTCTCCCTATAACAATAATCACAGAAAAGTTGTTTGGAGTGCATCACTTAGCAATCCATTTTGGTGGACATCAAGTTGGTAGAAAACATATACTTCCTAGAGAAACAAAGATTAAACAGAATTAGTCTACAGTTTTATACTCTCTTTAATTGCTTCCCTAACAGTCAAAATGGTAAGTTAAAGATATAATTTTCCACTGATTAATAACAGACATAATAAATTTTGACATTAAAAGAATAAATATAAAAGCAGAACTGCCAAGCACTGAAATAAGTTCACAGTGTTAATGTAACAGCTAAAATCTGTACATCTAACACCTGCTCTAATAAACAGATACAAAGGATTTTTTTCTGTTTAGTATACATTTGTATGTTATATATTGCCTCCTCCCAAATTCCAGTTAAATCAGTAACATGCTTCTCAAGTGTATATCACTTCTAAAAAACCTGAAGTAATTTATACATAACCTAGTATATGACTTGGTGGCATAAAATAAACATAGATGCCAATAAAAAGTAACAGAAAATGTCAAAGACAAACCAGGGTCATCTACCATATACAGTATAGTACAGGGAACTGATATTTACAAGAGCTTTCAGAAAAGACAATGGAGTCCCAAATTCGCTCTAATTGCACTAATAAGCAGCTCACCTGATCTATCTCATTTACAACTGTCTTTTCAATGAGACACTAAAGGATTAGTTGCTGTAAAGTCTAAAGTACTTTAAGATTCAGCAATAAATAAGATTTTTGTTTTAAGGCTCAGCTATTTACAGCCTCTGTCTGTACGACAGCAAAACCCAGCCCTCCAGTGACCACACACTTCTTAGAGATTTCCTTGGAAGGTATTTTCCTTCTCTTTATTCAGTCACGTTTATTTACATTCAAATCACATTGACCAAATAAATGAAAACTGCTTAAACGGTCTCCTATAACTTTTCAACTTTGACCATACATTCCAATATCCAAGTGGAATGCTGCAAACACTTACCCTATTGATTAGATGAACTCGTACAAATTAAGATATATTTGAATCCAGAGCGATATTTTAAATTCTTTTACACTTACTTAGTCTAGTGTATGCTGCCTGCCCACTGATGCGATATCAGAAACCTGCAAGCTACTATTTCTGCAACTGTGTCACTGTAGATAGTCTGAAACATGTACGTAGCTGTTGCCATGGAAACAAACACAGCTAGGGTAGAGTGCCAAGCTGTGTTAATTCCTTCAGCCATGAACCCCAGGGGAACACTAACATTCATCTTCATTCTCCTTTTGTCTCTCACTGCTTTCATATTTTTTTTCACATTATCAAATGATGGACTAAATACATATGGCAACACCTGAAAATACCATTGTTGAAACAATACAAGCCCCATGCTTTATATCAGAGCATCACCGGATCCTGTGCCCTGCAAAAACTTGACTTGGGAAGACGGACAACTTCACTTTTTTTGGTAGGGTAGGACAAAGGGACAAGAATAATGCAGGACTCAGTTGCAGAGAAGGGTTTTAGCCTAACAGAACAGCTGTCATGTTGTGCTTGGAGATGCCATAGCAGAGCATCATTTGTTCTGGGCCAGGCAAGAACTTTCTAAAGTGGAACCAAGATATTGGCTCCCTTCTCCCTACCCTCTAAAGTTCTAGTAAACAAGGGGAAGCATGGTCTAGTAGTTAAAGCACAGGCTGGCAAGCATGTGCCAAGTTCCTGTATGACTTTGGGCAAGTCGTTGCATCTCACTGTGCTACTGCTTACCTGTCTGTGAAGTTGGGATATTTCCTGACTTCACTGAGATGTGTTGAGGTGTCGTTCTGTGTGTTAAAATACCTTGAGATCCTTAAATGGAGGGGGTTGTAGAAGTACAGTGTTGTATTATAAATGCTTATGAACTGATGTAAATTGTAAGTAGGTAGAGGCACTTGACAAGGCCACAGTTTCTCTGGGGCCAATTTGTTCTTGCCATTGAACAGCTGCCTTCACAGATTAGGAGCACCTAGTAATGGGGTGCAAACTGAACTTTGGCCCATATGCTTCCCTGCTAGTGGAAAAACTGCACAGCATCAGTCTGGAAAATGGCATGAAGGCCAAAGGTAGGCATGGATCAGTGCAAGGAGGCACTTCCCCAGCTACCACCACACATGGCGCAATGCAAAACCAGTAGCCAAGCTGCCATTGTCTCGTTGCCCCAACTGTGCTCTGCCACGCCTCAAAGGAGCGACGCTGAACATGTGGGGAGCATTCATTCTTGTCCGAGTTTAACTCTGGGTCAATCTCAGTTTTGGGGAAAGGGGAACATTCTACGTAGTGTGGCTCCTCCCCATTACCTCTGGTCCTGCCCACATTTTGCACACAGCCCCAGACTGTGTGGTTATTTGACAGAGGTGGAAAGGTGACCTCACCTGAAAAAGCACAGGAACAGATCTATACAGACACATGCCTAGAACCCCGACCAGGAACATTCTATTTACTACCCAAGATCCACAAACCTGGAAATCCTGGACACCCCATCATCTCATGCATTGGCACCCTAACAGCAGGATTATCTGGCTATGTGGACTCTCTCCTCAGCACTCCCAGTTATATTCGAGACACCACTGATTTCCTGAGGAAACTACAATCCATCAGTGATCTTCCAGAAAACACCATCCTGGCCACTATGGATGCAGAAGCCCTCTACACCAACATTCCACACAAAGATGGACTACAAGCTATCAAGAACAGTATCTCCGACACGGTCACGGCAAACCTGGTGGTTGAACTTTGTGACTTTGTCCTCACCCACAACTATTTCACATTTGGAGACAATATATACCTTCAAGTCAGTGGAACTGCTATGGGTACCCGCACAGCCCCACAATATGCTAACATTTTTATGGCAGACTTAGAACAACGCTTCCTTAACTCTCGTCCCCTAATGCCGCTACTCTACTTGCGGTATATTGATGAGATCTTCATCACCTGGACCCATGGAAAAGAAGCCCTTGAGGAATTCTACCACGATTTCAACAATTTCCATCCCACTATCACCCTCAGCCTGGACCAATCCACACAAGCGGTCCATTTCCTAGACACAACTGTGCTAATAAATGATGGGCACATACACACCACCCTATACCGGAAATCTACTGACCGCTACACTTACCTACATGCCTCCAGCTTCCATCCAGGACACACCACTAGGTCCATTGTCTACAGCCAAGCTCTAAGATACAACCGTGTTTGCTCCAATCCCTCAGACAAACACCTACAAGATCTCTACCAAGCATTCTTAAAACTACAATACCCACCTGGGGAAGTGAAAAAACAGATTGACAGAGCCAGAAGAGTACCCAGAAACCACCTACTACAGGACAGGCCCAACAAAGACAAAAACAGAACACCATTAGCCATCACCTTCAGCCCCCAACTTAAGCCTCTCCAACGCATCATCAAAGACCTACAACCTATCCTGAACGATGATCCCTCACTCTCACAGATCTTGGGAGACAGACCAGTCCTCGCTTACAGACAGCCCTCCAACCTGAACAAATACTCACCAGCAACCGCACACCAAAAATACTAACCCAGGTACCTATCCTTGTAACAAAGCCCGATGCCAACTCTGTTCTCATATCCATTCAACTGACACCATCATAGGACCTAATCACATCAGCCACACCATCAGAGGCTCATTCACCTGCACATCGACCAATGTGATATATGCCACCATGTGCCAGCAATGCCCCTCTGCTATGTACATTGGCCAAACCAGCCAGTCTCTAGGCAAAAGAATAAATGGACACACATCTGACATCAGGAATCATAACATTCAAAAACCAGTAGGAGAACACTTCAATCTTCCCGGCCATTCCATTAAAGACTTGATGGTGTCAGTTCTGAAACAGAAAAACTTCCAAAACAGACTCCAACGAGAAACTGAGGAACTGAAATTAATTTTCAAATTGGACACAGTAAACCAAGGACTAAATCGAACTTGCGAATGGTTCCCTCATTACACTAATTGATTGCATTTCCCTAGTTAATTTACCTTCAATAGTTATCTCTCCTGTCAGACACAGAGATCCATTTCAAAAGGTATTTTTTTCTCCTGCTGATAATGGCTCATCCAAATTAAACAGCGTCTTAGAACTGGTATGCTAATGTACAACCTTTTTTATTTTATTTTTTTTGCTTTGTGTGTGTATAAATGCATCTTACTTCTGTTCCATTCTATGCATCTGATGAAGTGGGCTATAGCCCATGAAAGCTTATGCTGAAATAAACTGCTTAGTCTCTAAGGTGCTGCAAAGTCTTCCTTGTCTTATTTACGGATACAGACTAACACGGCTGCTAATCTTAATCTTCTGTCACCTAGAAGAATGTATCCCAGTTGGCCATTTATCTCCCACACGGGGCTCGACCCCAGATTTCTCTGCGGTTTTTCGCCATCCGAACAGCACAGTGGGGCTCGGGGACTAAATGGGCCAGTATTCATACTCACATAAGCCTCTCTGCTGATTTACTAGGTGATGACTTCTGAATATTTCAGGTTTCACCATTAAACCTAAAAAATGACAGGCCTTCACTACTGGGACTCACCAGGAACATTGTCTGGACGAAGGGAGAATTTTTTCTTTAGAGATTGTTGTATACACCACATCAGGAGACATAACTCACCTGTAAAGACTGAATTACGCCCCACTGCTGGAGTCATTTAAGCACATCTGTCTGGATGGAGTTCACTTCCTCTCTCTTGCATGAAACACACATACAGTGAATGTGCACCTCATCTCAATCATCTTTGTCATGATTTGCCAGCAGAGACACCCAACACATTTTTAATGGCTAGATGTCAAGGGCCAAATCTGTTACTCACCCAAAACTCCCATGGACATCAGTGGGAGTTTTGCATGGGTACAATGAGCAGGATTTGACCTCAAAAAATTAACTGGCCCCAATGAGTCGCTAAAGTCTGTATGTGGGGAGAACCTTAAGCCACTGCTGCAGACATGGGTATCAGCCACCTCCCCAGCAGCAGTCCCTTCCCCTGGACTCTGTAGGTGGTTCTTGAGGAGTCCTTGGATTTGTGCCTGGCAAGCGAACAGGCAGCAGGTAAGTCAGAACAGTAGATGGACACCATAGTCCCACTGTTCCTGCAGAACTCGGGATGGAAATGCAACACAATGCAGGCTGTATTGCATTTCTGAGCCCCTTCTCCCACCCCCATCCCCTTCTGCATTGAGAATTTTCCTTTAAGAAGAATGCTGGGGATCGCCATGATCTGCAGAAGTCCTGGCAGCGGCAGTACCAGGGAGGCATAAGTCGGAGTGTGTAGAGAAGCATTGGGCCTTTGGGTAGATGGCCCGCTTCCCACGGATGTCACAAATTCCATGTGGATCTCAGGAGTTCTGAAAAACAATTGGAGAGATGTCCTCTCTGTTAGTCCTTTCCCCTTGGTTTTCCAATCGGCAGGAGAGGGACATTTAGGTCCTGAGTTTTGATGGCTTACTAAGAGGGGCCCAACTGAACACAAATCTTTTAAATCAGATATAGCTGTGAAAGTCCAATTCCCCCCTTAAGTGTTTAACTACCCTACCTAGAACTAATAAACACTGGACCAGTAACGGGATCACTGCCGCCAAAGGTGGGTGAGAGGCATTTGTCTGCTCTTCTTGACACTGCAATGTCGTGGTAAGAAAGAACACATTTTAAAGCCGGGTCTTTGGATCAAGAGGGATGTTATTAGAAGAAAGCACTATAAATCTAATCCGTTATCCCCAGTACTCAACAGTTTGGTATTTGAACCAGCCTTTCATCAAAGAAACTGACACTGGAGTATTAGGCAATTTGGTCAATTGATAGTGAATGAGGCAGTCATGTCTATCAATCTGCTCAGAGACAGACCGGTGACTGCTCCTGTCAGTTTCTTCAAATGAGACATTGTATTTTGAGTTCTCAAACAGTTCATTCATCTTTTTCACTGGGGTGTACTTTGGCAAAAGTATCTTACCTATTCCATGAGACCAGTACGAATTCTCTGCTATCTGAAAGTACCTATTTTAGATACCTGTATGGGTTGTGTATTTCAAATGCACTAGTGATGTTGAGGCACATTATTGCTTATATTATGCACAGTATTAATTATATTTTATCTAACAGTTGGTTCTTCTTGGTGTTGAATATTGGTTACAACAAAAATACCATTTATAATTCTGTCAGGTGTAGTTTTTAAATATAATCTGAAAAGGGAAGGATAGTGGGTATTTGCACTATTTGCTTCTTTCTGATGTATATAAATAAAATACATCCTAAAAGGGGTTTGAGAGAGAGTACAAGAAGAGATTTCAGATCTTGCCTACGCTGTCAATCTCTATGGCCATGTCTACACTGGGGAAATTTACAAAGAATTCCCACTAGTGTTATCACCATTTCTGTTTAACAAGTCTTAGCACCAGACCGGAACTCTAATGTAGACTAATCTAGTGGGGCCAGACCTGTTTCCATCATGCTAGTTAAACCTGATAAAATCAAGTCTAACTGACACAGTGGTAACAATGGGTGCAGCCCCAGGAACCTTGTTTAGACTAGGTTCCCTCTAAATGCTACCTTCAGGTCAGTTGAACTAGTGATAGCAGCCATGGGTTAAGGTTTCTAGCCACCAGAGAACTCATACCAGGGAAGCCTGATTACTTGAAGGGAAAGTGATTTTTATTCAGACGGCTACATTTTTTTGTGTTTTGTTTTCTGTTAACACCTATTTAAACCAAAACACTTGGGAGAAAAGCTGTCTCTTTATTAAATATTTAACACCTTTCCCTTTGGCTGTGGGCTGAGAAAGCTCTCACTCTGCCTGTGAGTCACCATGAAGTCCTCCAACAAAAACAGGGAAGACAAGACTTGATATTTTTGCAGGGCGAAAAAGCCAAAACCAAATAAAACCAAGTAAAACATTTTTTCTTTTGGAAAAACAAAATCAAAAACTTGTCAGACCTTCTTTAAGCATAATGAAGCAGCAAAAAAAGGGGCATGATCACTGACCCCTTTTCTTCTCTTTTTATAGATTTTAAGCTCAGAAGGGACCATTAGATATCTAGTCGAACCTCTGACATAATATAGGCTGTAGAATTTCATCCCATTACTCCTGTATTGAGCCCACTAACTTGTGTTTGACTAAAGCACATCTTCCAGAAAGACATCCACTCTTGATTTGAAGACTCCAAGAGATTGAGAATCCATCATCTCCCTTGGTAGTTTGTTCCAAGGATTAATTGCTCTCATTGTTACAAATTTGTGCCTTATTTTCTGATTTGGATTTGCAGAGTTTTAATTGCCAGCTTTTGCTTCACATGCCTTTCCCCATTAAACTACCAAGTCAAAGTTTTGCAAGTTTCCCTCATTGTCTCAGAGGAAAGACGAGGGGTATACTGTAGAAAAATAAGAGCTGGATCCTGTGCTCATTGAAGTCATTGGCAAAACACCCACTGACTTTAATAGTGCAGGATCAGGCCCAATATGGACAAGTGTGTCTCTGTATTCTGAGCTGCCGTTGTCTTGAATTTGAGTTTTTTTCTAATTACAGAGCCTTCCACGTAATTTATTTACTTTGCTCCTTTGATTAATTTGATGAAAATCAAAGGTACCAAATTAGTTGTATTAAAAAAAATCCATCTCCCACAGCCTTTAGTTTAATTCTTTTAGGGAGATATTACTGGATATGTCAATGGCTGGCTGTAGACACTTTCCAGTTGATTAATAAGAAAGGCCAAGATTCTGAGTGAGATGGAAGAAAGAAGAGCCCAGGGATGACCCAAGTGATAACAAAAGAGGATTACAACCAAAAGTTAAGCTCTTCTGGCATTGCTGTGATAAGTAATACTATGTGTCATGCATACTGTGATACGCACCCATAGTGGCCATGTGAGTAACCAAGTCAGCCATTTATTTCAATCAAATTAAGATAAAAGCACTTCAGCGTGGTTTCCTTTTTTGTTCAAATCACTTGTTCAAAACCCAGATGAGTTAATTTGCTAGCACCGCTGACAACTGTCCTGTTGCCATTGGTTTAAGCAACTGTGAAAAAGGTGGCATATATGCATTTAGATACCTTATATAAACAAACACCCCAAAAATCTTGGCACAGATTAAGGGCCTGATTCTGACCCCAGACTGGTTTTGCACCAATGTAACACCATCAACATGCAATGGAGTTACTCCTGATTGAAACCAGTGCATGTGAGATCAGACTCAGATACCAGATCTTCATTAAGACACCTCTGAAGCCATTTGGTTTAGAAATGCTAACAATCTAGCATTAAAATATACTGCCACGCGGTGTTTATTTGAACACAGGAGGATAACTCAAGTAAAACTTACTCAGTCAATAACTCAGAAACACTACACACTCTCACACTGGCACAGGATCACTGGGATGCTCAGCTGCTATGAGTTACTCTGGCATTGCAAAGCAGCCCTACTAACTGGTTGGTTAAACTGGGTTTCTGGCTACTTTGTAATCCCTGGAGGGGTGTATAAAGGAAAGGAAAATTCTCAATTGTTCAGTGCTCTCCTAAATATATTGTAAAAAATGGAAACCAGTGCTCCAAATCACATTTATAGATTTCACTGTGAGGTGCTGTAGTTCTGACTTCATCATCCACACTTCCTTTTTGCCCACTAAAAATACTGATCAACAAAGCAATTGGAACTGCCTGGCTCTAGGTTTTTAATTTCCTTATTATTTGCTGACTTTAAAAGTAACCTATGTAACTGTCATTCTAGCTATGTACTTTACTTCTAGTGTAATTTCCCATGCAGCAGTTAAAATACAACACAAAATTGGAATGCTATAACGTGTAAACAAAAATCACATGCTTGGACATTAAATGATCAACTCTCTTTGGTATCTACAGACAGGAGTCTCAGAGTGAAATGCTTATCTGCTCAATGTACAAACCATCAGAGAGGATACTTATTTTGTGGTTCTTTTATCTCTGATGGGATACTGTACTAGAATATCCTACGGTAAAGTTAGAGAGCTAATGTAATACAGTGCCTGCACTGAACATGGATGGGACAAAGTATACAACCTTGGCCACTGTACTGAACACTTGGGTCACCTCTGTATTGGGCTACTGCAATACACTTCTACCTGAGGCTGTCCCTGAAGGCAATCTAGAAATTACAGCTGGTATAACATGCCATAGCCTGTGTGTTAAAGGGAACACATTTTGGGGATTACATCATATCAGTTCTCTGCTCTGACTACCCATCTAGTCAGTGATAAACTCGAAGGATCTGGCCTTTTTCTTCAAATCCCTAACCGGGCTTGAGCCAAAACATCTGAAGGATTGGCAAACACATTTAATGGGGGTACTAAGACTGACAGATCTTAGATCTATTCTCACTGATCTGAGGCCAGGGACTTCTCAGCAGGGCACCTATAGCTTTGGAATTCTCTATCACCAGAAATCAAGTTAAACACAGTATTTACCATCTTGGGGACTAGAAACAAGACTTACCTTTTTCAGTAAGCCTTCTTGTAGGTGAGTGGGATTGCTGGGCTGCATGACCTAGGAATTGTGTCATCACGCTCTGGTTCTTCCATAGCAAGCAGTTCAGATTTGTGAGACAGAGTGTAGTGGGGGAGCTGCCTCACTCCTGGCGCAAAGGGGTAAAAGCAGCCCTGGAGAGGGCCTAGTCTGTGAAAGGCTGATTGGGGAAGCAGCTACAGCTGGGGCCACACCCCAATCAGGCCACAGCTGGCTATCATATAAGAGGGCTTGGGGCCAGAAGCTGAAAGAGTCTCTCTCCAGCCCTGGAGGGAGAAGGGCTAGCTGTCTGAGAGGAAGGTACCTGAATTGGAGCAGTGCTGGGGAATAGAGCAAGCGAGATGGGGAGATCCAGCCTGGTAAAATACACAGGCTGCAGGCCTTGTCAATGGCCCAAAAAGGTACTGGGGCTACAGAAGGGGAGCCCGAGGATAGGCAAAGGCAGCAGGTCCTAACCCTTTGCCAGTGATGACTGGCCATTACAGACTGCAGTCTGCCCCAGTGAGTGAGGGCTAGATGATGACTGGCAGTAGCCACTGAGGCAAGGTGGGTTTAGAGGGTTGGGGGTTCCTCTGGGAGGGAAGACGAGAGTGTGGGGGCACTGCCAGGGGGCAGCAGCCCAAAGTAAAGGAGTTGACACTGGGGCCCTAAGGCAGGCAACGAGTAAACTGGAGGCACTTTGGTGCTGAAAAGAACTAATTCCCAAGACAACCAGCAGGAGGCGCCAGGCCAGTGAGTCTTCCCCTTGCTACACAGAGGGATAGAGTTGTTCCTCTCTTTTAAGGGATTTAGCTCTATTCCAATCCTAACTATATGACAGTCAGATACATCACAGGGATGGGCTCTCTTTAAAAATGAAATCAGTAGTGATGATGATAAAATGGAACCTGTCAGGATGGCAGAGCAGTCGTCATATGGTGTAGGGCAGGTAATTTAACAGCCTAGCCACCTGAACCCAATATAGGGAGGCAGAAGTGGAATGCAAGCTTGTATAGCAATACCTGGTGCAAGACAGGACAAGACTAATGGATTAAGGAAATGTGATACAGAAGCTTCCCATCAGAAATCATCATAATTAGCCTAGATGTTATGGTAATGTATGAATAAGAACTAATTATAATAACCAGATAAACAGTGTGGCTACTGTTTTCAAAGCATAAGCAATAACATTCAGGCGAATGCAAAATCTAAAGTGTGAATTAATGGCCACCAACCACTAACACCCTCCTGTGCACACGAAACTAAAAGCAAAATATGAAGCTAAAATGTACACGTTGCTTAAACATGGGCTCTAATGTTCAAACTTTGCAAAAACTTTAGCAATCTGTCACAGTTTTTAGGTAAAAACAAAATTTTGCAGTGACCAGCTGCAAATCTTCCAAATCCAAATTAAATACAGCAAAGGAGGCTGACCCAGAAACAAGAAAAGGGCAAGTTTGCTTTCCATCATAACTCACAAAAATACATATCCACGTCAGTGGCCATTACAAGAGTAGAAAACTATTTGAGTTATTTGCTCTAGCCTAAAAACTCAACTGGCCAAATTCTGATCTCAGTTCTGCCTCTTCCTTACTATTATTATTATTAATGGCTGTAACAGAGCTGACTATAATCCAAAATTTGCTGTCATCTGGTAGCTGGCAAATACAAATGAAGCATTGATGTTGCACAGTGCAACAGGGATACACACGTGCATCCAGAGGTAGAATGTGACCCTGCATCTATTAATTGCCAGCAGATAGTTAAGTATTTGTAGTTGTGATCTAAGACATAGGTGTTAATATACCATATAAATATGAAAACTCATTCAGTTTTGAACCAATGATTATGAAAAGTTCACCTTCCCATAACCTCTTAGCAGACTAAAATAACAGATTTTCTTTCAAAAATTCCTAGATTATGATTCCATGACTTAAAGAAGGAGAGAATCTCTTTGCCAGTTCTTAAAATATTAATAGTGAAATGCCAAGACTCATATTCTTATTGTGATGCATTCATATCTCTCTGAGTAACTCCCACTGGCATTAATAAGAGACACTTACGTAAAGCTCTTTGCATCAAGATAACATAATCCAAAGAATCTTATTATATAATGATGATTCCTGCTCTAGAAAAGGCAGTGTCCATTTTCCATCTCTTTCTCCTATGGTGCAGTACAGTGTTTAGGGCTCACAGTGCACAGTCAGTGCTGTTATCTAAAAAAATACCAAATCATTAAATTAAACTCTTCTTCTCACATGAGGCTACATCCCTCTTGCCTCGCTCAGGCAAGTATTCCCACTGATTGAAGACTATGAGACTATTCTTGTGAGGAAAGCCTGTAGGGGGCTTTTGAAGTATGTTCTACACGTTGATGGTTCCCATTGGGGCTCACTGATTCCTGTCAGAAAGGAGAGAGATTGATGCTGATTCTCATTTTACCTTTATGTTCCTTTAAACCTGTTCCCAGTACTCCCACTTTCAGGCCTCTTTACGCTGGCAGAACCACATGAAAGGACCTTAGAGGAGACTAAATGAGAAGCCAGGCCTTCCACCTCTTTGTGGTAATTTTAACTACCTTTGGATCTTTTGCGACTGGCACAAGCCGTAGAAATGAAGCCCAGCACTAATGAACTCAGCATCCATCAGTTGCATTCCTGAAACCCAGGGGTAGGGCCTATGGGGTGCTGAACACCTCAGTGGACATGCTGAATGCCTTCAGCTCTCAAGCAGCTTTCAGGAAGTGCTGTCAAGTTTGTCCTCGTGCTTCCTCTTCTACCACAAGCTTTCTGTGCCCTCCGTCTGGTGCTACATTGCCTGCCTAGACAGCAACAACTTGTTTCTAATTTCCCAGCAATTCTAGCTCTGATACAACAACAATGCCAAATCATTTGAGTCCAATTAAACCTCCAAAGGATGATTCATAGTAAAATTGAACTGTGGTTAATTTTGGTTCATTATCGCATATTCAACTTGCACTTTCCAAGAATTTTTAGTCTGAGCTCCATCTGTAGGTTACACACCCGGTACTGTTACAAGTGTGGCAAGTAAAATGAACTGAGAGAGATGCCTGGGAGTTTTTATTTATTTTTCTTACAGCAGAAAATTAAGGCAGGAAAGAAATCTTTTTTAAAAAAATCAGTTTAAATTGATCTATTCATTACATCAACAGTAAGAAGCTCCAGATAATGTATGAGCCAGAGGAAACTCCTTTAATTTGGTGGGCCAACTCCTGGATAAATAATTTGCTTAGGGCAAGGACAAGATGGGAGAGATTTAAAAAAACCTTTTTATTGAATATCTTTTTAATAGGAGACTGAGCTGGTGTACAAATGAACAACACTGATCAAACCATCTTCTCCTTTATTTAGGCAGAGCCGAATTCTCTGGTCCTGGTTCTGGCAAAACTCCCATTGAATTCAATGGGAGTTTGGCAGAGTGTAAACTGAATAAGGAGCACAGGAGTTGAACCTTAAGAATGGCAAGAAAATCAAAGTTCCTTATTTAAACAAATATGTCCAAATTCTACAACGTGTTCCAATATTCATAATTTTCATGAATGGCAAAACAATGCAATTAAAAACAAAAAACTCAGCTTTGAGACAATACCAAATTGGCATCTATGTAGATGTCCCTCAACCACCTGATGGTGTCCTACACTATGAGTTGCCTCCTCAGCTGAGCATAGCGTTGACCAACTCCACATTCTCTCAGCACTCACTCGTTACAATGTGATGCCAGATTGTGCCATCATCAATTCTTATTGCTCCAAGTACCCTACGTGTAATTAAAAGATCATAACAGTTACAGCCCAATTGCCACTGGGACTCCAGAGCAGGTGCACTCATCATCTAAACAAAAGCCTCAGTGAAAGCAATTCAAGTTGAAATTGCGACAGGATTTTCAGAATGTGAAAAAGACCCATTGTGAACAATTACAGGTTCCAAAAATGCAAAATAAAAGGGCATATTCCATCCATTGTTGAATACAGTATAACTGTAGCCAGGTCAGTCACAGGATATTAGAGAGACAAGGTGGGTGAGGTAATGTCTTTTATTGGACCAGCTTCTGTTAGTGAGAGACAAGCTTGTGGAATCCAAAGGCAAATCATGCCTGACCAGCCTGATAGCCTCTATAATGAGATAACTGGCTCTGTGGATATGGGAAAAGCAGGGGATGTAATACCTTGAATTTAGCAAAGCCTTTGATAGGGTCTCCCACAGTATTCTTGCCAGCAAGTTGAAGTATAGATTGGAGGAATAGAAAGCTGGCTAGATCATCGGACCCAACATATTGTGATCAATGGCTTGATGTCTAGTTGGCAGCCAGTATCAAGCAGAGTGTCTCAGGGGTCGGTTCTGGGGCCGGTTTTGTTCAACATCATTATTAATTATCTGGATGATGGGACAGATTGCACTCTCAGCAAGTTCACAGGTGACACTAAGCTGGGGGGAGAGGTAGATATGCTGGAGGGTAGGGATAGGGTCCAGAGAGACCGAGACAAATTAGAGGATTGGGCAAAAAGAAATCTGATGAGGTTCAACAAGGGCAAGTGCAAAGTCCTTAGCAGGGGGTTGGACTAGATGACCTCCTGAGGTTTCTTCCAACCCTAATCTTCTATAATTCTAAGTCTTGGAAACTTAGGGCTTGGTTACACTTGCACTTTATAGCGCTATAAAGCCCCCACGAGCGCTATAACCTCCTCCCCGTCCACACTGGCAAGTCACGTAGAGCGCTATAACCACTGAGTTATAGCACTATTGTTAATCCACCTCCGCATGGGGAATAAGGGCTGTAGCGCAGCTGCTGTAGCGCTACAGCAACAATGTGGACACCCACTGCGCATTAATTGGCCTCCAGCCCGTCCCATAATTCCCGTTCGAGCCACTCTGGTCATCACTTGCAAACTCTTTTGTCCTGTCCTCAGGTGACCACACGTCAGACCTGCCCTTTAAAGTTCCAGGGAAATTTGAAAATCCCCTTCCTCTTTGCTCCAGCCAAGCGTGGCGTGCTCTCAGGGAATCCTTGCAGGTGATCATTCTCATTGATCTGACTGATTGCGTGGCATGCTCTCAGGGAATCGTTGCAGGTGATCATTCTGATTGATCATCATGACTCCACGTGCCATGCCTCCTCGCAATAGGCGATCCCCAGCATGGAGCAATAGCAAGGTGCTGGACCTCATCAGCTGCTGGGGGGAAGAGGCTGTTCAGTCTCAGCTGCGGTCTAGCCGCAGGAATTTTGATACCTATGGGCAGATATCACGGGCGCTGGCAGAAAGAGGCCATGAGCGGGACACTCTGCAGTGCCGTGTTAAGGTAAAGGAGCTTAAGAATGCGTATCGCAAAGCCCGCGAGGCAAACGGCTGCTCCGGTGCAGCCCCGGTGACTTGCAGATTTTATAAGGAGCTGCACGCGATACTTGGTGGTGATCCTACAGTCACTCCATCGACCACCAGGGACACTTCCCAGCCCACCACTGAAGGAGGGGGGGTGAGGAGGAGGACAAAGAGCAGGAGGATGAAGAAGAGGAGGAGGATGAGGATGAGGCAGCAGCGACCCAGCACACGGAGGAGTCCCTGGACGCATGCAGCCAGGAGCTCTTCTCAAGCCAGGAGGGCAGCCAGCTACAGCGTCCGGCGGTTGCAGGGGCCAGCTCAGCAGTGGATTGTGGAGGTACAGCTGCTTTTCTATGGGGAAGGCAGGCAGCTTGGGGTGGAAAGGGATGCAGGGGGCATTCCACCTGGAGCTCTTCTCAAGCCATGAGGACGGCAGGAGGGCATGCAGCCAGGAGCTCTCCTCTAAAGCCAGGAGGAGGGCGGCCAGCCACAGAGTCCGGTGGTTGCAGGGGCCAGCTCAGCAGCGGATTGCGGAGGTAAAGCTGCTTTTCTATGGGGAAGGCAGGCAGCTTGGGGTGGAAAGGGATGTTTGCATGCTTGCCTACATGTGGAATAGTGCATTGATGTAGTCTATCACCTCGCGGTAATGGTCATCAGTTATCTCTTCAAAGGTCTCAATAAGAGCGCTTGCAATGCGCCTGCGCAGGTTTCTCGGGAGAGCCAGCATGGCCCCCGTCCCAGTCATGGTCACTAGTCCCCGCCACTGTGCTACAATGGGTTGGGGGAGCATTGCTGCACAGAGGCAAGCTGCATATGGCCCTGGGCAGAAGCCGCATCTTATTAAAATCCCCTGCCTTTGCTCCTCTGTGACTCGAAGCAGCGAGATATCTTCCAGGACAAACACCTACGGAGAATGTTGGAACAGTGTTCAGAGTAGGGCTCCTGCAACTTCCCGGCACTCCACCCCCATGCCACAGCTTTTCAGGGCAAGGAAGAAATCCTTCCCCCTGCCTGCTGCAGCTCAGAGTAGGGCTCCTGCCACTTCCCGGCACTCTAGCCCCCCGCCACAGCTTTTCAGTGCAGGGCAGAAATCCTTCCCCCTGCCTGCTGCTCAGAGTAGGGCTCCTGCAACTTACCGGCACTCCCCACCCCGTCCCCCGGCACAGCTTTTCTGGGGCAGGGAAAAAATCATTTCCCTTGCCTCTGGAGTGCACTCACCATGGCAGGGGCTCCGCTGCTGTATCTGTGCTCTCTGCGGGACAGGCAAACGGGGAATGCGGGGGAATCATAGGCATGTCTGCTGTTTACAAGGGAACCACTGTTAAAATGCATCTTTTTATTTTAGAAGGATCGTCCTTGAGCCCTGTGCCATCGCTCTCATCAACAGCTGAGAGGCTGAGGCGACTGAGGAAGTGGCCACGAAGGAGCAAAGAGGATCTTGTACAGCAAGTAATGCAACAGGCTGTAACGGAGAATCGAGTTGCACAGAGGTGGAGGGAGGACCAGAGCAAGTTGAGGGAGAAGGCGCGGCAGGAGAACGTGATTCACCGCCAGAAAAGCACCGATAAGCTGCTCTCATTACTGCAGCTTCAATTGGAGACTATGCAGCGGATTGCCACCCTTCAGGAGGAGAAGCACCGCGCTCTCCGCCCCAATTATCATTTGCCCCAAAACCCTTCCCCTTCTGTGCCTCAGTACCCTCCAGGCCACTATCATCAGCTATATGGTTATCACCATCCACAGCTGCCTCCAACCCCTCTGTCTTCACCGAACAACCCCCAAACCCCGGACCATTATCCACTGCAGTCAACCCCTAATAAGATGCCTTACTGCCCTCTGCAAATGGGGCTCGGGGGACATGGCCACTGTGAGGGCACTAGAGACTCAGAGACCCGGACATATTCCAATCTCTGACTGACCCCACGACACCCCCATTGCACCTCCCCCGGCTTCCCCCTCACATGCATCAAAATATTTTCTTTCAGCAACCGAAGTACCTGTTCAATAAATGAATTGTCTTCTTAGTAAATGGGTTTCTTTATTAAGTGTACATAGATTATTACAGGCTACAGAAAAGCAAATGCCTGTTCCTATTAAAAGAATGCTCCCTCCCTCTCTCCCTCCATCTGCACCTCACTTTACAACTGGCTTTCAGCCTCAAAATGCTCCCTCAAGGCATCCCTGATCCTAACAGCCTCGCGCTGGTCCCCTCTAAGAACCCTGCTCTCTGGCTGGGCGTATGTGGCCTCCAGGCGTTGAACCTCCGAGGACCACGCCTGAGTGAAGCCTTCGCCCTTCCGCTCAGAAAGATTATGTAGGGCACAGCATGCGGAAATAACCGCGGAGATACTACCCTCGGCCAAGTCTAGCCTCCCACAAAGACAGTGCCAGCGCGCCTTGAGACGCCCAAAAACACACTCCACAGTCATTTGACACCGGCTAAGCCTGTAGTTGAACCTTTCCTGACTGCTGTCCAGGCTCCGGGTGTAGGGTTTCATGAGCCAGGGCATTAAAGGGTAAGCGGGGTTGCCAAGAATCACGAGGGGCATTTCCACTTCCCCCACGGGGCTCCTCTGGTCTGGGAAAAGAGTTCCGGCTTGCAGCTTCATGAACAGGCCGGTGTTGCGGAAGATGCGTGCGTCATGCACCTTTCCAGACCAGCCAGCGTTAATGTCAGTAAAATGCCCATGGTGATCCACAAGCACCTGGAGAACCATAGAGAAGTACCCCTTTCAGTTAACGTACTCGTCTGCTAGGTGGGCGGGCACCAGAATAGGTATATGGGTCCCATCTATCACCCCACCACAGTTAGGGAAACCCATTTCTTCAAAGCCAGCAACAATGTCATGCACGTTACCCAGAGTCACGATTTTTCGTAGCAGGATGCGATTAATGGCCCTGCACACTTGCATCAGCACAACTCCAACGGTCGACTTTCCAACCCCAAACTGGTTGGCCACCGATCGGTAGTTGTCTGGGGTGACCAGCTTCCAGATTGCGATAGCCACCCGCTTCTCTACCAGGAGGGCAGCTCTCAGTCTGGTGTCCTTGCGCCGCAGGGCGGGGGCGAGTTCAGCACACAGTCCCATGAAAGTGGCTTTTCTCATGTGAAAGTTTTGCAGCCACTGCTCGTCATCGCAGACTTGCATGACGATGCGACCCCACCACTCAGTGCTCGTTTCCTGTGCCCAGAAGCGGCATTCAACGGCCATGAGCATGTCCGTTAATGACACAAGAAGCTTCGTGTCAAACACATTCACTGCTTTGATCTCGTCTTCAGACTCATCACTGTCATCCTGCATGTCAAGGATTAACTCCACTGCACACAGAGGTGTGCTGGCGACAGTCGTCAGCATGTTCCACAGCAGTTCTGTATTCATTGTGGCACACGACAATGGAAGACGGAGGACGCTTTGCTGCAACTGTTGAAAGATGGCGCCGGACGTGGATGGAAACACAGGGATTGCTGGGATATGCCAAAAAGTATCATGGGTAGTTGAAACAGGATGCAGAATGCCCCGCAAGTGACGCCCCCCTACCACAAGGCATTGCGCCAGATCGGGAAGAGGTGCACTGTGGGATACATGCCCTAATGCGCTGCTCTTAATGCCGCATTAAGTGCCGCAAATGTGGCCATGCTATAACGCTGGAGCGTCTCAGTGTGGACATACAATAGCGCTATTATTATTGCTGTATAAGGGGACCGCTATAACCAATAGCGCTATAATCTTGTAAGTGTAACCATGCCCTTGCTCAAAGTGTACAAGATGGAACAGATGGTTTAACATAAGTAGTTAACACATATTTCAAGGGACTATTCAAGCAGAAGTGGCATATTAACATCCTCCAGTTACAGGGAGAAAAGGAATGGGGTGGGGAGAAAGCAGTGGCGGTATTAGTGGATTGTTGTAATCCAGTGGCTGTGGTCAGTCCATGATTCTTAGTGTCTATCAACTTTATGAATTTAATCTATAATGCACTACCAATCCCTACTCCCAGCTGCTTGCCCCCATCTTTTCTTCCTCATGACAGGACGGGTGTTAATAGGCCACTTCTCATAGGATCCGACTTCCCCTCTGCCCGTTGGTTGCTCAACCCCCGTCCCAGCCTCTGACCCCACTTCTGCCCTGCCTCTTCAGGCCCCTACACTGCTCTTGCCCTGCCCCCATTCCACCCTTTCCCCAAAATCCCTGCCCCTTCCCTGCCTCTTCTCCACTTCCTCCCCTGAGTGCGCCACATCCCCGCTCCTCCCCCTCCCTCCTGGAAGATCCTAACCACTGCCAAACAGATGTTACCTGGCAGGGGGCGGGAAGAGCTGGGAGGGAGAGGGGGGAGTGGGGAAGCGGCACACTGGAGCAGGGGAGGAGATGGCAGGGGGGGTTTGACTGCTGGTGGATGCAGAGCACCCGCTAATTTTTCCCTGTGGCTACTCCAGCCCCAGAGCTGCCACGGAGTCGGTGCCTATGCCACTTCTATTTAAATGGTCCCTTGAAATGTGTGTTAACTACTTATGCTAAACAATCTGTTCCAACTTGCAGTTAGCTGTGATATTCTTAATACCTTTCCCAGATCTGAAGAAGAACCTGTGTAAGCTTGAAGGCTTGTTTCTCTCACCACCAGAAGTTGGTCCAATAAAAGTTATTACTTCACCCATGCGGTCTCTCTAATGTTAAAATTATATAATATACAGGTTGAGAAAAGAATGTTTGTACATCTGGGTATAGTGCTTAGATTATTCACAAATACAAAGTTTGTTTTTAAAGTCATAAGATATATATAGAGCATAATCAGCAATAACCCAAATTTAGGTGAATAAATTTAAAGATATAGTTTAGATATTTAGCATCTATGCCTTCGGGTACATTACTCATGAAAAAAGTTATACAGAGAGGTGGTGACGGAAAGCAAAATATATCAATGAGTGACGACTGTCCCTCAGTAATTGAGAATTTTGGATCGCTTGTCAATTTAGAGAAAAAACAGTCCATTAGGAAAGTATTTGCATGACTTTCCCAACTGTGCTTCTCATCAACACTCCAGCTTACCCCTCCTGATATTGCCAATATCCAGTGATGTGTTCTATTAGATGTCCCTCGATCACCTGATGGTGTCCGACACTATGAGTTGCCTCCTCAGCCGAGCATAGCGTTGACCAACTCCACATTCTCTCAGCACTCGCTCGTTACTGGGGTCCCATACGCCCAGGGCTCCGACTATCAGCGCACAAGTTTGGACCTCGTAGCCCCTACCTCTCAAGGTGTTGGCCAGAAGGGCATATTTCTCCAGCTTTCGAGATCAGGAGCTGTGGAAAACCAGGATCCTGTTCTTGAAGACTACTGTGACGTCCACCATGATGATCTTCTTCCAGTCCCCATTGGTGATGACAATGTCTGATCACAGTTGGCTGTCCGTTCCAGGGATGGCGGAGTTCACAGCAATCTTCTCCACGGGTGATGGGATGGCTCTGACCAGACGATCTTGGATGGCATTGTGTTGCAGCTGGAATGAGGCTTGCAGTTACACAGAATGTGGAGTAGTGTCTCATTGGCATAGCTGCACTTCCTGCATCACTTGTCCTCATTCCCATGTAAGATGGATCCGTTCAGTGGGATGCAGTTGAGCTGGACCTGATGGATGAACCTCCAGCCAGCAAATCAGGTGAAGCTGCCCCCAGAGAGGAAGAGATGCAAGTGGAACTCCAGCAACGTCACCTTGAAGGCCAGCTTCCGTTTCAGGTTTTCAATGCATTGGCAGCAGATCGCATTCTTCAGGGTCCTCTCCAGTGTGGTTCTGATTCTTGGAGTGATGACAGTGCACTCCGTGTTCTTCACCTGTGGTTGCACTTCTGTGTGGGTGCACTTGGGGTGAAGAAGCAGAACAATCTCTCCCCCTGCCCTCCTTATATCCTGCACTGGCCAGATCTGCAGTGGAGAGCATGGACCTCGCCTAGAATCTGCATGTGTACTAGGGCCCAGATCCTCAAAGATGGCTCCTAACTTCCACTGCAATCAATGGAAATTAGGAACCTCAATACCTCTGAGAATCTGGGCCTACGTGATTGAAAAGATGAGGCCATTGCTCCCAGCCTGTAGTCTCTGCAATCCAGAACTGGATGGAACTGCACAGCCAAGCAACGTTCCAAATACACCTACATCTAATCTGTACATAGCCATTCAGCAACTCCCCTGATCACGGGCAGAGACCATGAATCCATCTCACCTGAGTTTTGGGGGATGATAGGGGAACAATATCAGCATAGTGGACTTCATCCAGACAGACAGAGGTTGGGTGGACCTCAAAGGCATTTCTTAAAGCTCTATCAGCCAGGAGGGAAGAAGGGACCTTGTCAGGCCAAAGAATTTCTCTCTCCTTTGTGGCTGCTGTGAAGAGATTACTAAAGTCCTAGTGAAGTATTAACCTCTCTCTCCTCATGTATGGAGAGAGAAGGACTATGTTAGGGATGTAGGATTCAAGGTCTGGTGAGCACAGCAGGCATCCAAATTAGGGAGCAGAGGCAGGGATCAGAGTTGGAGTCAACTGCTAAGTAACAAAGCCATGGGGTTGAGCCAGAATCTAGATAGACCAAGAATCAAAGCTGATGATTAGAGCCAGGGTCAGATACCCAATGCTAGAGCCAAGGGTTGAGCCAGAGTCAGAGCCAGGATTGGTAGTCAATGGTCAGGAGCAAGGTGAATGGGCAGCAACCAGGGAGAGGCAAGGATCAGGAACAGAGCGGGAGCTAGGAGTGAGAAGCAGGTCAGGAACAGAGCATGACCAGGATTGCAGCAGGAAGCAGGCAAGAGCAGGGTCCAGTATAGCAGCAGCAAGAAGTCTGCAGCATTCCTCAGACAGCCCACTCAGGTCACTTCCTACCTTAAGTAGCAGGTGTGCACCAATCAGGCAGCTGCAGGCCTTGGGTGCGCCAATAGAACTTCCTGGGGGGCCTAACCTTCCAGGGAGATGCTGCTTCAGCTATCTTGCTTGATGGAGATGAGGGAATGTCAGTGAGCCAGATCCCCCACAGCTCTAGGTTCTAGACATGCACCCTTGGATCTTTACATCATGATCTATATGTGAACTTTTGACCCTGGCACCTCCACTCTCCCCAACAGCTCTTCACCTCATGGAGAAAATGCCTGTTCCCACTGCTCCTCACACCTGTTTATCAGGCGCGACCTTTTTCAGAATTACGTGGCCCAACATACAGTCAATTTATGAGGCAATAAAGAACCAACATGGGCCTAAGATTTGGCTCTGGACATGACAAATTATGCCTTTTTGAGTTGATGCTGACAGGTAAAATATAGTTGAAAGCCACACAGAAATCTCCATTAGTGTCTATAGTTCCCATCAACTTTCCACAATGCCGTAGGAAGCCAGGATTGAAAGCCATAGGAAGGAGCAGTGTAGTAAATGGAGTGTAATCAATTTATTCTAAAGTTCATTTTAGTTTATATACCAAGTAACTGGGACAATATGCAGAACTGAATGAAAGTTATGGGCACATACTTGGATTCCTGACTGCAATAAATTTGTAATTTTATTACAGTAATATATCTGTCATAACAGTACCTTGCCTGCAGCTATTGCACCTTCTGCTGTGATCCCATCAGATATTAAAAGCCAAGCAGGGTTGGGGTAGTAAAGCAGTCAGGGGAAATTTTTTTGGAATACTTTGCTACTGCAGGAAAACCTCTAGGCCAGTGATTCAGTAGGTGGCTCTCTTTTCTCGGAGTCAGTACTGACCCAATGCCCCAGTTGCACTTTAAAGGGCACTTTTGTGCAGATGTTTCTGCTGTTTGGATGACATGCTTGGCAGAGGTCCTGATCACTTGTTTCCCAGATGTAGATTGTGATATTTATGGGCACCCATGGACCATTTCTTTTGAGTGCATGCAAACCATTATGCCCCCACTTCTACAAACACTGTTTTGGGGGCTAGAACTCAGTCTTCCACAAATATGGACCCCTTCTTTTCCCTGCCACATTGCTCTTTGTGGGCTTCTGAAAAGTAGAGGATAAAAAGACCCAAGAATGTCCCTTTAAAATGAAGAACATGTTTTCCAAGAGGTGTCAGATGCATCTTTTAAGAGGAAAAAGGGGAAAGAAAAGTCACTGGGAGATACAGGAGGATGAAGTCTTACTTTCGGGCCCAGCAAAACCAAAGGCCCGGGGCCCCTATTTCAAGGAAACAAGAAATATAAAGGAAAAACTCAGCTGCCATTTAAAAAATAAATAAAAGTTTAGCACCTTTTCTTATGAAAATGTAAATTGATGCAAACTGTTCCCCAGGCACAACTGGAACCAGCAACTGTCCTCTAGAGGAGGGCCATGGAAAGACATTTCTGATGTATCATGCATCAGTTAAGTTTGATATGAATCCAGAGAGTCATCTCACTAACCCCCCATAACATCAACTCAGTAGTCCAGTAGCAGCATTGTGCACAGAGAGCAATGTGACCATTTAACCAGAAACTGGATATGTTACAGGACGGGGCAGTGGTTAAAAAAATGTTTCTCCTGCTTGCCCATGAAAGTCAAAACTGTCTCTGGTCAGATGAGTTCTGCTTTAACAACCCAAATCTTAACTCCATTTTAAACCATGTTTAACCCACACACAAGTCACAATTATATTTTAAAAACACTCATCCTTCCAAAATCATAGTCCTGTGTTTAAATATGAACCTCTAAAATGACGTGTCTCTAAATCTCCAAAACCTCAATTGATATGCAAGAAGTTTACAAAATCATCAATCAAAAAACCACAGCCACGGACCACATCAGAGCAAAACAAAAGGAGCCAGTTAAGCAAACAATGCAATTGCAGGATTCTATTCCTTTTTCAACTTATTTAGACCTCAGACTTTACCCACCTTAGAACTCTAGATGAAAACAGATTTTTTTAAAAAATCACCAGACACCTAGTTATTAAAAAGGATGCAGTTTATATAAGGTCTAGCTTTTTTTAAAAAAAGGATGCCATATTTGTGAATGGCAGCTCAAGAGGAACATGGTCCCTTGTTGGTTCCTCCAGCACTTGTCCCCAGCACTCTCCAAAAACTTCCCAGATTGTCTGTACATTACTGCATTGCTCTCCCAGCAGATGTCAGGGTAATTGAAGTACCCCAGGAGAACCAAGGCCTCTGATCTGGAAACTTTTGTTAGTTGTCTGAAGAAAGCCTTGTCTACTTCATCCTCCTGGTCTGGTGGTCTATAGCAGATGCCCATCATGACATCACCCTTGTTGCTCTTGCCTCTAAACTTAACCCAAAGACTTGCAGAAGCCTTACTGAGGGTGCAGGAACAAACCACCCCAACATGCAGAAAGAACAGCAAATATGGCAGAAGACCAGCTTGATTAAACAGAGAAATCTTCAGTGAGCTTAAACACAAAAACGAAGCTTACAAGAAGTAGAAACATGGACAGATCACCAAGGAGGAGGAGTATAAAGATATTGCTCGAGCATACAGAGGTGTAGTCAGGAAGATCAAAGCACAGTTGGAGTTGCAACTAGCAAAAGATGTGAAGGATAACAGGAAGGGTTTCGAAAGGTATGTTAGCAACAAGTAGAAGGTGAAAGAAAGTGTGGGACCCTTACTGAATGGGGGAGGCAACCTAATGACAGATGATGGGGAAAAAGCTGAAGTACTCAATGCTTTCTTTGCCTTGGCCTTCACAGACAAGGGCAGCTTCCAGACTGCTGCACTGGGCAGCAGAGTCTGGGGAGGAGATGAGCAGCCCTTGGTGGTTAAAGAACAGGTTAAGGACTGTTTAGAAAAGCTGGACATGCACAAGTCCATGGGGCCGGATGCAATGCATCTGAGGGTGCTGAGGGAGTTGGCTGAGGTGATTGCAGAGCCATTGGCCATTATCTTTGAAAACTCTTGGCAATTGGAGGAGGTCCCGAATGATTGGAAAAAAGCAAATATAGTGCCCATCTTTAGAAAAGGGAAGAAGAAGAATCCGCGGAACTACAGACTGATCAACCTCACCTAAGTCCCTGGAAAAATCATGGAGCAGGCCCTCAAGGAATCCATTTTGAAGCACTTGGAGGAGAGGAATGTGATCAGGAACCATCAACATGGATTTACTAAGGGCAAGTCATGCCTAACTTGATTGCCTTCTATGATGAAATAACTTGCTCTGTGGATATGGGGAAAGCAGTGGATGTGATATACCTTGACTTTAGCAAAGCTTTTGATACAATCTCCCACACTATTCTTGCCAACAGGTTAAAGAAAGTATGGATTGGACGAATGGACTATAAGGTGGATAGAAAGCTGGCTAAATCGTTGGGCTCAATGGGTAGTGATCAATGGCTCCATGTCTAGTTGGCAGTCAACATGAAGCGGAGTGCCCCAGGGGTTGGTCTTGGGGCCGGTTTTGTTCAACATCTTCATTAATGATTTGGATGATGGGATGAACTGCACCCTCAGCAAGTTTGTGGATGACACTAGGCTGAGTGGAGAGGGAGAGACAAATCTGAGGACTGAGCCAAAAGAAATCTGATGAGGTTCAACAAGGACAAGTGCAGAGTCCTGCACTTAGAATGAAAGAATCCCATGCACTGCTACAGGCTGGGTACTGACTGGCTAAGCAGCAGTTCTGCAGAAAAGGACCCGGGGATTACAGTGGACGAGAAGCTGGCTATGAGTCAACAGTGTGCCCTTGTTGCCAAGAAGGCTAACAGCATATTGGGCCGCATTAGTAGGAGAAATGCCAACAGCGATTATTCTCCTCTATTCGGCACTGGTGAGGCCACAGCTGGAGAATTGCATCCTGTTTTGGGTGTCCCACTGCAGAAAGAATGTGGACAAATTGGAGAGTCCAGCGGAGGACAACAAAAAGGATTAGGGGGCTGGGGAACATGACTTATGAGGAGAGGCTGAGGGAACTGGGATTATTTAGTCTGCAGAGAAGGGTGAGGGGAGATTTGATAGCAGCTTTCAATTACCTGAAGGGAGGTTCCAAAGAGGATGGAGTTAGGCTGTTCTCAGTGATGGCATATGACAGAACAAGCAGCAATGGTTTCAAGTTGCAGTGGAGGAGGTCTAGGTTTGACATTAGGAATAATTATGTCACTAGGAGGGTGGTGAATCACTGGAATGGGTTACTTAGGGAGTTGATGGAATCTCCAGCCTTCGAGGTTTTAAGGCTCTGCTTGACAAAGCACTGGCTGGGATGATTTAGTTGGTGTTGGTTCTGCTTTGATCACGGGGTTGGACCAGATGACCTCCCGAGGCCTCTTCCAACCCTAATCTTCTATGATTCTATGATAAAAAAAAAAGCATGTTATAAGGTAGATTATGCAGCTCTTTGTTAAAAGCATTGGAGAGATTTGCAACAATAGTTATGCTTCTTGGGCGCCTAACTTCACAGAAATCCCACATTTTAAAAATGCCAAATGCAAAGACTGTACACACATTTGTGCACCCATGAGCTCATGCACAAAACACTTGCTAAACAGACACATCACACACATTGTTATGATGATAAAAAACGCAGGGTCTAATTTCAAGTCACTTTCTGGATCTAAGGCTATTCAGTGCAATGAAATTGATAAACAACATTGAATGTGAACTTCCAGATCACAAGTGGCCCCTGCGCAACCTTCTTTTTAACAACAGGCACAATATGAGCAGCAGTTTTGCCAATGTACCTCAGACCTGAACTGAAGGAACCACATGCAATAGTGACAGGAAAGTTCTGCCTCCATGCTCAGTTCAGTTCTTGGCCTTTCTGATGCATTTGCCAAGAAGTGTTGCCAGTCATGTCAGTTGAGAGGGTGGTTTTATGATGTGAAAACTTGCTCACTAGGAACACGACTGAGACTCACTAACTCATTTTACACAAGTCAGAGAACAATCAATACAAAAAGATGTCACTTTTAATTACTACTTACCAGAGCCACATTCAAACTAGGGACTTAGAGATGAGAAGTACCCCGGCACTTACTAGTCTCATTTCACTTAGGGCTGGCGGGTACTTTCGGCACTTAACCTTGAGTAAGGAGTAGCGAGCAGTGAGTCTGCCCCAGCAGGAACCCCAGAAAGAATTGTCTCAAAAAGTCATGATTCCTCCTCCAAGTGCCACCCCTTCTTGGTCCAGGAGAGAAATAATTCACTGGACATGGCAGGGTGCAGCTTACTTACTTTTGTGCACTCAGCCATCCTTCATATATGTGTGTAAGAGGAGGGACCTCTGGTCACAAAGCCATGGCAGTACCCACTCCCTGCCTCCTCCTCACCCATTCACTCCCCATGGGGAGCATCCAAAGCTCTCTGCACTGGACCTGGATCCAATCTCTGGATGTCCAAATGCAGCCGCACTGAGATGGTGACCTTACTTTCCCACACTCTCTTGTGTGGCTGCACTAGGGCTGGTTACAAACTAGCTGTTGTTGGATGTCTGGGCTTATATTTTTATGTTTGTGAGAATTGCACAATTTTTTAATGATAAGAACAGGCAATTATTTAAAGTTAAGAAGTACAGTTTATAATAAGAGTCTATAGATCAGATTCAGGTCTGATGGCCATGCCTTCAGTTTAGCATGGGATAAGCAGTCTTTTAGAAGCACCATTCTAAATTTTTCTTTCACACCAAAATTAATTAGTGCCTATAACAGCAAAATTGGTTTAAGCACTCCCCTATTGTTTTCATAATGGATATTTTCTCATTTGTCATGAAGCAAGACTGTCATACAGTGAAAATCATGGTCTTAGTGCTTCCGGACAAAGACAAGAAACCAATGAGGAACACAAACTACCAACTTCCCTTATGCTGTGTGGTGGCTGGGATAACACCTCAGGTCTCCCAGAATCTGCTATAAATCTTAACTGGTGCTTTTGGAAAAGGAAGATCCCGAGGCGTCGAGGTCTTGAATATTGCAGCTGTTGGCCAGTGACCAGCTGGATCTTTGGAAGGTGCTTTTCAGTTTCAGCTACAGTTCACAGGGAAGATTCCCCCTCTTCCCCCCCCAGCAAGAAGTGCATTCCCTAACAGCAAAGGTTTTTAAACATGTGGGATTTTAAGGAAACTGCTTGACCTGCTTCTTTCAAAAGTGCCCTCTCCTCATCCTCTCCTCAGTCACTATATCAATCCTGAGCACCCTGAATGGAATCCAAAGTCTTATTCTTGGATGTCTTTGTGCACCGACTCCCTATGCTGCATTTTTACAAAATGTCTGTGTCATCCCTTTCTGGCTTCTGGTACAAAGGGACAGGTGGCACATTACTCCTTGGAGAGAGCTGCTGGAACCCACCCACCCCAGTATAGGTTAGATGGAAGTAAAACTATATGAATTCATATTGTTCCTTAGCACAACTCTCCCCAGCACAGACATTAACTGCAGCATGTGCACTCCTCTAGGGTTCTCTCCCGCTTTCTTTCATCCCTACCAACTTTGATGACCTGAGCAGAGATGTAGCAATTCCCTCCCATATAGCAGTAAGTTGTAACCTGTGCTTAAGTCTGAGGAGAGGTGCAAAACTCAAGCACTAACCTGGGTTTCATTCCAACCTCTGCAACAATCTTAAGTCAATGAAAGTAGTCTAGAGCCATTCATATTACAAAACAGGAAAAAGTAAAAGATAGGGAATATCTTCCCCTCCCCCTTTTATCTTGTTCTGTATAGTTTTAAATATTCCCTGTGGTCTTTGCTCCAGCAGCTCTTCATGAGTCTTCAAGGTCTTGAGTTATTCAGAAAGTACTGACAGAGGGCAGGAGACTTCATCAATATCAAATCCTCCCAATTATTCCTGTAAGCATCAGTGACATTTCAGAAATCCTTGAGATGCCAACCCGGCCAAAAAGACCTCATCAGAAAGACTGAGAGTTGAAGTTAGTCCATCCAGTGTGCAGAGTTCTCCAAAACCCCCTGGCACTGACAAATGCATTTGGAAACTAACCTGAGAAGTGTTATGAATGCTACTGGTGAGGACAAAAATGGAATAATAAAAAGGGACCTATCTATTTTCTTCAGTGGAACATACCACAATCAATGAATATAATATTCCTTTTATTCAGGTATTTGCTCCAAGAATAAATTCTTCCTCTCTGGTTGGTATTTTCTCTTCTAAATTAACTTCTCTCTCTTTTTTTTATTAAGTACGTAACAAGTGAAGGTTTGCACCAGGGAAAGAGTACTAGCTTTTTACTGTTGCAGCAATTTCCTTTCATGCTTCTATACTAACTCTGCTCCAGAAGACAGAAAATCATTAATGTCTAATCATTTATTTAGTAAGAGATGGGGTATTCTTTAGCTTAAGGGAAATTTCACCTGGAGGCCAACTCGAAAAGCATCAGTCCCTTTATTAACGAATGTCCAGTCCCTCTACTAATTTGAAGGGATGTGGAGTGCATACTTATGTAAAGGCCACCACAGCTCTCATAATTAAAATGAGGATGAGCACTGGGACTGCTCCCTTATAGTGTTCCAAGACTCATCCCCTCCCTGCCTTTTTTGGGGTGGTTAAAAAGGCAGAGTCACTGTGGGATAGGCCAGTGAATACGGCAGCCTCTGACAGGCATAGTCAAGGATATATTCCCCTTACACAACTGGGAGCTCCATCCCAGTTAATTGATAACTGCACCACACTCACTCCAGGCCTCTGCCTATCAGTCACAATCTGGCCCCTCGTGGCGGACATCGTACGCTGATCACAATCTCAATCATGAGCAACAAATCTGCAACCTGCCTCTTTACATCTTGGTCCATGCAGCACACTGACCACGGCTCAGATGGGGATTAACACTATTACTGAGCAGCTCTCTACCACTTCGAGCCATACTCCTTGATAAATGACACTGATTCAGGCTGTCCAGAAGATAAAGCAGGGACTTGCCAAAAGGAAAATCTTGCAAATGAACTATCCCACCAACTATGTGCTGTTAACTTGTCGTTGGTTTGCAACTGCCTGTTACTCAGGTGTCTCTGGTGTTTTCTGATAGAAAACTGACTTGAGAAGAAAGAGACCTTGTTTTGTGTTCCAGCCTGCTGCCATTACTTGCTATTAAATGCCTTTGCTTCTTAACCACTTATTACTACTCCCTTCAGAAGTCCTCTGTATGCCCCTTGGCACAGAAACAATGGATCTTCCTGTCACTACCATGTGGTCTTCATTGTTGTGGCTGAAATTAAATCCTGATCTAGGTGCGTACAAGTCCACTGACACAGCAAGTTGAACCAGGGCTGAATGTGACCCATCTTCATGCTGAACTCTACCCTTCTATGTTTAAAAGGGATTCTGGTTCCTATGTCTTCCCAAGTTAGAAGGCACATGAAGGAAAGTTACCTGAAAAGTCGTCATGATTTTTATACATCAACTGGTTCTTCACACATTCCTTTAGGAGAGGCGGCTCTGACAGCAAAAACTTGGGAGTAATCTCAGAAATGCTCAGTGGGCCAACCTCTGTGAGGAAACACGTCTGAGATACTGCAGATTTCTGCCCAGACATGGAAATCTAATCTGCTCCCCACTCACACTACTCTCCACTTCCCCCTGCAGCAGCGCTGAGAACACCATTGGTTTAGCTGCTGGTTTTCCATTAGCTCCTCAATGGCCCTCTTTTTCAGATAGCACGTCCAGAGCAAAAAGTGACGGTGAACACTGCTCCAAATGCCATTAACTACCATGGGTTTTGCTATTCTCAGTTATGCTATCTTGAGAAGGTAACATGCCATATACATACTGGCTCTTCTTTAACTCTGCCCCATCTTCTATAGAGATTTGTAGAGTTTAAACCCCAAAGGGACCATTAATTTCTCTAGTCTGTCCTCCTGTATATCACAGGCCATTACATTTCACCCACTTATCCCTGTATTGAGCCCATAACTTGGGTGTGGAAGAAGCACATCTTTCAGAGAGGCTTCCAGTCTTGATTTAAAGACATTAAGAGAGGGAGAATCCATCACTTCCTTTGGTAGCTTGTTGCAATAATTAACTACTCTCACTGTTAAAATTGTGCCTAACTTCTAATTCGAATTCATCTGGCTTCAGCTTTCAGCTACTGGTTCTTGTTATGTGTTTCATTGCTAAATTAAAGAGCCCTTGAGTACATGGAATTTTCTCCCTGTGAAGTACTTAACCACTGTAATCAAGTCACTTCTCAATCTTCTTTTTGATAAGCTAAACAGATTGAGCTCTTTAGGTCTCTCTCTAAGGGTATGTCTACCCAAGGATAAAAACCTCACAGCATGGCCAAGCTAGCTGAAGTCAGCTGAGTTGGGCTTGCAAGGCTCATGCTGCAGGGCTAAAAATTGCCGTGTAGCTGTGTAACCCTCCACACTCACAGGGTCCCTGAGCTCGGGCTCCACTCTGAGCCCAAGCATCTACAGGATGATTTTTCATGGCTCTTCCTCTCCAGTTTTCCAACAGCTCTTTTAAAATGTGTACACTAGAACAGGATGCAGTATTCCAATACTTGTCTCACCCATGCTGCAAACAGAGGTAAAAAACACCCCCTCTCCTCCTATTCACCATTCTCCTGTTTATACATCCAAGGGTCACATTAACCCTTCTTGCCACAGCATCTGCACTGGGAGCTCACCTTCAAATGCTTATCCACTAGGCCCCCTAAATCCTTTTCATTGTCACTGATGTCCAGGATACAGCCTGAAGGTATGGCTTGCACAACTTTGAAGGAACTTTACATTTGGCTGTATTAAAATGCATTTTGTTTGAATGCGCCCAAACAATCCAGATTCCTCTATTTGACTGTCCTGGTATCATCATTAATATTCACCACTCCACTAATCTTTGTATCAGCTGCAAATTTGACAGCTTTGCCAATGAACCAGGAAGGGCCTTCTGTCAAAGTTGTCCTCTTTCTTGATGGTGGACTTGTGGCCAGTAAATAAACTCTTCTTAAAGAATCCCCAATTGTTATTCACATGTTTCTGTCTAATTTTTTCTCCTAATTGTTTTTGATCATAGTTTTCCTCAGCATTGGGGAATTAGCGCTTGAGGCACCAAGTAGATATATTATGGGTTGGACTGTCCTCTGTCCATACTGAATGTAATCAGGTCACGATCACTGGTCTCTAGGCCATGGCCCTTATGATGAGGATTTATTAGGTGGGAGCTTTGATGGCTACATGTAGGTGGTGGTGATAGTGGTGGTGGTAGGTAGTGTCTGTGCTGCAAAGGGGAGCACAGAGGCCAAACAGAGGAAGTGGAACTGGAAAAAAACAGATTCTTCTCCTTAACTAAAGTTATTTATTTATAAAAAGATGCTGTATTAAAAACTCAAAAATATTCATGTAAACAGGACACTCCACCAAAGAAAGGGGTCTTGCCCAGCTACATAACAAAAAGACACCCAGGGAGGCCTGGCACTGTGCCCTGTATGTGTCCATGACGGTCAGACCTGTGAATTCCACTGAGAATGTTCTGCTTTGTCTAGGGATCATTGGCTCAGTCATCTCAGCTCCTCTCAGCCATTGTGGCTGATCACAGGGAGAGACACGGTCTTCCAGACTATACAGGGCTTTATAGGCCACCAGCACCCTGAACCGCATGTGAAGCGAATAAGAACCAGTGCAGTCTCAGTAGCGCTGATGTAACATGTTCTCTCTAGTCAGCACTGCGAAAAGGGGAAAAAATGCTGCATCTGAATAAAGTATGGATAGCAATGGATACAACAGCAGCTGAGCAGAGAAGCATAACACATGCTTTCTCCACTTCACCCATTAATAATTTTTAATTTTTAAGCAAGTTATCACAGCTATTATAAATATTACATTACTCACTCAAAAAGATTAAATGGTCTCCAATAGGTGAACATATGCCTATTATTGTCACTTTGGGAGCTCTTCATGATCTGCTATCCCACTTCCCTCTCCTCATCAGTGCTGTCTAAAGACCCCATCCTGCCAGCTGCTGAGTACAACCAACTCCTACTGATTTTAATGGGAGTTGAGGGAGCTTAGCATCTGGCAGGATCAGGCCAAAATATGCCCACCCACCAGTTTAGAAAAGAATGCAGCTGACTGCTATTTAATGGAAGCCTATTAGTGGAGATGTCTACTATTCTATGTGACCAAATGCACTTTGATGCCTTGTCATTCTGTTCCCTACTGAGGTCTCAAGTCTTGCAATCAAGTTGCATAAGTACAGTACATTTATTTACATTTTAAACATTGTGGGGCAGAGACTGTCTTTTTGCTCTTTTTTGTACAGAGCCTAGCACAATAGAGTCCCTGTCTGTGATATTCTACTTCTAATAATAATAGTAATTACAATCTCTCTCTCCTTAGGTGAAGCCAATTATGGAATAAAAGGAATCACCACATTTGACTTCCACAGTAGGACTAAAATATGATCTAGCTGGGGGAGGGACGAGAATTTTCTTAATCTTTCTTTAAAAATCTTTCTTTAAAATGATGTATTTATTATTTGTGTTGTTCTAGCACCTAAGGCCCCAACCAAAGAAAAAAGCCTCAGTGTACTAGATATTGTACAAACGGATAAAAAATAAAAATAACTGTCCCTACTCCAGAGAACTCCTAAGACATCCCTGTACATAGAAAAAGTTACAGGAACTGACCAGTAATTAACAACATTTTCTAGCACAAGAAAATGATCCCAGCCAAATAGACAAGCGTGCATCCATATAGCCATACATATTCTGGGGATCTGGAGGGACTTTTGCCATTAATTTCTGCCAGACACCCCATGCCTCCCCCTTTTGGTTGCAAAAATTATTTCTGACAAACTGTTCATAATTCTTTCACCTAATACTTTAAACTGTAGTTGTATACATAGGAGCTGCTCCCATAGGCATGTGTTTCAGGGGCTATGGAAGGAAAAGGTCAGGAGGTGAGTAATTTTCAAGAAGCCACCTGCTGCAACAGCCCATTTGCTTATGCATATGCAGACATCCTCACCATTATCAACCTTCTTCTCTGCCCCCTTAAATATGATGTGCCATCCCTATCTTGGAAACAGTAGGGTTAATCCTTTGTGATTTTCATTTATTTCCTGACAAGCATGTTAGCAGGTCTTGTGGACACATTCCTTCCTTATAATTTCAGCCACCTGATGTTCTGCTTCCAAGTATTCATCTCTTCTTCCATTCAGCACATAGTCAATCCAGAAACAGCCCAGACAAAAACAATTGTATTGTCATTGAACAGAACTCCACTATCTATTTGATGGAAGTTATCAATCCTGAAGTTGAATGATTTTACAGAACAAACAGAAAAGAATGTGTGTGAGACTGAAGGATAAGGAGACAAAACAACAACTTTTCAATCAAGAGTGACATGCCATATGCTTTAGGAAATAACAAGTTCAATAGCCAGTTGATAAACAGCTTGCTACCAGAAAGCACGTTCAGAATGGCAGGTAATCACCACATATATAAGCCTAGAATAAACTATTCCACATACAGCTCAATACCACCATATTTGTCATGTCCTCCCTTCTTTCAAATATATATATATATATATATATATATAATGGCTTGATTCTGCTACCCAAATTCATATTGACCAGCTCCTTAATATGAATCTGAGCTAAAGTCCATTCAAGTCAATGAGAGTCTTTTCATCGACTTCTACGGACTTTGAATCAGATCCTACAAGAGTAATCCCATTGATTTCAATAGGAACATTCATATAGGTCTTGAGTCGGCAAAGCACTTTAGCTTATGTTTAACTTTAAGCCTGTGAGTAGTTCTATTGGGTTCAATGGTGCTTTTCAGAGGCTTAAAGTTAAGTACATTCTTAACCACTTTGCTGGATCAAGGCGTAAGTAAAGTACTTCTCCACATAAATAAAGGTGAGAAAATCAGGTGCTAAATGTGAACTACACAGGGGTTTTTTGGTTGTTTTTTAAGATTTGGGTTAAGCCATTATAATTTTGTAATCACTTGTAAATTCACCTAAAGCACATATTTTAAAGAAATGCATATAAGTGAATAAATAATATAATAAGTAAATGTTCTATGGAATTAAAGGGACTCCATCAAGTTAAATTGGATTGAAGAATTTAGGTTTTATAAAAGTTGCTTTATCAGAAATATGGCCACGATTTTTTGATTTCAGCAGAAACTTTTTAAACATTCTCCATAAGTGTCTGAAATCCAAACAATGCACAAGAATCCACGGAAAGGAAACAGATAGAAAAGTGAAACAGACTGGAATGAAATAAACTGGAATATTATCATTGTCCAAATATAGAGTGAAACGTCCATGAGACGTAACTATCATTCAGTTTTAATAACTTACTTACAGTCTTATTTGTAACATAATGGCATTTAAAAATATATATATATTGTTACCCTGACAGTGTGCCTTTAAGACTCCCTCTTTGCCTGAGGGAGGAGGAAGAGCAATGTAAACAATATAACTGAGCTTTAAGTCACCGTTAGCAAATTGACATCATTAAGTCAGTTAAATTAACAGCTTTAGCAAGGACAGAATAAAAAAACATTTAATCTAATCCTGACTCTGCAGTCAACTATTGAGAAATTTAACAGCCCCTGTGAGCTAAGCTCACACTTCTGTTCCCTTTGTGTTCAGTGAAACAGTAATGCTAATATATTCTGCCTCAGCTAAAAAGGGAACCAATGGCAGGACAGCTATCTTCCTCCAAGGCGGTTGCCAGGCAACCAGCAAGCTTTCAGCTTGGAGCTGATGTTTTTGAGCACACAGTTAGATCCTCCATCACTTAAGACTAACTTGATTGTGATGGATTAAAACAAGATGAAAATCTGCTGTGCTCCTCTCTTTTCAAAACACAGGGATCATTAAGACATAAAGGAAAATACCATAAAACATAGACATATAATGTGTGCAGAAGACTGTGTGAAGTAAAAAGCTGGCATTAATAAGATTAATGCTCTAAAATGATCCCTTTCTTATTTTATAGTACAGAAGAGCAGCTGGTAAAATCTCAGAATACAAAAAAGTCATAGTGATTCTTTTTAATGCTTCAACAAAGCAATGTGATTTTTCAGCACTCCTTATCTGATGATATTTAGGGCTATATCTGCCTCTATCTGCTGTAGATGCACTAGAGGGACATGGAAGTTCTAACTATCAAATCCAATCTAGCTAGGCATTAATACCACTCTCATTAGCTTGGTATCCAAGTACCTTGTTAAGCCATACTGACAGAACAAGTATTATCATTAATTATTTGTTAAGCACCAACAGCGTACTCTGTTCTGTATAATACACATAAGGCGGTACAATCCCTGCCAGAGGAGTTTAGTCTGAAAAGACAGTTGGTAAGACCAATTTAGTGATATTTTTACTGGTAGGATCATTTGTGGGATTTTGGGAATAAATGAATATGGCTGGTCAAAAAAATCTAAATTATTTTTCATGAGAAATTCTGGAAAATATTCATTTTTTCAAAATTTCCCATTAATTTTTTTCCAGTCTTTGACAAAACAGAAAACAAAAACAATACACAAACAAAACCTTGCCCATTGATGTCTGAGAGTTTTGATTGGGGTGGGGGGGTGGTTTTTTTTTTGGTAAATCAAAAACTGACCTAAACTGAAAGTTTTTACTGAAAACCAAGACCGTTTCGGTTTTCAGTTTCTCACTGAAGAAAACAGAAGATTTAAAATGAAAAATTAACACAAAATTTTGTGTTTGATCTAAAGTCCATTAAAAAAAGTTTCAATGAAAAAATGTCACCTATTTCCGTAAATGAGTTTCAAGGAAGGATTTGAAAGGGGTGAGGAAGGAAGCTGGTATAGGTGGTAAAACAGAACATGGCATGAGACGTGAGCAGCAAATGGAGAATTAGGAGAATGGGAGGCAGGCTTCATCAGTTGAGTTAAGAACATGTAGTGAATGTGGTAAGAAACAAGAGTAGAGATTAATGCAGGAATGGACTTGGGCAGAGCCCTGAAGGCCAGGACAAGAAACTGAAATTTGGAAGGCAAGAGGCCGTCAATGGAGGGACTCAAAAAGGAGGGTGGTGTGGTTCAGGGAAGATAATTAGCACTTAACAGTGCCTGTATAAAGGTGCAGCAAGCACCCCTGGTTAGTGTGTTGCTGTAGATCTCAGCTTACATACTTGGGGGCTGGCCGCATGCCTGGTAAGCAGCAGACCACATCCACTTGGAGCCTCCTGCATGTCATCAGGCAAAAGCAGGTAGGTGCCTTCTTTGCAGCAGTAGGTGGATATGTGCGGATGCATGGCAATGTTGTAGGGGAAGTAAGAAACTCTCTATGCTCCTGCCAGTGTAATACAGGACAAATTTCAGCCCTTACTGTTGTTTTATTGTAGTCAATATAGGTTTAAAACTCAGTTAACAACTGCCCAATGTGCACTTGTTGCTAATATATGTATGCTTTAAGAGGTATTAATAGGACAGTTCCGGATTAGCAAAACCAATCTTCCCCAAACAAAACAAAACCAACCCCCCTATTTCTTTATATTTTAGACTCATTTTTCTGATGTACACAGCAGCTCCTCCACTTCAATGCCCTATACCTCTTTGTAGACAGGATTCAGAAGTAAAATGAGTGACAGTGACTGTGCACCAGGACTGAGCTTCTATTCCTCTCAATGATAGCCATAACCTTTAGGGTCAAGAAGCTAGCAGCCAATCTGGGAACTATATACAGTCAGGCTCCCTCTAGCCCCCAGTTCTTTGTTCTGTTCTAGAAGTGTATACGTTTTTTGGATTGCCCTCTAGATCAATGAACCTCCTATAATCGCTGGAGGCTCTTATTGACTCTAGGTCAGGTCCTAGAGCAGCAATTTCAGTTGCACCAGGGGATCTCTGAGATGGCATGATATGGAAGTTGCAGAGATGGCATTCAGCTTGTTTTCAGTTACAAGTTCAGATGTCAGAATCGGAGTTCCCACACCCATTCTGATGCTGTCTTCTAACACTCTGAGCAACCTTTTCAAAAGCTCTTAAGTCACTTAAGAGCCTAAGTCTATTTTCAAAAGTGGCTCAGGCACTTAGGAACCTACATCTTCCTGAAAGTAAATGGGACTTAATGCTCTTAAACAACATGGACCATTTTGAAAATGTTACCCTTTATACATACAACTACACTTCTATTTCTGTTTGAACAGTTAGAGTCCAAGGTAAATAAACTGCTTGCAAAAAATAATAGCACAAATGACAAACAATTCTCAGCAAACTTCCTAACTGAAGTCCTAAGACTGACAAATGGATATTCACAGAGCATTTGAGCAAAGTGACAAGAGAATGAACTTTCCATTCAAATGAAAACCTTTATATTTTACAGTAACTCTCATGTAAATTAAACCTAGAGTAGCTCTGAGATCTAGAAATAAAATTGTGAACAGAATAATTCATAAGGCACTTGGGTCCTTATTTCCGCATGCTCACATAATGGCAATTAAAGCTAAGCACCTTGAAGAGCCTCTAAACAAGCGCATGGAAAACTAGGAGAACCTCAGAGTGGGATTCTGCATTAACCTAATGTTCATAATCAAGCTCAGAATGTTTGCTCCTCAAAGCTTGAAATAGAAATGTTAATATTCTGAGGCAAATTAAAAACCTTAATGTACTGCAAAAGGTAAATCCCAAATCAAGTCTGTACTAGGTAGGGAAATTTCAGAGCACCCATCAAAACACTGCAATAAAAATACCCAGAATAGGTTCTGAATACCCGTCTCCTTTCTGAGGTAACTTTCCCCCTCTTAAGGTCAATGTCTGGACTCAAGTGAAGCATCAGATGAATGTCAACTGGAGGTGTAAGAAGCAAACGAACACTTAAAGAGAAGCACCATTTTCATCTGCACTGAAGTAGGAAAGACAGTGTCCTAAACCAAAATGGCAGTCAAAGTCACCTTTACCTTATCTAGTCTTATGCATTAACAGTCAACATCAGAGATCCCTTTATTGGAAATGTAAAAGTATGAACTGTGTACGTACAGAGATCATTCATTGTGCACAAGAAAACAACAGTGAACAGTCCACAGGAAAAATCCCCCCCATTTCCAGACAATTAACTGGAAATTTTTTATCCATTTGTTAAGTGAAGAGAATGTCTGCTGAGCCAATCTGTCTAAACGCTTGTGTCTGCTTAAGCGACAAACAGAAGAAGAATACAACAATTTCTGCTTGGCTTAGGAGGGAAAATACCACTGTGTTCTTGAAGAAGGTGAAACTTCTGGATACAGCTTGGCAATAGGCCTCCATACAAAAAGCTTGGCAACAGGCCTCCAAACCTGACAGTCAGATTTGACAACGTTTTCTGCAGCTCTTTTCTCCTCACCAACACTAGCACAGCGTCCACAATATTGTAAAGTAAGTAAATCTCAAGGGCCAGATCCTTAGTTAGCATAAATCATCCTAGCTCCATTGCACTCAATGGAACTACGACGATTTACACTAGCTAAGGATACAGTCCTTGGAAGTCTTCAGTGATTATTTCATCCAAACCACCAGAGAGGCTGTGACACAGACCCAGGTGTAGCACACCCAGCCACTTGCATCTCTTAGTTTTACCCTGTCACACTAGAAAGGCAAGTAATGGAAACACCTTTAAAATTATGCCTGTAAGAGATCCACAGCCAGAGCACAAGTAATTTTAGCAGGACTGAAAGATGTAAGTGGCAATTTGATAATGAAATTCCAACCGCACGAAATCGATGGCGCATAGTATTCATGAGAAGTGATCTACATCAGACTGAAGGACTTTACTTAATAGTATCGCAGGAAGAGGCTGGCCAGTGGGGAGTCAGAACACAAAAATTAAGGGAGTTATGCACCCCAACTGCCACATAATGTGGGTCCAGAATTTGGTCTCTTGTAGACACAAATCTTGTAGGCACGAATCAGGCAGAGACCACTCTTTTGTAAACACCAGTGCCCTTTTATTTCCCTGTGCTAATTCCCACCACCACCTATATACAGTCCTGTACACTTTAACACACTCAGGTGGCCACTCAGGGGACAGCTAGCTCCTGCAGCTAGCCAGGAACAACAGCCATTCACTCCTCCCTTTCCTGTTCCCCCCAGTACTTCCTTCCTGCCAGCTTTATAAAGCCTTCTGACCCATAAGGCTCACAGGTGCTTTCCCATAAGCCCTTCTAAGGGCCACACCCTGCCAGCTCCAATTAACTCCCCTCACTGGGAACTGAGCTAACAGGGGCTGGCTCAGTGCCTGTTGGCCAACACCCTGTTACATGCCTCCCTCCCTTAAGAATGGTGACCCCGGGCTGCCTTTGGCCCTTTTGCCCTTCGGCCCTTCTGCCGTACCCCCCGAGAGAGGCTTTCCGGGGAAAACTCCCCACTCCTGGCCAGGCACTCCCCAGCCACCACTAGGGATGGTTTCTCCATCCCTCTCCCACAAAAGGAGCACTGCTCGGGGAGTGGTGACCCCCATATCTCTGTCTCTGCCCACAGATAGTCACACCAGTTGCATTGCAGCAGGCACCCTGTCTCCAGCTCTTCCTGTGCCTCTGCTCAGGATTTGCCCCACCTTCAAGCAGGACCTCCCGTGCCTCCATTCCCCCGTATCTTCCTGAAGATCTGGGGCCTCCTATCCCTCTGGCTGGGCATCGGCATTCATCCCACCTCTGGGTGGGACCTTCCATGCCTCAGTTTCCCCTGTACCTCCCTATGGATCTGGGGCCTCTTCCACCAGGAGCGGGATTATGGGGTGCTCTCCTGCAGCCATTCCTTCTCCTGTGGGGTTCAGGCTGACCAGTTCCCCCATATACATTTCCCGCGGGTCCACCCACTCTAGGCTTTGCTGTCTAGGACTTTTTTAAATAACCCTGGGACTAGGCCCTTCCCCTCATCTTCGGATCCTCAGCCCAAGGGTATCCACCCCACCCTCAGGGTACCCCATGGCTTCGGGCCAAGTACTGGGCCCCAGTCCTGGCCTAACACTACTGGATACAGTAGCCACTTCAGCACCCCCACCCACTTCCACTGGAAACAGCCTTTTGCTTCCAGGGGTACCTGGGCTACCGGGAAGGACTTCTTGTCCCCATGGATGCACCCAAAGGCCATCCTAGCCCCCGCAATTAGCCAATGTGGCTTTACCAGCACCTTCCATACCAGCGTACAGCTCATGGCAGTGTCGACCACACCCGTCTGGGGTTTTCTCTCCACCTTCACGGGCACGGTGGACATCTCCAGCCCCGACTTTTGCCCCTTCATTTGAGTCCACCCACAAAAGTCCACCCACCAGCATTCCATATCAGGGCAGTCCTGTTTTACGTGCCCTGGCTTCCCACACTGCCAGTACGTTAGCCGGGCGGGCCTTTTGGGTGCTACTTGGGACTCCCCCTTCTTCTCTTTGCCTTTTCCAGGAAAAGAGTCTGTGGGTCTACGTCCCAGCTCTCTGTCCTTCTGAGGTTGGTCTTCCCCACCCCAGGGTCCCTCGGCCTCTATATATTCCTTAGTCACCCTGACAACCTCCATGACAGTGTCTGGCTGGTCCCTTCTCACCCACATGTGCACCGTCTCCAGGAGACTTTGTAAAAACTGTTAGAGGATCAGAGAATCCATTATCTCCTCCAGGGTATGCGCCTCCAACCATAGCCAGCGCGTGGCCCAGTCCCTCAGCCTCTGGGTAAATGCCCAGGCCCACATCCATCAGGCCGACCAGAACTTCTGCTGTATGGCTCTGCTGACAGGCCTACCCGGTCCAAAATGGTGGCTCTTACAGCCTCATGATTCTGGGTTTCATCCTCACCCAACGCCATATAGGCAGCTTGAGCCTCACCAGCCAAATAGGGAGCGAGTTGGAGGGCCCAGGTTGCCCTTTCCCATCCGGCACCCGTGGCTACCCACTCAAAAGTTCCTAAGAAGGCATCCAGGTCATCCACCAGGCTCATCTTACATAGTCCCCAGCCCAGTGGCCGGGTGCCCTCCCCTGACCCTGGACTCAACAGCCGTTGCAGGAGTTGCCCCTGTACGATGGTCTGCTCATGGACGAAGTCCTGCAGGCTTTTCTGCTGGTCCGCCTGCCAGGCCAAAACGGCCTGTCGCTCCACCTGGTGGGTCTGTTGGAAGTTCTGCAGGGCCTGCTGGGTCTGCTTCTGCTGCTCGACGAGCCATTTCAGGGTCTCTTCCATCTCCAGGTCACCAACCACGTTCACTGGCTTCAGGATCCCAGACACGCTTCCATGTGTAAACAAGCCCTTCGCTGCTCGTGGCACAAATCAGGCAGAGACCACTCTTTTGTAAACACCAGTGCCCTTTTATTTCCCTGCACTAGTTCCCACCACCACCTATATACAGTTCTGTACACTTTAACACATTCAGGTAGCCACTCAGGGGGCAGCTAGCTCCTGCAACTAGCCAGGAACAGCCACCGCCACCACTCACTCACTTCTCCCCACCCACCCCCGGTACTTCCTGCCTGCCTGCCTGCCAGCTTTATAAAGCCTTCTGACCCATAAGGCTCACAGGTGCTTTCTCTTAAGCCCTTCTAAGGGCCACACCCTGCCAGCTCCAATTAACTCCCCTTGCTGGCAGTTGAGCTAGCAGGAATCGAGCTAACAGGGGCTGGCTCAGTGCCTCTTGGCCAGCACCCTGTTACATCCCTCCATTGTACAGAGCTGCAGCATTGCAGAAAATACTTCTTTTTACGTCTGGTATCTCTATTAACTTTGTCAGGAAAATCAGACTCGCTTCTGACCCACTTCAAATTCTGGTCACCTGTCCAGACTACAACACCTACATTCAGGATGGTGTGACACTTCATCACTCTAAGCCCCAACTCCATATGTAAGATGATGACAATATTGTCTGCCTCACAGGGAGGTAGCAGGAATGAACTCATTCATGTGTTTGAAGCTCTCAGATTCTATGGTAGTAAGCACCCTACACATCAATAACACTTTTCTCTGTCTTAAAGTGTTTAAGCCCTGTGTTTGCTACAAAAATAACTTATTTGTAACTGTAAATGTCTTGCTTATGAAAACTGAAACAAATGCCTATGTTACATCTATGTGTTAAACCTAGGAGTATTCACCAGTTTAAAGACGCAGCACCAGATCCTGAGCTGGTGCAAACAACAGAGCTCTGCTAACTGCCGTGGAGAAACACCAGCTGAGGACCTTGTCCTAACTGTAGATTCAGATTCCAGGAAAGAGAGAGACAGAGGAAAGCAGACTTAGATCAGAAAGTGCTGTTTTACAAATGGCATGAGGTAGAAAACAATCACTTCCTGCCGGGTTACAAGATCTTGACACTTTTCCTTTTCATCTCTGTTATCTTTTTAACCAAAGAGATTTCCATCTGGAATGGTTAAGCAGGGCTGCAATATATTAAAGTATAAACAAATCTCACTTTGGAAGAGTTAACAGGCACTTAAGGCCTGATCCTGTCATCCTCACTCAGGAAAGCCATCAATTTTCAACAGTGGATGTTTTGCCTGAATAAAGATGTCAGGTTCAGGCTCTAAATGCGTTAAGGCGGGAAACAATTTCCAATACAAATGAACACCCACTTCACACAAAAGTCTTAATGACTGGTTTGCATAGTGCTTTGACATTCCTACATAACTATAAGTGCTCACTATTATTATTTATTAGAAATTATTGTTCTGATTATTATCATCTAGGCAGTCTCCAGTAATCAGTGGTATTTCTGCCACTGGACGCCTAAGCATTCCCCCTCTAAAAATGAGGCAATAAAATCAGCGTACGAACGCACACCTAAATAATAAAATGTGTCTTCATCCCAGTTATGCCATAAACAGCTGACAATGTAAAACAGCAGCCCTTCTAGTTCAAAGATGGGTGTGGGAGCAGCCGCTCAGATGTCCCAGACTGCCTGGTGCACTAAACAGCACACATTCCAATAGGGGGCGCATTTCATTAAAGGGCACCAAATGATAAGTAGTATAGGCTTTCATTGACCAGACCCGCACAAAACAGACAGTCACTTTTGAAAGTGGACTTACTGAGTGAGCCAATATGCATCTAAGGTAAGTACTGTATCTCACCTATGGCTTAGTGTGCGCTACAAAAACTAAGCCTGTCTGAATACGGTTGTCAACAATTGTATTAGTGGCCCCATTGCTGCACATAGTTTGTCTGTGTCCACATTTACAACTAAACCATATTTGCCCCCGGTCAGCTAATACGATAGCAAACAACTGTATTCAGACAAGGTTAAATTCCAGTGAAGACAAGGTATAAAAGGTTCATGATCCGTTACCTGCTTGGCTCTGACCTTCCACTGTGCAGTGTCAAGTACCTTAATGTAAATATATGAATAATGAATGCAATGTAAGCACCTGACTGTAGTATCCTACTTTACCCTAAATAAGAATTGTAGGAAGTTTGAAGAGTTCGTGTCACACTCTTGCCCCCCTATTCAGTCATTTTACGCTGCTCGGGTTGTGAGAAGCAGCAGAATGCTGCCCTACCTAGCCCACTGAGAATTCCCAATGTGTAGAGGAGCCACAAAGCAGAATACTTGCGTCCTATACCAATTGCTCCTCCTCTATCCAAGCAGACTGTGAAGAACTTCAAAAAGATCTCACAAAGCTAAGTGATTGGGCAACAAAATGGCAAATGAAATTTAATGTGGATAAATGTAAAGTAATGCACTTTGGAAAAAATAACCCCAACTATATGTACAATATGATGGGGGCTAATTTAGCTACAACTATTCAGGAAAAACATCTTGGAGTCATCATGGATAGTTCTCTGAAGATGTCCATGCAGTGTGCAGCGGCGGTCAAAAAAGCAAACAGGATGTTAGGAATCATTAAAAAGGGTTAGAGAATAAGATGGAGAATATCTTATTGCCCTTATACAAATCCATGGTGCTCCCACATCTTGAATACTGTGTACACATGTGGTCTCCTCATCTCAAAAAGGATATAATGGCATTAGAAAAGGTTCAGAGAAGGGCAACTAAAATGATTAGGGGATTGGAACGAGTCCCATATGAGGGGAGATTAAAGAGGCTAGGACTTTTTAGCTTGGAAAAGAGGAGACTAAGGGGGAATATGATAGAGGTATATAAAATTATGAGTGGTGTGGAGAAAGTGAATAAGGAAAAGTTATTTACTTGTTCACATAATAGCAGAACTAGGGGCCACCCATTGAAATTAGCGGGCAGCAGGTTTAAAACAAATAAAAGGAAGTTCTTCTTCACACAGCGCACAGTCAACCTGTGGAACTCCTTGCCTGAGGAGGCTGTGAAGGCTAGAACTATAACAGGGTTTAAAAGAGAACTGGATAAATTCATGGAGGCTAAGTCCATTAATGGCTATTAGCCAGGCTGGGTAAGGAATGGTGTTCCTAGCTTCTGTTTGTCAGAGGGGGGTGATGGATGGCAGGAGAGAGATCACTTGATTGTTACCTGTTAGGTTCACTCACTCCGGGGCATCTGGCATTGGCCACTGTCAGCAGACAGGATACTGGGCTAGATGGACCTTTGGTCTGACCCAGTACAGCCTTTCTTATGTTCTTATGTTCTTATCAAATGTGAGATGTGGGGTCTGGGCCAGGCAGAGTGCACATACATTCTACTGAATTTTAACTGGTTCATGGGCCCTTGGAGAGTATGACCAGCTGGTATAAATCAGAGCAGCTTCTAGGTTGCTCTAACTTATGCCAAAGCATGAACTGGAATATCCTGAGAATCAGAGGGCTGTAACTAGCTTCCTAACTGGCCTTCTGCCTCTCCTTTGTGAGTAGATTTTGGCACAAGAGAGAAATGGAATCTTGGCCCTTATTTATGTCCTTGTTCTTAAGAACTGGACACTACATATAAATTGAAAAAGCACATCTCTTACAAATGGAGAAAACAACCGTTCCTTCGGCTGGCCAGACCAGGCATGTTTCCAAGGGGATAGGGATCTGACTGCACATCTATTTTAGGCTACTTCCCGAAAGCCAGTCCAGAGAGTACCATTGACAGCAGTTGCATTGGAGCTTGTGCATTCAGCCCGGGTGAGTAACAGGCTCAGATAGAATAGATGACTGGAACTCGGAATTCTAAAGCTGTGCTGTTCAAACATCTCTCACACTCATGCTTACACACGGTCCCCATCCTTGTCCGATTTAGGAATGGTTGATAATTTAACTGCTTTATCCTTGAAAAAAATCCAGATAATCTGGAGATTAAACTGGAAAGATTCTTCCTGAGAAATTGCTTTCTGTAATACACAGTGAACATTTTATATATATATAAACTTCTGTTGCTCCCTGAGGAAAGACAAATAGCTAAGAAAATGCTTAATCACATGATGCTGAGCCTTCTTTGAGCCACTTCAAAATGAACCTTTCTTCCATTTAGCAGAAATAACATGTACAGTAAGAGTACAATATATGAGCCAAATTCAGGTCTTATGCAACTTTTGGGTACAGACAGGAGTACAAGCAGCATCAAGGATCTCCCATATCCCAGTCTAGCCATCCAACCATGGCCCTATACCAAATCCAAATGCAGATTATTCTTGTCAGAAATCCTATCAGAGATAAAGGATGGCCCAATGGTTAGGGTGCTAGTCTGAGATCTAGGGGGTTCAATTCCCTGCTTCAGTACAGATGTCCTGTGGGACATTAGGCAAGACAGGGCCAGATTTTCAAAGGCATTTGAATGGGGAGAACTGTACTGTCCTATCTCACAGAGGTGTTGAGAAAATAAATACATTAAAGACTGTGAGGTGCTCAGCCATCACGTGGGCCACCATAGGCAGGAAGTCCAACCATCTCTATTCCATGAACTTAAACAGTTCATTCTAAGAATATTGCAGATTTCAGAGATATTCCTTACACGTAAAACGGGCAATACTGGTAGGCCTGGGAACATGGCTAGAACCAGAATAGACTTAAGTGTGACCAAACTTAGTGACTAAAAATATCAATATAGAGAAAAGTGTAACAATAAGAAGATTCAGTGGGTCAGAAGTCCCAACTTTTTTTTGAAGAGAAGGCAAAATTACCAGAGGCCAAGTGAAAAGTGGCCAGTTACAAGAACATGGGAAGAAGCTGAAAGTAAAATGAACCAATAAGAGCCACCAAAATCTTAGCTGTGCAAAAAAAGGGAAGACTGCTCCCATCTTCAGCTTGCAGTCCTTTTGGTTTATCCTGCATTGTTCACACAATAGCGCTTTAACAGAACAAGAAATGATGCAGAGGGCATTGTCAAAATCTGAGATGCCACCACCTTATCCTCCTTCAAATGACTACTTAAAACCTATCACTGGCGTGATGCCTGCAAACAACTGCCACCTGATGATGGGTAAGTGGTCAGTGGAACTATTATTGGTTATACACAACATGTTCAGTCTTTTGTTACCTCTTCCCACATTTGTGTCTGTTTCTTCCACCTTTTGCATCTTGTCATTGTCCTAGGCTGTTAGCATTCTGGGGCAGGAATTATATTACTTATGTGTTTGTATAGCACCTAACACAGAGGGATCTTGAACCTTGATTTAGGCTTGTAGATGCCACTATAATACTAAGTACATGTATAGGCAATTCAGTTCAAAAGTGAGAAAACAGCTGTCTCTGGCCAAGACAAAACAAACAAAACAAAAACAACTGAAAAAAAATCTAAGCACATTACTCATTGCTAACTATTCTTTCCAAAAACATAACATAATGGCTATTTCTTGGCCAGTAGATTTCTTGGGGACTGTTAGAAACTGATGATTAATAACATAAATCCTGCCAGCAAAGATCAGCAAGAAACTCCTTTAAGCATACCCATATACACATTAGAACTTGAGTATTTTACCTTCTCTTCCAAAGCCAATTGTTGCTGTCAAGCATACCCTTTTATTACTGCCACATATCCTTTTAAGAATAGCTAATCAGAAAAACCTACAGAGGTATTGAATCTGGCCTTTTTTTTTAAGCCACCTAACGTTTTAGTTTGTAACTGTTGCCAACTCATGCTGGGAGGAAATTTAGTACTGTCAGCATTTAATTATTATTTTATCACAGATTTCTTTACCTTCCTACAGTGAAGAAATAGCTGGGGAAGAAAGTGCACCAATGAACAGTTTTTTAAACCATAAGACAGTATCCTCATTATTTAGCTGCATTGAAAATTACCAGTTTAGGAAACAAAATCCTCGTTCTACAATAAATTTTGTTGGGTCATATTCTCCTCTGTTGCACCTGTGTAACTCCATTGTAGTCAATAGGTCAAATCCAAAGGTGATGTAAATGGGGCGTGCAAGTTATGTGTCAGTTGGTGGGTGTGAGCATACCTCTCCCCCTTGAAGCCTGCTTGTGTGTGACACAAGTCATCAACATATGTGACCACATATTAAATATGTGACCACAATATGGAATATCTGGGTTTTGTTGCACATTGTGCTACATAAATAACAAATTAGATTTTTTTTTAAAAAAAAAAAACACCCTTCCATTTTACAACTTGTAACAAGCTAATCAATGATGGCTATGTTTGTTAGAACATAAGAACATAAGAATGGCCACACTGTGTCAGGTCCATCCAGCCCAGTATCCTGTCTACCAACAGTAGCCAATGCCAGGTGCCCCAGAGGGAGTGAACCTAACAGGTAAATATCAAGTTGATCTCTCTCCTGCCATCCATCACTCCCCTCTGACAAACAGAGGCTAGGGACACCATTCCTTACCCATCCTGGCTAACAGTCATTAGTGGTCTTAACCTCCATGAATTTATCCAGGTCTTTTGTTGGTCTGTTACAGATTACACAATGGGTTTATTTGGTTCAAACTGTGAAAAAAAATCCTTAAAATAGGTTTTACACACACCAAAAAAAAACAAACCACCCCATTCTAATTTGTTGTTTATAGCACAACACAACACAGGTATCCCATATTCAGGTCATTTAGAGCCAAGATAGGTGGCTTGAAGAGGTCTTTACCTAGGCTGCCGAGGAGTGAGGAGGTCTATCCCTTGGCTTCTCATACAGAGGAGGATTTAGTTAGGCCACCTCTCAAAATAATTAATGAAGCCCTGAATTAAAGCAACCCCTCCATAAAATTCATGCTATGCCCCATGCTTCCTCCCCACTTCATGCCAGTCCTTCCCCACATCTTACCTTCCCTCCCCATCCACTCAATGAATGTAAGTTCCTCACACACACAATTAATTTCTGCCACGCCTTCTTAACTTGGATGTCTGATATGGAGATAGCGTTGCCAGGCATCCGGTTTTCTACCAGGGTGACCAGTTGAAATTGGACGCTGATGGGTCCGGTCAACACTGCTGACTGGGCCATTAAAAGTCCAGTTGGTGACGCAGCGGGGGCCTGGGGCTCAGGCAGACTCCCTGCCTACCCTAGCTCTGTGCAGCTTCTGGAAGCAACCGGCATGTCCCTGTGGCCCTTACGCACAAGTGCAATCAGGGAAGTCTGTGCACTGCCCCCTCCCCAAGAGCCACCTCTGCAGCTCCCATTGGCTGTGAACTGCCACCAATGGAAGCTGCGGGGGTGGCACCTGCAGGCACGGGCAGCACACATCATGCAGAGATGCCTGGCCATACGTCCGCCTAGGGACTGGACATGGTGGCCAGTTCCGGGAGCAGCGCGGAGCCAAGGTAGGCAGGGAGTCTGCCTTAGCCCTGCTGCACTGCCAACTGGGAGCCGCCTGAGATAAGTGCCACCCAGCTGGACCCCACATCCTGAACCTCCTGCCCCAGGATGGAACCCCCTCCCACATCCCAACTCCCTGCCCCATCCCTGAGCTCCCTGCCATACCCTGAACCCCTAATTACTGGCCCCATCCCAGAGCCCGCACCCCGAGCTGGAGCACTCACCCCCTCCCGCATCCCAACCCCCTACTCCACTCCAGTGAAAGTGGAGGAGAGCGAGCAACGGAAGGAGGGGGACTGAGTGGAGGTGGGGCCTCAGAGAAAGGGAGGGGCCTGGGTAGGACCTCAGGGGAGGGGTGGGGCAGTGGTCAGGGAAAGGGTGTTCAGTTTTGTGCAATTAGAAAGTTGGCAACCCTAAGTGGGGAACGGTGGTAGCTGCTTCTGTCAGGGTCCCCCTTGGACCAAGGCTTCTCAGCTGCTTCTGTAGCTTTTCCTCCTGCAGATCTAGGATACCTACTAAGAAGCCTGTGAGGGAAGGAGGGGATTTCACAGTGAGTAGGAAGCAGGTCTCCTGGATGCTGACATTCACCGGAGACCTGGCTCTGCTCCCTTCTCCCCACTGTCATACTGTGAATAATATGTTGACACTACCAAGCTGCTCCCTCTTCCCCTCTCCCTTATCTGAAATATACAGTCAGCTCCTACAGCTCTTCAGACTCTTCCCTTGGAGGGAAGGAGAGAAAGGAGCAGAGGACCCAGAGGTAATACAGTAGGATGTTCTTCTTCCACCAGCCAGTCTGCAGCTCTTACTCCTGAAGAACACCACCTGGCAATGCAGTGGGGCGGGGAGCCTGAACTGGATACAATATAGCGCACACCACATAATCTGGGATAATTAAGAGGTCTGAGTGTGAGTGTCAGGTTTAAGCTGGTGTAATTTATACAATGTGGGGGTTGGAAAAAGCTTTAAATTACAATATCTCAGATTCCTTTAGGATCACCTCTGAATAACAATAATAATCCGAATATAGCCCATTAGGTCTACACAGTGTATGTGGGTAGAATGTGGCCCATTGTTGATTATGCTGATATCAAGCATCTAAACCAATCAACTAATAACAAAGAGCCAAATTCTAATCTCTTTTACACCAGTGTCAAGCAAAGGAGTTACTCTCAGTTGACACCATTGTGACTGAGAGCAGAATTTGACAGAATTATAGCTGCATAGCTTTCAGATACAACTTTACACAATTAATGACTAAAAACACACAGGCGTTTACAATATAATGACAGCCCAGATGTGGCTAACATGTCTTTTCTTATGCACTTCTGATATGTCTAGCACCATAATGTCTAATCGCAGAATCATAGAATCATAGAGTTAGAAGAGACCATAAAGGTCATCTAGTCTGATCCCCTGCCAAGATGCAACATCTGTTGTGTCTAAAATCTTTTAGTCAATTTCTTATACAAAGCCATTATATGTTGGCAAGATACCAATCTGGTATATCTCATGAAGGTGCCGAGCTCTACTTAAAAGCAGTAACAGCAGTATAGACTAGAGTCCTATTACATTAATGTTCTGACAGTGAATTTCTTACCATTCCCTATAAACTAAGATTCAAGATTACTATTTTTCAGAAATTACATGGTGAACCCTACAAAATCCACGGAAATGGCCAGTCGATACCCTGGAAGAATGATGGAAGAATTTCTTGCTATTGTAGCAAAACTAAAAGCATTTGCTAAATTTAAAGCTAAAAGTAAATCAAGCATCAGTAACCATTTAACTAGGGCTGATGGCAGCATGTGTCTTCGACTACTGTTCCTAGTTACATGGTTTCTTTTCGCAATAAATGGGGAAAGAGAAAGTAAGTCTACAAAGGTGAGAAGCAGCAGCCTGTGGTTATTTCCCAGGCTGCAAGGCAAAGAAGATCTGTGCAACTGAAGAACGGAGAGCCAAATACAAATTTGATCCTGTCAGAAACTGCATCTAGTTTAGGTCCCAGAGGATGCCTCACCCCCAGCCACTCCTCTCAGTTAAAGAGTCAGCAGAAAACAGAACCTCAAGTTTGAGAAAAAATAACTTGCCATAGATCTCGGGTTCGCCAAGGAAAGCGAAGGTTTAGTCCTCCGGGTTCAAATGAACTTGAGAGTGAGGCAGAGCCTCTGTGTGCAGAGATGGAAAAGCATAGGCCTGCAGTAGCCCCAAAGTCCAGGAGATGGAGATAAGATGATGTACTGACTGTGCCTGGAGAGGCTGCATATGTGACTCTGGCCTCACTACATCAAACTCAGGGTGAATGAGATCAAAAATTTATGCTTAGAAGGACTTCCAGGTCTCGGCGTACACTCATGACAGGGTAGGACTCATGGGAAGTGATGGTTGAAATACAGGCTTATGTTAAGCTACTCGGGAATATTTTGGTTGGCTTAGGAAAAAATTTGCACACTGAAGGGTTGTACTGAATGTTGTTACAGAATGTCATGGTGGATTTCTTTTGGCCCTGAAAGTAACCCTGGGGGCCACCTTCTTTTTTCCCTTCTGAAAAGGGTGGGGAGCGGTATGTCATAGGAGAGCTGGTCCCTGTGGACAGACTCAGACCAGCTCCCCTGCATCAGAGCAAGTGAGTCTCCTCCAGCCAAATAAAGGGGTCTGGGCTACACTGGGGACTATAAAGGGCTACCAGTGAAAGGAAGAGGGAGATTTATCAGGACAGGCTGTGCCTGGAGCAGGGGATCAGGTGCTCAGGGAGACAGCCCTTGGGCTGCCATCCCACAGAGGAAGCAGAGCTGGTCAGAACTGGGAAGCTGTCAGAGGCCCCTGCGGGGTGTGGGCTGAAACCTGCAAGGAAGGACTGAAGTAAAAGACTATTTTTCGGTTTACTTGCTTCTGTTAAGAAGATAAAGCTCCTTGAAAGTGGCTGGGTGGGGCAGCATATATTGTGGAGTCCAGTTAGTGATTTGATAGAAAAATGGAACTGTGTACTCAGGGAGGGCTCCCAATAGTTCAACGGCATTAACTAGCAGAGTCCTGAAGGGGATGCAAGGGTGCGGGTGGGTACATTTACCCCTAGGAGTGGAGGGAGTACCTCCAGGTACAGCCCTTACTCAAATAGCTACTAGGATTGAGCTAGAAGGTTCCCTCCCTACAAATAGGCTTAAAGGTTTTCTTGTTTTCTGGTCTCCACAGAAAACTCTTTTAAACAAATCAGAGATTTAGCTGCCCACATGACTCCTGCAGTGAGAAAAACAATTGTTCTGCTTTGTATGTTCTGACCTTTGCATACAATGAAATATACAGTTTAAAAAAATACACATGAAAGCACAGAGGCTGGGAACAATGAGGTGACAAATTTTATTTCTATGATGACAAGTCAGTATCCTCTTGCCAGTTGGCAAAACAGAAGCATTGCTCTTCTGTCTAGGAATAAGATACCAAAGAGGTGGTGAATGTAGGGCCTGTACATAGGGCCTGTACTATCCAGATGGTCAATATAGATGAAACCTAATTACTACAGATTACCTGGTTATTCTAGGTTAATACAAGTTATACCTCTAACTTTAATTTGGAGAGAAGAGCATATAGTTAAGAAGCCCATCTTAATTCTAGTTCTACAGCATAAAAGAGGGAAATAGCTTTGGTCACTGGGAACATTTGAATGTCATTTTGGTAGGCAGTGCATTGCATTTGACAGACTACCAAAGGAAATGAGAAGTGATAACTGATAGTGCCATGATTAGATCAGCCACCTTGGGAAAGGTGCTGAGGCAGAGATATTTCACTAAATTAAGAAGAAACTTGGGAATAGATTTCTGGAAGTGATCACAAAGTAGATATCTTCTGAATTAGAAATGGATTTTGCAGGCAGATAAAGCCGAACAGATAGCAGGTAATTCAAAATGATACATCATGAGGTCCAGTAGAGTGATTATAAAGTTTGGTCTCATTTATTTAACATGTAAAAATCCTATATTTAACAAATTTCAAAATATATTTACTGTGCTGCCAACTTTAATTTCCAGAAGTTAAACAACTTTGTGTTAAAACTACCAGTGAAATCCGTTTTCAAAACCAAGCCACAATGTCTTTCATGCTTCAGATATATTTAGTGGGAGAAGAAATGCATTTTTCTACATAGTATTTTCCCATTCAGAATTTCAGTAGCTTCTCCACCCATCGAGCCATCTTGCAAGCCACTGTGGTTTGAGGAGTTTGTCTGAACTGCCTCCCTCCAGAGGGAGATAAGTAAAGGCTAAATTGAGCCAGACAGTCAGAGCCTGGTATCAGAAGCAAAGCAGGGGACACCATCATATCAGGAGCTCCAGAAGACAACTTAACTCAACAACACAGCCACTGCTTTTCCCATTAAAGAGACCAGGAGGCAATCCCCTCCACAACTGTCTAGCTCTAACTTTAATGGAGCTACATCAATTTACATCAGCAGAGAAGTTGGTCAAAAGTCTCTCTTTGGGCTGGTGACTGAAAAAGGTCAATAAAAATGGTATTTTAAACTTGAAGACAGTCACCATAATGAAAGAGTGTAATAATTAGCAGTGGTAAGTAATACACTGTAATCAACTCATTATACAGTTTTTTGTAATCAATGTTTCTTTCATCGGCAGTTCAGAGACACAGTGGCTCTTTGGTTGGTAACCGTCAAGGGCTGCTCCTTTAGAAGTTTGGTCGTTGTTTTTTTCCAAAGGAGATAAATGCAAAAACCAAATGAACTGGCAACTGTAGCACTAGCTTGTTTATTTTCACTCTGAGTTAGGACACTGGGAACAGGTATTAACTAACAGGAAGACTCAGAGCCAAATTCAGATTGGCTGTAGAAAAGGGTGTCACTCCACTGAAGCCAGTGAAGGCCAATGGCATTGTACTATTTACAGTAAGACAGAATCTGGCCCTCTGTCTTTAATGGAATGGGATACTTGTATATCTGAATTTTATCTAAACTGCTGCAATCACCAAAAGTCACTTGCAGCAATGAAGTAAGGCCTGTTCATGACAAAGACAAGTTTTGGTGGTCACAGAAGTATTAATTTATGTAGCAAAACGTACTGTACACACACACAAGAATCTATTCTTCTTCCAGCTCCAAGGAAGCTTGTGTGCATTATTCCTGCTAGCAAGAGTGGGGGTTACTCACATAAATCACCCTACACATCAACAGAGTAGACTCATGAGAGCTTCGATCACAGGGAAAGAGCAAAAAAAGGGACCCTTTAGGTGTGAACAGAATGCAAATAAATATAGTGTGTGCGGCAAATTCTGCTCTCAGACACTCACAAGTAGTTCCCATTGAGTTCAATGGGAGTTCCATGTGAGTATCTGATGTAGAATCTAGGTCTGTTGTTTTATCATCATCCTGATCTTGAGCTGTTTGCTCAGGCAAAACTCTCAGTTAAATCAAGTTTTGATAGAGCTACCAAAGGAAATGCAAGACACAATAAATTGGAGTTGAACCTGGATAAATAACTCAGGATCAAGCCTTATGAGTTTTAAATTTTGGCCAAAACTTTTTAAAAAGTGCCTCCAAAATCCACATGTTGACCCTTAAAGAAGTGGGTCAATTTTCCAAAGTACTGAGCACCAGGCAGCTCCCAGTGACTTCAGTGGAAGCTACTGGTTGTTCAGCACTTTTTGAAAAATCAAGCTACATATTTAGGATGCTGAAGTATGGATTTGGGAGACTAACTTTAGGCATGTGCTTTTGAAAATCTTGGCCCCTGAACTTGGAAATGAAACCAGAAAACTTCAGCTACATATACAGTTTTAAGATCCAGGAGACTCCCTCAAAGTTATGTTCAATTTAAATAAACCTATCTGCAGATCATGGACCCAATCCTGCTGCCTTTATTTGCACAGCAAGGAAGAGCAGGATTTGGCCATTTTTCAACATGAAAGTGGTTTTACAATTATTCTCTAGTTTCCTTCCCCGCTAGTACTATGTGACAGTGAGAAAGGCATGTTGAACATAATGGTTCCTTCCACCCTTAAAATCTAGTAGTCTATGTGGAGACCAAAATGGTTGTTCAAATACTAACAATAATCTAAACTTTCAGAATTCTCACCCTGCCATGTTCATGCCTCTCTTAGCAGACAACAGGAACAAATATAATGTGAAATTGATGTACACCAAAGACTGAAATTCACCTGAGTGCATTAGGCCCATAAAAGAATCTCCATCCCACTTCAAGTGTCTTGGTTTTGAATTTTTTTTTATTTGTCACATTATAAAAAAGGATTGAAAACATACTTCAAATGACATTTCAAACTATTTTTTATCAAAAATAAGTAGATATTACAAAAAAAATAATAGGTACTACTAACACAAAATTACTTCAGTGTGACACTTTGTATTCTTTTTCTTGTGCCATAACCCTGAAATCCTGTATATAATTCATACTGTCTTCCAGCACTGCTGTATTCAATACACCAATGCATTGCTCATGCATTAGTTACAATTCAATAGCTTATTTGCCACATGTGGCTAGTGGTGAACGTATTGGACACCACTCAACTAGAAGACACAGGCATTAAAACAGAAATGCTTTACCTGTCCCTGATGGCTTAGATATTAAACGGGAAAGGATTTTTAAAATGCAATTTACTTTCCCCCTTTTATGCTGTTTACTTTATTCATTTCCCTTATCCTGGAGCAGTGTAGTCAGTCACACTTTTGTTCAGTCGTTTTCACTTTCAGGTCCTCATGCAATAGCCCAATGTTACAACACTAGTGTTAAAACCATGCCAGGCAAGTGTTGATTTGTTCAGCTCCTAGCACTGGAATGGCAAATAAATAAATAAATAGAAATAATGGAAACTTTTCTACTGGCCTTACCTTTCAAAAATTTAAATTTGGGGCCAAATTTATTTGCAATGCCCCTTTTGTTTTACATGATTTTTTTTTGTATCCATATATTAGTATTTGCTTATAAGGGGCAATAGCAAGCCACTTACCGGCTAACTGGCAGAGGCACATTTCAAAGCTACTGAAAGTTCTTACTTCCTATGGAGCTATTAAATATAATGCTGAAGGGAAAGTAAACTGATTGTACCACTCAGGCATTACCCTCTTCTGGGTAATGACCAGCAACCTACTCTTCTTTAATATGCTCTTCAAGCATGAGACAAACTTGAAATGGCTGCTGTCATCCTTAATTTTTAAGGTAGCTTGTTAGAATTCTGCATAAAGCCACGGAATATTAATACGCAATGTGTGCCATTGTCATGTGTTAATTCTTTTAAGGTGAGATCTTTTTCCTTCTTGAATTAATTTAAGACTGGAAAAGGTTTAGGCTTGATGGTCATATAGAATGCAGTCCTCTGTTTAACCACAGAACAAGTTACAAGACAAGCAATAGCTGTCCAATCATCACCATACAGCCCTGGCCACAGGCCTCAACCTTGTTCTTAGAGTCAGAGTTTAAGGCCAGATTGGACCATTAGATCATCTAGTCTGACTTGCACATCACAAGGCATAGAGTTACACCCAGTTTCTCCTGTACTGAACGCAACAACTTGTTTTTGGCTAAAGCATACCCTCCAGAAAGTCTTCCAATTTTGATCTGAAGACATCAAGGAATGGAGAATCTACCACATCCCTTGATAGTTTGTTCCAACAAGCCCATTGTTAAAAATGTGTGCCTAATTTCAAATTGGAAGTTGTCTGGACTCAGCTTTCACCTGCTGGTTCTTATTATGCCTTTCTCTGCTTAAGTAAAGAGCCCTTCAGTACCTGGTATTTTATCCCCATGTAGGTACTTATCCATCGTAATCTAGTCACCTCTCAATCTTCTTTTTGATAAACTAAACAGATTGAGCTTTTTAAGTCTCTCGCTATCAGGCATTTTCTCTAACCACCAAATAATGTTTGTGGCTCTTTTCTCTCCAATTTTTCAACATCCTTGTTAAAATGTGCACACCAGAACTGGAGGTAGTATTCTAGTGTTGATCTCACCAGTGCCGTATGCAGAGGTAAACTCACCTCACGGTCTGGCTCACTCCTCCCCTATTTATACATCCAAGTATCGCATTAGTTCTTTTTGCCACATGTTGAGTTACTTGTCCACTATGACCCCTAAATCCTTTTCAGTCACTGCTTTCCAGTTCTGAAATGGTTCAGAGGGTAGATCAATCTCCGCATGTATTTGGTTATTGGTCTCCCTGCTTAGACTACAAACTAGGACTCCACCTAATATCAGTTTAGTAATTATAGTGACAATGTGGACATTTATGTCAGAAAATGGACTGAGAACCATTAAACATTTCACATAGGCCACCGAACATCTATTAGACGGCAATGATTTGTAACCAATACCAGCCTGGGCTGGATTTAAACCAGCGACCTAGATGTTCTGTATCCCATAAAGCTCTCCTATAATGTTACACTTAAGAAAATCTTCTGAGTTCCCTGCACCTGTTTGAAGTTCTTTAGCAATAAGCTGACTTTTAATTCCATTAGCCCAAAGCTGAGCATTTCCAGTCACCCGGCTGACAGCTAGGAACGCTGATGAGCAGATGCCCGCATTGCCATCAGGATCACACTTCAGGCATCTGACACAGTGAAAACCGGCTAATCATACCAACACTCCTCTCTTAGCAACATAAATATAATAGGCACAATTCAGATCTGAATTCCACAGTGTGAATCAAGGCTAATTCCACTGAGGCCAAAGGAATTAAATTCAGAATACTGAGATCAGAATCAGGCCCTATAAGGCTACCGCAAAACTTAGTCAATGAAGTTACCCTAAGGGTGAATTGGGCCCAATACATTTAAGTCATAAAGCTTGCACCAGACACAACAGTCATTTCCATAGTAACACATCAAATCAAAACTGTTCAGATTTTAAAAGAAAATTTAAGATGGAAAAGGAGAGACACATAGTGAAAACTGTTTTCCAGTTACAAAAAAAAAAAATCAAAAAACAAATAGCTCAATCAAACCACGATAATATTAACTGTACTAGAGGCTCTAGGCACATCCAGACCTTAAGAACATCCGGCAGCCACAGCTTTGCTTCCATGGGAAAAAAACAAGCAGAGCTCTGTAGAAGAATAGTGACAGTAGCACCATGCAGCATAAATTAGTGATGCCGCTGTAACCATCCCCAGAACTTTCAAGTCTGCTACACTATAACATTAGACTACTTTGCAACAACAGAAGATATAAAAATTTAGACATAAGAGCTAAGCTGGGGTTTATTGATAGCTTAGCTTTTCAAAGTTTACTAACTGTATAAGTGATTATTCATGGCCTATGCCTCTCAACAAGTTGATGTCCACCTATTTATCTTGCAAACTTTAAGTATTAGGTAAAATTGAATTTTTGTCAAATGTCAAATTTGTCAAAATTCAGCTTGACATTTGTCCTCCCTTGGCTCTCCTGGTTCACCTCCTACCTCTCTGGCCATTTGTTCAGAGTCTTTCAGTGTGTCCTCCTCTATTACTCAGTCCTTGACCCCATTTTCTTTTCTCTTCTTACTATATTTTATCCACTCACACAACTTAGCTATCATCTCTAGGGTGATGACAAACCTCTCTCCCCAGTCCCACTCCATCCTCTACCATATCTCAGCCTGTCTCGCTGACATCTTCTAGATGTCTCATCAAATTAAACGCAACATAACAAACTGGACTCCTGATCTTTCCTCACAAACTCTCTCCAATCCCCCTCTCACTCTGTTGAATACACCATCATCTTCCTTGTCACTCAGGCCTGTAATCTGGGGGTCATCTTCACCTCTTCCCTTTGTTCACATCCAGGACTTGTCCAAACCTTGCTGGTTTTTGTCACACACAGAGGGACAGATCCTATCCTGGTATAAATTATTATAACAGTGAATGTGGAGCTATGCCAATTTATACCAGTTCGGGATCTGGGCCACTGTTTCTGAGATCTGACCTTCTTATCTGCCACTCGGTTAAATCCCTCATCCAGGCTCGCCTCATCTCCTGTCTTTATTACTTTAGCCTCCTGATCTCTGGATTCCGTGACACCAGCATCACCCCCTCTAGAGCACACAAGACAGAGCCATCTTCCTGGCTTGTGTTCTGACCACATCACCCAGTCTCTTTGAAACTCCCTAGACTTGCCTTCTCCACCACTTCCAGGTTTAAATTTCTTGCAATCACCTTTTAAATCCTCCACTGCCCATTTCTTCTTACACTGCATATTCTTTGGGCTAGGGAAGACCCCCAAAAATTTTCAAATGGAGATGCGGACTCCTTTGGAAATCTTAAACAGTCTGAAAACCCACAGGGGTCCTCTAACCACAGGCTGAAAACCATTGAGCTAAGGAGTTAGGTAAGTGCCAAGCATATTCTCAGCATCTAAACAATAAATTAATAAATAATAATGAAGATTTACATATTACGCTAAATGTCTAATTTATATTTTAAAAAGATAGGAATATCACTGTAAAAGTTCAAAGCCTGATTTCATATTGGGGTGCAGGGACAAAGAGCTGTCAAGAAAAACAAAGGTGTGAATAAGGGCACTAAACTTGCATGCTCAGTTACCATGACTGTGCAACTCTTAACTGGCTATCTGTACACAGAAGCCCGTGCAAGTCATGGTAAATGTACATGCAGATTAGGCAAGAATTTAGCCCCAGTATAAATCAGTACTGAAATCAGCAATGATACAATGGGGTGAAAACAATGCAAGTGACATCGGAAATAACAACACCGTCTTCATACAATCATGCCCTTAGTGTTACATTTTGTGATGGCTTCACAGAGTCAAGGAGGTCTGACATTGAACTATTTCCTTTATTTGATGAGTTACAACTCGACCCTTAATAAACATACTAAGGTAAGAGTAAGTATTTCCTTTTCTTAAAAAACAAAACCCAAACAATACTCCGCCGCCCCCACACGTTTTGTTTAATCTAATCTAAAAAACTCCCTTCAGTCGAAAAAGCAAAATTGCAGCTCCATTTAGGGACTTCCACACTGGAGGCAGGTGCATGCGTGAAGCAGGATTAGGCCCCTAATGAGCAGATTAAGCAGTTCACCATATACACAATGCTAGAATAACAAAATGTTAACGGAGTGAAAAGTATATATGGGAATTATTAAAATATGGTTTCTCTCTGTAAAACATGAAGCTAGAAAAACCCAGTAAAGATAATATTAAAAAACAGGATTGAGAATTTGAAACCTTTCCCAAAAAGCTGTACAAAATGAACATATTAACCAGTTTCTTGGGAGCTTGTAGAGATAAGCCTGCTCTAAAACCCAGATCCAAACAACCCTGAGCTTTGGGAAAGCTGGGACACTAGTTTGGGCACATCTCTGATAACTGCCTATGATCCTTTTCACACCAAGTGCAGCCATCAGGAAATTCACTGTGGGAGGATGCTAGTAAGAGAAATAAAGTACAGTGGGACTCTCAGGGGATGGTTCATGCCGGGAAGGCTGCATATACTGGCCGTGCTGGAAGCTGATGTATCCAGGGGAAAGGGTGGCCACAGTGCAAAGCCAAACAGAAACAGAAACAGCGCCCTATCAGGGAGTCGCACAGCTCGCATGGAGAGCTCAAGATACAAGGCAGGGCCTATGCAGAAATAAGATTATTACTTGGTTCTGTAGCAACAGGATCAATGGTCTACAGGAAGGCAAACAAACAAACAAGAGTGTTTTTTACAGTACAAGAAGCAGTTAACAATAAAGCTAATGTCTGTGAATCACTTCCCACAGTCTAGCTTGGATTGTCTTGTTCTTAAATTCAATTTGTTAAAAAGTCTAGTATATTGTCTCTGAAGCCATGATAAGTAGCTCAAATGACATAGGATGTGGAGGAGTATCTGCGGCTGGTAAGTATTGTGCATTTAGGTTCAAGATAAGGGACCCAGCACTCAGTCTGAGCAGCAGCACAGTCCCAATATCCACAGTGTCTTAATGCAGGGGGTGCCTTCCTTCCTGGCTGGCTGATGCCCATCACGCAGGGAATACATTTTAAAGAACTGATGAACCAGAATTCTTCTGCCTATGCAATGAAGCAGAGTCAGAGAAAGGAGGCAGAGTGTTAGCAGCTAGAAGCTTACCCCACAGCAAATGTGGATTTGGGGGAAAGGGAGGAGCTTCCGCAGCACTATTGGAGCAGAATCACCATGCATGCCCTTACAGAGTAAAGGCCCTGTCCCAACTAAAGGTAAGAACATCTAATGGTTGCACTTTCAGAAGGCCAGCTGTCCTAGCTGGAGCAAAATAATGAATAAAATCATCATCATCTATATTTCTCTTTCCATCCACATATCTCAAAGCTCTTACAAATGATTATTTATTTATATTACTATAGCACTTAGGAGCTCTAGTCCTGGGCAAGGATCCCGTCGGGGGTGCTAGGCTTTGTGCAAGCAGAGAATGAAAAACTGGTACGTAGCCCCAGAGAGCTTCCAATTTAAATACAAGGCAAAAGATAACAGATGGATACAGAGGGGCTGATGGGAAGTGCAAGGAAACAATTAGACATCATTGGTCAGCAAGATAGACAATGATGTCAGCACACCAGCAGCCTAACAGTTCTCAATTTTTTTGTAGGCATCATAGAAAAGAAGAGTTGAAAGGCAGAGTTCAAAGAAGGGTAAGCAGTAGTTTTGAGGATATTTATGAGGGGCTTTTTCCAAGCATGAGGAGCAGCATGAGCAAAGTACAAAGGTGCGTGTGTGAAAATTTTACAACTGGGCAATGGAGGCTGGCAACATGGGCCAACTGGAGGCAGGAATTGGCATCTTGATAGCAAGTGAGAGATGATAGGTAAGGTGAGGAGAAGCTGTGAAGGGCCTTGGAATTGAAGACAGTAGAATATATTTGATGTGATAGAGAAAGGGAAACCTGAAGAGGGATGACATCATCAAAGTGATGGCGTAGGAAAATGATCTTTGCAGCAGCATTCTGAATAGAAATGAGCAAGGCAACATTCCATTTATCAAGGCCAGGGAAATGGATGTTGCAATAAGCAAGACGCAAGATGACGAGAGACGTCCTTCTGCTCTGTGTTTGTACAACACTTAGCACAATGGGGTCCTGGTCCTTGACTGGCATTGCAAGGCGTTACTGTAATACAACTAATAATATTAAAAGAAGTGGGGAGAAAAGGATAAAGGAGAAGGCAATTGCATTATACCATGTGGTCACTTGGGGGCTAATACATGCATCTAGAAAGCAGCAGTGAAGTTTGGGGCAAGATTTTCAAAAACAGCTAGTTATTTTGGGTGTCTCAGTTTTTGGGCACCCAACCTGACATGCTGAAAAGGACCCTGCTTTTCAGCATGTGTCTTGCACCCATCCTCCAAAAATCAGATCTATTAAAGGTGCTTCAAGTTGTGTCCCCAAAATCAACTACTACAGTCAATTTTGAGAACTGTGATAATTATTTTTACTTTTAAATTCGATGTTCTTTTCTTTTCTTTTATTGTATTCACTTTATTTTATTAATTGTATTATTATTATTGAGACTAGACTTTGGAACCTATTTAAGGCTCAGTCAGGAGGGCCAGTAATAAGCCAAATATGCATGCAACAGACATATTTTAAAATCCTAGTCAAAGTTGCATTTTTCTCTCAATCTGTGTTATGCTTAAGGTCATAAACTTGCTAATACAAATACAAGGCAGGACAGTCTCATTCTACTTACTGCTTAGTAGCATGCTGAGTTTCTAGGCAGTAAGTCAGTTCTGGCAACCTCCTCCATTAGGAATTAAACTTAATGTCAAAACATCTAATCCAACAATTAGTACTTGAATTTTGTTAGTGTATAGATTGTTTCTTATAAGCTTATGTAACTGTTCTGTGTTAATCAGAAAGTTCAGCTTAATACAGTAAATACTCCTTGTTAGCCGATGTCTGAAAATAAAGTGTTTTTCCCTAAATGTCTAGTTATTAATAGATAAAGACCTGAACCCAAACCATGGATCTGAACACTCTCTCCACTGCCCCAAACTCTGGAGGGTGGGGCTAGAATCCAAACCTACAGCTGAATCTCTACTTAATCACTGGTCTCTAACCTGGGATCTCAACAACTTCAGACTTGGAGGAGGCTCAGAAAAGGAAATCGATCTGAATTTTTGGTACTTCTAGTTGTTTTCTATTGGTGTGGGTTTTTTCCCCAATTACACTGTAAATTGGAATGCTGGGAGGGACCATTCTTTCTCTCTCTGGTCCAGTGACTACCTGAGTATTTATCCACAATGGAATAATCATTGGGACAGACAGAGAGAGAAAGAGAGAAAGAGAACAGGTGGGACTGACTGCAATTTAGTGGTTAGAGCATCCACCTGGAAGGTGGGAGATCCCAGGTCTGATTCCTCTGCTCCAATCACCTTTATTTATGCACCATGGAACAGCTTCAGCAGGAGAGATTGAAGAAGCCACATCTCAGGGCTTGTCTACACTACAAAATTAGGTTGACTATATCTAATTCAACCTCAAGCCTCCAAATTAATTACATTGATTGTGCATGGCCACACCAAGCTCATTGTCTCGATGGAGTGCATCCTCACGAGCACTGCCTGCATCGATGCACAAAGCAGTGCATCATGGGTAGCTATCCCAAGGTGCAACTTGCCGCAGTGTGTTTTGGAAAGTTTGTGCAATGCTTCATGGGACCAAAACATTGTAGCAGGGGAGAATGGGAACATTGTGTCGGCATCCCATGATGCGCCATGCTCCCTCCCTCATATTAACAGGAAACAAGCCAGTGGTTTTCGTACCTTAAAACCGCCACGCATATGCCATAACCCTAGAAGCATGGAGGCCGCTCAGTTGTGTGCTCTTTCTGTATTTCCAGAGCCAAAGTAGGATCTACTGCACGGAACAGCAATGTCCTGCAAGCAGCCCTGCTGCAAGCCATTGGAAAAAACAATTCACAGTTGCTGCTGGCAGTCACAGAGCAGCTGCACTCTATTGAGCACCGTTTCTGCTCCCATGAAACAAGCACTGAGTGGTGGGACATCATTCTGTAGGTATGGCATGATGAGCAGTGGCTGCAGAACTTTCAAATGCGGAAGGCCACCTTCCAGGAACTTTGTGCAGAGCCTTCCCTGCCCTGCAGTTCAGCAACACAAAAATGAGAGCTGCTCTGACAGTGGAGAAGTGAGTGGCGATTGCAAGCTTCCAAATAGCAATGCCAGACAGTTACCGGTCAGTGGGGAATCAGTTTGGAGTAGGTACATCAACCATTGGAGCGGCTGTGCTCCAAGTGTGCAGGGCCATTTATAAGCTTCTGCTACGAAAGGTAGTGAGTCTGGGAAATGTGCAGGACATAGTGGATGGTTTTGCCGCGAGGGGGTCCCTAATTGCAGGGGGGCAACAGATGGCACGCATATCCCCATCTTGGCACCAGACCATTTTGCCAAAGAGTACATAAACTGAAAGGATACTTTTCAATGGTGTTGTAAGTGCTGGTGGCTCACAGGGGGCATTTCACCGACATCAGCGTAGGCTGGTCAGGAAAAGTTCATGATGCGCGTCTTTAGGCACTTGGGTCTGTTCAAAAAGCTGCAGTCCGGGACTTTCTTTCCAGACCACAATATGAACACTGACGACGTTGAGATGCCTCTAGTTATCCTGGGGGACCCAGCCTACCCTTGCTCCCATGGCTCATGAAGCCATACACTGGCCATCTAGACAGCAGTAAGGAATGTTTCAACTATAAGATCAACAAGTGCAGAATGGTGGTTGAATATGCCTTTGGTCATTTGAAAGGGTGCTGGAGAAGTTTTCTAATAAGGTTGGACCTTAGTGAAGAGAACATCCCCATGGTTACACCTGCCTGCTGTGTGCACCATAATATTTGTGGGGAAAAAAGGGGGAACATTTTCTGCAAAGGTGGGTAGTTGAGGCAGATTGCAAGGCAGCCATTTTCAGTAGCCAGACACTGGGCAATAAGAAGAGCACAGCAAGGGGCGCTGTGTATCCGTGAGGCTTTGAAAAGCCGTTCCAGTAATGAGTCACAGTCATGCGAGCTGCTTGTCTGCACTGTGCTTTCCCAAAGCTTCACCTGGCTTGTAGCGCTGTCCCTGTAAAGCCAACCCCCTTCCCAAGCCCACAGCTTCTACTCAATAAAGAACATTTATTTCTCAAATTCATTTACTTTATTTAACAAACATAAGTAAAGAGGGAGAACAGAAAAAAAGGTAACCTTGGGGAAAAGGGGTTGTAAATTTGAAATGGGAGAAACATTTTCAGCTGTGTAACATAACACCGCCTTCCAGACCATCAAAGGTCTGTGAATAGGTGCATTCTGTTCCTTGTACCCTCCTCCTGAGTTAAACGAAAGGGATAATGGACTTTTCGCTCACACCTCATGGAACGCTTGGAGGAGGGTGATTCTGCACCAGGCGATGCTGGCTGGCTGTCCACCAGGGTCTGGAGGGACTCTATTCTCCTGCTTCTGTTCTTGCAGTTCAACCAGACATCTCAACATGGCTGCTTGGTCCCTCATAATCTGAAAACATCTCATCCTGCACTGTGAGCTCTTGCTCATTGGAAGCTTTCCTGCTCTCTATGTCCATGTGTAATTTCTCGGACAGTGAATCCTCCATGCTCTCAGCTCTGTCTCAGCTGTCCCGGAGGCATTCATTATCTCGGTGAACATGTCCTCCAGAGTTCTCTTTCTCCCCCTTCTAATCAGGGAAAGTCTGTTTTCAGGTGTTGATGACACTCCGAAGGATACATTTCCACAAGCAACATGGACACCTAACAGGTATCAGAGTCTAGGGAAAATATAAAGGAGCCATTGCACATGAATAAAATGTTTCCATAGCAAGACGATTTTCATTAAAAAAAAATCCTTAAAGTGCAAGCCATAACATACCCATTCACTGTGCCCTTTTGCTGCTCCAGCCATGGGTGACCACATTTTTAATGAAGTTTATGGCAGGCTCATGTCGGGAGCAATGGTCCTTCCCCAAATAATGGTCCTTCCCCAGAACAATGGTCCTTCCCCAAAGCACCATGGGAAGTTGTTTATGAATGGGGTAGGGGGAACATTTTCACTTCCAAATTGTGGAATCTCTCATGTGAGGCCCCAGTCCACTATCAGCCACTTTAAACTGCTTGCCAACCCACACCGAGCACAGTAAGGCACATTAGCAGCTGGGTGGTTTGGTGATCTGGAATGTGCAGGGATGGGGTGAGTCTACATGCCCTTTGTTTTTCTCTTGTGAGAGCACTTTTAATGAGAACTTCCCCCCTTTCCCCACGTGACCCTCTGTGATACCAGTCTCCTGAGGGTAACAGAGGCAGAAAGGAAGGAGATGCTGCAAGTGTCTGGATATAGACCTGGTCCTTATGCTGCTCTGCTGTGTACCGCAATGATGCCAGCAGAATTCATTCAGGAGATGCGTGAGAAAGTGTCCTACCATGGTGGAAGAAATAAGGCTGCCCTGCCCAGATATCTTCTGCAAAGGATTGCAGAGTACCTCCATGAAAGATTCTAGAGATATCCATGGAGGATTCCTGGGCTATTCCAGTCCACATAAAGAGTCTTTTCTGGGGGCCACCCTCTGCCACCACAGCACCTCGCTTTTTCTTCAGAGTCAACATGCAATACCAGCAAATGTGGTTGCCCACTAAAGTTTAACTGGACTTTGATTGTACCTATATACTCACCAGAGTTTCCTTTCCCAGCATCACGGTTGGCCACTGTGATGTCCTGTGATGCACAGGGCTCCAGGGTTAAAAATATTTCCCGGCTCTTGGGGAGAATGGATCCACTGCTCATCTGTCTCCCATTCTCCTCCTCATCATCATCCACCATATCATCCTCCTTGTTGTCCCTAGACTCACACACCTGAGAGGTCTCCACGTTGCTTGTGGGAGTGCTGGTAGAGAATTGCATGGAGCTCGTCGTAGAACTGGCATGTGTAGGGTTCAGCACCAGAATGACTGTTTGCCTTCGTGGCTTTCTGGTAAGGTTGGTGAAGTTTTTTTATTTTCACATGGCACTGCTGTGTGTCCCTCAGGTAGCTCTTCTCCCTATTCCATGAGCGATCTTTGCATGGATGTCAGAATTTCTTCTGCACTACGCCTGTCACAGAGGTGGATTACAGAAGTCAACATGAGAGGCTACTTAGGTCAGTATAAAGGACCCGGTAGTGTAGACACATACATTAAGTCAGCTTCCTTCAACCTAACTTTTTGGGGTCGACCAGGCCTCTGATTGTCCCATAGCTCAGACATCAGAGCACTATTCTGTGAGGGGCAGGAGACAGCTGTACAAATCCTTTCTTCCTTCTCTGGCAGAGACAGGGGAATTGAACTTAGGTCTTCCACATCTCAGGTAAGTGTTATAACCAGCATGCTAAAAGTAGCCACCATCTCCTCCATCCAGATTTTGAATGGGACCCCAGCTGGTAGTTGGCCTCTGAGCATACCTACCAGATCTGGACCAAGACACAACTTAGGCAGCTAAATGCCTATCTTTGCCTGGTTTGGGAATTGCCCTAGAGCTTAGGCAGGTGTCCAGATGCTTAGAGTGAGGAAACAGTGTGCATGCCAGAAGCAGTAACATAGGGGCCTAGGGAAGTTTACCTGCAAAAGTGTAGGCACCTAATCTCACTTGGTGCTTCCAGGGTTTATGGATGGCAATAGAGCTGGGAGGTGAACACCTAAACCTGAGAGACTTAATCTGAGTTCTCTTCCTAGCTCTGCCACTCACTTGCTTTGTAACCTTGGACAAGTCATTTGACCACTTTGTGCCTCAGTTTCCTTATTTACAAAATGGAGATAATACCTCCCTGCCTCACACATGTGTTGTGAGTATTAATGTTTTAAAAAGTGTTTGGTGATCCCTGGGTGGAAGGTGGATTAGAAATGCAAAGGACAATTCATAAAATAATTCATGTACAACTTTATGCCCTCAGAAACTGGCCTTTATATGAGAAAAAAAAAATCTGTGCATGCAAACTGACTATACAGGAAATTAGTTACCCAATGTGCACATGCAAATACCACTTCTACGTGCAAACAGGCAATTTATGCAGTCGGTTTTACAGTCCACTTTTGAAAAAGGGGGCAGGATGGAGGAAATATGGATTGACAAAACCAAATATAATTTTGCTTCCCATTGTATCTTGCATTTCACATGTCAAAGAGTACTGATAAGTGTTTAGTGTAATAAAACTTTTACAAACTAAACTGATCAGAGATAAATACTGTTACACAAACATTAGGGACCATGAAGAATGAAGGCTGAATTGAGAAAGCAACTAACTAATCCAGTTCATTTCCTTCAGTTTGCAAAAAACAAGTAACTGACATATTTCCTGCCAATGAACGTTCCTACAGATAAGAGAGCTCCTGACAACAGGAAATTCTTTGCTAAAAAAGAGAACACTTTTGCCGTTAATCCTCACATTCTTCATTTAAGTTCCACTCAATTAAAAGCAACATCTGGATAATTAAATATGAGCTCAATAAAATTATGCAGTTATCCAAATCTCAAAGACTTTTCTAAAGTGTACATGAACCAATGTTTTCATGATAAGCTGACATGCTTCAGTTCTAGAACCCTCGGAGGCCGACTCTTATTTGCACTCAGGTCATTGTAAACCCCTTCGGCAGTGTGAACGGGTGTTCAAGTGGGAGAACATTACACTTACATTGATTTAATACATTGCTCTGGCATTAAAGTAAATGAGTCCAGCCCTTTGTTTTTCAGAAAGTAAGGGTCCAATCCTGGAAGGTGCAGAGTGCCTCCTGCAAGATTCTGAGCACATTCAGCTCATTATCAACTCATATCTGGCTCTAAAGCTGTAAGAACTGCTCAGCAGTTGACTAGTTTTCCTTAAAAACCAATGAAATATGCAAGTAAAGAGAAAACAAAGGTCAGACTAGTCATTGTAGTAGGTTTCAAAACTGATGATTTAGACTGACGGTGAAGCATTCAGGTGTTTTACATTGACCATTTGATAAGGATAACAGCTGCTAAATGAGGATCTAAGGGAACACCAAAATCAAATGCTTTGGAGCAAATGTAATAAATATTCAGACATGTTTTTCTGTCGGAATCATCTGAGATCAGCATCAGCTACCCAGGGGAAGGAGGGGGGGAATCAATCCCTCCAAATAGTCTTTCTTGTGAGTTTGCTTTGAAAGACTGCAGTTAAGCTTTTAAAAGCAAAATGGCTGTTCCCTCTCAGACACAAGAAACTTTTCAAAAGTCCAGCAAAGTAAAACTTTAACATAATAATAATTGTAGCTGTTTATTATCAGTCTTTATTTTCCCATGCTGTATTCACTGCTCATATAGTATGTGTTTCTTTGATGTCTCAGTTGTTACCTTCACTGTGTTCCTGAAGCAAACAGAGGCTCCAAAAGAGACTATTACTTAATGTTAACAGTTGAGTCTTATTCATTCAAGGTTTTTAACCCAAGATATGAAGGAAAGTTGCGACATTCAAATTTAAATAATAAACTTTCAACATATTTTGATAATGAATGATGACAAGCAGGGGCACTGGAACAGTTTTTATAGTGGGGTTGCCGAGAGCCATTGAACCAAACTATAAGCCATGTATATAATGAAATCCACTTCCAGCCAGGGGGTGATTTAGCACCCCCCACACTCTTAGTTCCAGCACCTATAAAATGGGCCTAATTAATTTGTTATAGCTCCTGTGGAAGCCACAGACACTACACAAGGAATTAGTTTGGCCCAGTAGCAAGTTAAAATAATAGTCACTCACATACTTTTTTTTCTCAGCCGCTCTCATCTAGCCTTTTCACAGTATGGAACCTGAAATTTCAGCAGAAGCATCTTCTGGGCGCAATACCGCAGGCCTTGCACAGGGAAGACTCCCACTGAAATTGGTGGGAGTTTTGCCTGAGTAAAGACAGCAGGTTGATTCCCTTAAGTCTTTGTTTTTTCAAAAATCCGAACTGAAATATAGATATGAAATATGGAAGACAGTGCAGTTTTTGTTGTAAAATGACCTTGATTTGACAGGCACAATCTCAGGTTTCAACAGATGCTGTGGGAAAGGCAGCAGAAGCCAACATGTTCTGCAGGCATTTCTGATGACATGCAGACTTTTTTTTAAAAAAAAATAAATGGGGGGTAGTCTTCTCAGTTTCCATGACAACAATGTCTCCACTTGTCTGTTATTAGATACCATCCACTTCCTGTGTCTAAATTTTTAAGCCAATCAGAAAAGTGTTTATAGATTTTACAGCTCCTGGGACAGTCCCTCTTTAACAAGAGAGCTACTTTAATGACACGTAATGCTTAGGCTGCAAATGTTAGAAGGCCTTATATTTTCAGTTGCAAAGAGATTACACTTTACAGAGTTTGCTGGCTACTGCATGAGATACAGAGAGAAAAAAAGGGTTTTGCTGCCGAATTCATTGTGCTCATAACAGTTGCCTTGCCATGATTTTTTAATACTGCACAAACTCATCTTAACTGTTTATTCATTTTTTCTTATTGATTTAACCATTTACAGTGTAAATATTTTATGCATGAAAAATTCTAATGTAATCATTTTATTAAGAAATTCAGTTATCCACTACCCACCCAAGAAATGGTTTGGTGTGACATAAATGACATTACAGCATAACATTGTTTGCTGCAATTAAAGTTTCAGTCAACTGAATTGTGTATACCACAATACTGCAGTAACAATAGAATTTTACAGAAATATTATGAAAATACAAAACAAAAGCTGACCACAGTCTAACAAGTATGTTGGGAGGGGGATATGGAGAGGCTTATTTTATCAAGGACGTAATCACATATGTATTTTGAAGAAATAAACATAAGAAAAAGTCAAACTAAGTTAAAAGTCAATTTTGCAGAAAGGCAGACAAGGGGAAGCTAATCAGAAAATAGAAAAATATCTCTCTGAACAGCTTTGACAAATCACTCAACACAAGTGATGAATCATTGTGTGTGTTGTGTGTGTATATAAAACAAACAGACGAACTGTAAAGTGTGAACTGAGCTTCTCTATAAAACAGAGATCTACAATTCAGTGAAACACAGGAACAAAAGAAATATAACACGGTGTCTGCCTAAGATTAGTGAAATGACTGTTTGTGTCAATGAACTGGAAGCACACTGGCTATGACAATCTCCATATGGAGGCTGGCAATTGCCTATTCCTTTCAAATTTGATGCATTTTTAAATTATCATCATCCACCCCAACAGCTCTCAAATCCATTTCCCGAAGCACAGCTTGTGTTTGAGAACTACCAACACTCAGCCTATTAACACTAAAACGAAACAAAACACCCTGCAATTTAAGGGTCCAATCCTGTGATGTGCTCAGTGCCATTAAAACCCGCTGAAGTCAGGGGAAGGTACTCGGCACCTCACAGGAGGTGCTCAGCAGCTTTGTAGGATTTGGCCCTAGAGTTGCTGGGGGGAAATGCTTTATTTTCCAAAAATATCTTTCTGTATTGTGAGCAAAAAGTGGAGAAAATTCTTAGCAGCTCTGGCCTGGCAGTTTCCCCCCAAAATATTATTAATTTCTGATTTAGAATCTAAAGATTTTGTTTTAGAAGAGCTAATTGACCTGAAGCTTGTTCTAAACTGCAACCACAGATCTGAAAATTTGGTTAAAACAACAGAGCTGAGTGACCATCAATAATGTTAACTACGAAAAATGAGCACAAACTGCAAAATTAGGAGGATCCCGTACTGCAAGTCCTTGAAGTGAACGGAAGTTTTCCCTGAATAAAGACTGCACAGGATCAGGCCCCTGAACATTTTTGTCATTTGTAACTAATTCTCCATGTAGCCTAGAAAGCTATTAACAAACACAAATCAATTACCCGATTAGATCAGCAAGTTGTCCTTTTCCACAACAGATGAAGCAAAAAGGTTTAGCAACCAAATGCCTGCAGAAAGTTTTTGTTTGTTTTTATATGAACTTACTTTTAGAACTAAACTAATTTGGATGAGGTTACTGTCCATCCTGCATCCTTTTACAGCTTATGCATGCAGTATATCCATTTAGAAACAGATGGAATTTTTTTTTCCGGGGAGGAGGGACAAAATCTAAAAATCCAAGTGTGCACCAATGCAGCTGCCTGAACATTTATAGGCTTCTAATGACAACACTAAACACTGAGCCAAAGATTAAAAGACAGGAAATGAGAACCATTTTAGTTACCTTTTAATCTTTGTTTTTTGCTCTTGCTTCCTTCTGCATTAGATGCTGTTGCAGGTATGTTATATCCTCACAGTTAATCCTTCCATTCTGGTTTTTGTTCAATATTTGGAATGATCCCTATAGACTGAATGCAGCCATAACCCAGACTCCATGCTCACTGAGCTATCCTTGTGTCAGAGGTACTGCTAAAAGCACAGAAATAAGGAAACTTTCTGCTGGGTCCTAGTGCTCAACCATAACAGCAAGTCTCTATTGGAGAATAAAGATCATGTTTATTGTTCTTACTCACTTGCCAGCACCCAGTGGGGAACACTGTCACGTAAGCACTGCCTGTTTTATGTCTTCTGAAACATTACAAATGATGTTAGAGATGGATCTGATTTAATGAGAATAGCCCAGACTTTGAGGTAGAGAGTGGAGTGTGAACCCAAATCTAAATCCAGATCTGAATTTTATTGCTGACTCCTATCTAATACACCAAACACAATCTGGAATTTGTGCCTAGGAAAACTTCATAGAAGGTTCAAAATAGGAACCTGGAGCCAGATCTGAATTTTGCAGCTTGGGCCCATGTCTGCTATTCACCCATTACAAAAACAGAGCCAAACTCTGGTGTCCTTGTCCCACAATCCCATAGCAGCTCCTATGTGTCACATCCATATGTGTGGAATTTTGCATTTTGAGTCGGGAAGGGGGTCAGGGCTAAGAGTAGAGGGACAGGGGTACAGAGAGACTTTCTGTACCACATCCAAGAGATTTCCCCATATGAGATAATGTGAACAGCTCCATAATTATCTTGAACAGGCTCCCACTCTGCACACTTAAGCCCCACTCCAAAGGGCTTGTTTTCCCAAGAGTGAGTAGGAAACCAATGGGAGTGTAGCCCCAGAGTGGGGGAGCTGTGTTTCTATGCAGGAGATTGGTGGCCAGGGAGTAGCAGTAACTAGGCCTCTGCAAATGTGCCTTATTCCTCCCATTAAGGAATACTGTATTTTACATTTGAATTTTAATAACTAGCACAAAGTTTAGATTGTAAAGTGTAATTCAGGTTCACCAGACTGTATAGATAATGGAATCTCCCCAGGTTGAAATACATACAGTTTCAACAATTCCATTCTGCATCTCAGGACAGGATCCATTTTTAATTCCCTGAAGCCAAGTCATGACACAAAACAGCCCCTACTGTTTTAGTTCCCAGCCTCCCCAGAGTCTCAGTCAGTCTGTGTTAGTTCCTGAATCCTGCAGCTTGTGAGTATCCTGAGTGCTGTATCCCCTCTGTCCAAAAATAAAGGGAATACTCTAAAGATAGTCCTGTTTGGCAGCTGAACAGTCCTTGTTCCCAGTTCACAAAGTGTGCATCATTTTGCCCAATAAATGCTCTCCAGTGCAATTGTGCTTGTGTTTAAAAACTAAAGGCATAGAGAACTAAAACTATTATGAGTATTTATTTACTGGCCCTGTTTGGTAGCCCAATCAAGGACCCAAGTCCCACTATGTTAGATGCTGTACAGACACATAACAGAGAAGACTGCCCTTACCCTGGAGAGCTTACTGTTTAGGTGCCAGACAGGACATGGCAAGTGGACAAAGGAGGCTTCTAGGGAGGGGAAGGGTAGGAAATGAAGTTTCCAAAACAATACAAGACTGTTCTATCAAAAGTAATATTAATAAAAAAGAGCAACACTGCTGAGCACTTATACAGCATTTTTCATCCCTAGTTTGCAATAACACTGCTTCACCGCCAGTGAAATATCTTAATTTAATGTCTGGGGAGCCTGAGGCAAAGCAAGGTAATAAGTGACTCACCCAACGACACCCAACAAGCTGGTGGCAGACCTGGGATCTATTCAGCCCTGCGCCTAGGCCATCAGACCATGCCATCTCCCTCAAAATACCTAGTACCTACCTAATAAACGATCTTAAACCATTACAAAAAGTTAGATTTTTTCACCAACTCAAAGCAAAATTGCTCAGTAGCACTATGTGGAGATGTTGAAAGATGCACATGACACCAGTCTTCCAGAGATTCCTCAGTATCTCTCTCCCAGAGTCATAAAGGGGCACTGTCAGACCGCAGGCCCAAAATGTAGGTGGTGTTAAATAAAAGGGGGGTTGTATAAGTCCTGGTGCAGACTGTCCTTATGCAAAAGGGACCCACCATGTATAGATCTCACTTCTGACACAGAATGGAAGGAATCAGGCACCTCTGTGACACTATTCCCTCTATTCCTCAGCCAGACTTTCTAGGTTGCGGGGCAGAGATCAGGCAGATTGCAAGGGAGTTGGCAGGCTGGGGGTTTGGCTGGGAGAAATAAACATCATCCCCCCACATTCTGACTTGCAGAGTGTATATAGAAAATACATCCTGGGGCTTTAACATTTTGCCTGTGAAGTTCTCCCCTTCCTCCCACAGGTGTCTTCTAGGGACCAGAGCTGGTGTGACGGCACAGACAGGAGCAGTTATTATAGGAGAATGTGGGAAGTAGTATCCCCCGACACCCTGCAACAATAGGTTTATTAACATATCAGTGACTGTGTTGACGCACAGAGAAACCCTCCAACCACAGAGGAAAACAAACAGAAAAGTGTGTTTCTGAATGTTATATAAATTAGATTTGCTGTACTTTGTACAGTCACTGACCTGCAAACAAGAATCAGGACCTTTTTCTGTTTGCGCTCTGCTCTTCTCCACCTAGCAGACTCCTGTTGACACACACAAACTTTCTCTTCAAGGGAGCAAAAATGAACCTTTTCCATACTTTCAAGGGAAGAAATTGTATCATTCAGAACTTTGCTCAGAAGACATTCCCAATTGACTCCTGGCCCCTCCTCTCTCTGTTAACCTGCAATCCTGGACCAGCTCACCCATTAACTTCCAATTCTGAATTCCCTCTCTGACCCTCACCTCGTCTAGTTCAACATTGCTCACCTGCTTCTTTTTCCTTCCTCCACTATCTGTTCCTCCCAGGACTTCCTATCAAAGTCCATGACTTCTCCTCTGCCCTAAGCCCCCTTTTCCCTCTCCTCCATTCTCTCAGTCATTGATTCTCTCCAGTCTTTTGATTCATAGAAACATAGAATGTAGGGCTGGAAGGGACCCTGAGAAGCCATCAAGTCCAGCCCCCTGCGATGAGGCAAGTAAACCTAGACTTTCCCTGGCAGGTGTTTGTGCAATCTGTTCTTAAAAAGCTCCAATGATGGGGATTTCTCAGCCTCTCCTGGAAACCTATTCCAGAGCTTAACTACTCTTATAGTTAGAATGTTTTGCCTAATATCTAATCTAAATCTCCCTTGCTACAGTCTAGAAGTCTCAAACATGCGGCCCACAGGGTTATTTCCTGTGGCTCGCCAAGCTCCCCACACCGCTCTGCCATCCCTCCGGAGTTATTTCCTGCAGCCCAAGCTCCCCTCCCACCCAACACGCCATGTCCCCACTCCTCTGCTTACCTCCAGGTGCTTCGCGACACCAAACAGCTGTTTGGTGGCGTTTAGTGCTTTCCAGGAGGGAGAGAGGAGGAGCAGGGAGCTGCATGTTTAGGGGAGGGGGCAGGGGCGGGGATTTGGGGAAGGGATTGGAATGGGGACAAGAAAGTGGGGGGGAAGAGGAAGGGCCTCATGGAAGGGGTGGGGGGGGCGGAGCCAGGGGTAGCATGGGGGGTGTCAGTGATGTGGCCCTTGGGCCAATGTACTAATCCTCATGTGGCCCTCCTGGTGATTCGAGTTTGAGATCCCTGCTAAAGTCTAAGGCAATTACTTCTTGTCCCTCCTTTAGCAAACAGGAAGAACACCGTCCTCTTTATAACAGCCTTTAGCGTAACTGAAGACTTACATATCTCCCCTCAATCTTCTTTTCTCAAGACTAAACATGCCCAGGTTTTTTAACCTTTCCTCATCGGTCAGGTTTTCTTGACTTTTTATTATTTTTGTTGCTCTCCTCTGGCCTCTCACCAATATATCCACAGCTTTCCTAAAGTGTGGCATCCAAAACTGGACACAATACTCTAGCTGAGGCCTCACCATAGCTGAGTAGAGTGAGACAATCACCTCCCATGTCTTACATATGACAGTCCTGTTAATACACCCCAAAATGATATTAACCTTTTTTGCAACTGTATCACATTGTGATACACATCACATTTAATTTGAGATCCTCTATAACCCCCAGATCCTTTTCACATTTCCCTAGTTTTCTTAGGAGAATGTCATGTGGGAATGTCAAAAGCCTTTGACCCCTTCTCAGATTTCAAAGTTTGCCCAACCAAGCCTCGGTGCTGGTTCACTCCCTTCATCTGCTGCTTATTTTATAAACATGATTGTTTCATGGTTACTTTGTGCTGCCTTTCCCTGTTTGCTTGTTATACTCACCTGTTGTCCCCCACCATGTGCTGAGATGTAAGCTCTTTAGGAAAGCCGCTGTTTGTTTGTTTGTTTTTCATTTAATGCATGTAAAATACAATGCAGGTCAGATCCTTGACTGGGGTCTTTAGACTGTACTGTAATATAAATAATAAAGTAATATTAATTGGCAAAAGCCCCTTGCCATTGGGGCTAGTGAGAAGCAGCTCCCAAATCACAGAGGCAGCTACAATGCGGTAGCAGCTTTGAAACTGAAACTGCCTAACCCGAGTGCTGGAGACCCAGACTGTCACTGGTGCTGAGGCAGAGAAGGGGAGGAAGAGTCACCAAGCTAAAAGCCTGACTGAATGACCTACCTGGAGTCCGGCCACCCAAGCCACACCCATATTAGCCTACACAAAGCTGGGAACACCCAGACATGTGCACCTAGGCCAAATCAGTACATCATCTATGGGAAGGTAAGGGAGTCAGCTCCCAACAGCAGAAGGAAGGGGACACAGCCTTCACATGCTCTCCCAGGGCAGAATACAACCAAACTCAATTTTGCTTCTCAGCAAGGTGATCTCACCTGATCTGAAGCTCCCTGCACACACACACAGCTAACTGTCCCCAAAGGGCTGTCATCCTCAGAAATGGAAATAAGTCTGGCTTTACCATAATTCATTAGATTTACTATGCTATTGTGTGTGAATCACAGGGGATGTGGTGGGATTTTCATTTATATATTTATTTATTTTGGCAAGGGGACTGTTATTTCTTTGACATTAAGTCTGGGTACAAGGATATGGGTAAAAGCTGGATCCTGCTAAATCCTGTCTGTTTTTGGCCCCAAATTCCCAAATTCCACTGCTTAGTTGGGAGGAAAAATCTAGTTTCTGCAACTGCAGAAAAACCTCTACACAGGTTGGTGCAAGGGTGCCACAAAAATACAGATCTGGTGCCAGGATCCTGTCTCCTTTTCAGGTCAGTGAGTGATAATTAGAAAGTTTGGATAAAAAGATTTGGAAAAATGGTTATTATTCTTAGCTACCTTTATAAAAATGACCATGTTTTACATTGGGGGCAGGGAGGCACTGTTCTGTTTCCTTCTGATTTCCTTGCTCCATGCTGAAGGACTTTGAGAAGTCAGTGTAGGTTTAAAGGAGTAGCTTTCTCCCTTCACTTGTAAAGCTGTTGACCTAAAGTACACTCACACACCACCCACAGCTCTGGTTATGGCTACATCTTTGAACACAGAACCTCTGTGCAAATGGACCTGACCTTCCCTTGATCCTTTGGCTCTTATCTCTTCATAGTGTAGGATGGATTCTGTTCATATGAATGTTAACAATAAAATTGAAATTTCTTGAGGAAGGTTTAAAGGCTCCCTTCTAGAAGTGGTTTTGGAGAAGGATCATGGAGGCAAAGGGCCTGCCCATCTGACAGGATCTCTCATTAAGACAAATTACTCCCTTAATAAGTTTGACTCACCCAGAATTATAAATGGGCAAAAGTTCCCTGTTGATATTTGTGAGAAATGTTCCAAAGACAATTGCACAAGAAATCAGCATCAGTTGCGGAATGTATCACAGTATTGCCAACAGCAACACAGTAATAACAAAAGGAAAGCATTCAGTGGACCCAATCCTGTACTCCCTAGTCAAGCAAATCCCACTAAAAGCAGGTATCCCTTGGTGTTCTGGAGTAGGGTGGTGGGTGGGTTGACACTGGATATATGATGAGACAGATCCTCAGTTTATTTAAATGGTCATAGCTCCATTACTTCAGTGGTGCTACATCCATACCAGCCAAAGATCTGGCACGAGGTTTCAATGCAGCTATTAAGTCAATTGGGGCCACCGGGCACCACTGTAATACAAATTAATAATTATGATAGGTCTGTTAACTGTTTTTCAAATGTAGACCTGAATTGGCAAGCCTTCCATGTATGGAAATCCCACTGAAGTCAGCAGGAATCCCACACAAAGGGTAAAATCCTGGCCCCATCAAAGTCAAACTTCTGTCCTCACTTTGAAGTCCATTCAAAACTCACCCCCAACCTACATCTTAGATTTCCCCACTCGCACCTTTTGCTCCTCTACTGATGACAGCCTCACTGTCTCCTTCACATCCTCCTCATGCTCATCCTTTGTGCCGCCTTCCATATTGTCCCCTATGCCTCTACTACCCAGTGTGCCAAGTCCTTCCCTGCTTCTCATTCAAATCTCCCCTAAAGACTCAGTTCTTCTAGGAGATCTGGTATTGCAAAGGGGAAAAAAAAAATAAGAGGAAAAAACTCTCTGGAAGGTAAATCCTTCTGATGCGTCTCCCAGTGTCTGGAGTGATGTCCTTCCTGTGTTAATTTTTGAGATTGTAAACTCATTGGGGCAGGCAGTTGGCTTGCTATCTGTATTTATACGGCACCAAGCATACTATCAGTGCTTAATAAAATGACACTCTTTGGCAAAACTCCCATGGACTGCAGTGGGGTCAGGATTTCACTCATGGGCACCCATTTTTTATCAATCCACTTTGTCTCCACCCACGCTTCCTTCAAGTCCCTCATTAAGACCCACTTCTACAAACAAGCCTACAGACTCTAGTGTCCCCTAGAAGGCAATATAACCTCACCTCCTCCCCATTTAAATAGTTTTAAATCAAAACAGAACTCCCTGGGGAAAAGACCATGAATTTTACGTGTCATTGATACATACAGAGGAACAAGGTGGGCGAGGTAATCTCTTTTTATTTTTACCTCACCCACCTTGTCTGTCTAATAAATCTGAGGTCAACACAGCTACAACAATGTAGAGCGCACAGTCTGGATACTATGGTCACGGGAGCCACATAAGTACACAGGTGATAAATAATAATTGTGATATGAAACTAGTTACCATGTAAATGCTAATTTATCATCTACAAATGGCTTTTAATTGCTTTGCTGTAGTGGGTCGTCTACGCACTTTGCTTCCAGAGTCTGTTTTGCTTCTTCACTTGAACTGAAAGAGAAAAATGTTAATGCTTTAAGCTATATCACATATTTTTAAGGGGTTAGAGGTATCAGTGACTTTTATCCTATTAATCTGTATTAGACAGCGTAAACATAGAACACAAGTGTAAATATATTGGATGAAATTTTCAGAAGAGATTAGTGATTTTGACTAGTGCTTCAGTTTTTGGATATCTGACTTGAGATACCTTGAAGGGGATCTAATTTTCTGTTTTTCAAAGGGCAAGTGCTCAGCAGTTTAAATATTTGCTCACTCCCATGCAGTTTCATCTTATTATAATATTATCTATCTATTTCCCAATATATGCTGATCACATTCTGTGTAGGGACACAGTTATGGTGCTGTATACCTTCTTGTTCCATTACACAAGGAATAGCCCTGGACGGGCACAAAATAATAACATACAATGAGTTTAGGGTAATCACATTCTCTTGTCTCTGCTTATGAATCAAGTCCTCACAAGCTCCCCATGGAAACCTAGGCATTCCTTTTATGGTCACAAAGGGATACTTAATTATGCACATATATGTGTTCTTGTACGGCTCTAATAACAGTGTAAGAGTCACTTGAGCAGTAGATTTGATTTTATGAACCAAGAGGATAAAACGTAAGCTCTGTAGTGCACATTGAAACTGAATCTTTTTCATTCTTCCTTATTTTATTTTAGTTAATATTGCCCTTAAACTTTGAATTATCCTGGAAGTATTAAGGCTCGTTAACTTTGTTTCAGCTTGCACTTAATCGGATGTCTTTTGTAACAAATATGAATCACCTGAATGCTTCAGCCTAAATGTTTAATAAAAGTCCTGGTGTTACATTCCAGGGTTCAGTCAGAAGAAAGGTGATGGAGATTGTTGTCATACTTACAGGACTAGCTGCACCTTTGACGCCTCTCTAAGTGCACCCTCAACTGGTGTTAGGCCTCATGCCTTTACCTTTTCTGGTGGAATCATGACATTCTCCAATTTAGACAGGATCTTGGGCTACAAAATCCTGTGATTCAACTGTGCTTACCCAGCAGGTCTGACAAGGCTCAATACCTGAGATTTTTCCCTGTGCAAGCTTGTGATGAGTGGATTACAATGACTCATCAAAGCCTTCCTAAAACAAAAGTATTGTTTATTTATGTAATCATAGGAACAGCACATTAAAAGGATTTTAAAACAACAGACAATCTACATGCATGTCGGTCTCACATAGAGTCTCCGGATGTGGCCCCTGTAGGTCTAACTACCTCCTGACTCCCACTTTGCAGGCTCTAGGTTCTCAGGCCAGGTCTCTACTAAGCAGTTAAATTAATCCAGCTACATCGCTCAGGGGTGTGAAAAATCCATACTGCTGAGTGTTGTAGGTAATCCAGCCTAATACCTAGTGTAACCAGCGCAAGGCTAGTGGAAGAGTACTTCGGTCAACCTAGCTACAGCCTCTGAGGGAGGTGGATTAACTACAAGTGACAGGAGAACATTTAGTGACTACACTAAAGTGCTTACAGCTGTAGCAGGTTAAGTGTAGAAGAGAAGTTTTTGAAGTGTAGAAGAGAAGTGTCTCTCTTTAAATCCTGTGAGGTCTTTTATTCCCCACCTCATCCCCGCAACAACTGGAGTCTCTCTGGGGGAAACCTGCCTGGCAGCTCCAGCAGGGAGCCAAGCCAAAACATCAAAGTGAATGATTGTTGTATTGTCTCTCAAGTGTTTGCAGAGAAGGGTACATCTGGATAACCTCCCTCTTCCTAGGTACATTTCCTGACAGTGCCGCTATTCAATAAACTCCTTATATGTACACCATAAGCATCACAATAACCAGATCAACTCATAATATTCATAAATGAGTACAGGCAACTCCAAATTCATCTCAGGGCTTTTTCCAATTTAGCTTGTAGAAGAGGATTTTCAAAAGGAGAAAAGTTGAACTGTTCCTCTGAAGCTAAGGATGAGGCCATTAGATGGCCCTAACTAGGTTCTCCTTGCTTCTAAGTCACCTTCTTATTAGTGATGATGAAAAAAAATTGGCACTGGAGTACTTCACTGGTGACTGATGCAAGTTTTAGAGCAACATTTAACTAACAGCAAGAAAAAATTATAAAGTAAACTATTTCCACTGCTGCTGGGTAATCTACATTGGCTGTGTTCTCTGTCTCAGTTTATGCAGCTAGCTCCTTGGGCCATATGTGAAAGTCTGTGAGAATCAACAGGATGTGTGGCACTGGCACTCCATGGCATCCTGTAAGATGTGTGGCAACTCTAAACATCCTTCTGAAGTTTAACTCTTTGGAGTCCAACTCCCTTTTAAAAAGAATGTTTTGACTGACATAACAGTAATGGCATCTTTTCTGTTATGACAGCACTATGGGTACGTCCTCACTACCGCAGGTAGCTGTCGACCTTTTAGCGATTGAAACCGATCGCCAGCGCTGCCCCCTCGACTCCGTAACTCCAGCTTGACGCGAGGCGTAAGCTGGAGTCGACGGCGGAGCGCACCGCCGACTGCCGCCGCCATGAGGACGGTAGGTAAATCGGCTGCAGATACGCTGACTTCAGCTATGTGATTCACGTAGCTGAAGTTGCATATCTGCAGTCGATCCCCCCCGAGTGAAGACCAGCCCTATGACTCTCAATCAGTCTTCTTCCCCCATGCTGCCTTCCCCTCATTCCCTCTCTTTACTCGCCCTCACTGCTCATTCATTCCTTATCTCACATTCATTATCACTTCCTTTCACCGTCCCTCTCCTTTTTTCTCCTCCTCTTTTCTTTCCCATCCCACTCAGTCTCTACCTCAATACCATCTTGTTGTATCACCTTGGAGGCCTAGTCTACACTTGCAAGTGAAGTGAGGTTGACATAGTTTCATTGGTTAGAGCTGTGAAAAAAAACACACCACTGACTGGTGAAGTTATGCTGACCTAAGCCCCAGAATAAACTCAGCTGTGTCTACACTCTGGGTAATGCTGGCAAAGTTATGGAATTGTAGCTGTGCCAGCATAGTTTCCGTAGTGTAGACATACCCTACTCTTCTCCTTTTCCAACCTCTACCATCCTATTAATTATATACATTATTTATATGTTAGACACTTTACAGACATATAAAAAAGCTTTATTCCTGTCACAAAAAGCAGGGAAGAGGAAAGGAGGCCACAAGAGAGAGTGTGAATCAACTCTGAAGTGCAGCACATTTGTTGTAGTTCCATGATTTTTGCTTTTAAGTTTGATTCAAATAAATTATCTCTTTTGTTGCCTTTGATTGGCTCCATTACACCTCCCTGGGCTAGCTGACCCACTCCTTCCTTCACAGGCCTCCTGCTTGCAGACAGGAAACTTTTTTGTCTTTGTGTCTTTGGTTTTCTGTTCTTGAAGAAAGAAATCTCTAAGGCCATGGTTACACTGGCACTTTATAGCGCTATAAAGCCCCTACGAGCGCTATAACCTACTCTCCGTCCACACTGGCAAGGCACTAATAGCGCTATAACTGCGGAGTTATAGCGCTATTATAAATCCACCTCCTCATGGGGAATAAGGGCTATAGTGCACCTGCTGTAGCGCTACAGGAAGAATGTGGACACCCACTGCGTATTAATTGGCCTCCAGCCTGTCCCATAATTCCCGTTCGAGCCACTCTGGTCATCACTTGCAAACTCTTTTGTCCTGTCCTCAGGTGACCACACGTCAGACCCGCCCTTTAAAGTTCCAGGGAAATTTGAAAATCCCCTTCCTGTTTGCTCCAGCCAAGCGTGGCGTGCTCTCAGGGAACCCTTGCAAGTGATCATTCTCATTGATCAGATTGATTGCGTGGCGTGGTCTCAGGGAATCCTTGCAGGTGATCATTCAGATTGATCATCATGACTCCACGTGCCATGCCTCCTCGCAATAGGCGATCCCCAGCATGGAGCAATAGTGAGGTGCTGGACCTCATCAGCTGCTGGGGGGAAGAGGCTGTTCAGTCTCAGCTGCGGTCTAGCCGCAGGAATTTTGACACCTATGGGCAGATATCACGGGCCTTGGCAGAAAGAGGCCATGAGCGGGACACTCTGCAGTGCCGTGTTAAGGTAAAGGAGCTTAGGAATGCGTATCGCAAAGCCCGCGAGGCAAACGGCCGCTCCGGGGCAGCCCCGGTGACTTGCAGATTTTATAAGGAGCTGCACGCGATACTTGGTGGTGATCCCACGGTCACTCCATCGACCACCACGGACACTTCCCAGCCCACCAGTGAAGGGGGGGGTGAGGAGGAGGACGAAGAGCAGGAGGATGAAGAAGAGGAGGAGGATGAGGACGAGGCAGCAGCGATCCAGGGCACGGAGGAGTCCCTGGACGCATGCAGCCAGGAGCTCTTCTCAAGCCAGGAGGGCAGCCAGCCACAGCGTCCGGCGGTTGCAGGGGCCAGCTCAGCAGCGGATTGCGGAGGTAAAGCTGCTTTTCTATGGGGAAGGCTGGCAGCTTGGGGTGGAAAGGGATGAGGGGGGCATTCCACCTGGTGCTCTGTTCAAGCCAGGAGGAGGGCAGGGGGGCATGCAGCCAGGAGCTCTCCTCTAAAGCCAGGAGGAGGGCGGACAGCCACAGCGTCCGGCAGTTGCAGGGGCCAGCTCAGCAGTGCATTGCGGCGGTAAAGCTGCTTTTCTATGGGGAAGGCAGGCAGCTTGGGGTGGAAGGGGATGCTTGCATGCTTGCCTACATGTGGAATAGTGCATTGATGTAGTCTATCACCTCGCGGTAGTCATCATCAGTAATCTCTTCAAAGGCCTCAAAAAGAGCACTTGCAATGCGCCTGCGCAGGTTTCCCGGGAGAGCCAGCGTGGTCCCCGTCCCGGTCACGGTCACTAGTCCCTGCCACTGTGCTACAATCGGTGGGGGGAGCATTGCTGCACATAGGCACGCTGCATATGGCCCTGGGCGGAAGCCGCATCTTAATAAAATCCCTTCCCTTTGCTCTTCAGTGACTCGAAGCAACGAGATATCTTCCAGGACAAACACCTACGGAGAATGTTGGAACAGTGTTCAGAGTAGGGCTCCTGCCACTTCCCGGCACTCCACCCCC
>ML677332.1:67895137-67916601 GCA_007922305.1 Dermatemys mawii
CAGCTTTTCAGGGCAGGGAAGAAATCCTTCCCCCTGCCTGCTGCTCACACTGTGGCTCCTGCAACGTACCGGCACTCCCCACCCCCTCCCCCGCCACAGCTTCTCAGGGCAGGGAAAAAATCATTTCCCTTGCCTCTGGAGTCCAATCACCATGGCAGGGGCTCCGTTGCTGTATCTGTGCTGTCTGCGGGACAGGCAAACGGGGAATGCGGGGGAATGATAGGCATGTCTGCTCTTTACAAGGGAACCACTGTGAAATGTATCTTTTTATTTTAGAAGGGTCGTCCTTCACCCCTTCGCCATCGCTCTTATCAACAGCTGAGAGGCTCAGGCGACTGAGGAAGCGGCCACGAAGGAGCAAAGAGGATCTTGTACAGCAAGTAATGCAACAGGCTGTAACGGAGAATCGAGTTGCACAGAGGTGGAGGGAGAATGAGAGCAAGTTGAGGGAGAAGGCGCAGAAGGAGAACGCGATTCACCGCCGGAAAAGCACCGACAAGCTGCTCTCATTACTGCAGCTTCAATTGCAGAGTATGCAGCGGCTTGTCACCCTTCAGGAGCAGAAGCTCCGCACCCACCACCCCAATTATCGTTTGCCCCAACTCCCTTCCCCTTCCTTGCCTCTGTACCCTCCAGGCCAGTATCATCAGCCAAATGGTTATCACCATCCACAGCTGCCTCCAACCCCTCTGTCTTCACCGGACAACCCCCAGACCCCAGACCATTATCCACTGCAGTCTACCCCTAATAACATGCCTTACTGGCCACCGCAAATGAGGTTTGGGGGACATGGCCAGTTTGAGGGCACTGGAGACTCAGAGACCCGGACATACTCCGATCTCTGACTGACCCCACGACACCCCCATTGCACCTCCCCTGCCTTCCCCCTCACATGCATCACAATATTTTCTTTCAGCAACCGAAGTACCTGTTCAATAAATGAATTGTCTTCTTAATAAATGGGTTTTTTTTATTAAGTGTACATACATTATTACAGGCTACAGAAAAGCAAATGCCTGTTCCTGTTAAAAGAATGCTCCCTCCCTCCCTCCCTCCCTCCATCTGCACCTCACTTCAGAACTGGCTTTCAGCCTCAAAATGCTCCCTCAAGGCTTCCCTGATCCTAACAGCCTCGCGCTGGTCCCCTCCATGAACCCTGCTCTCTGGCTGGGCATATGTGGCCTCCAGGCGTTGAACCTCAGAGGACCATGCCTGAGTGAAGCCTTCGCCCTTCCGCTCACAAAGATTATGTAGGGCACAGCATGCGGAAATAACCGCGGAGATACTACCCTCGGCCAAATCTAGCCTCCCATAAAGACAACGCCAGCGCGCCTTCAGACGCCCAAAAGCACACTCCACAGTCATTCGACAACGGCTAAGCCTGTAGTTGAACCTTTCCTGACTGCTGTCCAGGCTCCCTGTGTACGGTTTCATGAGCCAGGGCATTAAAGGGTAAGCAGGGTCACCAAGAATCACTATGGGCATTTCCACTTCCCCCACGGGGATCCTCTGGTCTGGGAAAAAAGTCCCGGCTTGCAGCTTCATGAACAGGCCGGTGTTGCGGAAGATGCGTGCGTCATGCACCTTTCCAGACCAGCCAGCGTTAATGTCAGTAAAACGCCCACGGTGATCCACAAGCGCCTGGAGAACCATGGAGAAGTACCCCTTTCGGTTAACGTACTCCTCAGCTAGGTGGGCGGGCGCGAGAATGGGTATATGGGTCCCATCTATCGCCCCACCACAGTTAGGGAAACCCATTTCTTCAAAGCCAGCCACGATGTCATGCACGTTATCCAGAGTCACGATTTTTCGTAGCAGGATGCGATTGATGGCCCTGCACACTTGCATCAGCACAACTCCAACGGTCGACTTTCCAACCCCAAACTGGTTGGCCACCGATCGGTAGCTGTCTGGGGTAGCCAGCTTCCAGATCGCGATAGCCACCCGCTTCTCCACCGGGAGGGCAGCTCTCAGTCTGGTGTCCTTGCGCCGCAGGGCAGGGGCGAGTTCAGCACACAGTCCCATGAAAGTGGCTTTTCTCATTCGAAAGTTTTGCAGCCACTGCTCGTCGTCCCAGACTTGCATGACGATGCGATCCCACCACTCTGTGCTCGTTTCCCGTGCCCAGAAGCGGCGTTCAACAGCCGTGAGCATGTCCGTTAATGAGACAAGCAGCTTTGTGTCGAATGCATTCACCGCTTCGATCTCGTCTTCAGAATCATCACTGTCATCCTGCATGTCAAGGAATAACTCTACTGCACACAGAGATGTGCTGGCGACAGTCGTCAGCATGTCCCTCAGCAGTTCTGGATTCATTGCAGCACTCGACAATGGAAGACGGAGCGTGCCTTGCTGAAACCCTTGAAAGATGGCGCCGGAGGTGGAAGGAAACACAGGGATTGCTGGGATATGCCAAAAAGCATCATGGGTAGTTCAAACAGGATATAGAATGCCCCGCAAGTGACGCCCCCCCTACCACAAGCCATTGCGCCAGATCAGGAAGAGGTGTACTGTGGGATACCTGCCCTAATGCGCTGCTCTTAATGCCGTATTAACTGCCGCAAATGTGGCCATGCTATAGCGCTGGAGCAGCTCAGTGTGGACATACAATAGCGCTATTATTATTGCTGTATAAGGCGAGCGCTATAAGCAATAGCGCTATAATTTTGTAAGTGTAACCATACCCTTAGTCATCATTCAGTCTGAATGCCTGGTGAAGTTGTGATGGTGTAATTAAGAAGAGACTCTGAAACAGATCCTCAAAGGCAATTAGGTGCCTAATTCCATTAAAATCAGTAGGAACAAGACACCTAAATACCTTCTGAGGATCCAGTTGGTAGTCCTATGGCTGTTTTGACTCAGGGCTTCTCTGCACTTACAGCACTGCAGTGGTGCAGCTGTGCCACAGTAGTGCTTAGTTAAGATCCTACTACAGCACTCCCCCTCCCCAGTGAGTGGTAGCTATGTCAATGGGAGAAGCCCTCTCATCATCCTAGAACTGTTTACACTGCGGTTTAGGTTGGTATAAATACATCACTCAATCCACACCCCAGAGCAACATAGTTATGCCAACTAGTATAGACCAAGCCTTAGTATGGACTGAAAGACCTGGCCCCAAATTTCCTCTTAATCTTTCTCTCTCACCTGCCAAAGTTTATGCTCTGTTTCATTAATTTCACTGAGGCTGATATTTGTAATACAGTATTTACAGGATCATAGTTAATTGTGTATAGGTACTTATTAACTAAAACACTGAGCTTTACCAGGAGGGTTTTTTTTCTTGTGTAGGCCAAGAAATTTCTGTTTCTAATAAAGACAACCCACTTTATTATGCTACGGTTATTCCTGAGAAAACAAAAACTAGAAATTTTATTGGGATAAATGAAAGACCATGATCAAATTATCTTGCAAATTAGCTTTATGAATATCTCATTAAATAATGTAAGCCATAACAATGTAGTTAATTAGAAAATAGTACTATTTTGCGAAATGTTTGCTTTTTTTGCTTAAATGTTTATGCTGTTAGGGTAGCCCATCTGGTTTAGATTGTAGAATGGAAATCACAAGACTTACCCACCATTCCCTGACTTTTAATTCTGGAAAAGACTTGAAGTACTTTGGCAACATAATATGTTTCCCTGCCTTCTATGGAAAAAAATATCTACAACTTTAGAGTAAATTAAAATAGACAACTGAACAATTGCTACACATGAGCCCATGCTGCAAACTTGAGGGATGAAAAAGGGTTGGTTCAGACTATTATAAATAAATAGGATCCAGATGTGTAATTTAGGTCTGGACCTGGTTTGGAGTCTGAACTCTATGAAGTTCAGGGGTATCTGGATCTGGGGGTTTGGCTGGGGTCTGTCTCTAATCATTTCCAATCCAGTATATATAATATAATGATAGCTTTATTTCTTTATGCATTTTAAATAAATAAAAAATAATAATATGCCCTGGGATTGCAAGCTCACTACACATTTTACCATCTATTTTAGGTACATATATGACCCTCATTACTCTAGTATCTGAGCATCTAATAATCATTAATGTATTTATCCTCACAGCACTCCACTGAGGTAGGGAAGTGATATTCTTCCCAATTTACAGATGGGAAACTGAGGCAGAAAAGGATTAAGTGACTTGCCCAATGTCACACAGGACGTTTGTGACGACACTGGAAATTGAGCATAGGTATCCAAACTCTGAGACTGTGTCCTAACCACTGAGCCATCCCTTTCCCTAAAACTGAATTAAATGATCACCGAATTCAGTAACAACAACAACTACTACCGATATTTGGTGCTGAAATAGCACTGTCTTCTAAAAGTTTCTAAGTTCTTCACATAGGTGGGCTTGTATCTTTATTCCCCTTTGCAGATGGTGAACACAAAGCCCAGAAAGTTTATGTGAAAGTGACATACCCACAGTCAAAAAGCACAAACAAGCTGCTGAGTCAGGATGAGAACCCAGGTTGCAAAGTGCTTTTTGATCCTTGGATGGAAGACAATCTAGAAGGGTAAAGTATTATCAAAAATATTAATTATTCAAAATGTTGATAAACCTTGGGGAAGGATCTATCTATACCTATCTACCAGTTCTCTCTGTCCTTCTGGTAAATATTTTGAGTCTATCAAGTACATTTGTATAGAGCAGGAGCAAGTTGTCATTTACTCATTTTCAAATAACTGAGGTGGCCACTCATTTTCATTCCTAAGTGACCACTGTGACACTTTGTACCTCAGAGTAGTACCCTGGAACCCCCATATTCATCACATTGATATGATTATGATATGTTTTATACAAAGTATACCTCGTGAAGTATCTTTTTAAAAGTCTCACTCTGTTGAATATCAATATCCTGTTGGATTGTAGATACTATCTTGTATGTGAAGTTATGAAGTATTTCTACATGTAATACTGAAATATATTGTGAGGTTGGGAACACCCACAACCTGCCTTTCAGGTACAAAGAAGTAGCCATCAACAGCCAGCTAGCGTTAATGGCTCATCAGCACTCATCAAAAAAAAAAAATCCACTATCCTAGAGATTTCTTGGAGGAGGCACATATGCCATGGTGGTCAACTAAGGGTATGGTTACACTTACAGGATTATAGCGCTATTGGTTATAGCGGTCCCCTTATACAGCAACATGTATAGCGCTATTGTATGTCCACACCGAGACACGCCAGCGGTATAGCATGGCCACTTTTGCGGCACTTCATGCGGCATTAAGAGCAGCGCATTAGGGCATGTATCCCACAGTACACCTCTTCCTGATCTGGCGCAATGCCTTGTGGTAGGGGAGCGTCACTTGCGGGGCATTCTGCATCCTGTTCCAACTACCCATGATGCTTCGTGGCATATCCCAGCAAGCCGTGTGTTTCCGTCCACCTCAGGCGCCATCTTTCAACAGTTTCAGCAAAGCGCGCTCCGTCCTTCATTTTCGTGTGCCGCAATGAATCCACAACTGCTGAGGGACGCGCTGACGACTGTCGCCAGCACATCTCTGTGTGCAGTGGAGTTAATCCTTGACGTGCAGGATGACAGTGATGAGTCTGAAGACGAGATCGAAGTGGTGAACGCGTTTGACACGAAGCTTCTTGTGTCATTAACGGACGTGCTCACGACCGTGGAACACCGCTTCTGGGCACGGGACACGAGCACTGAGTGGTGGGATCGCATCGTCATGCAAGTCTGGGACGACGAGCAGTGGCTGCAAAACTTTCGCATGAGAAAAGCCACTTTCATGGCACGGTGTGCTGAACTCACCCCCGCCCTGCAGTGCAAGGACACCAGATTGAGAGCTGCCCTCCCGGTGGAGAAGCAAGTGGCTATCGCAATCTGGAAGCTGGCCACCCCAGACAACTACCGATCGGTGGCCAACCAGTTTGGGGTTGGAAAGTCGGCCGTTGGAGTTGTGCTGATGCAAGTGTGCAGGGCCATTAATCGCATCCTGCTACGAAAAATCGTGACTCTGGGTAACGTGCATGACATTGTTGCTGACTTTGAAGAAATGGGTTTCCCTAACTGTGGAGGGACGATAGATGGGACCCATAAACCTATTCTGGTGCCCCCCCCCAGCAGACAAGTACGTTAACCGAAAGGGGTACTTCTCCATGGTTCTCCAGGCGCTTGTGAATCACCACGGGCATTTTACTGACATTAACGCGGGCTGGTCTGGAAAGGTGCATGACGCACGCATCTTCTGCAACACCAGCCTGTTCACGAAGCTGCAAGCCGGGACTTTTTCCCCAGACCAGCGGATCCCCGTGGGGGAAGTCGAAATGCCCCTCGTGATTCTTGGCGACCCCGCTTACCCTTTAATGCCCTGGCTCATGAAACCCTACACAGGAAGCCTGGACAGCAGCCAGGAAAGGTTCAATTACACGCTTAGCCGGTGTTGAATGACTGTGGAGTGTGCTTTTGGGCATCTCAAAGCGCACTGGCGCTGTCTTTATGGGAGGCTGGACTTGGCTGAGGGAAGTATCTCTGCGGTTATTTCCGCATGCTGTGCCCTACATAATCTTTCTGAGCGGAAGGGCGAAGGCTTCACTCAGGCATGGTCCTCGGAGGTTCAACGCCTGGAGGCCACATACGCACAGCCAGAGAGCAGGGTTCATGGAGGGGCCCAGCGCGAGGCTGTTAGGATCAGGGATGCCTTGAGGGAGCATTTTGAGACTGAAAGCCAGTTCTAAAGGGAGCTGCAGAGGGAGGGAGGGAGGGAATATGCATTCTTTTAATAGGAACAGTCATTTGCTTTTCTGTAGCCTGTAATAATCTATGTACACTGAATAAAGAAACCCATTTATTAAGAAGACAATTCATTTATTGAACAGCTACTTCGGTTGCTGAAAGAAAATATTTTGATGCATGTGAGGGGAAAGTGGGGGGAGGTGCAATTGGGGTGGGATGGGGTCAGTCAGAGATTGGAATATGTCCAGATCTCCGAGTCTCCAGTGCCCTCACAGTTGCCGTGTCCCCTGAACCCCATTTGCGGAGGGCAATAAGGTATGGTATCAGGGGTTGACTGCAGTGGATAAGGATCCTGGGTTTGGGAGTTGTTCGGTGAAGACAGAAGGGTTGGAGGCAGCTGTGGATGGTGATAACCATATAGCTGATGATAGTGGCCTGGAGGGTACAGAGGGCCAGAAGGGGAAGGGTTTGGGGGCAAATCATAAAGGGGGTGGACAGCGCGGTGCTTCTCCTCCTGAAGGGTGGCAATCCACTGCATAGTCTCCAGTTGAAGCTGCAGTATTCAAAGCAGCTTATCAGTGCTTTTCCGCCGGTGAATCACATTGTCCTGCCGCGCCTTCTCCCTCAACTTGCTCTGGTCCTCCCTCCACCTCTGTGCAATTCGATTCTCCATTACAGCCTGTTGCATTACTTGCTGTACTAGATCCTCTTTGCTCTTTCGTGGCCTCTTCCTCAGTCGCCTCAGCCTGTCAGCTGTTGATAACAGCGATGGCACAGGGCTCAAGGTCGATGGTTCTAAAAGAAAAAGATACATGCAGCAGTGGCTCCCTTGTAAACAGCAGACATGCCTATGATTCCCCCGCGTCCCCTGTTTGCTTGTCCCTCAGAGAGCACACAGACAACAACGGAGCCCCTGCCATGGTGAGTCCTCTCCAGAGGCAGGGGAAATGATTGTTTCCCTGCTGTGCTGTGCTGTGGTGGAGGGGGGTGGGGTGGGAGTGCCAGGAGCCTTACTCTCAACACTGTCCCAATATTCTCCGTAGGTGTTAGTCCTGGAAGATATCTTGCTGCTGCGGGTCACAGAGGAAGAAAGGGAGGGGATTCAAATAAGATGCGGCTTCCGCCGAAGGCCATATGCAGCTTGCCTCTGTGCAGCAATGCTCCCCCCACCATTGTAGCATAGTGGCGGGGACTAGTGACCGTGACCAGGATGGGGGCCATGCTGGCTCTCCTGGGAAACCTGCACAGGCTCATTGCAAGTGCTCTTATTGAGACCTTTGAAGAGATTACTGATGGCAATTACCGCGATGTGATAGACTACATCAGTGCACTATTCCACATGTAGGCAAGCATGCAAGCATCCCTTTCCACCCCAAGCTGCCTGTCTTCCCAATAGAAAAGCAGCTTTACCTCCACAATCCGCTGCTGTACTGCCCCCTGCAACCGCCGGATGCTGCAGCTGGCTGCCCTCCTCCTGGCTTGAGAAGAGCTCCTGGCTGCATGCGTCCAGGGACTCCTCTGTGCCCTGGGTCGCTGCCACCTCCTCCTCCTCCTCTTCTTCATCCTCCTCCTCTTCGTCTACCTCCTCACCTCCCCCTTCGCTGGTGGGCTGGGAAGTGTCCATGGTGGTCAATGGAGTGACCATAGGATCACCACCAAGTATTGTGTGCAGCTCCTTATAAAATCTACAAGTCATTGGGGCTGCCCCGGAGCGGCCGTTTGCCTCGCGGGCTTTGCGATACGCATTCCTAAGCTCCTTTACCTTAAGATGGCACTGCAGAGTGTCCCACTCATGGCCTCTTTCCGCCAAGGCCTGTGATATTTGCCCATAGGTATCAAAATTCCTGAGGCTAGATCGTAGCTGAGACTGAACAGCTTCTTCCCCCCAACAGCTGATGAGGTCCAGCACCTCACTATTGCTCCATGCTAGGGATCGCCTATTGCGAGGAGGCATGGCATGTGGAGTCATGATCAAGCAGAATGATCACCTGCAAGGATTCCCTGAGAGCACGCCACGCTTGGCTGGAGCAAACAGGAAGGGGATTTTCAAATTTCCCTGGAACTTTAAAGGGTGGGTCTGACGTGTGGTCACTTGAGGACAGGACAAAAGAGTTTGCAAGTGATGACCAGAGTGGCTCGAACGGGAATTATGGGACGGGCTGGAGGCCAATTAATGTGCAGTGGGTGTCCACATTCTCGCTGTAGCGCTACAGCCCTTATTCCTCATGCGGAGGTGGATTACCAGGGGCGCTATAACTCTGCGGTTATAGCGCTCTATGTGCCTTGCCAGTGTGGATGGGTAGGAGGTTATAGCGCTCGTAGGGGCTTTATAGCGCTATAAAGTGCCAGTGTAACCATGGCCTAAACCATGTCAAAGCAAAGATCTTTCCAGCAAGCTGAAGAAAATATAAAAGAGAGACAGTAACTTCATCACTTGGCTTCCCTCTCCTCCTTCCTCCCCACAGTCTCAACACCTGGAAGAAAAATACTTTGAACTGGGGAAGTGTGGTCTCAGGCTGGAAAAGAATCCTAGTCTGTGTATTGAGGAATTGTGACCTGCTTGTACCATCTGTCAGAGTGAGAAAAGCTGTTTGATTCAGCTCTTGCTAAAAATTTAAGATTTAGCATGCATGTTTACTTTTTACTTTCTTAAGGTAACTATCTATCTGACCTATATGGCTACCACTTACAATCACTTAAAATCTGTGTTTCTGTAGTTAATACATGAGGGCTGTCAATTAATCACAGTTAACTCATTTGATTAACTCAAAAAAATTAATTGCGATTAATTGCAGTTTTAATAGCACTGTTAAATAATAGAAGGCCAATAGAAATTAATTAAATATTTTGGATTTTTTCCTACATTTTCATATTTATTGCTTTCTGTGTTGTAACTGAACTCAAAGTGTATATTATATTTGCTTACAAATATTTGCACTGTAAAAATGTTAAACAAAAGAAAAAGTATTTTTCAATTCACCTCATACAAGTACTGTAATGCAATCTCTTTGTCGTGAAAGTGCAGCTTACAAATATAGATTTTTTTTGTTACATGACTGCAGTCAAAAACAAAACAATGTAAAACTTCAGAGCCTACAAGTCCACTCTGTCCTACTTCTTGTTCAGCCAACTGCTAAGACAAACAAGATTGTTTACATTTAAGAGAGATAATGCTGCCCTCTTCTTATTTACAGTGTCACCAGAAAGTGAGAACTGGTATTTTCATGAAACTTTTGTAGCCAGCATTGCAAGGTATTTACATGCCAGATATACTAACCATACGTATGCCCCTTCATGCTTCAGCAACCATTCCAGAGGACATGCTTCCATGCTGATGATGCTCAATAAAAAAATAAGAGTTAATTAAATTTCTGACTGAACTCCTTGGGGTAGAAGTGTATGTCTCTGTCTCTGTTTTATCCACATTCTGACATATATTTCTGACCGCCCTATAATAAACTTGTTTAATATTTTACCAAAAACAGTGTGTTTTGGTTGAAGTGCTTGGGAAATCTCAGCTTAGTTTATAAAGTCTCGTGCAGGGATCAGCAACCTTTGGCATGCAGCATGCCAGGGTAAACCACCTGGTTTGTTTACCTGCCACATCCACAGATTTGCCCATGGTGGCTCCCATTGGCTGATTACAGCTCCAACTGGCTGCAGTTCACCACTCCAGGCCAATGGGGGCTGCGGGAAGTGGCGTGGGCTAAGGGATGTGCTGACCGCCGCTTCCCGCAGCCCCTATTGGCCTGGAGTGGCGAACTGCAGCCAGTCACAGCTACGATCGGCCGAACCTGCGGATACAGCAAGTAATGAAACCGGCCCGGCCCGGCAGGGGGCTGACCTTGGCAGGCCGTGTGCCAAAGGTTGCCAATCCCTGGTCTAGTGTGTGTCCATTCCACACTGACAGACTGACAAAATACTTAATGAACTTACACTGGCCAGGCTTCTGACCAGTGCAAGATGGTCCAGTTCTGGGATGCAAGGCTGGGGAGAACTGGCTGGCGCCTCCAGCAGATTGGCCCTAGACTAAATGGTGCCCAGGTAAGGAACATCTTTGGCGTCCCCTGCCCCTCCATTTTGTAAACTTTGGAATGCCTTGCAGCACAGGTTCTCAACCTTTTTCTTTCTGAAGCTCCCCCAGCATGCTACAAAAACTCCACAACCCACCATATCACAACAACTATTTTTCTGCATATAAAAGCCAGAGCCAACATTAGGGGGTAGCAATCAGGGCAACTGCCCAGGCCCACCCCCCACACCAGAGGGGATCCTGTAAAGCTTAGTTGCTCAGGCTTCAGTGTTAGCCTCAGGTGGTGGGGCTTGGGGCCCTGGGCTTCAGCCCCATATCCTGTGTCTTTGTCTTTCTGCCCTGGGCCCCAGAAAGTCTAATGCCAGCCCTGAAACCTGCTCGTGGCCCCCTGGACAGTGGGCCCCGGACCACTGGCTGAGAACTGATGCCTTACAGTACCTCAAACCGAGCAACCCCCAAATTCAGCATGTCCCTAAATTCAGGTTTGAGCCTCCCTATTTATGGCTTAAGAGTTACTGAGAGATTGTTCATGTAACACAGTTGGGTGTGTCCCTGCCTGTGGATGTCTGTGTAGTGCAGTGCCTGTAAGAGGTTTGTAGTTTGACATCAGCATCACAGTGTGAGAGGCAGTCCAGACTCGTGGTTTGAAGGGTTCAGCAGTCCCTCAGTCCAGGTTGCACCCCAGGGGACTCTGTGATAAATGAAGTGGAGGTGGCTCCCTTTTATGGACACCCAGCCAGCCGGTAAGCTATAAAATTCCTCTTGGTAGTTGTTCTCTACTTGCTCTACCTGTAAAGGTTAACAAGCCCCCAGGTAAAGAAAAGGAAGTGGACACCTGACCAAAAGAGCCAAAGGGAAGGTAAAACTTTTTCAAATTGGGAAAATACTTCCCCTTTGTTCTGTTGTTCTCTCTGTGCTGTAGGGACATGGAGCAGCACTGCTATAAGCAGGAATGCTGTGTAAAGCTTTAAGCCAGATATGAGAAATAGCAGATCATACCTAGAATTACTTATCTGAAACCCCCCGGGGGGGGGGTGTTGAATAGAGGGCAGGGTACCAGGGGTACAGTTAGGGCAGGGAGTCCCAGGAGGGTGTGGTCAGGGGATAAGGAGCAGGGAGGGTTGGATGGGTGCGGGGTTCTAAGCGGGGCAGGAAGTGGGAGGTAGCGGATAGGGTGTGGGGGCCAGGATGTTTGGAGAGGCACAGCTTTCCTTACGTGGCCCTCCATACAGTTTTGCAACCCCAGTGTGACCCTCAGGCCAAAACGTTTGCCCATTCCTTTTTCTAAACTGATTTTGGTATTAAGCAAGACCTAGGCAGTGGTATAGTTAACCAGAGAAAGCCTCTGAATTCTTAAAGGTCCCCACAGAGAGGAAAACAGAGGTGGGGAACCTACAGAGACACCCTTGGTGAGGAGGGGATACTCAGTAAGCTGCAGTCCTGTTACACTGATGCTAAACCAGACAAATCAACTACAGTAAAAATCTCAAATAAGAGAAATTCTTTAGTGCTGACCTAAAACTAGAGTGCTAATCTGGCAGGTTAAGGAATGTCACCCTACAGGATTGTTTGCAGTGTAGTTGTTGCAGTGTTAGTCCCAAGATATTAGAGAGACAAGGTAGGTGAGGTAATATGTTTTACTGGACCAATTTGGTGAGAGAAGCAAGCTTTCTGCTTTGTGTGGCTTGGAAGATTGTCTCTCTCACCAAAAGAAGTTGGTCCAATAAGAGACACTGCCTCACCCACCTTGTCACCCTACAAGATTGTTACCTGGGTGTTGATCAAAGAATCCAATTAGCTAGCTAGCTAGGATTTCAGCTGCCCCTCTGATACTTGATACTAGAGCACAGTGCAGGAATGCCTGACTAAGGGCGGGTCTTCATTAGTGTGGGGGATTGACTGTAGATACGCAATTTCAGCTACGTTAATAACGTAGCTGAAATTGGCGTATCTACAGCCGACTTACCTGCCGTCCTCACGGCGGCGGCGGTTGGCGGCGCACTCCCCCGTCAACTCCAGCTTGCGCCTTTCGGCAAGCTGGAGTTACGGAGTCAACGGGGGTGCTGCTGGCGATCGATCTCTCACGGCTCTAGTGAAGACAAGCCCGAAGAGACTGCAGGGGGTATTCAGCCATAGTTTTGTAATGCACACAGGGATCAAGTATGCCAGAAGAGGGAGCATATCCCACCAGTTAGGGCATTAGCCTTGGACTTTGGAGACCTGGATTCTCAGCCACAAGCTTGCTCTGTGAGGTTGGGCAAGTCATTCAGCATCTCTGTGCCTCAGGTCTAGGGTGACCAGATGTCCCGATTTTGCGGTATTTTTCTTATATAGGCTCCTATTACCTCCCATGCCTGTCCTGATTTTCCAAACTTGTCATCTGGTCACCCTACTCAGGTCCTCAACCCCAAAATGCCTCACAGAGGGACTGCCTGGATAAATATGTTAAAGACTGAGATGCTCATATACTAGTGTAACATATCCTGTATACGTATCATTGATAAAATATATTGCACTCCATGAGTATGCAGCTTGATCGGAATCTGTTCAAATTTTTACAGCCATCCAATTCCCATTGGGTTCAAAGGCTTAACACATGTATTAGCACAGCTACTCAACCATCAGCTTCATATCATCTCATTTGTATAGCTACCAGTAACTCAATATCTATTCATAAACATTTGGTCTCTTATAGCGACAGACATCGGCTATATGGATTTAAATCCAAAGTCTACATTCAAGAGTGTTTGGCTTTTATACAAGAAATTCAAACTTGTTCCTTCTGCAGCTACTGTATCTCAGAGCCCCTTGCGTGCACTCTGTGTAGTATTTTTGTACTGTACATGGAGTTAATTTTAGTGCTTTAATTTACAATATATGTTCAGTATACCTGGTTTTACAGTTGTTATGGGAACCATAACTCTGAATTGCTTGACTTTTGTTCAGGCAAAATCTCAGCATAGCACTAAAGTAGCTTTTTGTGTTTTCCTTCTGTGTGCTGGGATGTGGTTTGGGTGCTCACCTCTTTTGGCTATCCCAGACTTTGGTTTGTGGCAGTTAGTCAGCTCGTTGTTACTTTGGGAGTAGAGATCAGGTAAGTTTCAGACACTGGCAGTGGGGTTAAATGTTGGTCACTCTGGGTGGCTTTGCAAAGTCTATTTAAGTAAATAATACTGTTATTCTTTTGACTCAGGCAGTTTGCCAATTTTTGGGGTCTAGCAGGTTGTTTCTGTTGGGGGAATAAGTTGATGATAAAGTCAGGTATTTCTTTGATGCAATCCTGCTTATTTACAAAAATTGTACAAAATCCTGCTTCCCTCAACATAGTAGGAATCAAATAGCCAGAGGCAGTTTCTTTGCTCACAGTTCCAAGCCCCTTTCCTATCAGCACTTAGCCCAAAAGCTCTTAGGTTTTATCTCAAGGTCACACTATGAGTGCTTCTGTGACTCTTTTTAGTTTTTCCGCTATTTCTCTCTCACACACAGCTCCACCAATCAATATCCTGACCTCTGTGTTTTCTATATCAGTTCTCAGGGAAACCCCTTGGGCAAGAGTGCCAGAGCTCTCCCAAAAGTGGGGTGCCGGGGGCCCCCACTCTGCCAAGCCCAGGCCCCTGGCCAAGCCAGAAGCCAGAGCGTGGCCATGATAAGAGCCACATGGGCAGGTGGGGGGAGCCACGGCAGACTCTCCACCTGCCCAAGGTGTGGGGGACCCAAGCAGCCCCCAGCCTGTGTCCCTGTCCCCCAGACCCTCACGCAGGGCAGGTGAAAGGTCCATGCTGTGGCTCCCCACAGCTGCCCATGCAGCTCTTATCATGGCCACGCTCTGGCTCAGATTCTCCCTCCCACAGCTGGAGCTGGGTAGGCGGGAGCCGTGTGGGCAGCTGTGGGGAGCTGGCACGGAGATGTGGACCCTCCTTCTGCTCTGAGCCAGGAGAGGGAAAGCCTGGGGGGTGGGCACACAGGATGGGGGCTGGGACACAGACCCCGCACCCCAGGCAGATGGAGGGTCTGCCACAGCTCTCACAACTGTCCAGGCTCCCTTGCTGGGTTCCATGCCTGCCTTGTTAGGGTCTTGGGGGTAAGAGGAGGGGAGGGGAGCAGAATCTGTCTCCATGAAAAGTGGACAGGCATGGCCCTCTGGGCCTCCAGCCCTGCAAGTTCCTTCAGTGCCCTGGGCCATGTGGTTCAGCATCTACTCAAGTCTTGTGTCGTGATGTGCCTGTTTTTGTGTCTTAGTGGGGAGAACTGCTCTTATTATTTTAGTTGCCTGGATCCATAAAGGAGCTCAGCTCAATTGCTTTTATACTCCTGCCTGAAGTGCCACTGTTACAACCATCAGCTTCAAGGAAGTTTAACCCAACCCATAACAAAACTTTGAACTTCTAGGGTGGTGGTTCTCAATCTTGTTGGTTTGGTGACTCCTTTTCGCTATGCCGTGTCCTCTCGCGCCCCGGGTATGGCCACTGAATTGAACTTTTTGGCGGCATTTCGGCAGACACTCAGTGTTCGTCTTTGTGTCCGCCGAAATGCTGCCGACAGCAGAAGGTTGCACTTCGGCGGTTTTTCAGCAGACTCACTCCGCGTTTGGAACTTCCGCCAAAATGCCGCCGAAGACGTCAGCAGCTCACGACCCCCCTGGAATTGGCCCGCAACCCCCATGGGGGTAGTGACCCCCAGTTTGAGAACCGCTGTTCTAGAGTGCTTCCCCTCCATGCAGTGATTATTGCTACCACGTTAAATAGATTCCTGTCTTCTGTGCTATGCAGCAGGTCTTGGAGGACTCATTCATTTTGTTTTCCTACTTAAGCAATTTTTTTTCTCATAACTGTAACCAAAGATGGAGGCAGCTGCACTGGGTGAACAAGGCCTCATGAGACACTTTGGTGGAAACATTTATACACAGGGGTGTGCACAAAGAGGGGGAAGCAGGGGCACAGAACTCCTTCAGCCCTGGGACCACGGTGGGGAGAGCGAGCTCCTACCGGAGTGGAGGTAGGGCCCAGAATGTGACCCCTAACAGGAATCAAATTTACATTTCTACACACACCTCTGTTTATGCCTTATTCTTAAAATCTACATGAATTATTGATAGTAGACCAGTGATTAGTACGTATTATCTGAAGGGGGCGGGGGAGTGAAAGTCTTGTAGGAAGCCCAGGGCTATCCTCAGGGGGCATTTTTGAAAATATCTGCCACTTAGTAAAACATGGTTTATTTCAAAGGTAAAAGCTTGCTCTTTAGAAGAATTTTTATGAGCCTCAGTGCTAAGTCATCTCTAGCAGGGATGATTCAAGAGTATCCAGACTCCAGAGTCAAGGAAATCATCTGAACCTCCCCTCCAATGGAGTGGGAAAAATTGACAATGGTTAGTAGGCTTCTTCCAGCATATCTGCAGCCACACCTTTCTCAGTGCACTGGGAACATTCATTAGTATCACCTTGTATTTCAGTAGTGCCAGGATTCCTCAGCGAGGATCAGGGTCCTACTTGGCAAGATGCAGCATGAACATTGAGGTATATATACACAGTGCCTGCCCTATAAAGCTTACAGTTAATTCAAGTCTCCTAACTTCTCACACTTCACCAGGGTGTTAATTAAACTGCCTAAGGTCACACCATGAGTCAGCTGAAAATAGAGCACAGATCTCCTAATTTCTAGCCTAATCTTAATTCTCTAGACTAGTGTCTAATCCCTAAAAGCACTACTCTATACTTCCCAGTTTAACTGTGACAAATAATTTACACAACTTGCTGCTGCCACTACAGATTAGTTGTTTAAACTGGGCAGAGTCCACTCTCCCAGCTCTCCCCACCCCACCCCACTTTCCTTTAACTCTAAATTTAGTATCACTGACCTCTGAAGGTCAGTCTTACCAGCCATAAGTAACTGGTGTTTCTGCAGCTGCTCATAGCTTAAACAGATATAAGCAAACCTTTTGATGAATTTATAAAAAGGTAAAACATCTGCGTAACACTATGGGAGACAAGAGAGACTAGATATCCACAGATACAAAATTTTGTGCCAGTTTCTACCCAAGCAATATCAAGGAAGAATTAAGGGCCAGTTCAGATAAACTTACATTGTTGATGTGGTGCCCCTTTGCAATCCTTCAGGGCACAATCTACCCAGCTGCTGGTATGTCTCTGTCTCTGTGAGGTCCAGTGTAATGATGCTTTGGCCCTCCAGCCAAACTACTCTTCAGTCCTACCCCTTTCAGGACATTAAGGTAAGTAATCCAGAACGAAATCAAACAACTCAGAACAGGGTCATCCTATGAACCTTCACTAGGACCCCACCCTTCTGCTGAGGCCTGGTCTTCCAAAAAGTTTGTGCTTCTGCCAGTTTCCAATCCACATACTAGGAGGGCTGATCCAGCTGGTTAGCACGCTCTATCTTAAGAACTGCAACTAGACTTCTTTCCCATCAAGAGAAACAGCATTCGGTCTTCCTTCCTGGTCAGTCCCAACTGAGCTAGTTCTCCTCCTCTTAGTTCTCCACTCCCTCCCCCACACTGACTTCAGGTGTTGTGGGTTGGGGTCACATTATTTCCTTAATTTTCTAATTCCTAGCATGGGGCCTCGCTGTCCCCTGAGACTTACACTGAATAGTCCTTTATTCTGGGAACAGTCCCACTGAAATCAACAGGATTGCTTCTGCATTAAGGTCTAGTCTATGAGAGAAAGGTTGTCAGAAGCAGATCCTAAAAGTGTCACAGGATGACATTGGTCCTTTAAGAGGGAGCACGGCCAGTACACCTGTGCCTTATCAGCACACGCCAATGTGACCAATTAATTGGCCTTACAAGAGGGCCTCTGGGCCCCAGGAGAGAAGATACCTGAGGAGTTAGGGCTGCCTGAGGAAAGGAGAGCTGGCAAAGACTGTATATGGTTCCTGGGTGAAGCAAGAGAGCAGCAAGATATGTTTGCTGGCTGGTGTCCCCAAGACTTAGGCCTAGAGAAGGCTGAAGGCAGGGGAGTGATGAGGAAACATGCCTCCTGACATTTCCAGGGCCAGACAGCTGGTTCAAGAGGAATCATGAGAGGTCCAGAGCAAGTGATGGATGCTCCCTAGCCAGGGTGCTCCAACCTGAGAGACTATGGAGGTTCCTGAGGGAAAGAGCAGAGTTGCCCTCCAGCTGGATGCTCTGGGGTGGCTGTCCAGGGTTAGAGGGACAGAGAGTACTGACACAGGTTGGGTGTGGCCAACGGCATCAGTGTGTGTGATATGAGGGGCATTGAGGGATGCCCCAGTGCAAATAGTCATTATGTTGGGACTATTGCTATGGACTGTTTTGCATGAGGTTTTGATAACAAACCAGCCCCAAGGAGGGGTATTATTGAGACAGTAACATTTGCATGAAGTTATTAGGTTATCTGACATCAATGAGATCTCCTGAATGGATGCCACACGCCTGTTCCCAGCAATGCTCTGAGTAATACAGAAGAAACAACATGCAGTATCTCCTGGGAAGCTAAATCAGCAAGCCATTTACTAAAAAAGATAAAGGAAGACAACTTTCCTCAGGAAGCAGAGAGTGCAGGGGACTCAGAGAGATGAAGCAATTAAACAGACTCTCTTGCTTTTGTTTCTTCAAGCCAGGAATGAACCAGATGCATATGAAATAGTTTTCAGGAACTCCCATTACTTAATGTATTTTGTTATTGTATGATGCAATAAGAATGTTGTAACCAGTTATTTACTTTAAAGAGAAGAAGCCCTGTCTCAGCCCCTTATTCCTCACAGAAGCAATGGATAGACTTGGATCCCTGTTTATTGTACATTAACATTTCCTCTCACTGTGTTGCTACAGTGTGTCTTCCTGCTCTGCTTCTAGTCACGTAAAGCCTCTAACCCCGATACAACTAGAGGTGGGCTTTGGCCACAGGGTTCAGGGTCAGATGCTGATCCAAAAATAGAACTTCCTCAAAGTTCAGCAGTGAGCAGTTTCAGAAACAGATTCAACCCTGATGTAACTTCATTGACTCTACTGGAATTACAAGGATGATTTTACCCCATTGATTTGAATGTGCGTGCACCTTATTGTGTAAGTGGTGAGTTTGGCCCAAGTTCTACCCATATTGTGGTTTGAGATGCTTAAAGATGTATTGGTGTTAGCCTCGACGGCTAATGGCAACACAATGTGCTGTCACCCAATAGCTGCATTCCCTAGATCCCCTCGTTTCAGACTAATGGGCTGAGAATAGCTTTCCTTTTGCTGAACAATGGCATTGGCTGTTTCAGAAGAAACTGCATGCTGCCCTCCACACATAGCCCTGGTCTACACTGGGGGAGGAGGGATCGACCTAAGATATGCAACTTCAGCTAGGGAAGTAGCGTAGCTGAAGTCAACGTATTTAGGTCTAGACTAGATGCGATAAATCGATCCCCAAAAGATCGATCGCTACCCGCCAATCCGGCAGGTAGTGTAGACTTGCCCTTAGTGTGTTGCTGTAAGGGTTTCTGGAAATTAAAGGTGAGGAAATGCTGGAGTGAAAGGAGGTATCTTTGAGAACTCTGTACATGCAAAGAGGTAAGGAGTGTGAACCTTTTAATGTGAAATGAGAACTTTTGGTATTTAAAAAGGAAAAAAATACATATTTTTGACTTTCAAAATTTGGCTACCATACTTGGTGATACCACCCTTATCACAAAGCTGCCTGCAGGATTTTTGGAATGCAGGATGGCCGCATATTTGCAGATCAATGGAAGGAAAAAATCCTTCTACGGTTGTAGTGATATGACAGATGAGAAGAGCTGCAATGGAACCATTTTGACTAGTATCAGTTATGTCACTCATCTACTAGCAATAATAAACTATGGGCCCAGTTCAGCAACATTCAGATCTAGCTTTCATCTGTACAAAAGTATCAAAAATAATTTGCGATGGCCCTGTGAGGAAACTAGGTATTTTCTTATGAATTGTGCTCTAAAAATGTAACTGTGTATGTGATTGCTGTGGTTGTGAAAGATGAACTTGCTGTACCACGTTATCAAGACATGTTCAGTTTTTTGCTTTCACCATCTGCTTGCTTTCATATGCTTTCTATTACTGAGACAGTGTATTACAGTTCTAACAGAATTAGCAGCAATAATTGAGCTCCCAAAACAAACACTGTAGTAAATACAATAGGCAACATTTTACTCTCCCTGAAAGCCAGGCAATTCAACTGAAGTCTGTTCTATTTTACCCACATTGGCTAAACTCTCTTCTCAGTTATACAAATGCAGTTCCCATTGACCTCAGTGAGGCTGTCTGGGTGTAAGTGGGAAGAAAACTCGGCCCTACTATTCCTATTTTATGTCTAACTTTTAATTTAATGGCATAAGGCTTTATTAATGATTTCATCATGGCTGTATGACCTAATGGTTAATGTTTCACAGTCAATTTGCTCTGTGTCATCAGTACAGAATATTTTGGGCTAAATCTCCCACTTCTTTTCTGATTGGAAGTGAAACCTACAACTGGGGTCAAATTGTCAGTAACCTACATTTAAAATAGTAACATGTGGTTGTAACCCTTCTGCCAGTCAGAGCTGGCAGCAACAAGGGCTGGGTTCAGTATCTAGGGGTTTCGTTCCAATCACACATTGCAAAATCAGCTCAAGCCCCCACCCAGTGACCTGGGACAAATATATACCCACCACCCCCGCCCGTGGGCGCCTCTAAGAGGCAATACTTCCCCTCTCGCAAACACAGAGTCTGAATGTAGCAAAAGCCTTTTAATAACAGAGAGAAACAACATGGCATTATGTTGGGGAAACACCACAAACAGGATTCATAACACAAACCATGAGCAAAAAACATCCCCACCCCCCGCAAGCAAATTGTGTCGTGTCCTTTTCCTTGGGTTCTTAATTTCAGCAACCCAACAGTTGCCCAAAGTCCACCAACCCCAAAGTCTCTGTCCCTGGCCAGTGCAGCCCCAGAGTTCAAAAGTTCATCTGCAGAGGTTTACTCCCCACCGCAGCCTGTGTGGAAATGGGTAGGAGGAGGCAAAGGGGCACCTTATCTGCTCCAATGGCCAACTGCTCCACCTCTCCATGGGGATCTGCTGCAGCCTTCACCACCAGCTGCTTCTTTCCAGTAGCTGTGCTGCTGGCTGCTCCTCACTGCCAGCCGCTCCTCTCTGGTAGCTGTCCTGCGAGCGGCTCGGCCAGCTGCTCCACTTCACCATCCACTCCTTTCCGCCAGCTGCTCACCAATGCATCTTCAGGCCCACCCTACTACTTAACATAGTACTCAGTGATTGCAGCTTATAGTAGGTGTGGCAAATTGCTGGCACTATTATGATGGGTCCTGCACTTTCTCTTCTTGTGGGGGGTTCAGGGCATCATTTCTTGCCCCTGAATAGGGTATTAACTGCCCCACTAGTATCCTAGAGCAGTGCGAGTGGAGATGGAGGGATCCAGGCCCACCCTCTACTCCGGGTCCCAGCCCAGGGGCCCTGAGGATAGCAGTAAACCATTTGCACTAGCTATTCCTTCCCCTGGGCTACTTCCCTCTCCTACCCTTCAGTTTGTGGGGCTTCCTGACCTCTCTCTGCACAAGCCAGGTATCCCTTTACCTATGGTCCGGGTCTTCTTAGCTCACCACAGCACTTCTCCAAACTCTCCTCCGCTTTCCTCCAAACGTCTCTCTGTTCCCACACCAAACACTCAGCTTCAACTCCTTCAAATTGCTCTCTGCTCCAATACCAATCCACTCAGCTTCAACTCCTTCAAATTGCTCTCC
>ML677332.1:67916611-68027531 GCA_007922305.1 Dermatemys mawii
CGCTCCAATACCAATCCACTCTGCTTCAACTCCTTCAAATTGCTCTCCGCTCCAATGCCAATCCACTCTGCTTCAACTCCTTCAAACTGTTTTCTGCTCTAACACCAAATGACTCTGCTCCCACTCCTCCAAACTGCTCTCTTCTCCAATTCCTTCCCCTGTCTGATTGAAGCAGGGGTTATCATCAGGTGACTGGCTTCAGGTACTCTAATTGGCTTCAGGTGTCTTAACTGGCTCCAGGTGCTCCAATCAACTTCTAGCAAGGTTTCTTCCCTTTACAGGGAATAAGGCTCCCCTCTAACACTCTCCTGTTGCCTTCTGGCCATGCTGTATCACATAGGGGAACCTCGGTGCTGGTGCACCATTGGCTCAAAGTGAATTTAGCTCTACAATCTGTAACCAGACTCCTAATGGAATCAAAATTAGCTCTGCTATTACACAGTGGAGAAAGAAGGGGGTGCATTGGCATTTAGGGCCCTCAAAAGGGGCCCATACCATCAGATACAAATACCTGCCCCCAGTCTGTCTTAATTCACTGGGGTTTGGAACCCATGTACCTTGTCTAGCAAGTGCTACTTACTTGATGGCGAGTCCCTCCATTATGAAACAGTTTCACTATCCTTGATTCCCATAATCAGGGTAACACCACTTTATTATTCCTGCCCTCAATAATAGAGAAACTGGGGATCCCACAGCAGCCAAAGTTGGGCTGCTGTGGGCTTATGCTAGGTGGGGTGGATGTGCCTATGCAAATTAGATCAGCCCCTGAAGTTCTTTTCCACAACTCACCACAATTTACCACCAGATGTCAGGGTAAAGCTCATCCTGACTCTGCTTACATGGTTAACAAGCTGGCATACTAGATGTCTCACCTGAACAAGTTTGGTAGGTGTTATCATAGTCCTGCAGTCAGTAATAGCCCAGAGAAGCAGGGAAAAGTGAGTGAGTTAAATTCAGGCATCTACATGTTTACTTGACTTGGAAAAGGAAAACAAAGCTTAAAAAATAAGGCACTTTCATCCATTATGAGGCAATAGGCAGAGAAAGGGAATGGGAATCAATTATTTTTTGTCAAAATACAAATTTCTTGATCAAGATATAGTCAAGGTCCAGACTCCAGAGAAATATGTTTCACCCCGCAAGTATCCCTGTTAAATGAACACATACAATGCTATGAAATACACTCAGGGCCTATTGTTTATATTTTTAGTGCATTAAATGGAAAATAAAATCAAACCACTGTACCTAAAAATAACCTCCAAGAAAGATGTAATACATTACATCCGAGACTTTGAGAAAGTACTTAGATAAAATGTTAAAATAGACACAAATATTAGCATTAAAACACTTTCAGACAACTGTCTTGAGTCTTGAATGTGTTTTGTCAAATAAACTTGTTGTAGGCATATCCGTATATAGATAGATAAACGCATTGAAAGCTTTTCAGCCTTTTGTGGTTTATTTAACATCAGTATCAGAGTTTGAAAGAAAATAACACTTGGTACAAACTCTTTATCTTCTATGATTCAAATCTTTCCAATAACAAATACATGCAGCTTCAGCCCCACCTGGAGATGCATTGGGATTTGGGGCTTTAGCCCCACCTGCAATTGTGCTGGGACTTGGGGTTTCAGCTGTGCCAGGATTTCTGTCAAAAGAGTCTGTCTTGCCTTCAGTCCTTCCCCAGGACTTCCCTTATAAGCACCTACCTTGTTCTCTCTCATTCTGTCTTTACAGCAATCTCTCCCCGAATTAGCTCTTTCAGGGTTATTATAAGGTCCAGATGTCTAATGATCCTTATCTAGTGCCCTCCCCACCAGCAGGCAATCACTCAGTTGCCCCACAGGTACAGAGCATGACTCTAAGTGTAGTTCTTTCCCTTCTTTATCAGGTGATGGGAAAAATCCCATGACATACTCCCATCTAAAGTTACAGCCACTGGGGAATGCCCAAGTGGTAAGCAGCATGGGCTAGGGGAAATCCATACGTAGTAATGCTTGAGCTGCTCTTGTTTCAGTGGGTTAACACTCCAAAACCATTCTACAGAAGTAACATTGGACAAAATAGCTCTATGGGAACTCCATGGCTAATGACTCTGTAAAAGCCTTCTGAAGGCATCAGTTACCTAGTGTAAGGTGCAGAATATTTACTATAAATAATACTATATGTTACAGTAATAGAAACGCCTTTGTCACATGACAAATCCTATGGGCTCTCATATGAAAAAAGATAAGATTAAAGGCTAGATTGTTCTTTGAGACAGGGCTTGGGGAGTTTTGAGAACAAGAGGTGGCCATGTCACAAGAAAGCCATGAAGGTTCAGCATAGGTAGTGGCAGATGTCCAATGAGAGACAGAAAATCCACTCAAGTGTCAAGAGGTTCAGGTTGACATTTAGGTGTTTTGTTAATTGATTGTATTGTTTTACGGGGGTTATTTTTAGATGTTGTTATGTTTTATCTAGTTTGTTTGTCAGGAAAAAGAAGATAATAATAGCCACTGGAGTGAGTGGATTCTGACCCCTGTCATTTGAAAGAGGTGTTACCCTTCTGTAACACTGATGCTGAGCCAGAAAAGTGTTTGAGCTACAATGATTTGGATGTACTTCCCTGCTGATCAGATGTGGTATGTCAATGACAATAAATTGAAACAGGTTAGCAGTATCAGTGCCATCTCTACACAACCTGCTTAATCTTATAAATTATGAATTAGTTCTTAATTTTATAGGCTAGGCTTAACGGCCACCTTTCATTTAAAATAATCATAAGAAAGTGTTAAATTCCTTTGAGGAATCCTGTAGTTGAAACAATAATAGTGTCCAGCCCAAAACAAAAGTGCATGCAAGGCACATATGGGGTGGAGGGGTTTTACTGAAGATTGTTTTTTGTTTGGCTTGTGTGTCTGTGAAATAGAGGCAGAAATACCCGAGAAGCTGAGAGAGAAGGCAGCAAGGAAGCACAAGACTGAGGCTTGGTCTACACTAGGGGGAGGGGTCGACCTAAGATACGCAACGTCAGCTACGTGAACAACATAGCTGAAATTGGCGCATCTTAGGACGACTTACCTGCCATCTTCACTGCGACAGCAGGCTCCCCCGTCGACTCCAGCTTGCGCCTTTTGGCGAGCTGGAGTTCCGGAGTTGCCGGGAGCGCCTTTGGCGATCGATTTATTGCATCTTGACGAGACGTGATAAATCGATCGCCAATAGATCGATGACTACCTGCCAATCCGGTGGTTAGTGAAGACATAGCACAGAATAAGCTCTGGAAATACTGAATTGAGAAAAACTAAGAGAGAGAGCTTTTGGGCTAAGGGCTCATTGGAAAAGGACTTGAAATGGTAAACAAAGGCAATACCTCTTGTTGCTTGATTCCTGCTGTGTTCAGGGAAACAGGACTTTGTACATTCTTTGTAAATTAACAGGACTGCATCCTATCAACAATTTGTCCTCCTAAAGGAAACAACCCATAACACTCTGAATTTGGCTAACTGCTTGGGATAACATCACATTTCAAATGAAAGACAATGTCATGGGCAGACAGTGTGCACAAGAAAGTCTACACCCGACAGAGATTTTAATATCGAAGGAAGTATGGGGAGGGTAAGAAAAAGAGGGTGAACTCTTTAATGTGCCATAGGCAGAGATGGTATGTGGCAAAACGTGCTAAGAACACTGTTTTCCGTTCTTAAGGAGGAAAGGGTCAGAAAAGTATTTGCAGAGGTCAGATATTCCCAATAAAGTCACTGAAATACCTGTTCCTCAAGCAAGCCAAACAGGTTTGCTAAAAGAGGATTAACTATATCTCTTGTGTGGTCAGTTTCTGAAAAAATGGTCAATATTCTCTGAAGCTTGCAGTAAAATCCAATCAAAGAGGAGAATGAAAGGGTGTGCTACTCAAACTATGTACTGCTTAGTATGGCAGGCAAAGGTGTTTCTCCACATTCACTACAGCCACAAGGACTGTCATATGATAAAATCATAGACAGGGTCATTGTCTCCTAATACTGAACAAAGAACTGTATTAACATTACCCAAGAGCTTTTTAACTTCCTTGTAGTTAGACTGAAGTGATTATTATAATTTATTTTACTTATTACCTGCACTTTGAAAGTGCACAGTGCTGTACAATCTGAGCAATACCCCAGACATAGTACTGATAGTTGAGGAATAATGCTACATTCCCAATTTGTATGAATCGATAAAACTACATTGAAGTCAGTGGAGCTATGTCAGTTTACACCAGCTGAGGATCTGGCTCAAAATGTTTAAAATAGGAAAGAAAATAAGCTAAACATACACAAATGTAGGTGGGGCCCTGTGTTTTATAGTAAGAATTGATATCACCAATAATTCTAGTTAGTGTGTGACTTTCATCCAACACCAGGTGTCCCAAAGCGAAGGAAGTTAAAGGATACTTATAGTATAAGCTGCTTTCATGGCCTGCTTTCTGAGATGCTGAACATAGAAGAACAAGCTCAAAACATTGTTATACTTGGATGAAAGTTTGGACTCATGGTTTAAGTGTTTCAGCACTAGAGACCACAGACAGATAAATACTTGGAGGGGTTGTTTCATTTTTGCCTTAACTTCCTTTCTAGTTAACATTTTACCAAGATTTTTTTTTTTTTAAATGTAACATTCTGATTTTCCCTCTCCAGTGCTCTGGAAATCCTCATAGAAATTGAGAGAAAACCAATTATTTCTCCTCTTTCATTTCATAATTCACAAACATCATTGTTTTGTGAATATGTTGAGTGGTGCCAACAGTAACAGACATGCAAATATACAGACTAACATAGCGAGTCAGACCCATTGTCCATATACTTGCTTCAAAGGAAATGCAATAAACTCAACAGTGGACAATTATGGGAAAACCCAGCAATTCCTGTATGCTCTAAAGCACGAAAAATTATAACTCATTCTTTTTTGCAATCCTTGGGGCACTTGGCCCCAATGATATGTTATAGCAGTGAGTGGTACAGGTTAATTATTTATTTTGTAAAATATTTCTTTGAGTTTCAAAATGTGTTGCTTCTCAATTTCATTGAACACCCCCTTGTTCTTGTATTATGAGATAGGGTAAATGGAAGTGATTTACCTTCTCTACATCATTTGCTATTTTACGTACAATATCTTTCTGATGTCCCCTCTTTCATCCTCCTGAAAACTACACAGTCTTAATCTTTTCAACCTCTCCTCACAAGGAAATATCTCCACTCTAATCACTTTCATCTATTGACTCTGGATTTCTCCTTTGTCTCTTGTATCTCTTCTGAGACAAGTTGTTCTGGGTGAGACTGAACCATTGATTAATATATCTTAAAATGTGGTCAGTATTATTGTCTATCTGTCTCCAGTGCATCCTAACAATTTGTTTGCTTTTTTTGACTACCATGATGTGCTCGGCAGTGGTTCACATTGAACAGTGAATTATTCTATCCAATGTGCCTTAACTTGCCTTTGAATGAATTTCATCTGTTATCATGTTGCCTATGCCCATTTTAATTACTTGACTGCAATTTACATAAGAACGGCCATACTGGGTCAGACCAAAGGCCCACCTAGCCCAGTACCCTGTCTTCCAACAGCGGCTAATGCCAGGTGCCCCAGAGGGAATGAACAGAACAAGTAATCATCATGTAATCCTTCCCTGTTGCCCATAGCAACTTGTCACTCAGATATGTTTGTATGGTGCATCAGCTCCATCCAGTGATATCTGTGCAACTCTGGGAGTAGTGTTGCCTTGTTAAGGCTGTAGCCATACCACTTTTGGTTGTGATCTTGTTAGCTCTCACAAGGTAAGAAAGGATGGACTATGGCAGCCTGTGGTGCCTGATTCTGGAAACTTTTACTCCTACAAGTAATCCACTTAACTCATTGACTTTAGTGAGACTGGTTGGGTGAATCAGGGCTACTCATGGAAGCAAAGGTTTGCAGGATTCAGCCCTTGGATTGGAAATCTACAAGAACCCTAACGTTACCAAAAGTACTATTTGTCATTGAGTAAGAGGCCCTTTCCCCCTCAGCCCTGAACTGAGCCAGCACACAAACATCTTACTAGCGGACATGGAGAGGTTGGAGGTGCTGTCTTTTCTGTGAAACACATAACTAAGCTCTTGTCCACTTGTGATCATTACAGATCCCATGGCAATTTTCACAGTGGTAGGGGAGCTTGGCCCAGTGCTTATGTTCTTCTCACCAAAATTCTCACTGTAGTTTCCTTTGAATGTAGTATACATCTTCACCTCTTCTCCTAAACTGCTGTCTAGTATTGCAGTATGGTGTTTAAAAAAATGTCCATGATTCACCCGAAGTATGGCTGCATTTCAGTAATAAATGGAGCAATTCACCTGCCTGTTTAATGTTCAAAAGCAGGTTTGGATGCTTCAGGATGAAAGGCTATATATAAAAATGTAAAGTATTAGTTTGTGTCTTAGGACCAGCTAGGAGGTGCCCACAATAACTGAGTTTTTTGCAACGTCTACAAATCCAATGTACATAGACATTTACTTTCTCAGTTATGAATAGAAGTTTTTGCGTGACTCCTAACCGTTCCTTAACTAGATTATAACATCTAGAAAATAGGTGAATCTTTTGGACCTAACTCACTGACTGACACTTTAATGATATGCTCACCACTCTCTGCTTTACTTTCTTGTTGCAAAGTCTTCTGCCTTTTATTACCTCTTCTAGTTATAGGATGACCAGAAAGCAAACGTGAAAAATTGGGACAGGGGGTGAGTGGTAATAGGAGCCTCTAAAAATAATAATAATAAAAAAAAAGAGACCCCAAAATCACGACTGTCCCTATAAAATCGGGACATCTGGTCACTCTACCTGGTTACCACTCACTATATTGTCTTCCATATTTAATAACTTTGCCTAGCATGTGTCCTTCAGCTGCATGCATTTGTGTTTTCCTTCTTAGACTGCTCATGAAAAGCACCGCTGCCAATATTTAGTTTTTGGTTTTCACTTGGAAATCTAGATGACGTGTTTGATTAAACTGCAACCCACATACCAGTACATTGCCACTTACTGGTCTCAGATTTATTTGTAATTAACAAATGACACCCTGTAGCAGGGTGGTCTGTCCCTTGAAGAGCCTGCGGAGCCAGGGAACTGCAAACCCTGCCCTAAGGAGAAGTGGTCAGATAGGTGTTGGGAACTAGTGAATCCAGCTAAGCAGGAGCTAATGATTATCTCTGATTCCCAGCTGAACGGTATGTGAGGACTCAGCTGTGTTCTAGGGGAGAGGAAGAGAGGAATACTTTTTTGAGCAGCAGTAGGCTGAAAAATGGCAGGTAGAGCCTGTGTTCTGTTTGAGCCTAAGGAAGGCCTGTGATCTTAAGTTGCTACTGCGTGGATGACCCTGCCATATCAATCCATCTCAGGACTATTATTTTTGTTACTTTTCCATATTTCCTGTGTTTGTGTGGCAGAAGAACAGGAGAGCCTGCACAGAAGGCTAAAACAGACTTGGGCATGGGTAATGAGTCTGTCCATCTGCCAGGGAACAAAACAACCAACTTACTCATACTACTATATATTTTTATTTCATTCTTCAACTAAGAAGATTCCTTATCTCATTCATATTTCATCTTTATTTATCATTTCTTAATTAACTTCCTGGACAAGGCAGAGATTTAGATGCTACCTTCATAACCCTATCCCATCCTAAGTAGCCTGAATTCCCTTTTCCCTACAACTTATTGATTCACAATGCTTAGAATAGATAGATTCAGTTGCTATTAATTTTGGACTAAATTTTCTAGTATAGAGGAGATAGTGAAACTTATTGCTGCTGCAGGTCAATGTGTTCCTTATTCAAGAAGATTAAAAAGAGAACAGATTTAATAACTGAATTAGTACTTATGCATTTAGTTTACTACATCCAAGACAATAAAGACTAGAAAGCTGAAAATGGGAAGGTAAATAAATGTGTTCTCTGACCCAGCTCAAGCACTTACCTGTTGGAAAATCCTGCCTCACGCATGAGTGCTGCATATGGCCAGAGGAACAAATGTGCTTCTGCTGTGCACTGGGGGCATGTAGGGTCCATCTGCAGCAGGCGTACCAGAAAGATGTGGTCAGTACTGTTCCTGCTGATCCAAACATTCAGTGCTTCATCTCAAGCCAACCCGCAAACCTTATGTTGACACTCTAGGTACCAGAGTGGCTCTATCTTGATTTGAGTCTTGTGACCCATAGAGATGAGAGTTCCCCATGTGCAATCACCATCCTAGGCTAAGCAGCGTGAGCCTTTGTGATTGAAGGTTCCATCAGGCAATAGGTTATACCAGCTGGGTAGCCTGTGTGTTGAGGCCGGGAGACTCTGGAAGCCAGATGGAGCACTGCAGGCTGTCCTTGAGCTGCACCTCTGCATTATTCACATGGACAGCAGTGTTCTGCTTCTTTTTGTGCAAATTAGGGGTGAAACTAGGGCCCCACTGAAATCCATGGCAAAACTCCCATTGACTTGAGTTGGGTCAGGATCTTTCTCATGGTGCTCACCTGCCATCCTTTACTAGTTACTTGCCATTGATTCAGGGCAAGTTTGGATGGCCCTGCTTTACCCTGATGAGGAGCAAGTGCTATTAGGATATGTCAGTTAAAAACCTGTGGCTGGCCTGTATTAGCTGACTGGGATCACATAGCTCAGGCTATGGGGCTGTTTAATTGCAGTGTAGATGGTCAGACTCTGTGGGTGTCAAATTACAGTGTAGACATAGCCTTAGGTTCTAGTTTTATGAGCCAGATATAGTGAGAAGAGGCAGCTGTCTGAGACTGCTCCTTTGCGATTCAGTATCAGCTAGTGCTGTAGAAGAAGAGAGAGAACATGATGGTACTTACTATAAGGCTGTATCAACACTCTCCAGTCTCTCTTTGCTATCAGCTGAGTTACTTCTGCTCCTGCCTCCTGTATGATTTGAACACAGGGCTGGAAGGCCAAGGTTCTACTCCTGGCTCCCTGTGTGGTTTTTGATAGCTCACCTTAGGGTCTGATTTTCAGAAAGTCCGAGTACCGGCCTCTCTTAGTGACTTGTTAGAGTTGTGGATGTTCAGCACCATCTGAAAATCGGCCCCTTACTCTTTCTCTGCCCCAGTTTCCCCAACTGTTAAAGGAGGCTGGTTATCTTATAATGAACTGGCTAGTGAATATATAGCACTGGCCTATACTGATATATTTAGAACTGCTTCACTGTAGGGTGACCAGATGTACCAATTTTAAAGGGACAGTCCTGATTTTTGGGTCTTTTTCTTAGATAGGCTCCTATCACCCCCTGACCCCCTTTTCTGATTTTTCACACTTGCTGCCTGGTCACCCTAATCCACTTGTAGCATGGGTACTACGCTGCTAACAGAGAGTCTCCCATTAACCTCTAATGGTTGGGGGCTGCGCTTTTTAAACTGTGAGTTCTGTCCTGGCTGTTGCCAAAAGTGGCCATGATACAAATCAGTGGCAATCCGCAATTCCTTGTTGGGTACAGAGTTCTTACAATACTTGCCTAACTCTCCTGGGTTTTGTGAGGAATAATTAGATAATGGTTGTAAAGCTTTGAAGATGAAAACACTCTGCAAATGCTAAGCACTGCTGTCCTTGATTGTGGTGTCTACAGGCTCCTAAGGAAGCACTTCTTACTCTGCAAGGAGCAGTTGCTTCAGGTGTTTCTTCAAAGCAATTTTTTTAAATTTATGCTAAGCTTAAAACAAAACTTAGCTGTTGTATTTTTCAATTAAAAATGCAATGACCTACCTTATCATAACTATTCATTCAGCGTGCCTTGTCATTCCCTAACCCACTTTGATTTTAATTTTTTAAGTCTCATTGCTGGACTGTTTTATTTTAATTTCCAGATTAACTCCTTTGCAGGGGAAATCATATTGCCAGGATGCCAAAGAGGAACAGATGCAGCGCACCCAGCTCTGCCATCCTCTTCCGCAGTAAGAATATACGTCATCAGCCCAAATAAACACTGACCCGGAGAAGGCTTTTGTGAGCTTCTAGTTTCAGTTTGAATAGCCTAATGATCCAGCTTGGCTTTAAATGTTCAATTCAGTCCATCTGCAATATACTACACTGCAATGAGAGACTGCAGAGATCGAGAATCAAGTGACATACAAAGACATACATGCATTTCAGAGAGAGAATGGATACCTGCTTACTGTACCTCTTTCTAGCCATGTGTAATCATAAAATGTAAGTAACATACAAGCTGCAGTTTGTAACACTGATGCCATACAAAATGAATTGTCTTCCAGAATCTCACCTTGATCTCATTCAGTCTACATTCCATTTTCTTTAAAAATGCCATAAACTTAATCCAGCTCTGCATAATTAATATTGGTTTTAACTATAAAATGACTGGCATTTCAAAAACACCTTAGGCAGGGGAAGCACCACCAAAGAGAGACAGCTTTCTGGGAGAAAGTGAATTTAAACTTTTGAACTGAGAAAGAAAAGCAGGGCTCTCAAGTACTCATGATTCATAACACGTGAAAAGCTTTTAAGATGCTCTGCTAATACCCAGAGCAGCTATGAACATAGTGCAGTCTATAATCTTCTGCCATTTCTGTACACATAGGTGCCAACTCCATGGGTGCTCCATCCCTGGAGCACCAATGGAAAAAAAATGGTGGGTGTTCAGCACCCACAAGCAGCTCCTCCTTCTTCCCCCCGCCCGTGCTTCTTGTGTGCCAGTGATCAGCTATTCAGTTGCTGGGAGAGGGAGGAGGAGCGGGGGCAGGGTGCGCTTGGGTGAGCAGAAGCAGAAAGAGGCAGGGCAGGGGTGGGACTTTGGGTGAAGGTGTTGAGTGGGGGTGGGGCCTGGGGGGAGCCCCCCCCACACATTAGAAAATCAGCACTTCTGCCTGTACCCATATATAGAATCATAGAAATGCAGGGTTGGAAGGGATGCTGAGGTGGGACCAAATATACCTACACCATCCCTGAAAGGCATTTGACTAGCTTGTTTATAAAAACCCCAAAGAATGGGGATGCTCAGCCTTCCTTGGAAACCTATTCTAGAGTTTAATTACTCTTATAGTTAGAATGTTTTCCTTAGAATATCTAACCTTAATCTTATTACAGATTAAGCTGCTTACTTCTTTTCCTACCTTCAGTGGACATAGAAAGCAATAGATCACAGCCTCTTTATAACAGCCTTTAACATATTTGAAGATTGTTATTAGGTCCCCCCTCAGTCTTTTTTTTCTCAAGACTAAATACTGTTTTTAACCTCTCCTCAGAAGTCAGGTTTTCTAAGCCTTTTATAATTTTTGTTGCTGTCCTCTGAACTCGGCAAGTTATCCACAGTTTTCCTAAAGTGTGGCACCAAGAACTGGACATCGTAACCCAGCTGAGGCCTCACCAGTGCTGAGTAGATTGGGACAATTACTTCCCATGTCTTACTTACAACACTCCTGTTCAAGGGCTGCAGAACACCATTGTGTGTGCAGGGGAGGTGGGCATAGATGTACTACATACCCCACCCCAGCCTGACTCTCCTCTTCCCCTCTACGATGCCCTACCACCTGCCTACTCCTTTCTGTCCCCTCCCCCACCACAAATGGAGATATGTGGCAGGGGGTTGAGTGTTGTTCAAGGTCTCTACTTACTTTCCCATGAACCCCTGCACCCACCCGCTCCCAAGAATCAACCTCAGCCCTTGAGGAAGCCCCAGGGCTAAAGCGGTGAGGGCCCTTTGGGAGGTGCCTGGTGAGCCCTCAAGGACTGGAGCAAGTGAAGAGGGTAGCTGTGCAGCCAGGAGTAAAGTAGATGGACTCCGGCGTTGGGGGCAGTGGGAGTATGGTTTGATGGAGGGGCAGGGGGCATAGGGATAAAGAGGGAGGGATGTGGTTTGAGAATTGTGGGTATTGGAGGAGTTGGGTGGTTTCTAAGAATTAGATTGGCAAGGATGGTGAGCAGAAGCAGGGGAGGGTTTGAGAGCAGGGATAAGGGGCTTTGTGGGAGGGCTTTGACAGGAAGATGTTTTATGGAGCCGTTTCTTGGGGGCGGGGGTTGGGGAGATGAGGATTGGTGTGGCAGGGAGGTGCTGGGCATACAGGGAGCTGTGTGGTGGTGCCAGTGGCCACGGCTGGCTGTGTCTATGTCTGGCTCCCTCCTCCACAGGCCCTTCCCCCCTCCTTTGTCTTGTTAGCTCCCGCTTCCTCCTTCTCTGCACTGAGCCCCAGCTCCACTGACAGGCACCAGCCGAGGACGGATTCACCGCCACCACACCAGAGATGGTGCTGACTCACTGGGTGCTGGACGCACCCAGGATGGACACTCTGCCTGCAGTACCAAGTCAGGGTGCCATGGACTCGCCTTGCTGCCCTGGGACTGTCCCTGCTTGTCATGCTATTGTGCAGCTCCAGGTGGGATTACGGGCTCTGGGGTGGGGCCAGTGATGAGGGGTTTGGAGTGTGGGGTGCAGGCTCTGGGAGGAAGTTTGCATGCGGGAGAGGGATCAAGACTGGGGCCAGAGGTTGGGGTGCAGGCTCTGGGGAGAATTTTGGGTGCAGGAGGGGGCTCAAGGTTGGGACAGGGGGTTGGGATGTGCAAGGGGGTTAAGGGTGAGAGCTCCAGGTGGCACTTACCTCAGTTATCTCCTGGGAAGCGGAGACACGTCCCTCTGGCTCCTAGACAGGGGGGCTGCCAGGGGGCTCTGTGCACCATTTCTGCCCACAGGCACTGCCTCACAGCCCCCACTGGCTGTGGTGCTGGTCAAAAACTGGACACCTGGCAACCCTAGGGCAAGTGACTCTTCTATCTCAGCTGTTGGGGTCCGACTTTTTCCTCCTGTCAACAGTACAGCATAGTGGTTCTTGACCTCAATGGATGGGGGATTTCGGGGGAGGAGGGAACATCCTCTGTTGCCTAAGGTCACTACAAGCCAGACTCCTCCCCACAGAGCAGCTCTTCCTCCTCTGATCCTGCTATAGTGTTTTCTATTGGGCTTGCACCCTCCAACCCAGATGTCTCCATGCATCTTGTTGATGAAGTCTTCGTGCAAACAGATGCTACTCAGATGAGCCACCTCCTCTTGTAGCTCTCTTACCTGTTGCCTGAGGGACTCCACCAACAGCTACCTCCCACGCAGGGTGGTTCCCTGGCTTTCTTCATCAGGAACATGAAGGCCACATTCCTAGTGAGTTAAGACCTGGATCTGGGTAGAAGCCTCCAGGACCAGGATGTCTGTTTAGCCAGGGCCCTTTTAGGTGCAGCCATAGGAAAAGATAGCAGTGATGTTGGCAATTCACCATTTCCCTCCTGTTGTGGGTTCTTTCTTATAGAGTACATGCAAGTTAAGGGGGAAAAAACCTTCAGTTTTTCTGCTTTCCTCACTGGTGAACTCAGCTGGGTAATTCCCTTAGCCCTGGTCTACACTGTGTGTGTGGGGGGAGAAGGGGGTGGGGATGGGAATAATCTAAGATACACAACTTCAGCTACGAGAATAGCGTAGCTGAAGTCGGCGTACTTAGATCAACTTACCACAGCACCTTCACAGCAGTGAGTCGGCTGCTGCTGCTCCTCCATCGACTCTGCTTGTGCCTCTCGTGGCAGTGGAGTGCTGGAGTCAACGGGAGAGCACTCAGGAATCTATGTATTGCATCTAGACTAGACGCGATAAATCGACCCTCGATAGATAGATCGCTACCTGCTGATCTGGCAGGTAGTGTAGACCTGCCTAGTCTCCCAGCTGCCTTCATCTCATTAGCCATGTCTTACCAGCCACATAGCATGAGATGGAATAAAAGGATATTGATATATGGTGGGTACACAGGAGACAAAGTGGGCAATGCAAGTTGTTTATATGTAGTTATCTCTAACAATTATTTATGTATGGCACTATTCCATTCCTCTTTATGGAAGGCTATGTATACTGTTTCTTTAAAGCAGGAAGCCATGCTGAAGGATAGCTGGCAGAGGTTTCACACAGAAACTTTGCAGTAAATGAAGCAGAGAAAGGCAGAGTGGTTTTAAGGATAATGGGTAAAAAGTATGCAAGTCCCTCAGTCTCATTTTCAGAAGCAAATTAGATACTTAGGGCCAGATTTGTAAAGATATTTAGGCACTTAACGATAGAGATAGATGTTTTTGAATATTCCAGTAGGTGCCTACCAGCATCTTTAGACGCCTTAGCAGTATCTTTAAAAATATGGCCCTTACAAGCCTAAATTTAATTGACTTTGAATGAGATTTTGGATTTTAAGAGGCCAGCTTAATTTTGAAAATGTGACTTGGGCACCTAAATCACTTAGGTACTTTGGAAAGTTTTGCCCAGTATTCCTCAGTCTAATAAAATTCATTGTTCAGTGTTACAAGAAAGCGACTGTTTGTATGAGCCCTTACTAGTGTCACATTAAAAAAACAGTCACATCAAATTTGCCCCAAAATTAAGTTTTTTTAAAAGCATGTTTATGCAGTTTAAATCAATGAAAATTGATTCTAACAAATGCCAGTTGAAACAATTTTAAAACAAAACAAACCCGCACATGCACACGCACACACACAAACATTGCACTGCAATACATGCAATCTTAACTTTGCAGACTGGGTTAGTTCTGCGACAAGTAAAATTGAGTGGAAGCTGTCTATCAATACACTGAAATTAACTAGTGTGTTTTTATTGTGCAAAGATTATGGCAAAATCAAATAAAGTTCAGAGTGATGGATCACAGGAATGAGAAGAATGACTGTTACTATGACATATCACACTTTATTTTATAAAGTACCAAAATGGGAACCTGTTAGCCAAAGCAATCCCACTAAGTAAAATTTAAATTTCATAATCATGATCAAATAGTAGTATAACACCAGAAAGATTAGCAGAGCTGTTAAAATGATGCAGCTTTGTTTTTTTCCTCAGCCTGCTCCATGCCAGACACATCCTTTTTCCAGCTCCAAATGGCTCACTATTTTTAGAACATAGGTTTGTATTAAAAATTAAACAAAATGGGAATTAGTAGACTGGCAATCATTGTCCCATAGAATTCCAGGCTAATTGTCTGCATGTTACATGTCTGGGGTCTTTGAGGGGCTGATCCTGTTACCACTGAAGCAGACTGGAGTTTAACAGATCTTCAGAATTTTCTCTTCTTTATCTACATGTCTGCTTTAGCCGCTGGCTGAATTCACGTTCTCCCTCTTTGTTTTGCTCCAATAAACTCTCAGCTCCTTTCTTCCTCTATATTTGCATTGATGCGCTTACCTTCTCTTGGCTTCCCATGATCTCCATCCTTCCCAGATTATTGTTCTTAGACCAAACCATGAATTCCTTACTTAGGTAAAACTCCTATTGACTAAAGTAATTACTGAGGAGGACATCAGAATTTGTCCTCTTTCTGCTATTTGCTATTGTGTATATAGAATAAGAGCTGTGCCTGGTAATTTACAGGCGAAGAGAAGGACAATGGGTCAAATTCTGCTTTAGGTTAAACTGATGTAAATCTAGAATAAATCCTTTAATGTAAGCAGTTATTCCAGATTTACAATAAATCAATGTAACTGAAGTCAGAGTTTGGCCCAAGATCCCCATTCCAAGAGCTTTACAATGTTAGGGTCTAATCCAATACTTACTGAACTCAACAGGGTTCTTTTAATCTGTTTTTTGATTAGCCCCTATATTTGGATGGAAAATATGATGATGGTACAATAGATCTGTGGAGCAATAAGTGGGGAAGTAGAGGTTTGTTAGAATATATATTTTATATATTGTGACGGAGTCAGTCCAGAAGGATATAGGAGAGTGCTGGAGGGCAGGTATATTAGTCTCAGGATGTGCAGGTCCCTGTTCCCTGGATAGCCAAACAAAGGCTACTCCAGGCCAATCAAGACACCTGGGGCCAATTAAGAACCTTCTAGAAAGGAGTAGAAACAGCTAGCCTAATTGGGACACCTGAAGCCAATCAGTGACTGGCTGAAACCAGATAAAAACCTCCCAGTTAGTCAGGTGGCTGTGGGTGTCAGGAGCTGTGAGAGGAAGTTGTGCTGTTGGTGAGACTGAGTGGTGGACATATCATACACAAGGAAGGAGGCCCTGAGGTAAGGGTGAAGTGGGGTTTGAAGAAGCAGGGACTGCTGTGGGGAAGTAGCCCAGGGAATTGTATTGTGTTTTGTGCCTAAAAGGTCAGCCATCTTAGCTGATACTATTAGGGTCCCTGGGCTGGAGTCCGGAGTAGAGGGCGGGCCCGGGCTCCCCCCATTTTCCGTCTTCCATACTGGCCTGTGATGAAGGTAACTCACTAGGCGGTGACTCTTCTCAATTATACTGAGAAAGGGAGGTCACTCTGGGGCCTAGATGAGTTTTCTGAGGCCCCTCAATCTGCCAGGAAGCGCAGGACCCACAAGTACAAACTTGGAGCTTTGTCACAATATATAAAATTACACAGAAAAACATTTAAAGGCCATCTTTAAGGTGGAAAAGACAAACAATCAAAAGTTAGAAAATATCAGAAGGTGGCCTTTGTAACCTTAATTCAGCCCTTTTGTATGTATGCATTATGCTACGGAGTTTGATTACACAATCACATACTATTTTAATGCAATTTTTGTGTGTGCACTATATAAATACTTTTACAAATATGTCAAGTGCCATACCTTTCAAAGGAGAATTATTACTGATATATTTTGCAGAATTAAGTTTACAGTTAAATTCAAGTGGGTATGTTTCCAGTGGGGTTTCGCAGGAATTCATTCTTGGCATTACACTATTTAAAATTTTTATCAATGATGTGGAAATAAACCTACAGTTTGAAGAAGATACAAAAACGGGGGAAGTGGTAAATAATGAAGATGACAGGTCATTGATTCAGAGCAATCAGGATTGCATGGTAAACTGGGCGCAAGAAACCTGTGTGTCAGTAAGGCTAAATGTAAAGATATATATGTAGAAACAAAGAATGTAGGCCATACTTTCATAATGCAGGATTCTATCCTGGGACTCTGAAAAAGATTTGGGGGTCATGGCAAATAATCAGCTGAACTTGAGCTCCCAATGTGACACTGTGGCCAAAAGAGCTAATACAATCCTGGGATGCAACCGCAACTCTCATTTGGAGTAGAGAGGTTATTTTACTTCTGCATTTGGCACTGGTGCGACTGCTGCTGGAGTACTGCGTCCATGTGTAGTGTCCACAATTCAAGGAAGATGTTGATAAATTAGAGAGGATTCAGAGAAGAGCCACAAGAAGGATTAAAGGATTAGAAAACAAGTTTTATGGTGATAGAGTCAAAGTGCTCAATCTATTTAGTTTAACAAAGAGAAGGTTAAGTGGTGACTTGAATACAATCTACAGGAACTCCTCACTTAATGTTGTAGTTATGCTCCTGAAAAATGCGACTTCAAGCGAAGCGATGTTAAGCAAATCCAATTTCCCCATAAGAATTAATGTGGGGGGGTTAGGTTTCAGGGAAATTTTTTTCACCAGACAAAAGACTATATATTATATATATACACTCACACAGTTTAAGTTTTAAACAAACAATTTAATACTGGTACACAGTGATGATGATTGTGAAGCTTGATTGAGGTGGAGGAGTCAGAGGATGGGATATTTCCCAGTGAATGCCTTACTGCTAAATGATGAACTAGCAATTGGCTGAGCTCTCAAAGGTTAACTCTCACACTCTGCAGCAGGAAAGGAGAGAGGGCAGACAGAGACAGAGATACACACTGTGTGTGTGTGTGTGTGTGAGAAGAGAGAGAAAGATTCCCCTTTAAGTATGCAGACTCTTAAGTACACTGCCTTGTTAATTAGATTAGCTTGCAGAAACCAGAGAGCTTGCAGAGAGCTCGCTCCATTGTGTGTCCCCCCTGCTCTATGGAAGATGGGGTAAGTGGGGTGCAGGAGCACGGGGGAGGGAGACACCCTGACATTAGCCTCTCTCTTCCTTCCCTCCCTCCCACCCCCCACACAGCAAGCAGAAGTCTTGGGGAGCAGCTCCAAGGCAGAGAGCAGGAGCAGCATGTGGCAATGAGGGGAGGGACAACTGAACTGCCAGCAACTGATAGCCTGCTGGGCAGCTGCTGAACAGGGAACTTAGGGGAGCAAGGAGCTGATGGGGGGGTCTGCCAGTCAACCCTGGTTCCAAGCCTCCACCAGCTCGCTGCAACAGGCTGCTCTTCTTGCAAGCAGTGAACAAAGCAAGCAGCTGCCAAATGATGTTAGAAGGGAGCAATGCACAACTTTAAACGAGCATATTCCCTAATTGATCAGCAAGAAAACAACATTAACTGGGATGACTTTAAGTGAGGAGTTCCTGTATAACTATCTACACAGGGAACAAATATTTAATAATGTGGTCTTCAATCTATCAGAGGAAGGTATAACCTGATCCAATGGCTGGAAGGTGAAGCTAGACAAATTCAGACTAGAAATAAGGTATACACTTTTGACAGTGAGGATATTAACTATTGGAACAATTTACCGAGGATCATGGTAGGTTCTCCATCACTGACCATTTCAAAATCAAGCTTGGATTTTTTTTCTAAATGATATGCTCTAGGAACTATGTTAGGAAAGTTCTGTGGCCTGTGTTACAGAGATCAGACAAAAGTCCTTTCTGGTCTTGGAATCTGTGAATCTATGAATTGCATTATTAGGATCCAAGCCTGCAAATACTTACCCTTATAAGTAGTTTTACCCATTACTGCCAATGAAACTACTCACCTGAGTACATCTACTCACATACTTAAGTGCTTTCAAGATCAGACACTTGGTCCTGTTGATTCAATGGGAGTGTGAGGACTTTTTTTAAAAGAGTGCAGTCAGCACAATACAGAACATCCCTATTAACAAAAGTTGTATGAAATGACCTACTTTGCATGCTCGGTAGTTATTTTCCAAACCTGAATATCTTGGCCTTGTGAGAAATCCAAACAAAAACAATTTCAAAAAAGGTGTTTAAATCAGAAAAGTTGGAAGATTCTTAAGTATAGCCGTGCTACCAGGCACTGGGCTAATAGTGATGGCCCTAATCTTGCATTCCTTACAAACACACAATTCCCAGTGTAATTTTTGGGAGCATAATGTAGGATCTGGTCCTTTATTTGTAGAAATATTAACAACAACAACAACAAGATTTTTATGCATACCTGATTTTTCTACTTTTGACAAATAAATTAAAATTGGAATGTAGGGGGGTCAAGGAAACAGAGGTTAGCTAAGGACATGTCTGGGCTTGCGTCCCATTAAGTGTCTACAGTGTGCTCAGTACTGCACAGGACACAAATAACAAGTCTGAAGAGCTCACAATCTGTACTGAACCTAAAGCAAAATATTTTCATTTATAAACTCTGATGCCAGCTGGCACTGCCACACTGCACATTGGATTGTTTGGACTGCTAGCTTGGCAGGTTAGCTTCAAGAGCACAGATTATATGTTTAGGAAGTCTGATAATGGTAGAATTTGGACTCAGATTATTTCTGACACTTAAATAGGATAACAATTCATGATAACACAGGAATATAAATTTTATTAAACTTTGAAGAGCCGTCCCTTGGGTGGGGCAAATCAGGGCAACTGCTCCGGGCCCGGGGGCCAGTGTGATTGGCCAGCACAGTCAGTCCCGGAAGAGGCGAATCCATCATTTCCGCCCTAGATCCTTCCGCTCCGGATCCCGTGCTTTTTCAGGTGGAGGCCCGCAAGCCGGTGCAATTGGCCTGCGCGGTTGGTCCTGGAAGAGACAAATCCATCACTTCCACCCCAGACCTCGCACACTCCTAGGGACAGCTCTGTATCTTTGATATCTAAAGTGTATTCTTTCTATATATATTCCTTCATGGATGTGTTCTGTAATACGTTGTAACAACATTTCTTAACATACTATATCTTGAGTTCAAACCGCTTTACAAATACTAACACACCTGTGAGGTAGGCAGTTAAATATTACTCTTCCCGTTTCACAGATGAGAACACTGAGGCAGGGAGCGTATGTGACCTGCCATACCAGGAGTCAGTATCAGAGCTGGGACTAGAACTTGGGAATTACTGACTCATTACTTATCCCTCTCAGACAGCTTGGAAGTTTCTCATTATAATGAAGCAAGCACAACTAGGCTGGCTCCAGGAGATTAAACAGGTGTAATGCTGTCAAATGCCGGGAGAAGGAAGTTACTTTATTCATGCTTAATGCTGAGGCAAAGAACTGTTTGCTTTGTAATCATCATCCACACTCCACTCAAAATGGCTTGTGGACACAATGAAGCACAGACAGACTGATACATTCAGGATTACAAATACATTTTATATGACTGCAGAAATGGTTTACTGAGGTTAAACATCCATGCTCTCAGAACTGTTCCCTTCACTGGAGTTAAATAACACAGGAATGATATTGTGTTTTTTCTTTATTGTGCACATTTACAGAGCAAACGTAGAACCCTACAGTTTATCCAGAGTGATGCTGCTGGTGGAAGGGAATGTCTCTGACCTTGTACATGTAATGGGGGAGGTCTTGTGGGAAGAGCTCAGTCACTTGCACTTAGGGGAGCTCATGGATTGCCCTAGGGTTACAAATTGTCCCAAAGGGTAGGGAAGGGCACGTGATAGACCTGACACCTTCTTCATGGGCCTGCAGGATCTGAAAGGATGGTGCAGCCTGCAAACTTCCTCTGCCCACCAGAGAGCTGGGGAAACACAATCCCCACTTGGAGCTCCCCTTGGGGCACTGTAGCTCTGTATCACCTCCAGTGTGAGCCAGAATGTAATTAACACTACCTGACTTTTAAGAGATGCAACAAAAATAACCTGCTGCCTGGGTACAATCTCCACAATACAACCCAGGACATGTCTAGTTAAGGAACATAAAGGAGATTTGCCCAAGAGGCCAAAAGTCTCAGGTTTGCCACCAAAGATACGTTAATTGGGGCAAGGGGAAAGAACAGGTCCAGCATGTGCAAGCTTCCTTCAGCACAGCTCCACCATTGTCTCCTGTAGCGACCACCTATACAGATGAGTTTTCAGACATGTGTGCCTATATTTATGCACCAACTAGCACTTAATTAAAGTGGTTTGATTTTCAGAGGCACAGAGCAACCACAAATTCCCAGTATAGATCAGCACAGGGGACCATTTTTACATAGACACTTCTCCAAACATAATTGCATTTAAAAGAATTAAATATTCCCCTGCCCCACAAAATCAGCATAAGTATCCTCTGCCAAAGAGAGATTTTCTATTTCTGTGCTTTGTAAGATTCACTAACTTTTCATTCTTGCTTATTGGTTCGTGCTTGAGAAATAGAATATTGAATGTCGGTGCAGTGTTGCAAATTGAAAGCTTGAAACAGAAGTTGGTCCATTAAAAGATATTACCTCACTCGCCTTGTCTTTCTAATAGTTAAAATATGTCTAATAAACCAGCTTCTTCCCAATTTTAAACATGTTTTGATCCATTTTTTGCAATGCCAGTAACATTGCTAACGAGGCAAATTTGGCTCAAAATGTTTGTAAAAAGGAGTTTTGTGCAATCAAATATTAATAGCAATGCTGCCAAGATTTTTTTTTGTTTCAATTCCAGTGGAAGAAGTTTTATTTGTACACAAATGAATAGTTCCTTATAGTATTTGCAAACTTATCATTGACACATTGTGCTGAGCATTGAAACCTGAAAGTAAAAGTGACAGAAAACTGACTATAAAAAGAAGTGCAAACGATTTGTCTATTTTCATTGCCAAGTTAACTGAAATGTAAAAAGTAAGCCAAGTGAAAAAGCAATAAAAATAAACAAAAATTAAAACATGTTTTCAATTTTAAAAAGCTAACATGTTCCTAGAAGCCTAGGAAAACAGATTTTATTAGGATATGTATTACTTAACTTGGTAATGTCCCTTCACATTGAAATATATATAAAGGAGGGAATAATTCTCAGTTTATCTTCAGAATTATTGTATACGGTGTGTTTTGGCCAAAAACTTGAACACTGTTCTGTCACAGTCAGCACAACAAAATATATGGTAATATACTGTATAAATGTATGTTTGCAATGAAATATTGTTAGAAATGCAAAGAAAAGCAACCCTGTAAATGTATGCTGTATGTTGACAAAACATATGGCCTATGGCTCAAGCAGACATTCATCTTCATGTTGGCAAATAGGATTGTTTATAGAGGGCTTAAGGAGGATGGCCCAATCACATGGACAGTTGTCCAGCTTAAAGTTACCTCAAAAGCAATGTATGTTTCAGCTAGGCCTGTCTTCCAGAATACCTTAACAGCGTGACTTAGGAGCATGAGTTCAAGTGGCTATCAGTGGCTGTTTTGAAAATCCCACCTCATGATTTTAGCTGAAGTCAGGCTTATAATTTGCTGCTTGAAATCAATCATGCCACCAACAGAGACAGATTCTGGCAGATCATAGTAATGGACAAATAGACAAATACTCTGACTATACAAAAACTTGGCATCTGTTTCACAATTGCTGTGAGAAGCCTCAAGTACAGATTGGTAAACCATAGAGCTTGGCAAACTTTGAAAAGATTTGAGAATTAGACTGATGGAGAATCATAGACAAGCTCATTGTTGTTACAAAACTCACTGTTCCCAACAAAAAGGTTATTGTGAACACATAAATGTAGAAGTGATTTGACAGAAAAAAGCAACAGCAAGTAGTTGACATTGGCTGACTTCTCTAATCCTGAAAAATAATGAATATCCTGAGAAAAGGGGTGAGATTCAGCTGTGGTATAAAAAAAGCCCAGTTCCTCTGACTTCAATGGAATCATACCCATTTGTGCCAGCTAAGCATTATGATGCATTCACAAGCTTTTCCTTCTGTGTTATTGTCATGAGTGACTTTTTTTTTTCCTGTGTGGAGGGAGAAGGTTGCAGGGCTGAGAAGTTAGGTGCAGAACAGAAAAACAGCTAAAGGGAAATGCGATAAAATAAATAAATCTGTGTGATCAGATATTAATTAGTCTGAACAAGGGCAGCTTTAGGCCAGGTCTGGATAGGTGGCTGCCTCAGGCACCACACTGCAAGTTATGTTATCACTTTTGAAGGAGCTACATTGCATAGAGAACCTGTCCAGGTGGAAGAGGCCAACAATCAAGAAACTTCTGCCCAGAGTATGGGGAACAGGAGGCCGGTCAGTGGGAGACTGTGCTCTGAGATTCCAGAGAAGAGAGGAAAGGAGAGAAGCCAGCAAACCCAGAAGGGAGTCTTGGGAGAGAGAGATGGACACAGGGTTGCTCAAAGGAACGGTGAGCAACATTTTGTGACATTTTAGGAGGGTGGTGGCTTGGCACTATGGGATTGGGAGGTTGTTTGCAGAAGCAGCCAAAGCAGGAACCGCTGTACTGCAAGGAGGGAATAAAATGGGGCCTCCCCTCCCCCAGGATCCTGAACTGTGCCAGGGAGATCCACCCCCAACTCTGGGGACTCTGACAGTGCATCCCCTCCGCCCTATGATGTGCCCTGGGGGAAGAACTGCGGAGAGGAAGTAGCGAGAAACTCCAACTGGGAGAAGCAGAAGTTACAGAAGCAGCCAAAGCAGGGACCTCTGAACATTTTGATTGACGTTTTCTACTCTGTACTGATTGGCTGTGTGCTCCAAGTCTCTCCCTCCCTCAAATAAATAGATTTGGACAGATTGGAGGGAAGCGGTGTCAGAGTCAGTGAGGGTAGAGCAGAAGTGAGTACATTAGTCAAGGTGGGAATAACAGGAGCACAGGAAACTGTTTTAACCATTCAGACACACAGAACAGGTTGATGTAAAAGAGTAATGCTATTTCTACAGTACAAGCAGCACAGCTGCAGAGCTGTAGCTACACCGCTGTAGTAGTGCTGTGTGTAGATACCTCCTATATCGATGGAAGGGGTTTTTCCATCAGAGTAGTTAATCCACCCCTCTGAGAGGTGGTAGTTAGTTTGACAGAAGAATTATTTCATTGATCTAGCTGTGTCTACAGTAAGAGTTAGGTTGACCTAACTATTGTTTAAGGCAGGGGTCTCAAACATGAGGCCCACGGGCCACTTCCCTGCAGCCCGCCAAGCTCCCTGGCACCCAACCCCACCATAGCAGTTTCCCAGAGGGAGGGGCCATAAGCGGAGGTTTCTCTGCTGCCTGGCTGGGCCACTCCTGAGCCCTGGCTTCCAGGCACTGCTGCTGCAGCTTCAGTGAATCAGCTGGGGCAGTGCTTTCCAGGAGCACTCTGCAGTTGCGGCTGGGAGCAGTAAGCCAGGCTCCCCACTGAGTTACAGGGGTGAGTGGGTGGAGATTTGGGGATGAGGAGCAGGGTTATGAGGGTGAGTGGGGGAGATTTGGGGATGGAACACAGGGAGCTGGCTACAAGCATGAGTGGGGGGAGATTTGGGGAACAGGGAGCTGGGTAATAGGAGTGAGTGGGTGCAGATTTCAGGATGGGCACAGAGAGCTGGGTTACCAGGGAAAGTGGGGATGGGGAACAGGGTTATGAGGATCAGTTTGGGAGAGGGAGACTTTATAAAATTATAATTGATATTAGGCTATGTGCTGAAATTTCTGTCAGGTTTATCAGTATATTACATTTGAAAAAAAGCTTGAATCATCTGAGGCTGGTAATTTCTTGTTCAATTAGATTTGTTTACTTGTGTTTCCAGCTCTGGACTTCCTATATTGCTCTTGCTTTGTTTGCCAAACAGCTGTTGGCGGTGCCTAGCGCTTTCTAGGAGGGAGCGGGGAGCAGTGTGCTCAGAGAAGGAGGTGGGGCAGGGGTGGGACCTGGTGGAAAGGATGGAGTGGGGGCGGGGCCAGGGGCAGCAACGGTGGGCGTGTCAGTGATGCGACCCTCGGGCCAGTGCATTAGTCCTCATGCGGCCCTCATGGTCATTTGAGTTTGAGACCCCTAGTTTAAGGCATGACATTTTTCACAGCCCAGTGAAAACCATATAACTAGGTTGATCTAATTTTTAAATACAGACCAGGCCTAGGAATTGGCAAGATATTATAATGGCCAGGATATGTAGGAGAAGGAGGAAACAAAGATGATCCCCAGGTTGTCAGCCTGAAATTGGCAGCTGAGTATTTTTTAGAAGCAGGCTGAAATATGCCAGTTGTTGCTAGTCTAAGAAAACCAGTGGAGATATAGTTTGGAACAAATCAATGATCTCACGTTCTCTACTCAGCAAACTGTGAGAAGGCTCTGAGCTGTTGTTCAGCCAAAGAGAACTGGGGAACTTACAGCTTGTGATACCATCTGTGCCTGTCAAATTCCAGCCAAAACAATCTCTTCAACAGAATCCAGCAGTGACACTCACTCATATTTTGGCAGGCTGCGTGTGGAGGGTGAAGAAGCTCTATCTTAAGCCGAGAACCTGCTGCAAAGGAGGATTATTAGTGCCAATTAATTTCTCTTTTTATACAAGAACTATTGCTGATTGCTACCCTCACTCCAAAATCCAATGAACTATGCAATACAATATCAAAAATGTATGAGCAGTGCAGATCTGTAGAAGTGCTCCTGCTGCCCCACCGGCAGCATGCACGGCATGGCCACTTGCTTCATTTAGGCGCTGTTAGGAGGGGAGCTATTTTAAAGGAACACTCTGCTGCACAGTTGAGAAACATAAAATCATACCTACACGTATATACAGAAAACTGAATCTTGAGGCCCTTGCTCACTGAATTCAATGGGATGCTGCCTGGGCAAGGAATGCATATACACTGAATAAGAACTCCAGAATTTGGAAGTAGCAACCCCTACATACTGTATTGAGTATAACAATTCTGCATGAAATATCCATGTGTTCCATCCATCTAACAACCTGTCAACACAGCAAAACTTTACACCACCTTTTCGGCTGTACATTTGGACTTAATAGTGTATAATTAATGTTACTGCAGCTGTAGCTTGAGACTATGATTGTGTTTATATGGCAAAACCCATTAAGTTTTCATGAGTCTTTGTATTTCTTTCATATGGAAATAAAACATTTACAGGTTAATAAAAAGGGCTTCAGGAGCTGCAGAGAGAACCTTTGCTATGCTTTCTGGAAATGAAAAGATGGGGCATCTGTTCACAATGTGTTTGATGGTCTGGAGGTTTTTGCATTTGCACTCTGATGAATCCTTGATGCTCCATTTGTGCATCAGGAGCTTGCAACTTCCATATAACATCCTAACATGGTTGATGGTCATCTGCTGTCTTCAGTGGAGCAAGGAACCGGGTGGTTTAACAGTGTGATCATCTAAGAAGATGTGTGCATGGGGGGGAACTATGGCCCGTAGGCCATGTCCAACCCATCAGAGCTATTAATCTGGCCCTCGAGCTCCATTGTCCTGCTCCAGCCAAGGAGCAGGGTCAGGCCTTCTCTGACTTTGAGAAGATATGGAAGACACTGGGGCTGGTGTCATGCTCTCTGCCATCTGATTACAAGAAAGCCCTACAAGAATTACAACTGGAGCTCACTAATCTCCAGTGCGATTCCATCTTGAAGGAAAAGACCAGTTTTTCTGAATTGTATGTGTTTTATACCTCCTTGAATGAAACGAAGTTCCCAAATATCCACAAGGTGGCACAGAAAATCTTTGTTTTGTTCAGCTCCACCTATGTGTGTGACTGAACATTTTCATTGCTGAATTACAACAAATCTCGCTAGAAATCCCAGTTTACTGACCAGCATCTCAGCTCGGTATTGCGGATTTCAGCAATGGGAATTATATTGGACTTTGATGCCATTGTAAAAAAGGGTGACCAGCTGCATTGTTCACATTGTTCAGGTATGGTAAGGAGGTAAGTTTGATTTAATTATTGTAATATGTTATAATGGTGTATTTTTAATACTAAGTAAGGTTTTATGTTTATTTCTACTAAAATGTATCTTTATTAAAGTTTATTTGAATATATCTTTATCTGAGTTAAATTGATTAACAACAACATTGCTTGATTATGGTTTACTTTGAAGCTAAAATAATTTGAATATATTTTGGTTATTGCCATGGTCAAATGGAGAAATGCTGATGATTCAACAAAGCTAACTACAGATCATAAAGAAGTGAGCAATAAACGTGAAAATTACCAAACTTTTATGTAGTGCAGTCTTTCAAACCTAGAAAACTGGGGGAGGGGAAAAAAAGAAAGGGGAGGTAGTGGAGAGTAATGAGTGTCCCCACTCATTGCCTGTGGAGCACTGTGTATGCTTTGGCTGTATTCGTGAAAAGTTTAGCTAATATACAATTTGTGCTCAGACAGGAGAAAAATTGTGTGGTAAAATCAAGAAACAGCTCAGTAATGTAATTTTCTAACAGTGCATTGTTCAACAGAATTATTTTAATAGTGTTGATTTTGAAACAAACTTGTGTTGTCCATGTTTGAACATGAATTGTTAATTGCATCTGGATAAAAGCTCGCCATACAATTTCCATACTCAGATGTGGCCCTCAGGCCAAAAAGTTCACCCACCCTGATATATGAGGTACTTACTGTTTACATCAGAGCCTGCTCATTGTATTCACCAGAAATCTTCTGGGTTGAAATGGATGACAGAAGAGCATCAGCAGCTACCCAGAAAGGTTGGCAGGACTTAAGGCAAGTGTAAGACAGGTGAACCACATTGTCATGGAGCAGGAGCTTGTGGTTAGCAAGAGCTTTCTTGTACTTGTGCAATGTAGCCATCTCTTGCCAGATGGTCAAAGGAAGGATGCTTGCAAGGACTGGAAGCAGAGCAGACTTCAGAGTGCCAGTTACAAGTCTCATAGATGCATTTAGCTGTATATGGATGAGGGCAGGGCCATCCCTACAGATACACAAACTATGCAGCTGCGTAGGGCACCAGGAAATTTGGGGCACCTACACAGCTGCATGCTGCATCCAGCTCCAGCGGTCAGCCCGATCTCCCGGATGGCTGAGTGGGCCCCTTGTGGGCTGTGCACAGCCTCACCCCCACCCCAACCCCCCGTCTCCTGAGCCATGGGTCCCAGGGAACTGCAGCAGGGTTCGGACTTCGGAGTCAGGCCTGCCCTGCACTCAGCAGGCGGCAGGAAGTGGAGCGACCCAGCCCCAGCCCGCTCCGCTTCGTGAGCTCCCAGCTCCCAGCTTTTGGGTGATATTGATGCAAAATTTTGTTTTATGACACATCTGCTTTAGATATTGTTGACAGGTTAGACTGCAATCAAGGGTAGTGGGAGTTAGGATCATGGGTGATTGCCTTGCCACAGAAGTTTGCATCTGGCATACTCTGATGGTAAACTTGTACCTACCTATAAATTATATCAAACCTAAAATCTGTATACCTACCTATTTATGTATCATATGGAGCTATTACGTATATACTTACCTGTATCTAGTCTTTCAAACCTAGAAAACTGGGGGAGGGGAAAAAAAGAAAGGGGAGGTAGTGGAGAGTAGTGAGTGTCCCCACTCATTGCCTGTGGAGCACTGTGTATGCTTTGGCTGTATTCGTGATAGGTTTTCCGGTGAGGGTCAGGTCTCCTTCTATGCTCCTCCACATTAGGCCCATCACAGTTTGGCTCTGAGTGTTTTCACAGTCCTCATTCTGGCAAATTTCCTTTTGACTTCAGTGCAAGTTTGGCTGAGGTGCTCAGGATTTTTCCGTCTAAGGACTAGAATGATGCAGAAGTGTTGGGTTGTTGATAACAGTATTTACCACTCCTGCTTAAGCACAGCCTAGTGGAGCTTTCACATAGTCCTGAGTGTAGATTTTTTGAGGTTTTTAATGAAAATGTGCTGAAAGAAGCACCATCTCCAACAGAAATCTCAATCGCAATCCTTCCTGCATTGTCAAACATTGCATAGGGCATGGACAGTACTCTGCCATCTTACTCTCTCCTGAGATGCTCTTTGCATGTCCTCTATCTTGTTAAGTCCCATACGCTTCCCCCTCTAAGTAATGTTTGACAGAGGGATTCTTTCAGTCGGCCCCTTTTATGTGTTCCGCCAGCTGCCCAGTGGCAATAGAAATAATAAACGCAAGAAGAGAGTAAAGCAACAAAAGACAAGCCAGCTAAATGATAGCTACATACATCCTAGCTGATACTCTTCAGTGTGTGTTAATGACAGTTTTCAACATGTACCAATAAACACTACATGAACACAGTCTTGGAGCAGGCTCACATTAAAGTTGCTGAAAGTAGTGCAAGATCTTCTAGTGAATGATAAATGGCCAAGGATTCATTACAGATAATTTGTTGCTGAAATTTATAACCAGACAGAGATCTTGGCCCATTTTTGCCTTCAATTATATGGTGCAGCACCCATGCATTTTACTGTGTACTTATGTTAGTGAGGGCAGCTTGGACCCTTTTTGTAAAATTATAAGAACCAGCTAAAGTTTACAAACATGCATATGAGTTGCTTTCTCCTACTTCTGTACACTGAATATATTAAACACAGACCATTTTCTTCACAATACTAACCGTTATCTCATTTTCAGATCAATAACTTTGCTTACCAATCAAACATATATATGGTACTTTCTAGAATTACTTCAAAAGGGCATGCTGCTTTTTGCATTCTTTAGCTCTGCTTTCAGATCTACTGTAGCCATTTACGCTGTAATCCATTCAATCACGTGTTTTTCCCTTCAACATGTCCCAAATTACATCAATTTTTTTTCCTCAGATTCAGAGTTAGAAGGAATTGGGCCAAAATTAATCTTGGTGCAAATACACTGAATGTAGTGGTTTTATTCCAGAGATGAATCTAGCCAATTTTTTATTGTACTGACCTAAAAAGGTAGAGCATACATGCTTCCTGCACTAAATAAGCCTCTGCATCTTTGGATCAATTGGATTTTTTAAAAATATATATTTTAAAATTTTGTATATGTAAATATTTTATTTTAAGTTACTGTCAAGTGGGAAATATCAGTTATTTTCAAATCAGTTTATTATATTTTCTACTTGGCAGTGTTATAATAATAAAATATTTATATATTTAAATTTAAAAGACAAATATTCATGGGTCAGAATTAAGGTTGTATTGTGATAAAACACGTTTTCTTTATAAAATAATGTTTATTTTTTATTATTCAGGCACTGCAAGATTTATGAGGTGCTTAACTATTAACTTCCTTGCTTTTAATTTTTTGTTTTTTGTAAATGTTTTGATAGATAATCATTTTGTTGCCACTTATCAATTGTAACTGATTTGGCAATGAAGTTTTTTGGTTTTGAAATTTCAGTTTTTCAATAATATCTTTTGAATTCTCTTTTGTAAACAAAGAAACAAGTCAAATAAATAAATGGAGCCTGTGGGTCACCAGATTATTAAAGAAGTGAATGAAACTGGCCAAATTAGTAATGGCTGGAACCCAACATCCATAATTCCAAGTAACTTCAAAATTGCTCTGGAAAGAATCTGGGAGCAAAAGTGCACTGTCTGCATGGAATACATCAACAAATGTCTTAGCAAGGGTATAAGAAAACACTGTTCAGTGATAAAGCACTGTACACAAGCAAGACAGCATCCTTGTTATCTCTCTTTGAATTCATCAATGATTTACTGTAGTGGAATACATCCTCTATCAAGTTTTTCTTTTCTTTGTCAGTTTCCGTGACTGAGAAGCATGTTTAGTTTTCAAAGAAAGGCAATTTCTTAGCCAATTTACTATTTCTGTCCTTGAAAACCACCATTGTAATGTCAAAATCTATCCAGCTGATCTATTGGTGCTTATAAAGCACTTATCTCAATGGCACAATATCTTAGAACTGTACATGAATTAAAATAACAACCTTGAGTTTGCCTATGGGTAACTAGTCAGAACATTGTAAATATCTGTTGTGGAAAGTTTTGAAAAATGCTCTGATTTCTAAACTTTCTGAGAAAATTTTCTGGGATTTTTAAAATATTTTTTTTTTCAGTTTCTATATTTCCCCCTAGAATCCTCTTATTCCCATTTCTCATTTTTTCCATTTTGTTGTTAGAAAAGGGGGAACAATCTGAAAAAATCAGAACACTTTGAAAGAAATAAAAATTTTCTGGAAAGGAAATTATTAATAAAAAGTTCATTGAAAGCTTCTCTAATGCAAAATTTCATCTAGCTCTACTAGCCAGTAAAATCTATTTGTCTCACATTCTGAGCAGAATACAATTTCATTGAACAGGCAGAAGGGTCAAAGATGTGATGAATGTGGGATCTGTGTGGTGCATGTTGATCTGTACCCGCAATGTATGGTTTATTTATTGGATGTCTGATATGGGGTATTAGAATATCAGAGAGCAGCAGACAGTTTCAGCACCATCCTCCCAGTCATAAGACAAGTGATTGCAAGTCATTAAAACGGAATGGATCTAACTGCCAAACAATGGACCAATCATCACACGACATTTTCTTAGGTGGCCTCACGTGGGCAACTGGGACAAAACAGTCTGAAGTAAAAGGAAGACTTCACACCTAGGCCTTGTTACAAAGCAACAGGGTAATTTGGCTCAGGCACACACAGAGAAGTTGGGGCTTTGAGAAAAGGCTGCTCCTCTGAGAGAGGGGAAAACTGACTGAAACTCACTTACTGCAAGACAAACTGGGACCAGGCTGGGTCCCAAGAGCTCCTTGTCTTCCTAAAAAATGATGTAAGCAGAATCTGTTCTTTTCCTGTACTCAAGGGGAAGGCCATCTAACTTTTGTTTGCAGTGACTTATAAGAGCAGATGAGACTAAATATACATGAAGGCTGTTTGTTGTTTTGAACTCATTTTCTCTAATGCTGTGTTCCATGTGATAATAAACATCTTGTTTTGAGAATGCTGAAGGCCACTATATCACCAGTCTCAAGTTACTGAAGAGAGGATGAAACAGGTGTCCACACTCTGTTGGTATAAGGAACAAGGGCCTAGAACCCAGGTCTGCAGAGCCTGGGGTAGCTGATAGTCCTACAATGACAGTAGGAGGCCACGTAGAGACACATCCAGGGAGTGCTATGGAGTAGGTGCCACAGGAAGTATCACCCAAGAGACCCACAATGACACTATCCTGCAGCCCTCTTAACCTCCAGGAAGTTGTCTGGTCGGCTACACAGACTTTACCTTGTCTCCTGATTGCCAGTCTCTATCTCCAGCTTGATTTTGACCCAGATTTTTGCCTCTCAGTACTAACCTGTTACTATCTCTGATTTCCAGTCGCCGATGCATGCCTGATTCTGACTCTTGTTTATGGGACCTGGTCTTGTTATCCCTTAGCTCCAGCCTACTGCTTCCTGTGTCTGGTGGACAGACCTCAGCCCAACTGCAACCACTTGGCCTGATCACCTATGCCTGGAGTCCTTACAGTTGGGCTTGCTCGGTAATAAGCGGTTGACATAGGATGTTGTAGCCAGATCCTAACATCCGATTGGGTGTATAGTGAAAGACAAGAAAAGGAAGAGAGGTGCAGCTAGCACCAGAACCATGACACAAGGCATTTCACAAAGATTACAAAGAGAAGCCATTTTAGAGCCAAGACAAATCTCAAGACAACTTAATTTATTTAAAAGTTTTGCAACGCATTCAAACAGCTAATGAGGCTTAGCTCTGCAAATGCACATGAATGTTTTTTTCCATCTTGAAGTTACAAAGGAGATCAAAACCAGGCTCCACTTCTCCATAACAAACTAGTCCCCTCAGAAGCAGGAACAGAACTCTGCTCCTCCACCTTCAGCAGAAATAGAATTCGACCACCTGAGCTAATGGATGAATACTACTAACTGTTGAGGTTCTTCAGACTTTTTTTCTAAGTTGTAACCAGCCAATATAGCAGAATATGTTCATACACATAAATAGCAATTTATCTTGCTCCCTCTGAAACAAATAGTAAAACCTAACTAACCAAAAACATCCGCTAACATCAATGGGAGAAGAATTGGACCCATAACTCCCATTAAAATCACAGGGAGCAGGAACTATCCACAACAAAAATCATTAATAACTTTGTTTATTTGTTACCTGTTTTCTCCAGACATAGGCAGCACCTGCATTCTCAATGAGATTTACCCTTTTAAGGGCAGTTTGAAAGGATGGTAACAATCTGTTATGGAGCTAAAAGGAGAAAAAAAACATTCAATAGCTAAAATTGTAGGTCAGGGTAATTTTTTATAATTACCTGAAATTCCTGAAATTTGCAGAAACTTTCTCATTTACTTTCAGAGTTAACAAGGAAGGTTTCAAGCTAACCCAATTTCCCAGCCAAGGTTGTAAAAGGGCTAAAATGCTTCAGGACTTTGTAGTGATAGCTGGTTGTAACGATTACTATGGGAGATTACCATCTTCCCATAATCCATTCCTAGACGGCACACGTGACAGTATATGAATTGGATGAACTTTACCTTTTTATTACTGGTCTGTACGGTAGAGGAGAGAAGATGTGCTGCATGGTGAAGAGGGGAGAACCAGCTGGACATGAAAATCCACAGTTCTTTCCTTTCCAATGTGATATCCTGTAACTTTCTATTTGAACCTTTACATTTTCTCTTTTTATTTATTTCTTTTCTTATTCACATAAAACCCTTCTATTTTTAATACAGAATAATTACAGGTATTTAGCTTTTGATGTAAAAACATGGCATAGGGCTGCTTCTGTCATTTTCTGATTGCACTGAGCATTGTCCTTTGTGTAATCATGATATATGGTAAATGATTTCTAGTGAGTCAGAGTTTACTTTCCAAGTTAGCACTTTCCATGTTCCAAGAGCTTTACAACAGTAACTTTCTAGGATATGCTGGAAATGACTAAAGACCTCCTGTCAAATTTTGCTCTCAGGTATACTGGAGAAGCTTCACTGAAGTCAGTTACTCTGGATTTACACCAATGTAAACAATAGAAGTATTTAGTCTCCACTTGTTTTGTCCAGCTCACGTTAGGTGTAACATTATTAAATGTATGGTGCCTAAAGATAGGTTCCTAAATTGATATCTGGGCACCTATATAAGGTGAAGTGATATTCAGAAGAGGCGAGCAACCATAACCCCCAGTGAGGCTAATGGGAGCTGTGCATTCTTAGCACCAGTGAAAAATTGAAGCATTTTATTTGGGTACTTAAACATAAATTTATGTTTCTTGCTTATGTTTCTAACTTCATGCACCCATTTTACAATTGTCTAAGCAAATAAGAGTGTCTGCTCCTTATTAATATTTGCTGGAAAGCTGATCATGTCACAAAATAATTCTGTGACTCAAGCATGTTTTTAAAGTATATAAAAGAAAACTAGAAAAAATCAAAGCCTTCTTTCTTTCTCTTTCTTTCTTCATGGACACATATTTACTTGTAAAAAGTAGCAGTATTTTCTAATACATGACCAAATGTAAATCTAAAAGAAATAATAGAGTGTTCCATTATACCTTCCCGTATATATTAACTTCTGTTTCTGATTAGGTTTGAGGCATGCTGCATTGATGGAATAATGAACATCTTTCCAGTAATTTATGTGACAGGAAATTGAACCATCAGGCTCCCCGGCCATTATTTCTGTGAATTTCCAAAGCTGTAAATGCATCAAATATTAAAAGAAAGAACATAAATTCTGTAAAGCAATAGGTCTCATTTTACTGAGTATATCCACAAATGTTATACAAAGATTTCAGAATTAACAAGGGCCCAGGGAAATAAAGTTTTGACTTGTTTGACATGAATTTCCAAACACACTATGGCCAAGATTTTCAGAAGCAACTAGTGATTTTAGAGCCCTCATATTTTGGGTGCCTGACCTGAAACACCTTATAGGGAACTTGATTTCAGAAAGCTCTGAGCATTTGCCTTCTGAAAATCAGACCTCTTTAAGGTGTCTCATGCTGGGGTCCCAAATATGGAGACATCCAAAATGGCTATTGACTTTTTCAAAAATTTTAGTCCATGAGTTGAAAATGAAATGAGCTGTAGGTACAGAGAAAGCTATGATCCTGAACTAATTATTCAGACAAAACAACTGACATCAAATTCCAAATCACCACTTCATTGATATTACAAATATAGGACTTGATTTTCTTGTCAGGAATCAAGAGTAAGACCACTGAAGTCTGCAGTTACATTGCTGAAAAACTGATGTGAGTGGACTATTAGTCCCTTAATGATCCTTTCAGTCATAACTTTGCATTCCGATTAGTTTTTTTCAACAGAAAAACTCAGCTGATTTCTTAATAACCAAAACTTCAGTGGAGTTTAATTCTTAAGAGTGTTTAAATTGTCTGAAATACAGTATATCAAAACCTTCAGCAGCAGGAAGAAGCAAGATGTCTATATCCATCAAGTAATACAAGTATAAAATTCAATTCTATTTTTTCACTTTGTCTGCCAATTTTATGGCACTTCATTTAAGCCTGAATCTCCAAAGAATCAATTCAAACTAGCTTTATGATTTTCCCCAGAGAATCTACTTTAAAATAAATTGAACTGGAACATGCGACTTAGTAAATGAGCAGAAAATTCAAGTTAACTTATCTGAAATAAAACCTCTTTTAATCAAAAGACAGACAAAGCTAAGGTGCAATTACACATGTTTGCTCTAAAAATAGTCTGTCCTTGCTGGTAGTGTAATTATTGGACAAACTACTCTTTGTGTAGTTATAATAATGTCTATGGGCGTTCTGATCCATTCAAGAGTATGAACTGGTTTTATGAGGCAAAGATCTAAGTCCTACTTTATTAAAGGATTGTCATTTACGTCCAGTCTTACTGTGTTGCTATTTTAGGAATAAAGTTTTCTGACTTCCTTTACATGCTGTTGCTGTTGGGAATGTGATTTATGACAACTTTATGTTATTAGAAACTAGAATATTTATAACAACTTTGGTTCTTTATTTATCTGTGTCAATAGTGTTAAAGTAAATAAGTTTTTGTTGCCCGAGTGGGAGAAGACCTAACTTTGAAGCCTGATGCTATCAGAAAGCTCAGATACTATAGGGATGAACGAATATTAATGATTTTGTGTTTTGACTGCACACATCTCCTTGGTAGATACTAACACACTGCCATTTCAATAAGTGCCTGAAGAAGTATTTTACAGTGGACTGAGCATGGGGCTGAGTCAGAGCTGCTTGGTTCTACTCTGAGCCTTGACACAGATTCATTCTGCGACCTTGGCAAGTAATTTAACTTACCTTCCAATCTTTAGATAAAAATACTATTTAGGCTTAAAAATATATAGTTGTATTAAATATACATACGAATCACATTTCCCACCAGTGAAACACAGATGCCTGTAACATGGAAAGTTGAAATTGATGATTGGAATTATCTTTGCTCCATCATGGCTTAAACTCCCTTAGTTTTCGGATGCCCCTAGAAAGGAGGACCCTAAGGAAAAGGTCAGTGGATTGCTATGGAATTGAAGTAATTTTCATAGCTACCACATTCAATTCCATTCCCCTCCTCATGAAGCCCACTAGAAGTCCAGGGAGGGGACTGTTGTAATAATTGGATCTATAATATTACACTAAATATGAGCTCAGTTGTAAAAAATATGTGAAAGATGTCACAATTGTCTATAATAACAAATGCTGATGAGAAAAGGTATGAAAGGGAAACAGAAAAACTGAATTAGTCCAAACAAAAGGCCTACTAATATATCTCAAGGACTATGTTAAGATCTTGCTTGGTAAACAAGAAATGTATAGAACCAGAAATCAGCAAACCAGAACTAGTGTGTTGGAAACTAGGCCTAATTGGTGAACAAAATAAGAAAGGATAGGGTATTCCACCCATAATCCCCTTTGTGGTTCTTAATGAAAGAGACTGTGGGGAGAAAAATTGGCTATGGCAGAGAGCTTCACCATTATGGTTGCCATCCCATCAACTCCTGGGATCACGAGCCTTCATCATCTTGGTTCTGAGGGATGTCCTGAACTGACCAGGCCAGAGAGAGGGACCCAGATGACATCACCACCTCTACTGGCTTCAGCTGAATCCCAAACATCGCCTGGAATGAAATCGGATCAGATTTTAACAATAACAACAGCTCCATGCCATCTCAGATAACTTCTTCTCTTTTCCCCAAATGGACAATTATTACCATCTTTGATACCATCTAAGAGACCATCCTTCTAAAAACTTTCTCCAGGGACAGGGAACAAGGCACATTGTTAAAACAAAACCCTTACTTAACACTTTACATTTCAAGTCTGCTCTAACTGCTTTTCCTTCTTTCTTTATTTTTAATAAAAGTTTTAAAGGGTTTTAATGATGTGTTTGCCATAGGACTAAGCAGACTGAGGTCTCTATATTTCAAACCCTGAACCTTGTTTAATGTTTGATGGTAGCTTGGTAACGGTAACATGTTTGGAACCCAATATTCTATCTAAATTAATTCAACACGGCTGACACCCTTTTTCTTCATCTAAAGAGGGAGATCTAGCCTTGGGAGAGTGGTTCTACTACGCACAGTTCTAATAAGAATTTTATTTAAATATACAACTAGAACAACATTTGAGGTTATGGCTGGTTCTCTGTTCTAATCGCTATTATTTTTAGGCATTTGTCCTAATAATTTGCATTTTCATAGTTCTTTTCATCTGAGGGTGAAAAAAAGTAGTCAAAGTGCACAAGAAGAACTTGAAGCACAGAGAGAGTAACTGATTCTACTAAGGTTAAATTCAAAGTCAGTGAAGAAACTGGGCATTGAACCTAGATTTTCTGATTTACCAAAAGAACAACCTTCCTCTCTTGTAAGATCTTTGAGTACTCCCCATACTATATAATGTGATGGGATGTTTACCCCCACATTTGCCCAGAAAAAGTTAATGCTGAGTGACCAGGGAGCTAATTGACTCAATGGGCCACAGCTGAGGAGAATCAGGTGGCCAAGTAATCCCCTGACTGAGTGAGAGGGAAGGAGCTGGCTGGATTTATAAAGACTGGACATTGGAAGAAGAGGAAGCTGCTGGCAAAGTCTGCAGTCACTCCCTGGCTGAAGAAAGGTGCGTTTAGGCTGGCAAACCTAGAGAGCAGGAAAACCAGGAAAATAGGACAGGGCTCAGGAAAAGGCAGTAAGGTCCAGAGGGGAACAGGTATTGACTGATGGTTAGAGGGTCCTTGAGCCAGAACCCAGAGTAGAGGATAGACCGTGGTTCCCTTGCCAGCCACTGATGGAGTGAATGGGGACTAGAGGACTGCTGAAGGAAGACTTTGGTTCCCCGGAAAGAGGAAACATGTAGAGTGACCTGGCGGAGAACTGAGTCATGAAGAGGCCGCAGCAGCTCCTGGAGTGAGAAAGGAGTTGCAGACCCAGAGAGAGAGGCAAAGAGACACCATGCAAGTGAGAGAAGGGGCATTGATCTCACAAGCTATTCCCACAGAACAGCTAAGAGGAGGCACCATACCTAGTGGTGAGTGCATCACACCATCACATACACCAATAATATGACAGTGATTTGCATAACTTCATTAGCATTAATTGGAATTCCTTGCAAAATCCTAGACTTAACCATAATTGCCTGTATTTGTTCTTTGCTAATTTATGGTAGAACATGCTTCTAAATGTGCTACTCGGTCTAGATATTCTGGGAAGGGATGGTCACAGAGTGGACGCTTTACCCCGGAGCTCAGGAAACTGCTTTGAGCAGGGGGTTGAACTAGATGACCTCCTGGGGTCTCTTCCAACCCTAATGTTCTATGATTCTATGATAAGTTGTTATTTTTCTTTTCAGAAAGATTATTATTTTAGGGCACATGGAAGCACTGGGCACCAGTAAACACCCATTACATGCCATCAGATAATATATAAACCAGTCTTTAGCTTGTAGGGCAAACCAGCTCTTTGGACTGTCTTTATTACAAGAAAATTGAAAGATTCCAGGAATCTATACATGGTTTCATGTGTGGTATTTTAGCACACTCTATCTCCTACCAGGACAGAACATTTCACCCTTTCAATGTAACCTTCTTTGAAACCTGCCTTAAAACACAAAAAAATCATGGTTCACAAATGAATCCTGATATTCTGATGATTTACACTTTTTACTGTTAGCAAATCCTTTATGATAGCATGGAGGATTCCTCCTTTATATTTGATTACCTTGATTCATGGTATTTCCAGCTTCTGCTTGGAAAATTTCCTGACTAATTTCCATGTGAGCAATGACACAATCAAGATGCCCAACAGAGCATACACTGCAGGAGTGCAAAACATGCCTCAGATTTTCTATAGATATTGTCAGAAAAGGCTTCATTCAGGACACCTCATTATTCACTTAATTATTCATTTTGTTTATTTACAATAGAAATATTACACATACTATGGTGTACATCCTGACCATCCTCAAACACCAGATGCTGGCTTCTATTTGTAGTTCCAAAAGTCAAAAACAAGGCCTCATCATGAGAATTTAAAAAAAGCCCGATTAAACTGGTGCCAGCATGTTAATGATGAGCTTCTAGTCACCTCCCTTATCTCTTTTGCACACATTTAAAATGACAGTAATCGCTGTTTAAAAGGGATACTGTCAGGTAGATAAATTTTAAAAAAGAGAAAGATTTTACAAAACCAAATATAATTATATACTAGAGGATTTTAATAAAATGTCAGTTTTCTCAACTCAAATACAGGTCAGAGATCAACCTGGCTATCTCCTATGCCTAGAATTTTAGTATAATCATAAGGATATTAGAGATGAGAAGTTTTTAGTTAAAGTATGTCTTGGCAAAAGTTACAGCTATATACTGCATATACCTCAATTATTCAGATCTTTGTGTAAAAGTCATGCAAAAAGACCTTCTTTGGTCTCTGACAGAAAAGTCTTCCTCCACTGTGGCTTGCACAGAGCTGCAGGGAGATCAGAAGCCAATTCAATTGCCACTTGCTACTCTTCCCAGTTTTTTAACTACATTACAAAGACTCATGGTCTCTTGGGACTCCTAATCACTGCTGTTGCACCATACCCCTATATCCATGGAAAGAGGAGAAAGATCCTACACTCATTTATGTCAATGAGAGTTCTGCCATTTAGTGCAGAAAGCTGGATTGGGCTCAATGTTTTTCCCACCTGCCTTTGAATCCCACCCTTTCCTGACATTACCTGTGTATGAGCAGAACTGCCAAGGAACACTTAGTTGCGTACCTTCTGCATTTTGCTGCAGCTGGTGGAGGTGTCACTTTTGCAACTACAGTTCATAGAGAAGTTTAAGTTTAAAGTTACAGGAGAGCTTCCTGGAAACTCAATCAGTATTTCCATTCAGTTTGGCATGGAAAATGAATTTATTATTAAACACACATTTCTTACAAAGGTTTTGAAAGACATTGTTATTTTTATATCAGGTCCTTACAAAACCAAAATGTGGATCATATTAAATGTGATTCTGTTTGTATAAGGCCAAATAGTATCTTTAATTATTAATAAGGAAAACAGCTCATACTGCATCTAGTCTGCAGTTGGGCAATTATGTGCATATTTTACATGGTCCAGAGTTGAGAGAATCCAAAAGTAGATCAACAATATAGCTGCAACATATTATGTGCCCATGGTTGAAACCCAGGTTCAGGATAAACCTCAGAGATACTTGATGTATCATCTCATCATATTGCTATTACACCTCTGGCATTTAGGGCAGTGACAAAGCTCCTCAACTCCTGTCTGTTTCTAGCAAAAGTGACAAAGAGTCCTGTGGCACCTTAAAGACTAACTAAAATTTTTTTAGAGCATAAGCTTTTGTCGGCTAATACCCACTTCGTGGGATGCATGCAGTGGAAGTATCCAGAGGCAGGTATAAATAGGTAGGCAAGAACCAGGTGGGAGATAACAAGGTTAGTCCAATGAGGCTGAACCAGCTTGTTATCTCTAATCAAGGAGGGTGAGGTGTTCCTCTAGCAGCTGAACTGGAGGTGTGAATAGCGAGAGAAGAGAAGCTGCTTTTGTAGTTAGCTAGCCATTCAAAATCTCTATTCAGTCCCAAATTGATTGTGTCAAATTTGCAAATGAATTGCAGCTCTGCAGTCTCTCTTTGCAGTCTGGACTTGAAGTTTTTTTGCTGCAAAATGCTGACCTTTAAATCTTCTATGGTGTGTCCGGTGAGGTTGAAGTGCTCTCCTACAGGTTTTTGAATATTGCCATTCCTGATATCTGATTTGTGTCCATTTATCCTTTTTCGTAGGGACTGTCCAGTTTGGCCGATGTACATAGCAGAGGGACATTGATGGCACATAATGGCATATATTACATTGGTAGATGTGCAGGTGAATGAACCAGTGATGGTGTGGCTGATCTGGTTTGGTCCTGTGATGGTGTTGCTGGTGTAGATGTGTGGGCAGAGTTGGCATCGAGGTTTGTTGCATAGATTGGTTCCTGAGTTAGAGTTATTATGGCGCGGTGTGCTGTTGCTGGTGAGAATATGCTTGAGGTTGGCAGGTTGTCTGTAGGCCAGGACTGGCCTGCCTCCCAAGGCCTGTGAAAGTGAGGGATTGTTGTCCAGGATGGGTTGTAGATCACTGATGATGCGTTGGAGAGGCTTTAACTGAGGACTGTAGGTGATGGCCAGTGGTGGTCTGTTGTTTTCTTTCTTGGGCTTGTCTTGCAGCAGCAGGCTTCTGGGTACACGTCTGGCTCTGTTGATCTGTGTCCTTATTTCCTTGTGTGGGTATTGTAGTTTTGAGAAAGCTTGGTGGAGATCTTGTAGGTGTTGGTCTCTGTCTGAGGTTGGAGCAAATACGATTGTACCTCAGTGCTTGGCTGTAGACAATGGATCGTGTGGTGTGCCCGGGGTGGAAGCTGGTAGCATGAAGGTAGGCATAGGTATGGTATGGGGTATGCATCGAATTGGGATATTTCATTCAGTTGGCGAAAGTCATTACAGAATCTCATGGTTCCGTCAGGTTTAGGCACTAGAACAATTGGACTGGACCACTGACTGTATGGTATGACTGTATGGTATGGGGTATGCATCGAATTGGGATATTTCATTCAGTTGGCGAAAGTCATTACAGAATCTCATGGTTCCGTCAGGTTTAGGCACTAGAACAATTGGACTGGACCACTGACTGTGAGATTCTTCAATAACCCCTAATTCTAACATTTTCTTTACTTCAGCCTTGATTTCTTCTTTTTTGGCTGCTGGAATTCGGTAGGGTCTCAGAGTTGCCTTGGCTCAGGGATTGTGCGGATATGGTGATAGGTCTCAGTCGTCCGCCCCGGTTTTGTAGAGAACACATCTCGGTTGTGATTGATCATGTCAGCTGCCTCGCTCTTTTAGATTGGCGTCAAGTCTGGAGATATCCTTACTTGCCCATGTAAATCATCCTTCTGGGGAAGGGTCTCCTGGGTAACTAAGCATGCCTCTCGATTGTGCCAAGGTTTTAGAAGATTGATGTGGTAAATTTGATCCGGCTTCCGACGGGCTGCCATATCTTATAATTCACCTCTCCCACAGCTTCGATCACTTCATAGGGTCCCTGCCACTGGGCCAATAGTTTACTTTCTACTGTGGGCACCAGTACCATTACCCGATCTCCTGGTTGGAACCGTCAAAGCTTTGCTTGGTGATTATAATGGGTTCGTTGGGTCTCCTGTGCTCTAAGTGTTCGCGTACAATGGGAGTAATTCGGGCTATCCGATCTCACATCTGCAGTACATGCTCGACTATGTTCCTTCCAGGATTTGGCTCTTCTTCCCAGGCTTCTCTGGCTATATCCAATATGCCCCGGGGATGGTGCCCGTTTAGTAGTTCGAACGGAGAGAAACCTGTGGAGGCTTGCAGAACCTCCCAGACGACAAACATGAGGTAAGGCAATAGGGTATCCCAATCTTTCCCATCCCGGCTCACCACTTTTCTGATTATGGCCTTGAGGTCCTATTGAATCTTTCCACTAGGCCACGTGTTTGTGGGTGATATACAGAGGTCCGTAAGGCTTGTACATGGAGCAGCGAACAGAGATCTTTCATTAATTTGGACACAAAAGGTGTCCCTTGGTCAGTCAATATCTCTTTGGGTAGCCCAGCTCGGGCAAAGATTTGTAGTAGCTCCTTAGCTATTGTCTTGGAGGCTGTATTGCGTAGGGGGAATGGCTTCCGGGTACCAGGTTGCATAGTCCAATACAACAAGCACATGTTGGTGGTCCTGAGTTGTCTTCTCAAGTGGTCCTACCAGATCCATGGCTATGCGTTCAAAAGGGACCTCTATTATTGGAAGAGGTATCAAAGGAGCCCACAAGTGCGGGTGAGGGCTATGTAACTGACACTCTGGACAAGAGATGCAGTATCTACGATCATCTTCATGTACTCCTGGCTAGAAGAACCTCCGCAGGATCCGTGCCTGGGTTTTCTCTACCCCAGGTGTCCTCCAAATAAGTGACTGTGGGCGAGGCTCAATATGGCCTTTTGATGTTTTTTTGGCACCAGAAGTTGATGTATCTCCTGCTCCTGTATTTGCACCACACGGTACAGAAGATCTTTCTTCACTATCAAGTAAGGTCCTGGACCCCGGACCTTCCCATCCACAGGTATCCCATCTATCTCAGCTACCTCTTTTCTAGCATTATCGTATCTAGGGTCCTCTGCCTGGTCCCGCTCGAAAGACTCTCTCCCAGAACTAATGTGCCCGAGCTCCCAGGGGCTGGCTCCTGCTTCCTCCAATGCCTCACCACCATCACGGCTGGGGGCGGCCTCTGGCTCATTTTCTGGGGTGGAAGTTTCTCTGTTGGCTGCTCGTGTCCGTCTGCCTACTAGATCAGTCTTCTGACCCTGGGACAGGATCCGGGTTCCTAAGGCCTTTGCAGCCTTCCTTTCTTTTTTAGTCTTCCGGGTCCTTTGGGGGGCTGAGAACAGATCCTCCGAAATTTCAGCGAAAATTGGGGGTTGACATTACCCTGGTGGCAAGCTGCTATCCTCAGGGTTCCCACTTTCCTCCAGCCTCTCTTGGGGGAGTAAATTATCAAACCCTGGATAGTCCCTCCCAATAACTACGGGATATGGGAGTTTAGGAGCTATGCCTACAGTCACCTCAGTGGGGTTCCCCTGAACGTCTATCTCCACCAGGATGCTGGGGTAATAGCTTACAGCCCCATGCACGCATGTCACTGCTACGCTTTTGGCTTGCAGCAGCTGCCTACTTTTTATCAGCTTACCCGATATGAGGATGATAGCACTCCCAGAGTTCACAAGCGCTGTAGTCTCTACTCCATTTATCTTCATCGGTCTGATGTAGTTATGTGGGGCTAACTCGACTCCTGCAAGGTGGATAAGGGAGCATGGGACCTCCCAATCCCCAAAGTTACATTGCATAGGCTCCTTGGTGCTGGGACACTGTGCTGCTATGTGTCCTAACTCCCCACATGCATAACATCTATAATTGCTTCTAAACAGTTCCCTATCACAGGAGTATGGGGATTTAGACCCAGGGTTCCCCCTTCTTAGACCAATCTCTTCCTTCTGGGGTTCCCCCTGGTTTTCAACCCGCCCCTTCTTCCACCTAGGATTTCCTGGGGTTTTGGTCACCGAACCTTCCAGGGTTGGGTTCGGGTGCTTGCTCCGAAAGGGGTCTTCCTTAGGTAGTTGGGTTAATTCCCTGGCTGTCATCCGTCTTTCTACCAATGTGATCATCTCGTCGAAGGTGGATGGATCATTGTGGCCTACCCATTTGTGGAGATCTGGTGGCAGTCCCCACATATAATGATCTATGACCAGGGTCTCCAAAATCTCATTCAGGTTGCATGCCTCGGTCTGTAACCACTTCTGTGCAAGGTGTATGTGGTCAAATAGCTGGGACCTTGGGGGTCTGTTCTCCTGGTACTTCCACTCATGGAACCTCTGGGCCCGTACTGCTGCTGTCACCCCTGATCGTGCCAGGATCTCTGCCTTCAGCTGGAGATAGTCAATGGCATCTGTGGCAGGCAGGTCAAAGTAGGCTTTCTGGGCCTCTCTGCACAAAAAAGGAGCGAGAATGCGCCCACTGCTCCTGGGGCCATGCTTCACGCTGAACAGTCCTTTCAAATGAGAGGAGATATGCCTCATCGTCATCTTTTGACGTCATCTTTGGCACACAAACAGTGGCCCTCAGGGTTTGCATCCCGTTGGACCCTCGGGGCTGGGTAGTGAGGATCTTTAGCTGATCCACTACCTCTTGCAAGAGGGCATGATCCTGGGTCACCTGGTTCATTAATAATTGATTAGTTTCCTGCTGAAGCCGCATAGACTCCTGTTGTGCCTTGGCCTGAACCTGAGTGGCCTCCTGCTGGGCTGCCGTGGCTTGTACAAGAACTCTTATCACCTCCTCCATAGTGGCACAAAACAAACAGACAACCAACCAAAAAAAAAAAAAATCCAAAACCCCAGTGCACTCTTTTTTTTTTTAAACCTCTTTCTTCCGCCACGCTGTCTATGATGATTCCACCCCTGACACCAGTTGTGACAAAGCTCTGTCCTTATTTTCGTGGATTCTGCGTTTCCTGACAGATTTCACTAGCCTCAGAGGCTCACTGTGACCCTCCACATAGCCCTTCTCTCTCTAGACACAAGGTCACAGCCTATTGAGCCATTTTCATCATAAGCCAGTGAGGAGAAGCTATCCTTCCTGGCACAGTCTCTGTTGTCTCCCAATCTCAATGATTAATTAGGCGAGGCAGAAATGGGGGAGCCTGGGCCCTCCCTCTACTCCGGGCTCCAGCCCAGGGACCGTAATAGTATCAGCTAAGATGGCTGACCTTTTAGCCACAAAAAATAATACAATTCCCTGGGCTACTTCCCCACAGCAGACTCCATTTCTTCCAACTCCACTTCATCCTTACCTCAGGGTCTGCTTCCTTGTGTATGATATGTCTACCACTCAGTTTCACCAACAGCACAACTTCTTCCCACAGCTCCTGACATCCACACCCACTTGACTAACTGGGAATCTTTTAACTGGTTTCTGCCAATCCCTGATTGTCTTCAGGTGTCCCAATCAGGCTAGCTGTTTCTACTGATTTCTAGAAGTTTCCAGTGGTAGCAGGGATTTGTTTAGCCTGAGACTAACATATCTGTTCCCTAGCACCCTCCTACAGCCATCTGGCCTTGCCCCATCACAGTGCCCACTGTTCAGCAATTCTTTGAAATGCTCTGTCCAGCGCATTTCTTATTTTTTCGGTTGTTAGTAGGTGTCCTTGTTTGTTCCTGTTGAGAGCATTTGTTGGTGTCTGACATTTACCGCTGATAAGCTGCATCATTTTGTAGATGGTTCCTTGTTCACCACAAGCAGCTGCATCCTCTGCTTGTGTTGTCGAATTATCAATATAATGCTGTTTGTCTGCTCTCACAAGGCATTTGATCTCCTGATGTGCCTTGCTATACTGCTCGTAGTATTTGTCCTTTAGCTTCTGGGACTTTATGTCTAAAACTTTTTTCTTCAGGGCTCATCTGGTTTCTATGGCATTCTATGTGCTGGGTGTAGTTCATTCCTTCCTTCTCTTCTGCCTGTAGCCTAGACAGGCTTCAGTGCTCTGTTTATAAATTGTTGTTATTTTGTCCCACTTCTTGTTGATCTCCTTGTGACAGGTTCAGTCACAGCGATTCCCTTGGAACTGTCCCCTGATGTTCTGAAATTACCTCTGAGCTCTTTTTCCTGGCCACCTTGGGACTCCAGAACCCTGCCTTGTTGAGCCAGACACAATAGCCTCCTGCAACACAGAGCCAGGGTCTGGGCCACGCCACCAAAGCTACAGACTTTAACTAAAACAGCTCAACAGGTACTTGTCTCCAGCACCCAGACCCCCAGATCCCAATGGGACCCAAACCCCAAATAAATCTGTTTTACTCTGTATAAAGCTTATATAAGGTAAATTCATAAATTGCCCTCCCTCTATAACACTGATAGATAAATATGCACAGCTGTTTGCTTCCCCAGGAATTAATCACTTACTCTGGATTCATTAATAAACAAGTGATTTTATTAAGTGTAAAAAGGAGGATTTAAATGGTTTCAAGTAATAACAGACAAAACAAAGTAAGTCACCACGCAAAATAAAACAAAAACATGCAAGTCTAAGCCTAATACATGAAGAAACTTATTACAGGTAATATCTCACCCTCAGAGATGTTCCAATGAGCTTGTTTCACAGATTAGACTCCTTCCTAGTCTGGCCCAATCCTTTCCCTTGGAATAATCTTTGTTAGTTCCAGCAGTCATTTTAGGTGGTAAGCAGGGATTTTCTCATGACTGGCTATTCCCTTTGACATGCTCCACCTCTTTTTATAGCCTTGGCACATGGCAGGAATCTTTTGTCTCTCTGGGTCCCCACAACTCCTTCTAAATGGAAAACTACCAGATTTAAGATGGATTTCATTATCACATGACATGGTCTCCTAGTTTTCATTCCCTATGGGCTGGCCCACATATACACAGGAAGGCTTTCAAGTAACTAAGGCCATTTACAACTGATTGTTTATGCAGCATCCTTAATGGCCTCCACTTAATAGGTTGACATCAGTGATACAAGTTTATATCTTATTCTCCTAACTCCAGATATAGAAATAATACATGCAAACAAATAGGATGAATACACTTAGTAGATTACAAGCTTTCCAATGACATCATACAAGAGGTATTTAGCATAAAACATATCCCAGTTATTCATAAGCAAATTTCCATAAAGCATAACACTACTCATCTGCATTCCCCTCCTCTTCATCAAGGTCTGGAAGTGCTTGAAACCTGTTCTTTAACTTCTGTATTTCAAGGGACTTTAGCTTGTCAATATCATAACATCTATGTCCCTTGTTTGGTGGATCCACACGTCTCAGTTTTAGCATGATGGAGGCTGGCACAAGGTCGTGGTCGCTGCCAACATCTGCACCTTTTCTCACTTTCACATCTGTCAGTGAGCGTCATCATTTGCCATTGATCATGATATGGCCAATCTGGTTCTTATCTCTGCCATCTGGAGAACACTACGTCAGCTTGTGAATTTCACAATGTTCACATAGGGTTCTACCAGTGACTAGGTCATTCATATTACAGAAATCAACAAGCCTTTCTCTGTTTTCATTCATAGTGCCAGTTTGTGTTGTCCTTATCGACCTTGCATTCAGATCGCCTATGACGATAGGTTGTGGCGTAGTACTCTCTCTAATTCCGCCTGTAGTGTAAAGTACAATTTGTCCTTTACTTCTTCATCACTGTCATTTGTTGCAACATAGCACTGAATCAGGGTGATGATATGTTTTCTTTTCAGTCTGGCTCATAAGTCTGCTGCTGCTGGATTTCCATTAAAGTAGGGAATGCTCCACTCCCTTCTTCAAAAGAATGGCAACACTCTCATGGTGTTGTCCATCATCCCATTCAGAAAACAGCAAAGTTTCTCCTGAGGCTGCTGTTAATCATCTTGATCCCATCCATCTGCGCTTGCTGACACCAAGGATGTGCAAGCCCTAGCGCCTCATCTCTGCTATAACCTGAGCTAGCTGCCCTGTTTCGCATATTGTCCGTATGTTACAAAAACCAAGTTTGGTTTTTGTCTTGGTGTTGAGCACTTCAGTCTTCAATTGCACAAATAAAAAAAATTAATTGTGATTAATCACACTGTTAAACAATAAGAGAATACCATTTATTTAAATTTTTGAATGTTTTCTATATTTTTAAATATATTGATTTCAATTACAATGCAGCATACAGTGTAAAGTGCTCATTTTATATTTATTTTTATTACAAATATTTATGCTGTAAAAAGCAAAAGAAATAGTATTTTTCAATTCACCTCATACAAGTATGGTAGTGTAATCTCTTTATCATGAAAGTTGAGCTTATAAATGTAGAATTATGTTTAAAAAATAACTGCATTGAAAAATAAAATAATGTAAAACTTTAGAGTCTACAAGTTCATTCATCCTGTTTCTTGTTTATCCAGTCACTCAGACAAACAAGTTTGTTTACATTTATGGGAGATAATGCTGCCCAGTTCTTGTTTACAATGTCACCTGAAAGTGAGAACAGGCATTCCCATGGCACTGTTGTAGCTGGCGTCGCAAGATATTTACATGCCAGATTCAGTAAAGACTCATATGTCCCTTAATTTTCAATCACCATTCCAGAGCACATGCATACATGCTGACAGGTTCTGCTCAATAATGATCCAAAGCAGTGCAGACTGACGCATGTTCAATTTCATCATCTGAGTCAGATGCCATCAGCAGAAGGTTGATTTTCTTATTTGGTGGTTTGGGTTCTGTAGTTTCTGCATCAGAGTGTTGCTCTTTTAAGACTTCTGAAAACATGCTCCACATCTTGTCCCTCTCAGATTTTGGAGGGCACTTCAGATTCTTAAACCTTGTGTCGAATGCTGTAGCTATCTTTAGAAATCTCACATTGGTATCTTCTTTGTGTTTTGTCAAGTCTGCCATGAAAGTGTTCTTAAAATGAATAACATTTGCTGGGTCATCATCCGAGACTGCTATAACATGAAATATATGGCAGAATGCGGGTAAAACAGTGAAGGAGACATACAATTCTCCCCCAAGGAGTTCAGTCACAAATTTAATTAATGCATTATTTTTTTATCAAGTGGCATCCGCATGGAAGCATGTCCTCTGGAATGGTGGCCAAAGCATGAAGGGGCATAAGAATGTTTAGCATATGCTGGCTACAACAGTGCCATGTGAATGCCTGTTCTCACTTACAGGTGACATTGTAAAAAAGAAGTGTTGTTTTCCGAAAAATATAGAAAAACATCTAAAAATATTTAATACATTTCAATTGGTATTCTATTGTTTAACAGTGTGATTAAAACTGCGGTTAATCACGATTAATTTTAATCATGATTAATTTTTTTAATCATGTGAGTTAACTGTGATTAATTGACAGCCTTATTCTTGACCATTTTCAGCCCTGTTGTACAGAGCAGAGACTTTGTTATGCTCTCAAACAGGAAATCAGCTGTAAATAATCCTGCCAAAAGCTTCTTTCTAGGGTTTAACACTACTATCAATAAAAGTCTTCATTTTGCCTATTTTTGATTTAGTCTATAAACTATTTCCATACAAAATCAAGCCTTAATCCAAAGCCATATAATGACTTCCCTAGTCAAAAAATAAAGTTCTAGAAAAGTAAATGCACCATACTCTGAAGACATTAATCTAAATCTATTAAGATTTAGTCTTAATTGAACTAGTTGCTATGTAGACAGTTACTCTGTTTCAGACTCCTCTATGGAAGAGCTTTTTAAGTGGACATTACAGGATATGTGCTGAAAGGACCTTTTACATTAACCCTGAAAATATCTTCAGGAAGTCACATTATTTTGATGTAATAACAGGATGTCAAATGCAAAACCACTGTGTAACAGAAACAGTTTTAAAAAATCACTCAAGTCGGAGATGGCAGATTGTCATTTCAATGAGAACTGCTGTCATTCACATTGGAAGATACAATATTTTCAAGAATCCAAGATACTCTGAAGTACAGCAGCACAATGTTAGAGCAATCCCTATTTAACTGTAGAAGTTCTCTGAGAAGCTCTAAATCTTTAAACTTAGCTGTTTTTCCTCTGGATACCTTCATTTTATATCAAACTTAAGAACAGACAAAAAGAAAGCAAACAAAAACACCATCTTTGAACATCCCATTTTAAAAATGAAGAATTGCAAAGTTTTATTTTAATAGTTTGACAGCCCTGGAGACAGATGTCCTAATTATCCTCAGAATGGGTGCACAAAGGCATTTTCCTGCCAATGTGACTCAGCTTAGAGCTGCAGAACTCAATTTTCAGGTTAGATTGTAGTTTCTCAAACTGCACTCATTATGGCTAGGCACCCACCAACGGAGTTAATGATGCCAATAGTGATTATGGGTTTTTAAAGAACAAATATTTGGTTTGGCTTTTAATTGATATTTTATGCCTGAAATATTTTAGCAAGTCATTTTAACATGACCAATTTTTAAATGTGTTCTTTGGGGTTTTGTGTTCTTGTTATGTATTTGTACATGTAATGCCCACTGGTTGAAGTGGGGTTGTGGCAGTCCAGAGCTGTGGTAAAGTGATGTGTGGGTGGCCTAGTAGCTAGGAGGTCAAGCGGTATTAGAAGCAGTCTGGAGTAATGGTTAGAGTTCTCACAGGAGCTGATAGATCCAATCCAAGCGGGTGGGATAAGGAAGCGAGGTTGGATCGGGTGGCAAGGCAAGGTTAGGCGAAGTTGCAATCAGCAGACAATGGCCTGTTGTTCAGACAGCTTCTTCTTCCTGTTGGGGTCTTTATATAGTCCCATATCCAGTTGGAATGCAGTATCTCCAGCCAATTAGGGTTCTGGGGTATGACTGTGTGGAGCTGTAGCATTTAAAAATTATCATACACAATCAACATAGCTTATACTAAAAGTATTAAACTGTCTCACTGATAGATCTCAATATGTAATTGTTAATGGAGAATCTTCATTGAATGTATATGTTTTTAATAAATTCCTGCAGGGGTTGGTTCTCTGTGTTACACTATCTTAAAAAAATTGATAATTTATCTGCAAGAAAAGAATCAATTATTTAAATTTGCAGATGAGACAAGGTAACTGATGGAGAGTTGTCTTTGAGGTCAAAAGGCTGTGGCACAAAGGAATCATTGTGGGGCAGATTGGAGATTTCATACTTACAACAGAATCATCCTGCATCTTTCTACAATTATAGCTTACTGTTCACCAGATTCATAACCTTTACAGGCACTAAAAGCTAGAAAATCTGCATGATAACTTGGAAAAATAAGACATTCAACAAGTTCAAATGCATATGCACTTTTGAATTTGTTTTGTTTTAACTTTTTCTGCTGAACATTCATAAACGTTATCTGTAACCTACACATGAGCAAACCTTCTTCATGTGACTGGCATTTTTAGATAAGCACTCAGATTGATAGATAATAAGTATAGACACTTCCTACATCTATTACTTGTTAGTTAAATCTCAGTATTTGGGCCTTATAAAATACAGAGTGTACTATACAAAACAGAAGATTATTTTATGTGTGTGTGTATATATATATATCATATAGCCAAGCTCAAATGTACTATGATGCCACAACCTTGACTGTACCAGATTTCTCATGACACAGTCTGTTTTGTTTTTCTAAAATTCACTGGAGAAGCCCGTGTCATTCCAAGTTTAGCAATAATAATTCTGCTATAAAGAATTCCCACAATCTATTCTTTTTTTAACAGCTATTTGACAGATTTGAAGACTATCAGTGTATTTTTCCACTCCTCTGTTAAGACAGTCTTAAGACACTAAGTAATACACTAATTAGTTGGTTCAGTCACTTAGTACACTGTTCCGCATTTTTTAGCATCTCAGGCCTCCTCTAAACTATGGCAGGGACAAAGCCAGTACAGAACTGGCTCAGAATCAGGAAACCACAAACACCTGCTGTGTGCTCCCCCTCCTCAGCTGTGACAGGAGATCATGGTATAGAACTGAGTATCTGATCCTGGAATTCTGGATCTCAGCTAAGCATAACTGAATTAAAAGAATTCTGTCTCTTCCTGGTCTAAGCTTAGATCTACTGCACCAGCTGTAGCTTATGCTGTTTTCATTTTAACTGCAAACGTAATATAATCAAGGCATTGATTTAAGTAGTGCGTGAGACTGGTTTGTGTCATGGGTGCCTAATAAGTTTTGATATTAAATCACTTTTTTTAAAAACCAAGATGACTCATTTCTCTTAAGCTCAGTTTGATCCAATACATTTAGGTGATTTGCTAAGATTTGTTCACATATGGTATCATGTGAGCAAAGAAAATATCTCTGAAGTAGTTTGCTCAAACTCAGATCATAATGCAGCCATATTCTAGCACTGCATGAAGATTCAAGCAGCAGTTGCCTAACCAAGTAAACTAGATATTTGGACATCTCAGAATCTCGTGGAAGTGGCCCTTCTGTTTAGGGTGTTTCTTGGATTCTTAGAATTCTTCCTGTGGTAGTCCTTGACACTTATGGCTAGATCGTTAAAAGCACTTAAGCAGTGAAAGATGAAGGTAGGCGTCAAATCTTTTCCAAACTAAACATACCCAGTTCCTTCAGCCTTTGCTTATATGACTTGCATTCCATCCCATTGATTATCTTTGTCACTCACTTCTGGATCCTTTCCAGTTTCTCTACATCCTTTCTATACATTGGTGACCAAAACTGGACACAGTCCTCCAGCTAATGCCTAATCAGCACCGAGGAAAACGGTACTATTTCCTCTGGTGACTTGCACGCTATGCCTCTGTTAATGCAACCTAACATTGCATTTGCTTTTTTTGCCCCCAACAGCATTGCGTTGCTGACTCATGTTGATGTTGTGATCCACCACAACTCCCAGAGCATTCTCAACCATGCTGATGGCAATCTAGTTGCCCCCCATTCTGTGTTTGTGGTTTTGGTTTTTCTTCCCCAAGTATAGATCCTTCCATTTGTCTTTGCTGAATTTCATTTTGTTGTCTATAGCCCAATTCTCCAGTTTATCAAGATCCTTCTGAATTTTATCTCTATTCTCCAAAGTATTGGCAAACTCCTCCTCCTCCCCATGTTTGTGTCATCTGCAAATTTGATCAGGATGCTCTCTACTCCTACATCAAGGTCATTAATGAAGATATGAAACAACATCAAGCCAGAACAGATCCCTGTGGAACTCCACTTGAGACTTCCCTCCAATCCAACATTATTCCACTAATAGTTACTCTTCATTGCCGGTTGCTTAACCAATTATGTATGCCCTTAATGGTAGTTCTGTTGAGCCTACATTTCTCCATCTTACTTATCAGAATGTCATTAGGACTATGTTAAAAGCCTTGATGAATTCCAGGTATAATACGTCCACTGCATTCTCCCACCCACCAGACCAGTTACCTTGTAGAAGGAAGCTGGTTTGTTTTTGGTAAATCAGATTATCAGGATTGGAAGGGACCTCAGGAGATCATCTTGTCCAACCCTCTGCTCAAACCAGGACCAATCCCCAATTAAATCATCCAACAGATTTTTGCCTTATACCCCTAAATAGCCCCCTCAAGGATTAAGCTCACAACCCTGGGTTTAGCAGGCCAATGCTCAAACCACTGAGCTATCCCTGAAATTAACTGTCAGGAATTCTGTATCTAATTCCTATATAAAGAAAGAAATACATACAAACACAAATTAAAGACACATTTTAGGTTTATATGTAAATTAAGAAGAATCCGGAGATTATACAGCAAGACATTCCCAAACCTTTAGGTATCTGTTCTGGAGCTTTAACACAGATATCAGAAACATAAGTTTGATACTTTGTACACTATCTTTAGGAAGGAGAAATAAAATCTGTTTACTTTCTCTAACAGACTTACTCTGTGTTATTGCCATTATCTAACTTTATTTTAGTCAATTGTTATTCATACCATTAAAAATGTTTTTACTTAATTTTAACATATGCAACTAAGGTTTTTTCTCTTTTATTAAGAACGGAAATTTGTCTAATTATTTTGGCATTTATGTTTACCAATCCCAGTCACGTATGTGACTCACTAACATTTGACTCCATCATTACTATTAATATCAGACTTGGAACTGCATTTATTTTTGTACAAATTTTGTTATTTTACAGACGTAACTAAAAATGCCATTTGAAAATAATCTGGACAGTCTCAAGTTGTGTGTTTAGCTAATTTTTTTTAAACAGGCATTTCTAAGGTGATTACAAGCTAAATTTACATTCTAGAAGGATACTATTATTTGATTGTACTGCTTTAAATAATGAATAATAATGCACAATATGGTAATAAAAGTAATAATGATAATTCCTCCAGCCTGGACAAAATAGGCATTTTAGAGCTCACTACTCAAAGAATTAAATTTAAGCATAAGAAAGAAATAAAATTATGAAATGCAAGACCAGTCAAAACACTAAAATAACACCACTGTAATCCTTAACAAACTTTGAAAGAATAAAATTAGAAAATATATGTGCCTTGCACATTTTGACAGGAAGTACCAAGAAGTAACAACAAGTGTGTGTGTGTGTGTATATTTGGGGGAGTGTGAGAGAATGTATGTGGGGGTATATTGGGGGAGTGTGTCAGTGTGCTGTGTGCCAATGTACAGACACTAAAAAGCTCTGAGCTTGCCTTGTGCTATTCTGTAGCAGAGTACTGCTCCCTGGTATGGCTCAGCTGCTCTCACAGGACTAGTGGACATTCAGCTAAATGAAACTTTGTATATAATAATTTGGTACTGAGAGACCAGCTTGGCCTTGCTGCTGGTCCTGTCCAACATTGCTCCTTCTGACATCAGGTGACAAGTCATCTTATAGAAGCTGCTCATTAAGGTGCAAGACATGACATATCTGTGTCTGCTTAAAAATGTGGCTAATCTACCATTTGAGCTTATTTGGACAATTCCTTTTAAAGAAGCTCAATGTCCCTGCTAGACAGCGTATTAGGCAACAAGAACAAGGTTTAAACATAGCCAGCTCCAACAGTTCAGCCCCCTAGTTTGAACCTTCCACATCAACTGTGGGCAAACCTCAATTGCTTCAAATGCAAATTTAATCAGATGTTCTGCAAATGACTAAGTGGGGCCTTCATGACTCTGCCCTTTGTGCTGAGGCCATTTACATAGCAGCCATAGGCAAGGGCTGCCTGATTCCCATTTGGACTTGCATGATGCCTTTCCCTCAGCTATTGAATGGTTAAAACATTTAAGCTAGTGATACTCAGGCCATGGTTACACTGGCACTTTATAGCGCTATAAAGCCCCCACGAGCGCTATAACCTCCTCCCCGTCCACACTGGCAAGGCACTAATAGCGCTATAACTGCTGAGTTATAGCGCTATTATTAATCCACCTCCCCACGGGGAATAAGGGCTGTAGCGCAGCTGCTGTAGCGCTACAGCAAGAATGTGGATACCCACTGCGCTACAAGTGATCTCTGCAGATGCCTGGAGCCATTTAAGGCAATTGACGTCTCTTCCCTTTGTTTTGAACTCGGCTGGAGGAATGCGGAAGTACCTCTTTAGAGTTTCTTTCTTAACTCGGCAGATAAGCAATGCAAATGTTTAAGGAGGGAGCCTGTGTGAAAACAAAGCCTTCTGTGAACGGAGGCTCACTGACAGGCTTTCAGAAAAACGGAAAAACCACTGTCTCTCTCCCTCCGCATACACACAACGCATCCCCCCTCACCCCCCTCGTTTAAAAAGCACGTTGCACCCAGCTGAATGCTGGGATACCTGCCCTAATGCGCTGCTCTTAATGCCGCATTAAGTGCCCCAAATGTGGCCATGCTATACCGCAGGAGCATCTGAGTGTGGACATACAATAGCGCTATACATATTACTGTATAAGGGGACCGCTATAACCTATAGCGCTATAATCTTGTAAGTGTAACCATACCCTCAGATGTCAGTGGTTCAGGAACCAAATTAACAATCAACATTACCCAGAAGAGCCACAGCAGTGATTCATTTACTATCATATATATGAAATATATTCTCACAGCTAAATGATTGACCAAATATTCTACAATTGATTAGTAACATAGTAAAAGCATCCTGACTGTAGATTGTTTAATAATTAAATCAGTGCTTTAATATCATGTGTTGCAAAGACCAGCAGGAGACACATTAAAGAGCCACTAGCAGCTCCCAAGTCTCAGTCTGAGTATCACTGATTTAGTCTAACATGCTTGAATTGAACATCTATGTGAATGCAAGTGCAATTAAAACATGGACTATGTAAATAAAAAAATGACCATCTGATATAAGGGAAGAAGCAATAATATTTTCTTTGTTTACATTTACGTTGGGCTTGATCCTGCAGACTCTTATTTGTAAAAGTTCCCATTAACTTCAGATTCTCAAAATACTTAATTTTGCAGATCAGCAGGAAAGGCTTCACAGATCCTCAGCTGCTCACAGACTGCAATTTAAGTAGCACTAATATTCCAACTGAGCAAACATACAGATCCTTTAAAATTATACTGTACTAGATTTTAATAGTTATAGCAACTTACAGAAGTCCCAGAAGAGCAAGAGATTAATCATACACATATAACTCATCCACCAGGTGGTTAACAACAGCAATAAAGCTGGGTTCAGTATCTCTAAGGTCCCTTTTGACCAATAACTAAACCAGGTAAAGCCACCACCAAGAAACCCAGGAAATCTAACCAGCCCTTCCCTGGGTGTCTTTAACAGGCCAGACTTCCCCACTCACAAGCCCTCCAACATGATATACCACAAGGAACTCTTTAACAAGGAAAAGGAAACATACTCAAATTTGGTCAAACACAGAGTAAACCACTGGTGAGCATGTGTTAGAGGTCCCCCTGCATGCCAATTCATAGAGGATATGAGTTGTTATAACCCCCAATGATACAGGATTGACTATGTAGCTCAAGCTGTAGTAGCTTGTCTTTTCCGCTCAGAAGATCCCTGGTTCAATCCCAGGCATGTCAGTCACAAGGATAGCCATCATTAACAGCAACAGAATATATATACAAACAAAGAGTAAAATTCCCGCAGTACTCCTTATGCCCCCCAGTAAAATGCTCTTTCAGTAACTTAGCAGTAGCCTAACTTCCTTCCCATCCACCTGTGAGACTGCCCCAGTGGTGATAGTCTCTTGGCTACATCCAAACCCTACTCACAGTTTAGATTAGCACGTAGCAGTAGTCTCTTTGTAGGTTTGTCTCCAGTCTTCAGGAAACTGCTGCCTGGTGCCATTGACTAAAACAACTCTGTGATTCAATATAATTAATGGGTTGAGTGGGTGGGGCCTCAATGAAGTCCATTTAGCTCTGCTACTCCCCTCTACATCATCCCTCACTGCAAAATTCTCAACAGAAGAGAGCCAAGAGCACTTAGACACCTTGACAGTTCTGATTGCTTGGATGTGAGCTCTTTAGCACAGGAATAAAAAAATAATCTTTCCCCTTTCTTAGTCTTGCTGAGAGTCCCTATCTGCCAACATCCAAATATATGTGTAGTTATGGTGACCTTCCAAGTATCACTAACTGAATTGTGAGTAGGTAACTTATGCAAATGATGTTCTTGATAACACCATTTTTCCTGTTCACCAATAGAGGAAGTAGAGAGCTATTTCCCCTCTGAAGCTTCTGGCCATAGGGCCTACACATATGCACATTTCTTGAAGGGAGAAAAGACTGCAGTAAAACTCCTAAGATATTGCAAATGCCATATATCTGTGGTTTTCAACCTGTGGTCCATGGATCTCTGGGAGTCTGCAGACTGACCAAGATTTCCAAAGGGGTCTGCACCGCCATTTGAAATATTTTAGGGGTTTGCAAATGATAAAGATTGAAAACCACTACCATAGATAAACGAGCTATTTAAAAGTCGCCTTGAAATTTTGAAATAATGTTTGCATTTTTCAGGCAAGTACACATGGTAAGTAAAAAATTTACATGCAAACGACAGACCCAATAACCCAGCATCAAACTTTCTACTACTCTTAGGAAGGCTATATAAAACAGTGGAAGCTAAACAGTCACATATAAAATAAATCTAACAAGGAGGACTTGCAACATGTTCTGAAAATAGCCATAGTGTGGCTCAGAGGGGCATGTCTGAAGCTAAGAGAATAGGCAATTTCCTATAAGAGTATAAAATCTTCATAATTAGCTGGTGAATGTATCTGTGCAGGCAATGACAGATTTCATCTTAATTTCCTCATAGCTCTTGAGAAATACTTTGGCCAAAAAACACACTACCAAAAGTATTCATTGAAGTTTATTCAAGATTTGGGTACATATCTTTTTGGCAGGCCAAGTGCAGGTGTGTGACCTAAACTTCAGTGATTTCTCTTTATCTATGAGAGTTCTTTTAAACTACCTGTAAAAGAATTAACTTTACAGAGAAAAGCCTTAAAGGTGTGAAAGTTTATCATCTTGTTTTATTATTATTGAACACTTCATATTTTTCCATTCTTAATTTTTTTAACAGTGCAATGCTTTGGAATTAAATCACAGAGTTGTCCAACCAATAAATGATCTTGCAATTAAAACAATGTGTGATAGTATAAGAAAGAGGACAAGGCATTTACATGGAAAACAAACATACTCTTAGTTTTATCAGCCATAAAAGGTTTAATCCATTCAGTCCCAGGTAGCCTCTATATAAAAGTGTATGAAATATTTTGGCTCGTTAGTGAACTACTGTTGAACAAGTCAACAAATAAAATACTTAGTACCTGGAAACCAGTCCCTCTCTTTTCATCTACTAAGGCAAAGAGAAAAAGTACATAACTGAAGTTCTCACAAAGGAGGAGTCCACAAAGGATAAATTGTGGATCAATTTAGATTTCAAATATTTTCAGTATTACACACACACACACACACACACACACACACACACACACACACACACATACACACACACACACACACGTAAATGAATATACCCTAACTGACAACTGTAGAGCTTCAAAAGCAGTTCTTCAGAGCCACATTTATAGTAAGAGTGCTAGCTGAAACAACTGAAGTTCATTGATTTTTAAATATCTTATCTTTTCACCTGAGAATACACTTTAGGTAAAGTGCAGTTGGGATACTTCGTTTTGTCCATAGTTCATTGCAGATTCAAACTCTTTGAAGCTGACATGACCATCAGAATCCTGATCGACTTCCCTATAAAAGAAAAGATATTATAGATATCTTATAGTTTGTATTATAATTCACCAGTATCCTTCAGGAGTATTCCTACTGTGGTATCACTAGAACTGCATAAAACCAAACCAAAACAAAAAACCTTACCTTTCTTAAAGTTCTTTTAAAAAGGAGAGCGAGGCAGGTCTACATTAGCAATTTACACTGGTACAGCTGACCAGTGCAGCTGCACCGCTGTAGTGCATTTGGTGAAGAATCTTAAGCCGATAGAAGAGAGGTCTCCTATTGGCTTAATAACTCCATGTCCACGAGAGGCGGCAGCTATATCAGTTGGAGAAGCCATCCTGCCAACACAGCTCTGTCTACACTGGCACTTAGGCTGGTATAACTACATTGCTCAGGGTTGTGGATTATTCACATCCCTAAGGGACATAGATACACCTTAGTAATTTTGTAGTGTAGACCAGAACTTAGAACTTAGAAGTTATACACAACAACAGAGGGGAAAACAGAGTCATAAAGAGGTAAAATGATTTGCTCAAAGTTAGTGAAAGATCTGGAAATAGAACCCAAGCCCCTCACTTCCAGTCCAATGTTCTATCCACTGGACTATGGTGCTTCAGAGGCGCTATCACGCAAAGCTCTGCGACAGGACATGCTGGCCAAACCCACATAACCTTTACTGCACTGCAAACTCGCATGCAATTTGCCTTTTGTAACGATCACTGCAACATCTTTAGCCTGATACTTAGCTCTTTACTGGACAAAGACAATGCTAACAAAAGGCCCACAGTTGATCTATGAAATAACCCAGTGCAGTGTTAATGTGAGACCAAAGAACAGCTAAAGGTCTTTTTTGCCACTCTTTCAGCTAATATTAAGCTATGCTGAACTGGTACTTACTGATATACTCCAATGGTATTGTGGCCATAGCAGTTTTGCATTATTTAATTTTCAATTTGAAAAATGTTCATTTATAAAGTTTCTAGTCTTTACAGTTACAAGGAAAACCCTCTAGATGTAAATTTAGACAATTGTGTTTTTGTTTGTGCTTGAAGCAACAGTTCTGAAGGGTACAAACTGCTCTTATTTATCTCAAAGATGTTAACAGGTAAAGTATTAAACGGTGGTAGCATAATTAATGTCAAATAGCATAGCTTTAAGGAAAATAGGTCTTGTAATTGCATCAAAATATATAAAGTTCGTTTGACAAGTCTGATTGATAAAAGCAACTGTGTTGGTATAATATACCTAGACATCTGTAATATATTTTATATAATTCTGCATGATACTCTGATTAAAAAAATTAGTACCACACCAAGTCAATATAGTCCATATTAAATAGATTAATTGCTACTCACTTTCTTTATCAAAGGTCTGAAAGTAAATATAAAATCATTGCTTGTAAAACATGCAGATAACACAAAAATTGGTAGAGTGATAAATAATGATGAGGACAGATTAGTTATACACACTAATTTGGATCACTTGGTAAACTGAGCCTATTCAAACAAATGCCTCTTAATACAGCTAAATGCAAAGTTAACCACTAGGAACAACGAATGTAGGTCACATTTATAAAATGGGGGACTGTATCCTGGGAAGCAGTGATGAAGACAAAGACTTAACAATTATGGTAGATAACCAAATGACTTGGAGAAGTTCACATTGCCCTGCAGTTCAGACTAAGGCGGTCTGAAGAGCAGTGCTCACCAAAGTTCTGTGCTGTAAGTCCCTTGTGTGGATGCTGCAGGAGCGAATTTTGGACTACTATAGTCTTTTAGTGCAAACCTGTAAGGTCATGTCCACTGCAGTCACACAGGAGAGTTACAGTGCTTGATTTTGATCTGCACTGATAGTCACATCTCCTTAATCTGAACTGTGTAGTCATGCCCATGAGTTCCCAGTGCAATGTTGTATCTAAGAGGATGAATGTGATCCTTGGGATATGTAAGCAGGGGAATATTAAGGAGAATTAGGGAGGTAGTATTATCTCTATCATTAATGAGATCACCAGAACACCTTGTCCAATCTTGGTGTACACACTTCAAAAAGGATATTGAAAAATTGGAAAGCATTCAGAGAGAAGCTACAAGAATGATGAGATCTGGAAAACATGCCATATAGCAACAGACTTAAAAAACTCAATCCATAAAAAGGTTAAAAGCTGATTTGATCATGGTCTACAAGTACCTACATCGGGAAGAGAATTCTGATAGGCTAGCACTAAGCCATAATTTGTTAACAATAAGAATAATTAACTATTGGAATAATCTACCTAGGGACATGGTAGATTCTCCATCACTTGAAATCTAAACTGGATCCCTTGTTATAATATATGCTGTGGTTCAAACAGAGGTGATCGGGCTGATGCACCTCTGTTTGAACAACAGCATATATAATTTCACTGCTGAACAACACTGAGGGTAGGCAGGATTTGGGAACGTAAGGAGAGCTGGACTGGCAAGTACCAGCAATTCTTCCCATGAGTCTGATCCTTGTAAACAAGATGCAGAAAATATACTTGCTGATCAATGCTTGCCTTTTATTATTTTTATTTACACTTCAACATAAATATGCCTGATGCTGTCCAGACAAATAAGAGTGACTAGTATTTTACCCGAATGATCTTTCGGTCTAAATGCTCCTCTCACTTCCCTACTGGGCAAGAGGAGAATTTCCAGAGCTACATCCTCTCAGGGGGTGCAGCTTATTTCAAAGAGATCAGCGTCTGAAGGATTTTTAAAAAATCTGCGTTGGTGATGATATTTGCTAGTTTGGATTCCAGTAATAATTAGCTAAATAAGATATCCAGACAGACAATACATCCAGATTGATATTTGTGAGCTGACATCTAAGAAACAGTCTCTGATATTATTATGAGACATGAACCATCTATTTATCAAAATGATCTTCAATCAAGCCTCTAAATTTTCTGCCAGAGTCAATGACAGGCACACATTTTAGAATTTAGAATTGAAATCCTTCACTGAAATCAATAGGAGTTTGTCATTGACTTCAATGGGCCCAGGATTTCATCCCAAATGTCTATCTGAATAGTGAATGCAATTAGATGTTTACCCTCTGCCCCGATTGGAAGCAGTTTTTGAAAATTTGGCCCTAAAACTATGTGACACATGCTCAATATCTCAAAAGCCACCAAAAGGTTCTTTTAAATCAAAGTTCACTATATGAACAATCTTTTAGCAGAGATTAGCAGCACATGTTGACTGATGAATGTCAAATGAACTATGGGCTGGTTAAAAGTAATACATTTAAGAAATACTATACATAATTTAAAATGTGGATTTCTGAAAGCTCTGCCAAAGTAATGTGAAAACCAAAATGGTCTCACAGAATGAAATCTTCATCTTCATCCATTGGAGACAAAGGAAATACTCACCTTTGTGATTAAGAAAATAATGTGTTATAGTACATTGATCTAAAATAACTGCATACTTCAGAGGTCACTATTTATTTAACTTTATTTAATAAAATATATGTGGATATTTCAAGGTATGCAGTAGAGAAGGCAGACTGTATGATCTTTTACTTGAATTTTAGTAATAACAGTATCACAAGTTACTGACTGTGGAATATAAATTACTTTCTTATTAAATTAGTTAGTTGAAGACTCCTGAAACCACCTAAGTATTTTTTCTTGAGGAACTGGATTAGATAAATGGTACTTTTCTCTCAACAGGAATATTTTAACTGTAAATCTCAATAAGAAGTGCAAGCAAATAATCAACAAGAGTAATGTTTAATAGATGTTGCCTCTTAAAATTTCCTGTTTCTTAATCACTGAAATAGAGTACTTACTTTAAAAAGTTATCCACGCACTGAAAATGTATTTTCACCCTTTTATATTATAAATAACAATATTATGTATTGATCAGCCACTATGTTTCCTTTAAAATACAGTTTATATACAGCTATATACAGCTAAATCTGGCACTTCTTACTCAGGCATAACACTCATTGAAGTTAGTGAGTGCAGAATTTGGCCCACAGCATTACAATATTTATTCTTTTTATATCACAAATAAGCTTCTTGTAACCATTACCTAGAAAAAGGGCACCAAATCTGAGAATATACTGATCCTGATTTATAGATCAGCCACGTTTATTTACCATGTCTATCTAAAAAGTGCAAAGGATAGGTCATAATTTTTACATATGCTCCGTAGCTTGTGTTCTTCCCACCAGTCTATTCAATGGCTGAGTTACATGGTGAGTTGGAAAGCTGAGTGATCCTTCATCTCTACGATATTAAAAACAAAGATTATTTAATTGTACTATTGAAGGCATATGCTGTATTAATTTGAAGGATGAGATTTTAATTGCAGAGAGAAAACACTCATGAGACAAAAGCAAATGTATCACATAAATAAAATTTAGAAGGCAAATAAAACATTAGGGAGGCACCCGGTATACATTTGTAGCCCATAGGGCTAGCTTGATTCTTAAATAACCACTATAATTAATACAAAATCCATAGATCAAGCTACAAATTAAAACTTCAAAGTTATTTCTCATTGAATTCCACAGTGATGGGAGTTCACTGTGGTTATTGCTGCATTGGAAAATTGATTATTTCCCTAAAAGTGACAAAAATATTCACTGAGACAAAGTGGGTTAGTTAACATGTTTTATTGGTCCATCTTCTGCTGGTGAAAAAGACAAGTTCTGAGCTACACAGAGCTGACCTGGAGAAGAGCTTTGTGTACCTTGAAGTGTGTTTTCTCACCAACAAAAGTGGGTCCATTAAAATATATTACCTTACCCACCTTGTCTCTTTAATATCCTGAAAGCAACACTGCTATAACACTACAAACAAAAATGTTTTCTTGGATTTCAATATTTTCATTGTACTAAGATGACTTGTTTTTAAATCTTGTGATATACCATTCTCAAATATAGTACCTAGAGAATTCAACACTAACAAGTACAGTACTTAATGAGCTTAAAACAATGAAAGTTTGATTTACTACTTTGGTGAGAAAAATGTTTTCCAAGCAGATAAATATAAGCTATGATCAAATACAAGATATTACACCCAGGTACAATAATCACTCTTGTCTGTGGGGAGGAGTTCTTCAAGCTTTTCTTGGGATCTAAGGATCACACTCTCAGGCCCTGCAACATGCAAACTATACTTCCAGAATTAGCTGGAGGGGATGGTAAGAGCCATATGAGGTGCTCTTGTCACAGTTCAGGACAACTGCACCTCTACTCCCCCTCTATGGTCCAGCAAAGGCACCCACTCAGACTTCTGGCTTCCCAGATGTCACCTTTCTTAGGCGGAGACATGTATCTCTCTCCCTCTTGACAGCAATATTTCAAAACTACACCGTGAATTCCCAGCAAAGTCTGACTAACTAAGCTTGCCTGCTTTACTTTTCTCCTCAGACAATGTACACTGTAACTGACACAGGCAACGTACCATATAACTCTTTCTAAGCAAGCCCATTTATTCTTAAGTTGATAGCATTACAGAGGAAATATTACAAACAATAAAAGAACCTACACTCATGCTAATAAGTTTACCAAAGATTACCCCCTGACTCCAACAAGGGCTTTTGCCAGTAAACAGTCCTTCAAACCTAGGATTTTTTCCTTTGGTCACAAATTCATAACAACTGTTAGCTCAGAATAAGTATCCTCGTGTATTTGAGTGTCACTCTTTTAGCCAGTCTGAGTCTTTGAAGAGACTGTGAATTGGTAATCAACTAGACAACTGATTTCTCTTCAAGGTGCAGCTTCAAAAGGATGGATCTGTAGGTGGGTAATTTGCATTCCCTTCTTCCTGAGGATTTCCTAGGAAACCTACTCAACTAACAGTTCATTCTTGTCTTAGACTTAGGCCATCGGCTAAGAGTCCTTTGAAGCTTGTAACACTTCCCAAGGTTGACATTAGTCATGTCTCCTAGACATGTTACATACAATCCCACAATAACAAACAAGCATTTGCATTTTTAACATGAGCTCCTTAAATTTAAGGTTTAACTTAATTCAATAAGGTTTGTCCAGTATATTGCAGGAAATTGCCATATCACAGCTCCTACAAGACATCTGAGGGCTGAGTTAGCTCACATTTCCATACCTAGGTTTCTCCACCACTTACATACAACTGGTTTAAGACATGCTAAGAGAACTAGTGGCTTTTCCTTGTCTACTATGGTCATTTAAGTACCCCTGATAGAAGATTCAATACTGGAATATGTTTCCTTCATGAATCTTCAAACCTCGGGTTATTCCACACTTCCTGCTCTCTCCTCATCTATGTGTGAGTTGTACTTAAAGACAGGCAGTGTATTCTCTTTAAATAACTTTGGAACACTGGTGCCTTGCAGATGAAGAGTCCTGCAGTTTCCTGAATTACCATGGTGGCACCTTAATTGTAATGAGACACAGTAAGCCATTCAGCAGCAACTGTCTGTATGTATGAAATGTGGTTTGTATTGTTGTCCACAGTCTTCTCCGAAAAACCTGCTCTGCTCTGAACATCTCTGGTACTTCCCTTTCCTTGCATCAACTATATATATCCAATTAATCTTCTAAGGGAGCTATATCCCCGTTAATATTTAGCTCTCTACCATATATATCCTATTAATTATTATGATTAATTTTGTAATCATAGTGCCTAAGAACTCTAGTAGAAATTTTCCAAACCACCCTTACCTAGTTTGCGTAAATTACACTTAGCAAATATATTATGGTTACCCTTGTCTTTCCTTGTTATTGTGTTCTACATCGACCTGTCACATTTTGTCTTTATTTAAATTTTAAGTGCTTTGGACTAGGGATTATTTTTTATTCTGTATATGTTTAATAACCATTACAATGAGGACCCCAGTCCTGAATTATATCTCCAGGAATTACTGTAATACAAATAAAAAGTACTAAACATAATAAAAGACAGTGTGTCCCTTGCCTCTGTTTGCCAAAAGCTTGGAATGGGTGACAGGGATGGATCACTTGATGATTACCTGTTCTGTTCATTTCCTCTGGGGCACCTGGCATTGGCCACTGTCAGAAGATAGACCTTTGATCTGACCACTATAGCCATTCTTATGTCCATTTATGGCTGCTTAATGTTCATGGCTACTACTATTTCTTGATATGTCTGCTCCAATGGGAATTTCTTATGTGCTAGAAAAAAAACACAAGAACTTCAACTGGAAAAAAATTGCCAAAGTTACATTTTCACATGGAAAAGTATTTATTGAAACAATAATGAAAAGACAGAACATTCTCTTGAAATTGTACAAAATGGCTCCTTGAGGAACACATAACTTGTAAAGTATTTCTTTTAATTATACTATATAGTTACAGAATGTAACTATAATTTACCATTTGAGCATACAGTAAATTATAGTGCGGGCATATAGACTTGAGAGTTTACAGTTCAAGTTGACAGTAGATGTTTTGTACTATAAGAGTCTGGATAGCTTTGAATAACAAACTCACTAATTGACACTTATTATTCAGAAAAATTAAAGCAACTACAAAGAACTACGGAATTTGACCCATATGTATATAACCTCATTGGGTACATTAACAGTAAAATTCTAACAGCCAGGCAGAGTTTTAAATTAAAAAGAATGTTTTAATTTTGTTTTATGGTTGATTGTTTGGTTCTGAATATTTTTTTTATGAACTGTCAGAGGAATAATTCAAACTAGAGTCAAAACTTCCATCACATTAGAGCCAAAGCTGTCATACTGATTGAACAGTGAGAGTAAAAATTACACTTCATGCAAGGAGCCCCTGCTGGGGATGAAATGACCCATCAATTGAAGATTCAGGGATGACAGCTTCTCCAACAAGCTGACTTCTCTTATGATTAACCAACCAGCTCTTTCTACTTCTAGTGTTTGCTTCTTTGTTAAAGAGATTCCTGCAGGGCTCCCACAGCAGTTTAGTTAGCAATGTGTATTTTCATTTAATTTCTTTAAAGACATAAGTATTAGGAAAAGCCACTCTGATATTTAACAAACACAGAAGAAAAAGCTAATTGTAGTTTTGTTGGCTAAAACAGGATGTATATTACTGGATTACTAACAGCTCTATTTTGAGAGTGGGTGGTCTCAAGGAGGTATTTAAATTGTCATATCATCACGTTATCATCAAGGTATAAAGGTACTTATCCTTGAAATAGCCTGGCGTGCTCTCCAGTCTGTTAAATTATATTTTTAAAGTAAGGATCAAATTATATACTATTTTAAAAGTGGATCACACAAGTGATTTATGTTATGCTTAATAAAATAAGGATTTTAAACTTAATCTGGAATTTTTCTCTTTTATCACATTTAATTCATCCTGCCAATGTAACATTTTACAATGAACTTATTTTTCTTAGTTTTCTTTCAAACTTTAAAATGTGAAAATATTTCATTTGAAGTCAGCAGCTCATTTATTGCTACTATTAATGAATGTATAAAAATTACATTGGCTGACAGGTGAACAAGAACTGAATGGTATGGTACCTGTAGCCCAACAAACCAGCAGTCAGCTCTGAGCAAGGGGACAAAGAAAAACAGAATAAAAGCCCTGTCCTCTTCCCACTGAATAATAGCAAAATTCTCCAGGACCTCAGGAGGAGCAGGAGCAGGAACAAATCTTTTGTTTACAGTTAATTGTAAGAAGGTTCTTAAGTTTATACAAACAGATCCTGAATCTTAAACTGTCTGAATTCAGTTTGGAAAGAGGGGTCTGTAGTTCATGATGATGCTTATTTAAAAAGAACTTTCTGCTCATTTTCAATATCACAGACTGTATTCAATGGACAAAAAGGATATTTTCACTTATTCTGTTTCATTTTTAAGAAAAAGAAAATAATTCAAAGATATCTTAAAACTGACAGATTTTTTATTCCCTCCTATTGTAGGCACAGGCATTCCATAACTATAGTTCTCTTCCTTCCTTGAAAGTTGGTCTATTTAATGGATTAAGAACTGGCTAACTGGCAGATCTCAAAGAGAAACTGTCACTGGGGAATCACCATCAAATGAAGGTCTTTCTAGGAAGGTTCTGCTGCAGTGGCACCAATTCAGATACTTGCTGGGCAGGGGTGGGTGAGAATTCCAATCCCTGCTCATCCCCCACCCCCATAGGGATCTTGGGTCTCCCGTGGGCAGGGAGTCTCCCCTCTTTCTTATCCAACCAGTGTATGAACTAGTACCACGAGAAGTTAAGTCCTCATCACGCTCCCCTGTGCTCTGCTGTACAAGAACAGATTCCCTGTGTGCCAGGCTGCAAAACCATTTGGCCTGGCTGCCCCTCTGTCTGGACAAAGAGTCACTCAGGCCAAATTTGAGTTGCACTGCAACGCTGTGCACCAGGTCGCAGTACCACTCACTGAAATTTGGCTTGGCCACCTCTCCATCTGTATAAAGGGGCAGCGGGGTCAAATTTCGGTGGTATTGTGACCACAAAGCCGGAGTAACATTTCAGATTGCTTCAGCAGCAGCCATGCCGATTTAGTATGGGACACTGCTTAGAAGTGGTTGAGCGATCACACACACAGCCCCCCGTCTGTCACATTTCTCTAACTGGTACCACTGTTCTGCAGGGATCAGCTGAGGCCTAAAAGCACTCAATATTTTTATCAGTGATACTGAAGTAAATGTAAAAATCATTGCTGATAAAATTTGGTGATGGCATAAAGATTAGTAGACTGGTAAATAATGAAGACTGAGCAGTCAAACAGAACAAATAAGTGTGTTTGATAAGCAGGCTCTAGTCAAGCAAAATACATTTTACTATAACCACAGTCAGTTATAAATATAGGAACAAGGAATTCAAGCCAAGAATGGGAAACATGATCTCTCTACTTCGGACATCTATCCAGAAGCCAACCCATAAGAGGTAGAGAGGACGGGTTGAAAGACAAATTATCCCATTATTTTGGGATAGCAAGATTGGATTTATAGGTAATGTTCTTAGAAGACATATTTGCAATAGCATCAGTTCCAGGTATCAAAACTGCCTTGGCCAGGCTCAATCTATCAGGATGATTTTGGCAGCATCTTGTCTGATCTTCCTGAGTGTTCTGAGAAACAATGGAATTAGGGGGTAGGCGTACATCAATGCAGGAGACCATCAAATGAGAAGTATGTCTGAAAGAAACTCTGGACTCTGACCTGTAACAAAAAGTCTGATATTTCTTGCTCCCGTCTGTCACAAACAGCTCAATTGACAAATGACCCCAATTCTTGAAGAGTGTCCAAATTACTGAGTTCTTGATCGTCCACTCATGATCTGCTGCAAAGTGTCTGCTTAAATTGTCTGGTAAAATGTTCTGCAGAATTATGGAGACAACTGATGCTGAATGTATCAGTTCTATAACCAAACTCCCTCTTGACACAGCAGGGATGATCGTGCCGTTGGACTGCCTATTTATATAGAACATGGCAATTGTGTTGTCCATCAAGAACTGAGAGCTAGTCCCTGAAGCAGAAGTAAGAATTCGACACAAGCTTTGTCCACTGCTCTGACCTCCAACACATTTATATGTAAGTGAGTCTCCTCCCAAGTCCATTTGCCCTATGGTCGATGGTGGTCTAGATGTGTTCCTCAAGCCAGTAGGGGACCCCTCCCCTGCTGTGTTCTGAATCCAATGATGAATATGAACATTCTAACTTTAAAGGTGGTGCTCTTGAGACAGAAGTGCTAGGGTGTAATATAGGTCTAGGTGGCGTCAGAGAGGAGGTCTGTACTGTTGAAACAGTGGGTGTGCATACCAGAAAAATGTTTAGCCCAACTGAAAATTAAGGGAGATTCCAGCTCCTCCAAAACCTGGCAGTCCTTTGATGATGCATACTTCCCCGGTACCAAGATAGGTAGTATCACAAACTTCTACACTGGAGAGTAGCTTATCAGGGTACCGATGTCAACTTACTTAGAATCACAGGGTTAGAAGGGACTGCACGAGACCAGTTGTCATCCAACTGGGATGTGCGCATCCCCAGGGGTGTGCGGGACCACCCCTGGGAGTGCGCAAGACCCTGGCACCGCCACCAATCCTGCCTGGGAGACTGCCAAACTCCCGGGTGGGCTATTTTAGTACTGCCAAAATGCTGCTGCGGAAAGTGGAAACTTTCACTTTCCACGGCAGCATTTTGGCAGACATACTCTGGGTGGCATACTTCCTCGGTGAGAGGGGGCCACCGAGGAAAAAGTTTGAAGACCCCCGATCTAGTCTAACCCTCTGCCAAGATGCAGGATTTGTTGTGTCTAAAACTGTCAAAGCAATCGGTATCCAGGAGGGTGCTACAACCAGTACTGAAGCACTCAGTGCCGCACTATCTCCTGAGGACATTGCCTTAGTACCAGATGTAGACAGTTTGTTATCTCAATACAGTACTGAATAGTCAGTATTGTGATCCTTTCAAGCTCCCACAGTTCTTGATTCAGGCTGTGGAATCTCCTAGGAATGGGAGTGAAGAGGCAATTTAGACCTCTTTATAGCAGACGTTCTCTGAGGAGATCAGTTTCTGGACTTAGGAGATGCTCCTTTACTTCTACAAGCTTAACAGAAATTGATCTACCAATGTGTTTTGAATCTGGAGCTTTGGAAGATGGAGCCCAGGAGCTGACAGATCTGGAACTGACAGGGCACTTCTTGACAAAATTGGTGATTGTCCAGGGAGGTCACCTATGCCCATATAAGCAAGGGCCACCCAGAGTGGTCTAGAAAAAACATTTTAATTCATGCTTCTGGCTATTTACAAAATGACTTGCATACTGAACATGTACAGAGATATCGTATTCCCCCAAACAAAAAAGGCATCCAGTATGCCCACTGTCAATAGGGACTGCCATATTGCAAGTCATCTAGCGCCCACATTTCATGCCTGTTTAACTACAGATGCATTGTCAGTGATATGCAATTGTTCTAAATGATACTATTAGCATCACTGTGAATAAAGAAACCTAAAATCTCACCTATTTGATAGATTAGTGCTTAAAATGTAGTTCAAGTCTTTAAGTAAAGGGACAGTTGTAAAGACTCATAAGTATATTAACATTAATAGAAAGAAACGAGTCTGTCTTAAACACTATATTACCTAAATGGAGATCAAGTAATTTCTATTTCAAATATATAATCACTTCAGCAGAGATATCTAGTACCATCTTGAACTTGATTATGAGATACAAGAAATGGGACAGTGATAGTAATCATTTAATCCCCTAAGAATGGCTATTCTGAAGAGCTTTTTATTCTGTTCTCAAATGTCTTGTAGTATGTTATGATCCAGCAAGAAAGGAAGCATAATGATGAGGAAAATTATGTTTCCAATAACACTGGCTTTTCACAGTAGCAGGACCTTCCACAAAAGAGGCAATAAAGTGAATCCTGACCACTTTAACAGACGGTGTTGTGGATAAGTGCACAGATGCAGACTATTTGAAGGTAATAAGTTCATATCCCTTGACTGAAGGTTTAATAAGGATTTGAACTCTCAGGAGTGAGTGTAGCAAAGATTATACAGATTCCTAGACACATGGGCTTTGTGCATTGGTTTACAAAGGGTTGGGGAAGACAGACCATAAGTATGAGGTTAACAAGTTATTTGTTAATACAACAAATATTTCAGGAAATCTGATGCCATTTAGGAGAATAAAGAGGGAGATCTTTCACAATTCAGAATGGGAAGGATAGCAGCAAAGACTAGTGTGACCTGACCTTTTTCATAGGTAGAGAGGCAGAAAGAACTGAAACACTATCTTGGCAGATACTTTGATGAGAAGCCAGCAGTCACCTAGGACTCCTAAAGTGCCACTTATGGGGGTTTAGAAGCTTTGTATAGCAGCCATCTTCCCTTGCTGTGCAACTTGTATGCCAAATAATTAAGATTAAATGTGACATAAAGGGCTTTGCTGCCAAGTGGCACATAAGGTATGGATAAGATTTCAAATGGACTGAATAGAGTACAATGCTATCATATCATTTTTCTCCTTTTTATTTCTAACTCCCCCTCACAAAGGTAACAAATACTTCTTTATCAAACCTAAGAGTCTCTTCGCCATACTCATTCTCCTTTGAATTCTTTTCTGCTTCTTCAATCTCTCATCTAATTGTGGTCAGATTTTTGGTTCACAATACACTGTGACATTAGGAGAGTTCCAGTTACAAATATTCTCTAACTTAACACATTTCTAGTACACAGCAATCCAAACAGGCAGCACAAGCCAGAAAACTACCCAATCATTTGAATTTATAATTATTGAAATGTTTATGTTTTGGAGCATAATGCTTTCCAGGCTGCATCAGAATTTGAAGAAGTCTGTTCCCTTTTTCTCGTTGATTATTATGAACAATTCCTGTGGGTGAGGAGGGGAGGAATGTGTTATGTATAGAAATTCTGAGAGTTTTTATACAGTGCATAGCCCACATTAGCAGTATATTTAATAGAGTTGTAATTTTCAAGATCACAGAGGTCTTAGCCCAGTAATTTGGTTGAATCCTATCTTTTAGAAAGATATCCAATCTTGATTTAAAGACTGAATAATGGAGAATTTACCACACTCCTGGTTAATCTGTTCCAATGGCTAACTACCCTCAATGTTAAAAAGTTGTTTATTGTTTCGCTGATTTCAACTTCCAGCCTTGGATCCTGTTATGACTGTCTACAAGATTAGCTCTTTAGCTTCAGCAATCTTATCCATGTATAGATAATTATAGATGGTGATCAAGTTGCCTTTTAACCCCTGTCTCGCGTCGTAAAAGTATTCTGGTAACTCTGAATCCTTTAAATTTTTTCAACATTATTTTTATGGTGTGGATAGCAGAAACGGACACTATTTTAGCAGTGGATTTAGCAATACTTTATACAGACATATACCTGAAAAATTATGGAATATCAAAAATTAATAAAGAAGAGTTTAGTGCTGGCCTGCAGCTGGAATATTCTTTCATTAAAGAGTTTAATTTCCAAATTTAACAAAACGGTGCTGTTAGTCCCCTGGTCTTAACAAGTAATAATTCACTCATACAAAATTAGGAAATAATAAATAAAACCAGAATAGAAATGTTAAATATAATCTATTTTATTTTTTAAAAAATGAATGATATTGGCATAATAGATATTCATTTAGGAGGAAAAATGCATTTTTAATGAAAAGATAAAAACTCCAGAATGAACATAAGGTATAGTTGCAGGCAACTGAAAAGCTGTGGCATTTCGCCTGTGCAGATGGAAACTGAACAGGGGGGAACTTTGTAAGTTAAAATATATTTTCTTATTTGCCAGCATCAATACTTTCCACTGTGTTTATAAAACAAAGAATTCCAAAAGGAAATGATACAAAAGCCCCATAACTTAAACTGTGAGACCTAATGTAATAAAAAAGTAGCAATGTTTAATATTAACCATTCACTATGTGAAGTATGATCAAGTCTCAATAAAACAAAACCCAAATGAGAACTGTTGACAAATCACATGTTGGGCTGGTGCAATTTTAAGAAGTTTTACTATAAATGTATTAAGTAACACTGTGTAGGATAACTAAAGGTTTGTGTGTGAAATCTAAATTCTCAAATCTCCTTATTAATAATAAAGAGAGAAACAGATTAGGTAAATACTCTATGGCTGGAAAAAAACACTATGCATGTAAAAGATATTTTATTCTGGGGAATGTATTTTAGTGGTCATGGAACTATGAGACAGGATTAAGTAGAGTCAGGCACTAGGCCATATGTTTCCATTCTCTCATGCAATGCGGAGAGAAGCAGTAGGGCACTAATGCTGCAGAGAAGAGTTGGAGGAGGGACCATGAGAAGATGAAAGGTAGCGAAGAGCTAGAATGTTCGCCACCATATAGCTGCCTTTAGCTTTTCTGAGGCCAACACCACAAAGCACATAGCTGCCAAAAAATTGCATAGGATGTCCCATATTTTGCAAAATATGGGGTTATAACAGGCCTGGCTAAATTTGTGGTTCACAACACAACATAACCTCTCCCACAAGTTCTAGGGGCTGTGATTTCCTCTCCCTCATCTTCTGAGGTTCCTGTTTATTGCATCCCTGAGCTGCAGTTACAGCCCCACTCCACCGCTTTGCTGTCTTACACTTATGCTCAGTTAGAGTTTAAGGGTGCTAACTACTCAGGACAATGCAACTTACATTGCAGTGTAAGTTCTTGTTGCCATGAGCAGCACTAAGGGCATGGTTACACTTACAAGATTATAGCGCTATTGGTTATAGCGGTCCCCTTATACAGTAATATGAATAGTGCTATTGTATGTCCACACTGAGACGCTCCAGCGTTATAGCATGGCCACATTTGTGGCACTTAATACGGCATTAAGAGCAGCGCATTAGGGCATGTATCCCACAGTACACCTCTTCCCGTTCTGGCGCAATGCCTTGTGGTGGGGGGGGCGTCACTTGCGGGGCATTCTGTATCCTGTTTCAACTACCCATGATGCTTTTTGGCATATCACAGCAATCCCTGTGTTTCCTTCCACCTCCGGAGCCATCTTTCAACTGTTTCAGCAAGGCGCGCTCCGTCTTCCATTGTCGTGTGCTGCAATGAATCCAGAACTGCTGAGGAACATGCTGACGACTGTCGCCAGCACATCTCTGTGTGCAGTGGAGTTAATCCTTGACATGCAGGATGACAGTGATGAGTCTGAAGATGAGATCGAAGCGGTGAATGCGTTTGACACGAAGCTTCTTGTCTCATTAACAGACATGCTCACAGCCGTTGAACGCCGCTTCTGGGCACGGGAAACGAGCACTGAGTGGTGGGATCGCATCGTCATGCAAGTCTGGGACAACGAGCAGTGGCTGCAAAACTTTCGAATGAGAAAAGCCACTTTCATGGGACTGTGTGCTGAACTCACCCCCGCCCTGCGGCGCAAAGACACCAGACTGAGAGCTGCCCTCCCGGTGGAGAAGCGGGTGGCTATCGCGATCTGGAAACTGGCTATACCAGACAGCTACCGATCAGTGGCCAAACAGTTTGGGGTTGGAAAGTCGACCGTTGGAGTTGTGCTGATGCAAGTGTGCAGGGCCATTAATCGCATCCTGCTACGAAAAATCGTGACTCTGGGTAACGTGCATGACATCGTGGCTGGCTTTGAAGAAATGGGTTTCCCTAACTGTGGAGGGGCGATAGATGGGACCCATATACCTATTCTGGCACCCGCCCACCTAGCAGACGAGTACGTTAACCGAAAGGGATACTTCTCCATGGTTCTCCAGGCGCTTGTGGATCACCGTGGGCGTTTTACTGACATTAACGCTGGCTGGTCTGGAAAGGTGCATGACGCATGCATCTTCTGCAACACCGGCCTGTTCATGAAGCTGCAAGCCGGGACTTTTTTCCCAGACCAGAGGATCCCCGTGGGGAAAGTGGAAATGCCCACAGTGATTCTTGGCGACCCTGCTTACCCTTTAATGCCCTGGCTCATGAAACCCTACACAGGGAGCCTGGACAGCAGTCAGGAAAGGTTCAACTACAGGCTTAGCTGTTGTCGAATGACTGTGGAGTGTGCTTTTGGGCGTCTCAAGGCGCGCTGGCGCTGTCTTTATGGGAGGCTAGACTTGGCCGAGGGTAGTATCTCCGCGGTTATTTCTGCATGCTGTGCCCTACATAATCTTTGTGAGCGGAAGGGCGAAGGCTTCACTCAGGCGTGGTCCTCAGAGGTTCAACGCCTGGAGGCCACATACGCCCAGCCAGAGAGCAGGGTTCTTGGAGGGGACCAGCGCGAGGCTGTTAGGATCAGGGAAGCCTTGAGGGAGCATTTTGAGGCTGAAAGCCAGTTCTAAAGTGAGGTGCAGATGGAGGGAGGGAGGGAGGGAGCATTCTTTTAATAGGAACAGGCATTTGCTTTTCTGTAGCCTGTAATAATGCATGCACACTTAATAAAGAAACCCATTTATTAAGAAGACAATTCATTTATTGAACAGGTACTTCGGTTGCTGAAAGAAAATATTGTGATGCATGTGAGGGGGAAGCCAGGGGAGGTGCAATGGCGGTGGCATGGGGTCAGTCAGAGATCGGAATATGTCTGGGTCTCTGAGTCTCCAGTGCCCTCACAGTGGCTATGTCCCCCGAGCCCCAATTGCAGAGGGCAGTAAGGCATGTTGTTAGGGGTTGACTGCAGTGGATAATGGTCCGGGGTTTGGGGGTTGTTCGGTGAAGACAGAGGGGTTGGAGGCAGCTGTGGATGGTGATAACCATATAGCTGATGATAGTGGCCTGGAGGGTACTGAGGCACAGAAGGGGAAGGGATTTGGGGCAAATGATAATTGAGGTGGTGAGCGCAGTGCTTCTCCTCCTGAAGGGTGACAAGCCGCTGCATAGTCTGCAATTGAAGCTGCAGTAATGAGAGCAGCTTATTGGTGCTTTTCCGGCGGTGAATCGCATTCTCCTTCCGCACCTTCTCCCTCAACTTGCTCTCATTCTCCCTCCACCTCTGTGCAACTCGATTCTCCGTTACAGCTTGTTGCATTACTTGCTGTACAAGATCCTCTTTGCTCCTTCATGGCCGCTTCCTCAGTCGCCTGAGCCTCTCAGCTGTTGATGAGAGCGATGGCGCAGGGCTCAAGGACGACCCTTCTAAAATAAAAAGATACATTTAACAGTGGTTCCCTTGTAAACAGCAGACATGCCTATGATTCCCCCGCATTCCCCGTTTGCCTGTCCCGCAGAGAGCACAGATACAGCAACGGAGCCCCTGCCATGGTGAGTGCACTCCAGAGGCAAGGGAAATGATTTTTTCCCTGCCCCAGACAAGCTGTGCCGGGGGAGGGGGTGGGGAGTGCCGGTAAGTTGCAGGAGCCCCACTCTGAGCAGCAGGCAGGGGGAAGGATTTCTTCCCTGCCCTGAAAAGCTGTGGTGGTGGTGGGGGGAGTGGAGTGCCGGGAAGTGGCAGGAGCCCTACTCCGAACACTGTTCCAACATTCTCCGTAGGTGTTTGTCCTGGAAGATATTCCGTTGCTTTGAGTCACTGAGGAACAAAGGGAAGGGATTTTAATGAGATGCGGCTTCCGCCCAGGGCCATATGCAGCTTGCCTATGTGCAGCAATGCTCCCCCAACCCATTGTAGCACAGTGGCGGGGACTAGTGACCGTGACCGGGACGGGAACCACACTGGCTCTCCTGGGAAACCTGCGCAGGCGCATTGCAAGTGCTCTTATTGAGACCTTTGAAGAGATTACTGATGATGACTACCGTGAGGTGATAGACTACATCAATGCTCTATTCCACATGTAGGCAAGCATGCAAGCATCCCTTTCCACCCCAAGCTGCAAGCCTTCCCCATAGAAAAGCAGCTTTACCTCCACAATCCGCTGCTGAGCTGGCCCCTGCAACCGCCGGATGCTGTGGCTGGCCGCCCACCTCCTGGCTTTAGAGGAGAGCTCCTGGCTGCATGCCCCCCTGCCCTCCTCCTGGCTTGAGAAGAGCTCCAGGTGGAATGCCCCCTGCATCCCTTTCCACCCCAAGCTGCCAGCCTTCCCCATAGGAAAGCAGCTTTACCTCCGCAATCCGCTGCTGAGCTGGCCCCTGCAACCGCCGGACGCTGTGGCTGGCTGCCCTCCTGGCTTGAGAAGAGCTCCTGGCTGCATGCGTCCAGGGACTCCTCCATGCCCTGAGTCGCTGCCGCCTCGTCCTCCTCTTCTTCATCCTCCTGGTCTTCGTCCTCCTCCTCACCCCCCACTTCACTGGTGGGCTGGGAAGTGTCCATGGTGATCGATGGAGTGACCGTAGGATCACCACCAAGTATCGCGTGCAGCTCCTTATAAAATCTGCAAGTCACCGGGGCTGCCCCGGAGCAGCCGTTTGCCTCGCGGGCTTTGTGATACGCATTCCTAAGCTCCTTTACCTTAACACGGCACTGCAGAGTGTCCCGCTCATGGCCTCTTTCCGCCAACGCCCGTGATATCTGCCCATAGGTATCAAAATTCCTGCGGCTAGACCGCAGCCGAGACTGAACAGCCTCTTCCCCCCAACAGCTGATGAGGTCCAGCACCTCGCTATTGCTCCATGCTGGGGATCGCCTATTGTGAGGAGGCATGGCACGTGGAGTCATGATGATCAATCAGAATGATCACCTGCAACGATTCCCAGAGACCACGCCACGCAATCAATCAGATCAATGAGAATGATCACCTGCAAGGATTCCCTGAGAGCACGCCACGCTTGGCTGGAGCAAACAGGAAGGGGATTTTCAAATTTCCCTGGAACTTTAAAGGGCGGGTCTGACGTGTGGTCACCTGAGGACAGGACAAAAGAGTTTGCAAGTGATGACCAGAGTGGCTTGAACGGGAATTATGGGACGGGCTGGAGGCCAATTAATGCGCAGTGGGTGTCCACATTGTTGCTGTAGCGCTACAGCAGCTGCGCTACAGCCCTTATTCCCCATGCGGAGGTGGATTAACAATAGCGCTATAACTCAGCGGTTATAGCGCTCTACATGCCTTGCCAGTGTGGACGGGGAGGAGGTTATAGCGCTCGTGGGGGCTTTATAGCGCTATAAAGTGCCAGTGTAACCAAGCCCTAAGTCTCCGTCTGGAATTTTATTGTACCACAGAGGAATTATGAGTGCATATCTAGTGGGGAGCCAGCCTATCAGAGAAAACCAGAATACCATGCTTCTGGTGCAGGCTGTGAAAAGTGGAGCATAGTTGTTCTTAGGTCTTCAGGAACTGGTCTTGTTGTTCCCTTAGATTACTAGCCTCTGTGTGATCTGGTAGCAGTGTATCTATTCTCCATAGGGGCTGCCAGAATGCCACCTCAAATGCAGTTCAGTTGTTGGGCTAGTGCACACTTTTCATGGGGTGTTAAAAAGGAAAGAGAGCATTGACCTATTGTACAAGTTTTGTCCCACAGTTCACTTCATTACTGAAACTGCTTGTACCATCCCATCTATTTCAATACTGTAAATTGCTGTGAAATGCACTGGAAAATGAGACAACATTCTGGTGTAACCAGATGGCCATTGATGACTGGGCAGAGACAAAACTAATTTTATGTGTGACCCAAATCAAATCTGAACCCAGATCTCAGAAATGAAGTGTATTAAACTACTGTACTATCTAGCCCCATCCATATATAATATTTTAAAAATGTTTTATTAGTTAGATATTGGTTAGATATAGGTGCCCCTTTTTGACTTGAGCAGCTAGTCAAAGTCTGGGGCCCTCAAGATGTTCCAGTTGGGAGTAGAAATGGATGATAATAAGGTATCCTTTCATGCACTTTTATTTACAAAAAATATACAAAGTCCTGTGCTCTGAATTCAGAAGGAATCAAATAGCAGAGAACAGCTTCTTTTGATTATAACACCAAGAACACGCTTTTCAGACTGTGTACCTGATCCAAAAACCTCTCCCTGGGTTTCTTCCAGGGTCAGACTCTGTGTTGTTATCTGCTCCTCCTATCTGTCTCTCACTCTCTCCCAGTTTTTGTCTTTTCTGCCTTCCTGCCCACACACACCACCCACTATCCAAAACAACATTCAGCAAAACCTCCTGAATGGGTTCACGTACTCTTTTTGTCTTAGGTGTGGGCTTATCCTTACAGTTATGTTAATTGAAGGGTGCATTCACACTTGGTAATCTCAATGAGATTTTAACTCAATCCATGCCAAGGTTTCACCCAGCTCCTAATATATATCAATTAAGCAGTTCAATTTTGAAGAAAACTTATAGATAATGCCCTTTTCCATACCTTCTTACAAAAAAAATTGCTCATTTTTTAATTAAGCAAAACATTTCCGTAGATTTCTATGTTTTATAAAATAAACATTCATAACAGATTCTGCCCTTTGATTTCAGGGTGGATTGATTTAAATCACAAATGGAAAGCCTCAGTGTAAATAATTGATTTTAATCAACTTTTCCATTTGTACTTCAGTTATTTCTATTTGAACTTCAGTGATCTCCTGAAATTGTTTCTTCGACAGACAGTGTGTTGTCACAAAAGCACGTATTAGTGGATCATTGTGTACATTGCTCCACGCATCAAGACTCAGATTAACAAATTTCCCATCAGTTTTTTCTGCACATCTGCTCTACCAGGGTGTGTGTGGCCTGATTGTACTGATTGAACCAAGTCAATGAAGTATTTTGTTCTGAACAAGATGAAGGGAGAATTTGTTGCACAAATGAACTGAGCAATCTTTTCATTTATGGAGTCCTGTGGGAATTTGCTCGTCCAGATTATGAACTCATTCTTGATTTTACTGGATGATAAAAAAAAAGGTTTTTTTAATAAGTAATTTACTGTCTGACATATATGTTTAGTGGCAGCACTGCTGGTGGTACCGGAAGATGACTCTGAAGTTGTAGATGTTGCAGAGGATGGATATTCATACTCTGTCACAGGCCCTGACTCCTCTCCTGCCTTCTCCCCATAGAAACAGCACGGACTCCAGTGGTAGCACCTTCACCATATCCTTTTATTTTAAGTTCCCTCCATGATTTCCACATCAATCCCTGTGCAACAGTCTATTTACAGCACCAACAGCTCTTTTTGGCCCTTTCTCCAGGATCTGAGGGGAAAAGACATCTCTCTCCCTTGAGGCCTCTGAGTAACTGGGCTCAATTAGCCTTAATCCTCCCTCTCTCCCCACTCCTTTGGCACTTCCTTCTTGCCTCTTTATCAGACCCAGGCTGATGGGCTCATTGGCTTTTTGACCCATCCCGCTGGCAAGCCTGATTCTCTAATTACCTCTCTCAGTTTTCTCTAGCTCACCTGTTCTCTTCCTGCACTCTGATCACTCAAATGTGTGCATTCAGTCATACAAAACGGCAAAAGTCAGTCACTATTACTCAGTGCACTGCTTTAAAAAAATGAGATTGTAAATGAAAGATTTCTATTACTGTAATTATCTGTACCATGATATAATTTGATAGAAATGATATAATTTATTTTAAACCCAGTTTTATAGGGAAAATAATTAATAAATCATAAGCATTATCTAAATTTATTTAAACCTCTAACAACATACCAAACAGCTTGCAAAATAAATTTTTATCATTAAAATTCATAAATGGCTAATAAAACTTTACTTTTAAACGAGAAATCTTCACTTAGGATGTTTAATTATATTGAGCAATAAAAAATCATTTCAGAAGTCCAGGAGTACCAGTAACAATGTAATTTATAAATATTCCCACAATAAACTAACATGTAAATTATATTTTTAACACAAACATTTTGAAATTCATAAGTAATCCACCCAAATTTATGACAATAATATAAGTTATCATTTACAAGCATAGTAAGGCATGGTAGTCAGGCAAAAAAATTGTCCATAAGAATGGTGTAAAAATAATTTTACTAACCAGTTGATCTAGATTCTTCTGACATTTGACATCATCTTCAAAGTCACTGCCTTCTGAGGAGCACTTTTCATAATGTTGTTTCATTATGACAGCCAAGCCTACTATTTTTTTTTTTTTGCACTATTTACATCTCGCATGTGTTCCTTTTCCACTCAGAGGAACAGGAAATTCTTGAAAATATTGTCAAATAGGGTCTTTTTTAATGACCTGCAGCCATGGCAATATTTTTTCCCCAGTTCCTAAGTGTTGAAATCATCATTAGAGGCTACACTCTTAAGAATGCTGTACCTTTTTTCCAGTTTACTGTTCTGAAACCAGTGTTGTGGCTTTCTGGTTCCACACATTGCTCTTTCTCCCTTATTACATAACTCCCCTACCCCACACCTCCTAGCCACCCTCAGAAAAACAAAGAACTACCATGAATCCAAGATTTCTGCTCATGTAACCCACTTTTCTTTTGCACTACAGTATTTTATTTATTTAGAGACAGAGAGGGAGGCAGTTGTGAAATCAATGGATTTCTGATTGTATCTCTGTACACATGCAAGGAGATAGAGTAAGACCATTTACTTGAAGTGCTCAGGACCATCCAGGAGCAAGGGTTGGTAGTTATTGGGCAGAACAGTGAGCTGGAAGTTGTGTTTCCATGGTGGATGGATTCATAAACAGTCATAATTTGAGAAGTGAGCCAGTCAGAGCTCTGATAGGGAGAAGCTATAAAATAGAAGTATGGACCCAGGTGGGCTCAGGATGATCCTGAGGAGATCACTTGATGGTGTCTCCTGAAGCCAGAGGCCGGGTCCCAGTGCCTCTGATGACTTTGCCAGTGTCTTGCACCCAAAAGCACAACCTCTGTATCCCCCACAGGATGAAGCCCTTCATACATTACATGACCTTTTGTGCCATATTTATAAAGCTTGATCTCAAAAGTTAGATGTTTTTCCTCTGATTGTTTCTTTACACAGAAAAGCAGCCTTTAACTCAAAGTTTTTGACAGAAGCTTATGGATGCAGCATATTTATTTTTTATTTACGTTTTAAGAGATTATAATTTTAGGCATTAACATATTTTGTATTAAATTTAAATTTCATTTTCAACAGGTTTATTTTTACAAAGAAAAAATTATGATTTAAGAAAAAATGAAAAGAAATCCAATTTACACAAAAAATCAGATTTTTTTAAATAAAAAAAATCAGATTTTTATCCGTTGTTTGATTTCCAGAAATCCATTTGTATGTATTTGATTGTTCATAAGAGTTCCCAAAATGCACTTCTGCCAAAAATGGTCAGTGTTTAACCCAGCAGTTCCCAAACCAAGTGGGGTTTCAAGTCCATGTGTGAAGGATAACATTTTTCTCTACAAAATCGCATCCTCCATGCTATGTAGGGTGTGGGAAGCAGTAAGTCTGAAAATGGGGTTATTCAGGCAAAAAAATTGAGAACTGCTGGCTTAACACAATATATTTTCATTGGCTCTGCAGATTCCCACTACTGAGACATTACAGTAACAAGTAATAACCACCATAGGAAATGGTGAGGAGAAATCTTAAAGGCTGTAAAACTACTAATGGGGAAGGACTGTCCAATGCTTAAAGTACTGGCTTAGGATGTGAGAGACCATGATTAAATTCTCTGCTCTGTCATGGACTTTCTGTGTGACCCTGGGCAAGTCGCATAGTCTCCCTTTGGAAGCATCTTTTGCCACCATTTATTAATTCAAAACAGAATTGTTACCCCCTTTATGTACTGAAAACTACATAAACCAATACAATATCTGTAATTAGCATTATGTGAAAAATAATTTCTCAGCTAAAACAGCAGTGCTAAGGGTATACAGCCAAAATGCAGTTTGGACCATTACATTCTGCTGAACACTACCCTCTCCCCACTGATACTGCTGCAAATATGAGAAGCATGGTAAAAAGGTTTTTCTTGCACACACTCCAGAATTTTAGATGTCTGCAAGGGAAATCTAGAATTTAGCAAGTAAATAAAGGAAGTGATTTTAAAGTATTTTAATTTTTTTATTCTACACACATATTTTGTTCCTAATTTGGGATCATTTCATATTTATATTTCTAAATAGTAGTGGACAAGAGGAAGCTTAGAGTACTCTTTCAGGAAATTGCCTTTAAAAAAAAAGAAAGAAAAAGGCACTATTTACAGTTACACTGTTTCTATTACTATGGATTAATGATAATACTTCTATGTATCAGAGGTAGAAGAGTAGTAAGCTGTACACAACTGATTTTGATTAGAGGTTTTTAGAAATCTATGGCTTCCGATTGACTCTTGTCATTTTTCTCTCTTTGGCAACTGGATTCACCATCTGTTTAAGTATAAAAAAACCCATTAGGGTAGCATAGAGCTGAACAACACAGACTATCACCAAAGCCGCCTTCGTAACAACAGATGGAACCATACAAACATTATCTTTAACATATGCAATTGCTCAAGATATGCTTTTTAAGAAAGTAACAGGAGCCTTTAATATTTATTTAAAAAAATTGTGCCAGTTAGCTAAACTATAACATTGATAAAATAATGGTACATTAATATACTCTTTAGACCTACTGTATGCCTAAACTATCATTAAACCTGTATAGGTCATTAGCTCTGTTCCTTTTTGGCAGTACTCTATTCAATAATAGAGATATTCATCTAAACTTAAAAATAGACACACGTTATAGGCAGCAAGGGGAAGAAATCAATATAGGTGGTCAGATACTTTTTTATGTTTTGATTTACAAAACCCTCCCCCCCACTGGATTTAATGGAAATTCTGATTGTCTATTAAACACTATAAATAAATATAGTATATTTTACACAATGCATTATTCTAAATTGACCAATTCCTGTTTTCAGATAACTATTTTTACTCACTCTAAAAATCTTTGTGTGAAAGCACTGAAAGTGGATAATTTTCTTTTTACCAATATAAAGTGACCACTCTTCTAAGATGAACAATACAGGTATGTGCTGTGCCTCATAAAAGAGAAACAGAAGCATTTATATTAAATGTCATTATAGGACAAGAGGCTATTTATCATTATCAGAAGCTTGAGTGTGTTACCTTTGCAGATCTACACTATTGGGAAGAGCATGCTCTCACTGCTGAAAGCAGTGGTCATTAAGCCTTGTGCTGGCTACCTCATAAATACTGAACTACTTATGAAAGGTGCACAAAAAGCTGTGGCCCTAACTCTCCCAGGTCACTTTAACTGCTAAATTCATAAAAAGAAAGTCTAAAGAAGAGGGGGATGGAGAATAGCAGATTGTATATCTGTAAAGGCAACACATTTGAACAACTCAAATCATTGGTAAGTAACCTTCCTTTCTCCTTTAAGAATTAGCTCTGCAGATTCCCACTGCTGAGACATTACAGTAACAAGTAATAACCACCATAGGAAATGGTGAGGAGAAATCTTAAAGGCTATAAAACTACTAGTGGAGAAAGATTGTTCAGTGGTTAGAGCACTAGTTTAGGATGTGGGAGACCAAGGTTAAATTCCCTCCTCTGCTATCGACAGTGGCAGATTAGCCACTGGGCCAAAGGGCCCATGCCCAGGGGCCCCGGTCAATTGGGGGCCCCTAGAAAAATGGGTGCACCTGTGTCCTCACCCTGCTCCCGGCAGGAGTAAGGTGGGAGGAAAAGGGGGGACTGCAGATGCAAGAGGTGGGGAGGGACCCCCACTTACTCTGGCTCATGACCCTACAAAACCATAATCCACCTCTGGCCCTGGACTTCCTGTATGACCCTGGGCAAGTCACATAGTCTGTCTGTGCTTCCGTTCCCCATCTCTAAAACAAAGATGATAATGCTTCCTTACCTCACAAGGATGTTGTAAGGATAAATATATTAAAGATTGTGAAGAACTTCGATGAAAAGCGCTATATAAAAATAGGCATTACTATTTACTCTCCCAAAATGAGCATCTGACCTGACACATAGACCGTATGTCAACACAGCAATTAAACGCCTGTGGCTGGCCTGTGTCAGCTGACTTGGTCTCGCAGGGATTTGGGCTTCAGAACTGTAAAACTGCAGTGAGACATTCAGGCTCGGGCTGGAGCCTGGGCTCTGGGACCCTACCCTCTTAAGGGGCCCCACAACTCAGGCTCCAGCCCAACCCCGAATGTCTACACAGCAATTTAACACTCCTGCAGCCAAAGTCAGCAGACACGGGCCAGCTTTGGGTGTTTAGTTGCAGTGTAGACATACCCAGAGATAGTATAGTTTCTTATAGTCACTATAAATTTCCAAAATCGACATGTTCCTTCAGCATGCCACGGAAGCTGCTTTAAATGGTGTGGCTAGAAATGCTGTGGTACAACTATACACTACTCAGTCATAAGAGGATTGGATGCAGAGCCTAATCCCTTTCAATAGCCTCTGAGCTAGAACAGCTTTCACTTTAACTTTATCCTTATAAACTACAAATAATCTTGGGAAAGCAAATCACAGGAACACAGGAAATGCCATACCAGATAAAACAGGTGGTCTGTCACTTCTAGTATCATGTCTCTGACAGTGGCCAAGAGCAGATGCTTCAGAGAAAGGATCAGGAAACACCAGAGTGGACAGCAATGGAATAATCTACGCATTATTATATGGGCGAAGCTTTGTCCTAACACCCATTAGTTAGTGGTTGCCTTATAATCTGAAGTATGAGAATTTATATTTCCTCATTCTGAAAAATTCTATTTAATGTAAATTTGGGTATTGTCATTATCAATATAGATGTCTAATCCCTCGTTGAATCCTACTAAACTTTCTGATATATCTTGGCAATGAGTTTCACAAGTTATGTTTTGTGTAAAAGAGTCCTAGTGCTGCTTTTCAATTACATTCAATGTTCTCTTTGTTTGCGTATCATGAAAAAGAGGTAAATAGTAGCATTTAATGTATATTCTCTGTATTATTCCTTATTTTGTTTACCACTGTCATGTCCCTTTTTCATCTTCCTTCCAAATTAAATGGTCCCAATCTTTCCATTTCCCCTCAGATGGAAGTTTTCCCTCATCTAATCATTTCTGTTGCCCATCTATGGAATTCTTCCATTTCTCTTCTAGCTTTTTTTGAGAAAAAGAGTGACTGTACAGTATTCAAGGGGAGATCACATTCCATTCTTTTTACTTCCTTTCATTCCCTCTTCACACATACGTTTGTGACCACAGCTGAACACTGAGCAGTGTTTCATTGATATGCTCATAATGGCATCCAGGTCATTTCCCTATTGGTTAGCTAATTTAGAACCTAGAAACGTGTGTAAGTGGTTCAAATTAGTCTTTCAAATGTGCATGACCTTGCATATGTTGATAATGGATTTCATTTGCTATTGTGCTGCTCATTCACCCAGCTTTGTTAAGCTTCTTTGGAATACCTCACAGCCTTACCTAGTCTTGACCAATCTACACAGTTTTGTCACTTGTAGTTTTTGCTAATTCATTATTCACCCTTTTTTCCAGATAATACATGTATTGAAGATACTTATCCTAGTACAGAATCTGTTAACTTTTTCTTATGTTTGATGTTTACCTTTTATTTTTACTTTTTCTTTTCTGTCTTATAGAAACTTCCTAAAGAGAAGGGACCTCAAGAGGTCATCTAGTCCAGTCCCCTGCACTCAGGTTTTACACTAAGTATTAGCTAGGCCATCCCTGACCAGTGTTTGTCCAACCTGCTCTTAAAAATCCCCAGTGATGGAGATTCCACAACCTCCCTAGGTAATTTATTCCAGGGCTTTACCACGCTGACAATTAGGAAGTTTTTTCTAACGTCCAACCTAAGCCGCCCTTCCTGCAATTTAAGCCCATTGCTTCTTGTCCGATCTTCGGAGGTTAAGAAGAAGAATTTTTCTCCCTTCTCCTTGTAACAACCTTTTAAGTACTTGAAAACCATTATGTTTCTTCTCAGTCTTCTCGTCTCCATATTAAACAAACCCTATTTTTTCCATCTTCCCTCATAGGTCATGTTTTCTAGACCCTTAATCATTTTTGGTTGCTCTTTTCTGGATTTCCTCCAATTTGTCCACATCTTTCCTGAAATGTGGCACCCGGAACTGGACACAATACTCCGGCTGAGGCCTAATCAGCACAGAGCAGAGTGGAAGAATTACTTCTCGTGTCTTTCTTACAATACTCCCACTAATACTCACCAGAATGATGTTTGCTATTTTTGCAGCAGTGTTACACTGTTGACTTATATTTAGCTTGTGATCCATTATGACCCCCGATCCCTTTCCGTAGTATGACACCATGACTTAGCAGATATCATGTAAACTGTAATGGCAAAGGAATAGACTAAGTAACTTTGTAGATCTTTCATAGTTTTATAATATTATTCAATTACCTGTAAATTTCTTTCTAAGAATTATGTTTTCCTCAGTGATGGAGAACACTTAAACTCTATGACCTTATATAGGTTTTCATTTCAGGCTATGGGTAAAACTGCCAGCAGTTATAAGAGCAAAATAGAAAGGCAAATGAAAGCAGACAGCTGTCTGTGTTAGTATTTCTGGAAAAAACAAACAAACCCTGAATTCTTTATTATGAAAACATATAGGTGCATGTAGTAGTTATGTTTCTTTTCTCAAAAGTCTTATTATGCATTAGGAGAGCTATCACCTATAATTGGAAATGTGCAGTAAGACACTGAACAGCTAGTGTGTCCTCCTACATAAAGAACTGGGGTCTGAATTTAGTGATAGACCCTTCAGTGCTCATGCAGGCAGAATGATAGGATAAGACAGACAATTATTGGATAGACAGATGGTCTAATCTAGGATCTGAATGGGACTCAGGAGACCTGGGTTGAGCTCTTGGCTCTCCTACTGACTTCATGTGTGACTTCTGGGCAAGTCACTTAATCTACTCTGTATTTCAGTTCCTCTGTAAAATGCAAATAGTACCTAAAAAAGGTGTCGTGAGAATAAACTCCATTAAGGATTGGGAGGCACTCAGACACTTTTGGGATGAGGGCCATAAAAGTACCTATATAGACATTTATATCACATTCATTATCATGGTGACCTGCGTAAGCTCTTATAATGGCACCCATCACTGTAGCATCCAAATACCTCCCAAGATATAGCCAATATCACAATAGGCCAGTGTCCTAATTTTCCTATGAACTGAGGCAACTAGGGCTAAGGTATTTGTTTTGCTTTTATATATTTCCTCCTCTCTCTCTTTCATCTGGCCTTTATTCCTTGTTCTTCCTCTTCTTTTTATTCATCCCCTCCCCACCCCCTTCTGTTATTAGTTTCAGCTGTGGAAAGGTTAAACTGAAGATAGGAGTTTCACTTTTTGTTCTGAAGACATCAAGATTAAGGGCATTCTTATCTCCTCTGATAATGAGTGCCAGAGCCTTTCTCCATTGATGAGGAAGCCCTGCTAGTTTTTGAGGGATGTAGCTGTTGAAGGTCATCAGAGCAACCAGAGTACTATTCTCTTCAATACCTTTTAAGCCCATTCCATAGAAGGACATTAAGATTAACACTGATACAGTGATCTTGACCTGATATAGCTGAGAAGTCCGTGCTGCGGGGTGGAGCATCACAGTGATGAGCTTTTACTAGACAGTGTTGCTGAGGAAATAGGCTGCTACATCATGGACTAAAAAGCTTTCAAAAAATGTTGGAAAGATCTATCTTCATATAGTAAGTTAACATTCTTTCTGTTGGATCCCGAAGGCAGGCTTTACTGTGGCATGCTCCATGTGTAATAGGATAGTATGTGTCTATTGGTATATGTCCAAAAAAAGTTTTTTCTTGTTTTCACAGCTGTTGCTATGTGTCTGTGTCATCCGGCAATAGTGGGGAGTACAGGAGCAGCCTTATGCTGCAAACTGAATTGATGATGTGAAGGCAGACCATTTAGAATAGACAGCAAAGCGATAATGTTTGCTAGATCTCAAAATATTTCTCTTTTCACCATCTTACCTGGAGTCAGTTTGTGATAGTCACTGTTCATCCAGGTTCTTATCTCAACCAGGCAGAGGAAGAGTTGGAAGATAGTACTATTTTAGTCAGACGTATGTGAAATCTGCATGTAGCTGGTGTCTCAATTTTAAACATGGTGTCTCAATTTTTCACAAAGGCTTCAGATAGATATTAAAAGGATTGGGGAGAAAACTCAGCTTTCTGGAACTCTGGAGATCAGCCCTCTGGAGGAAGATGAGCAGTTGCCCATCGCTAAGCTCTGTGAGCACCATGGGAGGACAAGCACCATTCAATAGAAAGAATTAACACTACTTCTGTCTGCATTGATGTTCCATTTGTTTTAGGTGCCAACAGGGGAGACAATGATATGAGTCCTCCCATATCCTACCCTGCCAAAGAATCCCAGATCTGTAGATAATCTTCTGTGGGGGTTTGATAAAAAAAGAATGATACTATGGAGTGATCTATATTCCCTTTCACATGTGAAGAGGGGACGATTCAGTCTGAAATCCAATCAGATCTTCCATAGCACCTCAATCCTCAGCTACAATATCCAGCTTGTGTAGGCCTGCCATTCCTTGGGCTGAGACTGCCAAGTGAATTAAAATAAGTGGTAGATTTGTGATGGAAACCAACTTCATATATATTTTAGGTTATTGCAAGTTAGACTGAAAGTAAAAGAAAGCTAATTTTAATAAAGACAAAGATTTTTAAAATACCACATTCTGGGTGCTAACTCCTTTATGTTTCATTATAAAGTTCCTCTATAAATAATATGAATGTAGTTAGAACATAAAAAGTTCTGGGTTATGACAAAAAGCAAAGAGAAGGAATGCTCTAAATATTAAGAGTGCAGAGAATTTGATTTATTTACCTCTTATTAAAACCAGTGAAGAGACTAATTCTTAATTTCAATGAAGAAATTATATTTTAATTCTTAAAAACAGCAAGAAGTCCGGTGGCACCTTAAAGACTGTGATATAGTCTTAAAGACTAACAGATTTATTTGGGCATAAGCTTTCGTGGGTAAAAAACCAACTTCTTCAGATGCATGGAGTGAAAATTACAGATGCAGGTATTATATACAGACACATGAAGAGAAGAGAGTAACCTCACAAGTGGAGAATCAGTGATGACAGGGCCAATCGAATCAGGGTGGATGTAGTTCACTCCCAGTAACTGATGAGAAGGTGTCAATTCTTGCGAACATTTGATCCTAGTGATGGGAATTTGGGAATAAATTTTCTTCATTGCTTCCGACCAGTCATGTCCATCAATACAGAACACAATATATTCAGTATTTTAAAAATTACACTTTCAATCATCACCAGTCCCACAGAACAAAATAACAAAGTAAGTGATGAAAAGTGTAAAACAGTCAATGAATCCTGATTGGTAATTATGCAAGACAAACATCATGCATTTTTACTAAATGGTATTTACCTTCTATCCATCCATTTTTCTTTCATACTGGAAACCAACAATTTTAATTTGCAGTTCTTCACCTTTTAAAAGTGCAACCCAATCAAGCAATAAATTTGCTCATAATGAATACATTTTTCCTACCTAGTGAAATGTTAATGAAGTTACATCAAAGGCATTTTTAACCTGATTAATATGAAAGTAAACAATAAAACCAATTCAAACACATTTTAATATCTTCAAAGAAAATAATGTTTTGATAGACACAAAATACTACTAATCTTGTGTATGACCTTCCTTCTGCTTGGTCAGTTAGTTAATAATAGTGTTCACAGGTGTCTATAAGGTCAGCAGATCGGCAATCAAATAATTTGCACAGCACACTAAACTTAAACTCCTCTTTTCTGCAGTGCAGATCAAATTGTATTTTGGGAAAATGCTTTCAGGATTTTTTTTAAGTGTTTAAAAGTGTCCTAAGGGAAAGTATTCTCTCTTGTGGAGGAATGGAAAGTAAACTAATTAGCAAACTGATGGGAACCCAGAAATCAATTTAAGGTTCCAACATACTCTGAACTGTGTACTTCCTGTTTCTCTTCCATGAACACTGTCTATGCAGAAAAACTGAATGAACTGCTCATATTACACCTTTATTTAGATTACCTTAATTCTCTTCTTATTACTATGATCTTCAATACTACTAAAGACCCCCTCTCTCTGTTATTCTCTTTCTGACACATTATCTTTTTTCTAAATTCCTGACAATATACATGAGAGTTACTGTTTTTATATGTAGACAATAGTGCAGAGATATGTATCTATTTGCATAATACAATTATCTTCATTACTCCAATTGAAATACCTATTGGCAAAGCACTGATGTCATTGAAGTTAATGACCCACTGGTTAAAGATCACAATTGCAGCCAAATGGTCTAGTGTTATTATACAACTGATGCAAGAGAAGAATATCTTGAACATGGGCCTGCAATTTCCTTGCATGGTGACTTCAACACAGAAGAAAAACTGCCAAAGCAGTTCACTTAGGGATGAGCTGAAATTCAATTCCAGGTACATTATCATAGATGCAATGGAGACTGGACATTTCAATGTTAGAACATATTGGTGGGAGGATATTTTGGACTAAGGTTTTAATCTGGAATAACACTAGAATTTACTAATAAAATTCATAATTATCATTCTCATTAATACAGACCACTGCTTAGTATCATAGATCACTCCTTGTATGTACTGAAGTTCTGTATTGTCTCAGCATGGGGTTCATGATTTGCTGTCTTTGTACCTCTTACTTAGAGAGGTAAAATCTAGTATACAGAGATGTAACTTATTGGTCTGAGTTTTAACTTTTGCTTTGACATTGAACCCTTTTGTGGCTTAGGGCAAGTCACTTATCCTCTCTGACTCAGTTTCTTCATCCATAAAATGTTGCCCTACCTACCTATTAAGTTACTTTTGAAATGCTGATAATACAACAGAAGGTCTACACTAAAAAGATAATCTTTTCTCTTTGGTGAAACACACAAACTGAGTAGAAATAAGCAAAGGGGTTAAATGCCTAATATCAAACATAGCAAAATTCTTCTCATGGTAAACCAGACTAAAAAAATCAGGACGGCAAGTAGCTTTGCAATTGTTCTTACAACGGGACAGGAAATATCAGCACTGTTCAGATGGTCACTTCTTAAAAGTTATTTCAGAAATAATAAGGGCATTATTCTCAAAACATACAATAATTTATAGATGACAAGTAATATTTCTTAACCATGTGAACTTCTGGACTGCTGTGAAAAGGAGAATTTCTCTTAAAAGTCCAGAAGAAATATAGATATATTGTTGTGTTGCAAATGCCTTCTTGTATGACCATACTGAAATTCCTTTTGAACCTTGCAATGGCTGCAAAAATGTGAAATTTTACTTGATCACAGATGCCAGGTGGGTAAGGTAAAATCTTTTATTGGACCAACTTCTGTTGGTGAAAGAGACCAGCTTTCGAGGTTACACAGAATTGTACTTCAGTTCTGGGAACAGTACTCAGAGTGTCACAGCCAGATACAGGGTGGAACAGATGGTTAAACATAAAACACCACCAATCTCTTGTAACATGTGTTAACTCCTTATGCTTGGCAATGTGCTCCACCTTGTATTTAGCGGCTGAGTACCTTTCCCAGACAGGAACAAGAGCTTTGTGTAAGTTTGAAAGCTTCTCTCTTTCACCAACATAATTTGGTCCAATAAAAGATATTACCTCACCCACCTTGTCTATCTGATATCCTGGAACCAACCAATAGCTACAACATTGCTAACAACAATGGACAGATTACAGATGAACAGGTCATAGATCCTAAGGCCAGAAGGGACCACTATGATCATCTGCTCTGTCCTCCTGCATAACAGGCCACAGAATTTCACTTAATTCCTGCAGTGAAGGGAATTATTTTCCATATTGTAGGTGAACACCAGTTAGCTAGTTATTTAGGAGAAACTGTCTTGTTTCAGCAATTGTTGAAAAAGGTAAGAGTTGGACTCTGTAGGAAAGATAGTTATATGTATTCTCTCTCCCTCTCTCTCTCTCTCACACACACACACACATTTGTTCTAATCAATTAGATTAGATGAAAGGCAACAGCTTTGACCATAAAATACTGATTCTTTCTTGGAGACTGCCTCTGTCCTTATATGCTTGAATTCAATACAGTCGAAGAAGATTATATCATTTAACATTATTTATAAGGCCAAAATATCAGCACAGTATAAAATCATGACACAAAATTACAATCTTTAAAAAATCAAATTTTTAAAGGACTATCCACTAGATTTTACCATAACATTGGAAAACTTTGTGGCAAAAATAAAAGATAAGACAAACTTCCAGACACACATTCTTAGAATACTTAGCCTGATATTCAACCTGAAACAATTTTGTTCAGCCCTCCTGACTGGATCATTTAGACATATGTCAAATATTATGCCTATCAGGCCTGATTTAATTTCTGCTAAAATAATGGAAATGCCCCTTTGATTTCAATGTGAGCTGCCTCAGACCATATTATATAACTGATTTCAACATGTACCTAAGGCTTTCCACCACTCACACATCTTGGCCTCCTGTATTCTGGGAGTCTACAATTTATAGATGGATCCAGCCATAAAAGGAATATTTTCCTCTTATATGCAGTCTTCACATTCTATACCCACAATACAATTCAGCTTTCAATAATTCACAAGATTATTAAACAACTTGAATGCAGTCCATATGAATCATGCCAGAAATCCTTTCCTCGCCTTCACGTGCAGCTAAATCCTTTCAATCTTATACACATATGAACTCTTACATGCTCATAAACAAAATTTTACTATTAGGGAAAAGTTATGGAAAATTCATATCAGGTCTTATCCTGCTCTTATTGAAGTTAAGGAGAGTTTTGCCTTTGATTTCACTGGGCATAGGGTGGAGTCTATCATGTCATGTTTCTCATATAACAGACTGAAATGGAATTATTTATTATTTTGACTGATTAGCAAAGAAAACTGATTAACATATATATACAGGAAATTGAAAAGTCTGAAATCTATTTATTCAAAAAGCTAAGAAAGATCAAGATTACCTTTGAAAGAAATTAGAAGCCTACAGAGACAACACAAATAAAGAAAAGATTTCTGGAATCAGATAATGGAAAGCTACTAATCAAGAAATTCATATAACAATCAGCCATCTGTGTCTAAAACCATATAGCAAACCACACTGTTGTTTCACTAAACCTCCTTTCCAACTGAAACACTGGTTGGCTGTATAGTCAGCTAACTAAAAAGAAGAAATGACCGGGATAATCAAGTGATAGGTAACTTATGACATAAGAGACAGTAAGGCAATACAATCATGCTTCAGCAATACACAACAGAAAAATATCCACTATTTATAGTAAAAAATAGAAGATCAAGACCCAGCCTAGAGAACAAGAGGGCAGTTGGCATTCAAAATTAAAACAGCACCAGCAACAATTTTATAATATTTAAAACATTTATGCAATACTACTCTTCATAAGTACTTTCAAATGACTGCAATCATCTCAAAATGTGGATCCAATTTTAGCATCACATAATGATTCTCGAACAATTAAAAGTACAAAAATAAATATTTTTAAAATCTATTTCTATTTTATACAACCTGAGATAATAGGAAAGTTTCATAAAAAACAAAAAATGTGTTAAAGGGAGTTATCTGCTCTAGATAAGAGCAAGACAACCTTTTTACAATTTGTAATTAGGGCCATGGTAATATTGGAATGAGGGATAGAAAGAAAAATATCACCTAAGTAGATGATGGACAACCTGGAACATCAATTTCACAAGGAAATGCTCATTCCTTCACTCAGCATAACTTTTACTGATTTTATTGATAACAGAATCAGATCACAGTAGGGCTGCATAAATGACATACCAGTTCACCTTTATAAAATTTAGAGAACTATGTTCCACTAAAAATGAAAGTGCAGAACAACTTTATTTGACAAGGATGTTAGAAATGTTGTAAAGTTGTATGTGTGTTCAGAGAGTTTTCAATGACTAAACTAGGATCTGGTTTCAGCCATCACACAGGTAAAAAGGTTTTCAAATAGATCATCCTTACTATTAAAATTATTAAAGGATGTACAGACATTACTTGGCCTGTTAGGCCAGATCTACAGTGGGTTGGGGGGTTGACCTAAGATACGCAACTTCAGCTACACGAATAGTGTAGCTGAACTCAATGTATCTTAGGTCAACTTACCTGGGGCATCTTCATGGCAGCGAGTCGACCGCTGCCAGTCCCCCGTCAACTCCGCTTCTGCCTCTCGCAGTAGTGGAGTTCCGGAATCAACGGGGAGCACGCTTGGGGATTAATTTATAAAGTTTACCCTAGACGCAATAAACTGATCCTCGATAGATCGATCACTGATCTGGCAGGTAGTGTAGACATACCCTTACAAATTCACTGAAAAAAGCAATGGCATGCAAAGGAAGAAATAGCTGTATTGTGTCTTATTTCTGAATGGCTCCTCTACCAATATGGAAAGACTGCTGGATATTTCTGCTCATTTGCCTCTGCAGGAGAGAATATGTACATCTCTCTCTGGGCATCAGCCTCGTATAGCCCTTAAGAGACAGTTCAACATTCAAGATTCCAGAAAATGCTTCCAAAGCTGGAAAAATCCTGGAAAGGCAACAGCGTGTGTGTGCAGTACAAACTGAAAGAAGAATATTCTGGACTAGCAGTGGGTCACTTCATGAGAAGAACCATTAACAAAGACAAAATTGTTTTATTCTCAAGGAATGGTCAGGAGAGAGCAGTAGAAAAGAAGCAAGCAGCAGAACAACTGCTAAGGAGGAAAGAAAACTAGAAAGTAGGCCAAATGACTGGGAACTACATAATGAAAACATATTGAATTATTTTATTTATTTTTATTCGTACAGGCTGTATATAGAAAGGATGGCATTCAGGATTCTGCATCAGAGGGAAGCATCTGTAGATGTCAAAACACCTTTTTAATGCCTGGCAAATGAAAACCCAGATAGAAGCTTTACAGCTGGTAGGAAGAGAAGCAGTCAAAGCAGGAACCTTTGGACATTTTAGAGAACTTTCTACAGTCTTCCCTGGACTTGCTCTTCCATATGCTGATTAGCTGTTTGCTACACCTTCTTTCTCCCCCGCCCTCAAAGTCCCTTCACCTCAGATTCACTAACACCTACCCCAACCCTCCTCTTCAATGCACTGTCCCCCTCATCTCCTTTACCTTCATTTTTCTTTCCATTTAGCTTATCTCCTCCTAACTAAACCCACGAAAAAAAAAAAGCTGTGGAATTTACATGCCATTTGCTGCCAACACATTTTTCTTTGTGCGTTACATCTCTTCCCTCACACTGTGTCTGCCTTGTCTTGAAAGTGATTTGAAGGATAGGATTAAAATTCAAAATGATCTAGACAAACTGGAGAAATGGTCTGAAGTAAATAGGATGAAATTCAATAAGGACAAATGCAAAATACTCCATTTAGGAAGGAACTATCAGTTGCACACATTCAACATGGGAAAAGACTGCCTAGGAAGGAATATTGCAGAAAGGGACATGGGGGTCAGAGTGGATCACAAGCTAAATATGAGCCAACAGTGTAACACAGCAGCAAAAAAAGCAAACAACATTCTGGGATGAATAAGCAGGAACGTTGAAAGCAAGACACGAGAAGTAATTCTTCCGCGCTACTCCACACTGACTGGAATTTTGTGTCCAATTCTGGGTGCCACATTTCAGGAAAGATCTGTAGAAATTGGAGAAAGTCCAGAAAAGAGCAACAAAAATTATTAAAGGTCTAGAAAACATGAACTATGAGGGAAGATTAAAAAAATTGGGTTTGTTTAGTCTGCAGAAGAGACAACTGAGAGGGGACATAACAACAGTTTTCAAGTACATAAAAAGTTGCTACAAGGAGGAGGGAGAAAAATTTAACATCCTTGTGGGATGAGGGTGATACCAAAGAAACCCACCATAGTAGCATTTAGAGGAACTACAAAAAATGAGGAAGCTATTAAAATGGAAATGAAAAGGAACAGTCAGAAGATAATCTATCCCATCATCTAATCCCAGTTTCTGGCAATCAGAGTTGCATCCCTGATCATCTTGTCTAAAAGCCACTGATGGACCAATCCTCCAGAAATTTATCTAATTTTTTTTAATCCAGTTATAGTTTTGGCCTTCACAACATCCCCTGGCAATGAGTTCCACAGGTTGACTATGCTGTGTAAAGAAGACTTCCTTTTGTTTGTTTTAAACCTGCTGCCTATTAATTTCATTGGGTGACCCCTGGTTCTTGTGTCATGTGAAGAGATAAATAACACCTCCTTATTCACTTTTTCCACACTAGTCATAATTTTATAGACCTCCTATCATATTCCTGCCTTGGTCATTTTTTGTCCAAGCTGAATAATCCTGGTTTTTAAAATTTCTACTCATATGGAAACTGCTCCATATCCCTAATCATTTTTTTGTCCTTCACTCTACTGTGCCAATTTCTAATATAATTTTTTTGAGATGGGGTGACCAAAACTGCATGCACTATTCCAGGTGTGGGCATACCATGGGTTTATATAGTAGCATTATATTTTCTGCTTTATCATCTCTCCATTTCTTAATGGTTCCTAACATTCTGTTAACTTTTTTTGACTGCAACTACACATTGATCAGCTGTTTTCAGAGAACTAGCCACGATGATGCCAAAGATCTCTTTCTTAGGTGGTAACAGCTAATTTGGACGCCACCATTTTGTATGTATAGTAGGGATTATGTTTTCCAGTGTGCATTACTTTGCGTTTATCTACCATTATGTTGCCCAGTCACCCAGTTTGTGAGATCCTTTTTAATTCTTCTCAGTCTGCTTTGGAATTAACTGTATTGAGTAATTTTATATCATTTGCAAATTTTGCCACCTCACTGTTTACCACTTCTCCCAGCTTATTTATGTATATGTTGATCAGTACTAGTGCCAATACAGATCCCTGGGAGACATCACTATTTACCTCTCTCCAATGTGAAAACTGACCATTTATTTCTACCTTTTGTCTCCTGTCTTTTAACCAGTTACTGATCCATCAGAGGACCTTCCCGTCTATCTTTCTTAGTTTGCTTAAGAGCCTTTGGTGACGAATCTTCCGAAAGATTTTCTTAAAATTCAAGTATATTATATTCCAAGGACCATCCTTGTCCACAAACATGTTGACCCTCTCAAAGAATTCTAATAAATTGGTGAGGCACAATTTCCCTTTAGCAAAGCTGTCTTGACTCCTTCCCAACCTACTGTGTTTATCTATGTTTCTGATAACTGTGTTTATTTACTATATTCTCAACTAATTTGCCTGGTACTGAAATGAGGCTTAGTGGCCTGTAATTGCCAGGATCACCTCTGAAGCCTTTTTAAAAAATAGGCATTAAATTAGCTACCCTGCAGTCATCTGGTACTGATGCTTGTGTAAATAGGCCGATTTAAGTGATAGTTACCTTTGATTATATATTGTGGAATGAGAGCCACAGATTAATAATGTGCAAAAAAAATGCACTTCCTTTTATCATTTTAAAATTTCTTGCCATTCAATTTCACTAAGTGTCCCTTTATTCTTCTGTAATGAGAAAGGGTAAACAAAAGAGCCCAATTTGCCTTCTCTATAACAATCAGTATTTTGTATGTCTTGTTTATATTCCCATTTAATCATCTGCTCCCTAAACTAAAAAGTCTCAAACTCCAGAATATCTTCTCATATCGAATTCCAACTACTTGTGTTCCCTTTTCTGAACTCTTTTATTTATCTGAAAGAGAGAGAGAGAGAGAGAGAGAGAGAGAGAGAGAGAGAGAGAGCGCGAGAGAGAGAGTGACTGTGTGTAAACTGAGCATTCCAGGTGACAAAATACCATTGCTTTATACAATGTCACTACAGTATTTTTAGTAGTCTTTATTCCACTCTTTGTATATCTTTTAATACTTTGTTCACTTTCTCGACATTGAGAAGAGGTTTTCATTGATCTGCTCACAATCATGCCCAGAGGTCCTTTTCTTGAGATGATACAATAAATTTGGAACCCCGCGCTAATTCACTCCAGTCTGTTATCTTGCACTATCAACACTGCTTTTCATCTACTATTATGCTGTCTAGTCACCTAGCTTTATCAGATTCTTCTGAAGTTCCTCAGCATCTTCTCTACTCTTGACTAACCAAAATAATATCATCATCTGTAAGTACTGCCACCGTCTAGTCCAGATGAATAATACATATATACATTAAACTACTGTTTAATAATAAATATATACATTAAACAACCCTAGCATGAATCCTTGGATTATACCAATCAACCTTTTGCCATGATAAAAACAGACCTGACTGGTTACTAGAGCGAAGAGGTGGATGATGTAATATCTTGTATTGGCCCAATAAAAGATATTACCTCACCCACCTTGTCTCTCTAATATCCTGGGACCATATAGCTACAACAAAATTACATACTGACTGCTTACTGTCTCTTAGCCATTTTCTAATCCATAATAGAATTCCCTTTAACCTCATGGCAACTTAATTTTAAAATTCTTCACAAGAACTTATTGTCAATGTCTTTTTGAAAGCTTACTTAGTTGATGCGTATAGAATGTTTTGAAGATGTAATCTTTTCTCAGTAAACGGACTTGGCAAGCCTATATTTTTAATTTCACTAGCATCACCAACACATTTAGAACAGTAACTCCCTAGAGGATAACTTTTGTGTTAAAAATAGATTTCCTAACATAAAAATAGCAAACACAAGAAATTAAAATAAAAACCACTCTCCAAAAACCCAAATTAGTTTAAACATTCTCTCTGCAAAAGATTCAACAATTTTCTCACAAAATGTTTCAGAGCATATGAAACAGGAATTTTTCAGATCTCTACAGCCCTAAGACTTCTAATTCAGTGGCTCAGCGAGCTTGAGGTTTCTCCTGTGGGAGGTTTATTGTTGCTATCTTCATAAACCCAGATCATTGTTTCAAGTGCTCTGCAAGTCAGATTAATTAAAGTATTCATTTTGTTTATTTCTCTGCTGCTGAATAAAGGCAGATCTACATCTCATAAGAATAAAAATACATTACATTTCTGCCTTTTCAAGCCTATTTCACATTAAGTAATTGATTTTCCTCATAGGGACCAATTATAAATCATGAGGGAAAATGACACTCATTCACAGATACTGTGCTCCTTGAAAACTGAGCAGCAGAGACAGTAACACTACAAAACAATTCATTACTTATTTTTGTCTCCTTGCAGAATATGATATATATTCATGTTCCTGTTTTACTACATTATAGTATTAAAGTGCATTTAGGACTTCAGTACATCTTAAATTTTATTGTTGGTGGCTAGTCTTCATTTTCAGTTTCCTTTCTCCCAATACAACTAGATATGAACTGAGACTAGAGCGGGCTTAGATCTTCCATAATTTGGCTCTCTCCATTCTTTTCTCCCTTTCTCTCCACCCCCGCAAAAACAAAAGCTATCAGTCTCCTGTGCATTGCACTCTTCTGCCCAGTTACTGTCACAACTCTGATTCCTTGATTTTTGTCCCCAGGCTGCTAGGAGATATGCTTGGTTTTTCACTGCTACTTCATGCACTCTCTGACTATTAGACTTGGCTCCTCAGAATGCTCTCTTAATATATCTGAAGATTCCTGCTGTCTTTGTTATTATTTACAGTATTATTTCTATTGAAGTAGCATTCAGAGATTCCAGTTGGTGTGTCATTGAACTAGGAACTGTACAAACACATAGAAAGACGTGATCCCAGACTCTGGAGAGTTCCAGTGTACTTTACAACAAACAAGTGAAATTAACAAACAATAAAATAGAAGAGGAAGAATGGTAATAAAAACCCCGTACAGAACCACATATGAAAGCACCCTCAGGGAAGAGGCACAATCACCCATCAGATTCTAAGTATGCCTATCAAGAGATATCCAACTGGGGCCTTCATGGGAGTAACCATCACCTTCATGACCATTTCTACTGGAGGCAGATCTAATACCATCAACATGGACGTATTTATATGACTAAATGAATGTTTTATTTTGTTAATAATATGTAGATACCATGGCAGTAGAGAGTCTTAAGGAGTGACTTGAAGACAATAAAGAACAGACCATGCAGACTAGGTCGGGGAGGGTGCTACAGGTGTAGGGAATAGCACAGAACAAAGCAGAGATGTCTGTGGAGAAGTGAATGAATAGGGAAGAGAAGAGGGCCTCAACTGTTGGAATAGTGCAGACTATGGACTATGCAAAAGGAGACAAGACTGGAGAAGTAGAGGAAAGAAAGCAATTAGCATTAATAAGTGATTTTTTTCCATTTAAAATAATTATTAGTAACATAGGGAAATTATTTTTAACAAGGATGTTCCTTTCAACTTTCAGCACCTAAGGAGTAGAACTCTGCTTAGTCTTACCTAATGTTTCAAACTTCTTATATATTTTTATAAGAGCATCCAAAGAAAGATTTGCCTGTGGTCCAAATACTTTCTTCTGTCTAGAGTGTTCTTAAAGAATAGCTTTAGCAAAAACAGATTTTTGCTTCAGCCTTAATGTGACGTCCTAGAGGAAGTTCCGGAACCAAGAAAATGGGGGAAAAAAGTAAAACAAAACACTTTTAATTTAAATAAACAGCATTCTCACACTTCAAGCTATGGTGAAAGAAAAACTTTCATCCTAAGGTCTGACTAGTCAAAAACAGATTGCCTTCTGATGCACATGATTCCTGGAAAATCGTGCATGCTGGGTACACAACATGACCTATCTAAGGGAAAAGCCAGCCAGCTATGCAAGAACAAACATGGTGGGAAAGAAACTAGTGGAACATCAGCAAGGAGTTGCTGAACTGCACAGGGAGAGTGTAAAGTAAATGATATTCTTGTGCACCACAAATTGCTACCCCATGCTAGCAAAATTAGCTTAAATTTATAGATTTACTAAACACATAGGGCACATCTACACTCAATATGCTGCATCAGTGGTGCAACTACGCCACTGTAGCGCTTTAATCAAGATGTTCTAAACTGACAGGAGAGAGCTCTCCCATCGGCATAATTAATCCACCTCCCTGAGAGGTGATAGCTATGTCAGGAGGCTCCAACGGCTGTGTACATGGCGCGCACACACTTAACTGGAATGGACGTCAGCAACAAATCTCAAAGAGCAACAGTTATGAGAAGGTGAGTAACCATTTTTTCCAATTGCCAGTGTAGACATAGCCTCAGATAACATCTCATGTCATCCTTTGCACCAGGAGTGCCAGCCTTAATATTCCCAATTCTCTTCTTCTGCTCTTGACTCCACACCAGCCTATGCATGAAATATCCTTTTGCTACCTGTTCTTATTCAAATGCCTTCTAAAGTTTCCCTACTTGTACTTTTCCCACAAGAAATTAGTTTTTGTTTTTTTTTTTAAATTCCTCTGCTCTCCAAGTTTTGCAAGTGCATCCTGACACCTCTGTCCACTAGACAGTATTTTTTTCAGGGCAAGGATTGTCTTTGTCTGTTTTTTTGCATCATCAGGCAAACTGCATTAAATAATAAAATGAAGAAGTGTCAGAGGCAAATATTAAAGACTATTTAGAAATGATCAGAGAAAAACTGGGAGGAGTATAGTTTCTCTAGGCAAAGAAAGGTTTGAAATAATGTCAAAATCATGGGTGAAATCAAATAGGATAAAGTAATGGAGGGGAATGGTACAAATGGGAAATAGCAAGTGTTCAAAGATAAATGAATGTATGTCCTAATGTTATGCATGTTGCTTAGCAACAAGCAATAAAAATGTGGATGAACAAGAAAGAACAAAAAGTAATTAAAGGAAAGAAAGGCATATGTATGGTACAGTATAATAATCAGATAGAGGGAAAAAATGAAAAAAGCAAAGAAAGAATATAAAATAGATTTCAAAGAATTTTAAGATAAACATGAGACTATTTTTAATCTGTGTAGTCTGATTCAATTTTTGCATAATATTAGGACAAACAGGTATCAACTTGCAGTAACATATAATACCAAAACGTGCATTGAATATATAGAAGAAGAAAAAAAGCAATTAGCAGAGCAACACCATAAAAAGAGTTTATTCTGCAACATAGAATTAACACAGCTTTTAAAAAATCCCAGTCACATGGAAAACGAGCAGTTGAAATAATACCATTATCTTTAGGCAGAAATCCAACTTGCCCATAGACTCTGTCTCTGAATCACTTCTGCTGAGAGCATGGTCTTGTGGCTGCTTTCAAAGCTTCATTTCCAGTTTTTCACATAGGCACAATTCCCTAGAGTATGGTGCTGCACAAGACTGTATTCAAATATGATTATGAATTTATTGAGAGATTTGTGGTCAAAATGTATTAAAATAAATTCTTTTTGATTCTTTTTAATCTCATAGCCTTCTTGGGGAAAAATACAGTATAGTACTGATATTCACTGAATCTTGCAAGCATAATAAATTTCTTTAAAAGAATTGTTTTGTCACAGAAGTGGGAATCAGGAGACAGTTTCTATTCCTGGCACTGCCACAGGCCTCTTGTGTGCTCTTAAGAAAGTCACTTAATATCTAGGTGCCTCAGTTTCCTCACTGCTGAAATAGAGATAATTTTTACTAACCTCATAAGAATGCTGTTATGTCATAATTATTACTGCTTGTACACTGAGATTCTCTATTGGAACTTGTTGTAGAAGTATTGTTATGACAGCTATTACAGGAGCCTTATTTTACAAAGTTCATAATCTGTACTATTTAAAAAAAAATCAATAAAAGTTTTAAAAATATAGTAAGGCTGTCAAGTGATTAAAAAAATCACAATTAATTGCGCGATTAAAAAAATTGTGATCACTTAATTAATTGAACTGTTAATAATAGAATACCATGTATTTAAATATTTGTGGTTGTTTTCTACATTTTCGAATATACTGATTTCAATTACAACATAGAAAACAAAGTGTACGGTGCTCACTTTATTTTTGATTATAAATATTTGTGCTATAAAAACAGAAATAGTATTTTTCAGTTCACCTCATACAAGTACTATAATACAATCTCTTTATCGTGAAAGGTGAATTAACAAATGTAGAATTATGTAAAACAAACTGCATTCAGAAATAAAAGAATGTAAAACTTTAAAGTCTACAAATCCATTCAGTCCTACTTCTTGTTCAGCCAGTCACCCAGACAAACAAGTTTGTTTACATTTAAAGGAGATAATGCTGCCCATTTCTTGTTTACAACGTCATCTGTAAGTGAGAACAGGTGTTCACAAGTCAGTATTGTAGCCGGCATTGCAAGATATTTACATGCAGGAGGCATTGAATATTCATATGTCCCTTCATGCTTCAAACCACCACTCCAAAGGACATGCATCCATGCTAATGAGGGGTTCCACTCGATAACAATCCAAAGCAGCACAAACTGATGCATGTTCACTTTCATCATCTGAGTCAGATGCCACCAATAGAAGGTTGATTTTTTTTTTGTGGTTTGGATTCTGTAGTTTACACAATCGGGTTGTTGCTCTTTTAAGACTTCCGAAACCATGCTCCACACTTCATCCTTCTCAGATTTTGGAAGACACTTCAGATTCTAAAACCTTGGGTGAGTGCTGTAGCTATCTTTAGAAATCTCACATTGGTACCTTCTTTGTGTTTTGTCAAATCTGCAGTGAAAGTGTTCTTAAAATCCACAACATGTGCCATCATCCAAGACTGCTATAACATAAAATATATGGCAGAATGCGGGTAAAACAAAGCAGAAGACATACTATTCTCCCCCAAGGAGTTCAGTCATAAATTTAATTAATGCATTATTTTTTAACAAGCGTCATCAGCAGGGAAACATGTCCTCTGGAATGGTGGCCAAAGCATGAAGGGGCATACAAATGTTTAGCATATCTGGCACGTAAATATCATGCAGTGCCAGCTACAAAAGTGCCTTGCGAATGCCTGTTCTTACTTACAGGTGACATAGTAAATAAGAAGCCAGCAGCATTATCTCCCGTAAATGTAAACGAACTTGTTTGTCTGAGTGACTGACTGAACAAAAAGTAAGACTGAGTGGACTTGTAGCTCTAAAGTTTTACATTGTTTTATTTTTGAATGCAGGTACATAAAAAAAATCTAGATTTGTAATTTGCACTTTCACAATAAAGAGACAGCATTACTGTATTGTATGAGGTAAATACGATTTGTAAAAAAAATCATATAAAGTGAGCACTGTATACTTTGTATTCTGTGTTGTAAATAAAATCACTATATTTGAAAAAATCCAAAAATATTTAATAAATTTCAATTGGTATTCTATTAACAGTGCAATTAAAACTGTGATAAATCAAGATTAATTTGTTTGAATAAATAGCATGAGTTCATTCCTACTTATGCCAATGCCTTATTTTATACATTTGTCAGAATGGTTTTCTAAATGATTTCTCATGTTTGACTGCTAGGCCTCCATTATCAGATCATGAAGCAGCCTCAGGGTTACTCTAAATTGTGCCTGGTTGCCCACGTGCCAAAGGGCTGCTCTGCCAGACAGAGACCACCATGGATGATCTGCTTTGAGTAATGTTTTTAATTAATTTATTAATGTAGTGCACCTACATAGTTAATCTGCTTACCAGTGTAATAATATTTTAGATTCCATTCTGATTGAGAGAGACAAACAGATATTATAGATGGGCCTGGTAGCAACACCTATTATTAAGGTTGTCTGACACTTCCCATTACAAGACAGTTTTTGGTTGATTGTAACTTTGCCAATCTTTAGTCCTTTGGGCTGAAATGTCCCTGCTGGGTATCTGCCTCTGGCTGAAATTTGTAATTTTTTTTAAAAAAATTTCAGTCAAAAGCAGAGCCCCCTGGAGTGGCGCTTCCATGGTGCTCTATATATGATCCTGCCAACCTGGCACCTCCTCAGTTCCTTCTTGCTGGCTACTCTGACAGAGGGGAGGGCGGATAGGTTTGGAACGGATGTGAGTAACACATCCTGAAGAACAACAGTTATGAGAAGGTGAATAACCATTCTTTCTTCTTTGAGAGATTGCTCATATTGATTCCAATTAGGTGACTACCAAGCCGCACCTAGGCAGTAGGTGCAGAGTACTAGAATTGCTGACTGGAGCATTGCTCTGCCAAAAGCTGCATCATCTCCAGCATGCTGGACAATAGCGTCATAAGAGGTGAACATATGCACCAAGGACCAAATTGCTGCCCTGCAGATTTCTTGGATCGGGATTTGGGCCAGGAATGACATCGATAAGGCTTGTGCCCTCATGGAGCGTGCTGTGTCGGAGCTGGAATCGTGACTAACTTTGTGATGATACCGGGAGTCCTCTCATCCAGTCAGCCACCACTACAAACAGCTGGTTTGGAGAGGACTAAGTTAAGGTTTCACGCAAGAACTGGCTGCCTAATGTGGGATGGAGGTGGTCCAGGCCCTTGAAAAAATGTCCCACCATAGGGTTAGCAAATACGGAGCATCCAGAAACTCCTGGGTTGAAGGCCAAGATAGTAGCGAGGTGTACCTTGATGGATGAAGCTGTCAGGCCCTGTTGTTTTAGGTGTAGGAGGTACTCTGGGATGAGTGGTATAGGCACCTGGACTGAAGGTGTGTGATGCTGGAAACACTAGCAAGTGAACCCTTTCTAGTTAGCTAGATAAATGGCCCTGGTGGATCCTGCTGCCCTTAATGCAGAGCATAAAAGCTGATTTAACAATATCTGTGAAGTAGGTAAAGGATATATATATGAGATATATCCCCATCTTGGGAGGAACACAGTAGATATTTAAAAGAGCAATGAAGTAGTACACAGCAGTTCAGGTCAAGAAGTGAGATGTAAATGGTGTAGAATTAAATTGCAGGGCTAGGCAGAGTCTAAAATAATCAAAGGAAATTATGTAGGTATTTAATAAGAAGTACCTATCTAATGTATAACCAAAGGCATGACTATGCTACAAATTAATCTAAGTCAGAAGACCTGGTTATTACATAGTTTTAATTTACACTGTTGAAAGGATCTTAGATGCTTTCCACATGCACACTACTGATTGAAACTGTGTAGTCATCAGGTCCTCAATATTGTTTCTGGATGTGGACAGGTCCCTGTGTGTTGTCAGGGAATATCGTAGCTGAGGGACAGAGCTAAACTTTTCTCAAAGCTTTGTGAAACTACTCAGGATTTAGACTACTAGTATTTAAAAAAAATGGAGAGAAATTAGATTACATCCAACCTTAAAAACTCCAAACTTACATAACTTCTCAATCCAGAGAAACATTTGATAGATTAATACTGTTTTTCATGACAATTAAACTTTTTTTAAGTCTGGTGCTGAATCAATGATCAGAAAGACTATTTTCTGATCTTTGAGTCTCAGAAGCACTACCTACCTGAACTCAATAGTTACAATCCCCAACACTCCTTAGCAGGTTTTAAAATGGTTTTTATGCTTGCACATAAGGTAAAATGGTGGTTGTCTTTCTGCACTACAGAAGGATGTGTGTCTGTCAGCACAAGAAAATTCACCGCAAGAAGAGAAAACTGGAAAATTTCCAGCCACACAGGCCACTGTTCTAGAAAGTTATGAAAGTATGAAATGAAGGGAAGAGGCTGCAAAACAAAATTGTTGTGCTATACACTCACCTACAAGCAATAAATCTAATGCACAGCCACTGAAATCAACTTGAAAACAATGACAGAAAATAGGTGAGAGCTGGAGAACAAATTAGCTAATTTATATGCTTGTCAATTAAATGCACCAGTGACCCTTCATTGACCTTTTTCACTAGACTGACTTCAGATAGAGTCTATTCTAAGTGTTTATTATGAGGCTCAGTTTGTCAGTATTAAAAAGGTAGTTTGAAGGACTTATTAATCTTCCAACATTTAGAAGCTAGCAATAAAAAGTACAGACAGCTGATATTCTTTAACACAGGACATCAAAACCAATTTAGATTACATTTAAATAGTTAAAAATTACAAAAAGTTATGATTTTTCAGCATGCATTCATTAGCTGCTTTTGTTAAATAACATTCATGGTGAAAAATGCCAGTCACAGCCTAATATGTATTTACATATAAGCAGAATGAATGATGTATATATATTTGTATTTGCTAATTTATGTAGGAAAATAACATTGCATTTTGGTATAACATACAGTAAATTCACCGTATTTATATTACTTGTTAGAATAGCTGGCATGTAAATACTAATTTAGAAGTTTAAGAAAAACAGCTCAGTATTTATTAGCTGAATCAACAGATAATGTCGATTACAATAAGCAGGAAGAACCAAAAGCCATCAGTCATGACAAGAGTTGTTGAGTCATATTCCATTTTCTAGAGAAAGTGAGTCTGAAATTCCAGGATTCCAAAAATTGGTTACAAATACCAGAAGTTCATAATTAAGGAACAAGCACAAAATGGGAGACACTAGTATGACAGGAGGTTTACTGCAAACATACTAGGAATATACCACATTAAAAACTGAAAATGAGTCTATAATGCAAGACTTTAATAAAGGGATTAATATATTTGCCTTTGTAAGCAGAAATACCCCAGCGATACTTAGGAGAGTTAGTTATTTCCCACAATTTAGCATTGGTGAGACTGCAACTGGAGTATGGCATTTAGTTTGGTCACAAATCTACAGCAAAGTGACTGAAAGGAGATTGTGCGTCCTGGAAAACAAGACTTCTAAGAAAGCCAAGAAAGGACTTGGCAGATTTTACCTGCAAATAAAGTTCCTACAAGTTATCTGTTCAACAATGTGGACCAATGAGATTCCTCGAAGGAGCTGGTGCCCTCCAGTGTTTTGCCTATTCTGATTTAGGTGAGATGAAATGCAATCTTTATCTGCATCTGTATGGACCCCAAGTATGCACCTTCACCTTTCAGTTGGGCCAATGCACTTTGAGATGCCACCCATCTCCACAGTCCTGACAACATCCTTTCAACAGGCAGACACATAAGTCACTGATTTTAAAGTCTGCCAGCCCAGCAGGGAATCCCCGTTTGGTTGGTTTAGGAAGCAGTTTTCAGATTAATTCTTTCCCTAGCTCTTAAAAGACTAAAAATAGCTTAACACAGACATCTTTTTTCGGAGAGGAGGGAACCCTACACAATACTACATTGCTAATAGGCTTTTATGGATTCCAGAATGTTTGTTCACAGAAATGTACAGATAGGCAAAATTTCCCTTTCTGCTTCTGAGCCATTCAGCAACCTAGACATCTGGAAAAATGTGCTCTAAGCAACAGTGCCCACTGGCCCTTAATATTAACAGAGAAGCAAAAAATTCCACAGTGAAACAACAGCCATCACCCCTTTGTCAAAGGAAACGTGTTGACAGTGACATCATCTCTATAGTACCTTGTAAATGCAGGTAAAGAACAAAGGGAGAGGGCTGTACATAATTCTGCCTAATAAGCAGCAGAGAGCTAGCAGAATGGACTTTCAAAGAAAAACAAGATTGATGTCCATATGCCTAAGTCAGTTTGATACATGAAGTGTCAGGAAATGACATACCTATACATCTACATCGTTTGGGGATCCTGTCAGACTGATAGAAAAAAGAGGAGGAAAAAAACTGAATTTATCAAAATGAGTCTGCATTTGATACACGGAGAAGGTAAAGATTGGACTGAAGCAGGATTATACAATTCATAGGTTTAGAACAGAAACTGGACAGGGACATTTCCTATTTAAGAAGGAATGATAAGTCTCATTTGAGAATAAATCCAGGAACTGTAATAAGGAATTTTTCCCAAATATAAAGCCTTAACAGAGAACTGAGTAAACTAGGCATGCGGTTAATGTTCAGGAATATGGACTGCACCACCCCAGATCACATCAGTAATCCATGTTGTCTGATACAGGGCACTGACAGAAACAAGGTATCAGTAGGGTTGCCAGGCATCTGGTTTTTGACCGGAACACTCAATTGAAAAGGGACCCTGGCAGCTCCAGCTGGCACTGCTGACCAGGCCATTAAAAGTCTGGTCAGTGGTGCAGCGGAGATCAGGGACTAAGGCAGGTTCCCTACCTCCCTTAGCTCTGCACGGCTCCTGGAAGTGGCTACCAGGTCCCTGAATCCTCGATGATGGATGACCACCAAGGAGGCTCTATGCGCTGCCCCCATGCTGAGGGCTGGCTCTACAGCTCCCATTGACTGGGAACCGAGACCAATGGGAGCTGTGAGGGTGGTGCCTCTGGGTGCAAGGGCAGCACGCAGAGACTTCCTGGACATCCATGTGT
>ML677332.1:68027541-68053008 GCA_007922305.1 Dermatemys mawii
AGTGAGTGAGGGTTGGAGAACGCAAGTGATGGAGGGAGGGAGGGAGGATGGAGCAAGTTGGGGCATGGCAGGAGGGTTTTGCGATTAGAAAGATGGCAACCCTAAGTATCCAATGCTTCAAGGAAAGGAGCATGAAATCATATAAGGGACAAGTTACAGAACAATGTATCCAATGCTTCAAGGAAAGGAGCATGAAATCATATAAGGGACAAGTTACAGAATAATTTATCTATTCAAGGAAGTTTCTTCCTTATCACAGACAAAGGAAAACTATGACAATCATAAATTCAAAGGGATGGGATGAAGGAGGGTAAAATAGAAAATTTCAAGATTCCAAAAAGAAATCACTAACTGGGTGAGAGACTGCCTTGACAAAGGTTTTTTTACAACATAAATAAGAACATGCTATTAATCAATTCACCTTCCACCTTATAGCCATTAGCACACAGATCTGGACTTGAAAGATAGGAGAAGATAGAGTCGATGTAGGCCTGACGGAAAGAAATCTAGAATGGAGACAATCAAGGCCTTCTTGTGGAAAGGCCATTTTCGTAAGACACAGACACAAAAAGGGAGCCCCCTCCAAAAATATGCTTTGGGAGGGGACTGTGTCTGCTCTCAAGAAAGGTGCTAACAAACGACTCATGTTTCACATGGAGTGCCCGTAAATTGCCAGAAAAAAAGCTTTTCTAAATGACTGCACTTTGCTGGGCCTCTGATCAAGAGAAAGTGGAATCCTCAGCTACAGGATTAGCAGAAGGTCTTTGTAGCAAGTTCACTGAAGCCACATTGAAGTTATGCACGAGAACCGTATATCTCCCACATTTTTAAATGCAGTGGGTTCAGAAAAAAAAAAAAATCTACAGCAAGAGACAGTTACCAGAACCAGCATGAAACCTGGTGACTTTTTAGTTGGCTCAAATAAAAAATTCAAGGTTCACGGGTCTTCACTTGCCGCACATACACTCAAATAGTTCTCATTCACTTGAGTGAAACCTGCCATATCCAGGTCAGCTAATCAACTTGATTTCTGAGGACTCATACCAGAAAAAACTACTTATATGGGAGAGAAATATCTTAGACTGTAAATCTCCATTGGACAGGGACAACGTTTAGCATGATGAGGCACCATTCCTGATTTAGGCCTAGGATGACCAGACAGCAAATGTGAAAAATTGGGACTGTGGTGTGGGTGGGGGGGAAGGTAATAGGACCCTATATAAGAAAAAGATCCCAAAATCAGGACATCTCATCACCCTATTTAAGCCTCCTAGTGATCTTATAACAGTAATTAAATACTGGTCAGTACATAAGAATCTTTGCATTGGCACACAGACTTTTGCTCTTCCAGTTTGAGTATCCCAAGACCTGGGCATTGTCTGAATGAATCATGATCGAGTCCTGGTACCAGCTGCTGAAGAGATATAGCCCTGGTCTACACTGGGGGGTGGGGTGGGGTAGATTGATGTAAGATACGCAACTTCAGCTACAAAAATAACGTAGCTGAAGTTGACGTACTTAGATCGACTTACCGCAGTGTCTTCATGGCGGTGAGTCGACTGATGCCGCTCCCTCATCAACTCCACCTGCACCTCTTGTGACGATGGAGTACAGGAGTTGACAGGAGAGCGTTCGGGGATTGATTTAGCACATATAGACTAGACGTGATAAATCGACCACCGATAGCTCGATTGCTACCCACTGATCCAGTGGGTAGCGTAAACATATCCTTCGATACAGAGCTCACATCCAATCCTTCCCCCCTAGTTGAAAGATGTGCCACATTCTCCCTTTAGCTGGTCAGCTCCCCAAAGTGCTTCTACCACCCAAGCAAGTCTGCTAGTCTCTCTTCTTTGTCAGAGGGAGAGAGATTTTAGAATCTATCATATGCTTTATTATTTGGTCAAGTCTTAGATTTTAAGCTTTTGGGATTAACAAAAAGAATTTAGGGTTGTATTGAAACCTCCCTAAATCATCTCATGCTATTACTTCAGAATGGAATCCAGTTTTCTGTCTCCCCGATATGAAAGAGAATTTAAGGATCTGAAGGTTTGTTTGTTTGTTTATTTTAAATCAATCTGGTCATCTCAGGGCTGAATCGAGGGGAAAATCCTCCATTTGTCAAACTTTTTGAAGGTAATCAGTACAACTTATCAAAGGCTCTAGAAGAACATTTTAATTGGATTCCTCTTACGGCTTCAGAAGCCCCATTTTCTAAACACTGGGGGTGGCATTGCCTTTTTCTGTCCCTTCAAGGAAATATTCTGATTAAAACTCTGAAAAATGTCATAAAAACAAATCACAAAAATACCAGTGAAACATCAACATGCATACTTTTAGAAACCTTGACAATTTTCTAAACGTAAAGATTACTAGAACACATGAACAGTTTGTGTACTTTTACCAATATTTTATACATAACTAAAATAAAATACCTAGGACCAAATGAAGGAAGGATTGTGTGAACTGTAACTATCTAGTACGTATTGTATTGTGCCAGTTCATACTGACAATTAGTTTAAGCATGTTTATTACACCATGTAATGACTTAATATGTCATGTCAAAAACAAAGTACAAGCCCTTTCACCAATTTTGTTAACTAAGTATTAATTCAATTAAGTTTTGTTAGCATTTGTTAGTTTTGTTTTGTTAGCAGAAGTAAAAAATATCTAAGCATTTTATTTAAGTAAATGTTTTTAGTCCAGATGTGTAGTTTTCAAAAGTTTAAAGGTCTATTTTTTGTAATGGCATATTCCTTCACATAGGAAGAAATATACCTAATTATTCAGATGCAGTTGATGCATATATGCAGGACTATATACATATATTTTCACGTGAATTGCATTCCTGGATCCGAATCCTGCATACACTTAATTTTAAGCATGCGAGTACTCCTCCTCACTTCAATGGATCTAATCCACATGTTTTAAGTTAAGGGCATGTCTACACTGGCAATTTACAGTGCTGCAACTTTCTTGCTCAGGGGTGTGAAAAAACACTCTCCCCAAGCACAGCAAGTTGCAGCACTGTGAAGCGCCAGTGTAAACAGTGCCCCAGCACTGGTAGCTATGCCCCTTGTGGAGGTGTTTTTTTTTTTTTTCTTTTTTTTTTTTTTTTTTTTTTTACACAGCACTGGGAAAGCTCTCTCACAGCGCTGCACCTCAACCACACAAGGCACATTAAAGCACTGCTGCGGCAGTACTTTAGTGTGTAAAGTATTTAGACTAGCTCTGAGTATTTTCAGGACTGGAGCACAGAAGGGGAAAAGACTTAGGTACTAGACAGTATCTGTTTCAAACCTACATTTTCAAGACTGCATCTTAAATTGGAGTAGGTTTATTTATTCACTTATAACAATTTTTCTGTCCACTGAAAGTGCATTTTTAATTTTTCCAAAGAAATAACTGAGGAAAGTAGTTTGACTTGACTATCCATGACCTCCATCAAGTGAAGCATCATTTTTCTCCTACAAAGGCATTTCAAAGCTTTGATTTGCTTTTCAACACTAATTGCCACTCTGGTATTATCTATTCAAGCTCATCGCTCTGACCATAAAAAAACACAAATACAAACCAAACAATAAAACCCAAGAAAAATTCTTAACAAAAATCCATTAAGGAGTCTATTTCTTATGAAATAACTCTCCCAAAAGGAGCATTCCCCTTCTCTTTATTATTAAATTATTTATGAACTGGCCTAGTTATGCATAACCGTATGCAACTGTTATATTATGATTAAAATTAATAGTCCTTAGTTTGTATTCCTTATTTTTATAAAGGTTGCAGGATCGGACCCACTGATTAATTTCAAAGGAATATATCAGGAGACGCTTTTGGTTTCTAAACAAATATGATAATCTCTAGAGCACTGTTACCTCAGGGCAATATTTTTGTTAATTTATCACCCTTGCATATAGTTGGTATTTTTTGTATTAATGATGATTTTTTTTTCAATTTCCCTTACTTCTCACCAGTTAAGGGCAGGGACAGACTGGGTGTTCTGACAGTCTCTGGATTCTCCCACATCTAGCAAAAGGAGTCTGGGGGAAGGCAGGAGGAGCTACTGGACTGTATTTAATTCCTGCCCTCCCAGAGCAGAAAATTTGTCTATGGAGAAGTAGTAGAGATGTGACTCCAGACCCTAATAGGAAACTTCAAAGGAAGCTGAAGGGCCAGAGCAAGAAAATATTTTCTCGGATGAAAGTAGCTTTCTCTGGATCTCTGTATGAGAGCCAATGATATCCAGCATGGTATATTGTACAGATGTATCAGTTCACAAGCAATAATATGTTATTTTTGAGCATGTGGCCAGCTTTTAACCAATGAATTGAACAGAAATATACATTCACAATGAATATATACACATGTACACATAAAAACGTATTTTATCCATTAGAGATCATTTTGAAGCGATAACAATACAAAACTTGTGTATGTGATTAATTGTGACAATATGAAAGGCTGCAAGACAGTTGCTTAAGAAATGAGAACAACAAAGGAATAAACTACTGCAGGCATCACCAGAGCTGGAATGATATTGTACTGTGTACTATGTTTCCATGGCAACTAGCCATAGGAAGATGAATGTTTCATATTCACTCTGCTCTGCAGTACATGTCTATAAATCAAACTTGCATAAAGAGAATAAGATTTCTGCTGCGGGGTGGTTCTCAAAACTGGGTTATTTTCTTGTTACTAGATAATTATAAGAAAGAAATATGAAACAATTAGGTCATTTTTAGCAGGGAAAGAACTAACACAAAAATATTAATACACCTCTGGCAAGTGACCCTATTAATTTAAGTGCAAAGTAGCGCAAAATTCATATCATGAATGGGATACAGCGCTTCTGATCTATGAGCTCTGATGTATGCTTACTAGCTTCAGAAACTGTATGTCCATTATTCTTTCTTTTTTTAAAAAGACATATGTCATTCACTGGCTCTTTCGCATTTTCATCTTCATAAGAATTATTTTTCAGCTTTGTTCTGCTACTTCACTTTCATTATTACAGTCTGAGGATTCAACAATTAAATATCTTCCTCATACACAAATGGTACAGCTAAGACAGAAATTTCCTTGATAGAAGTAATTAATAATGTTGTATATTTCTAACTAGGTTAACCAAACATAAATCAAAATTTTACAACAAAAAATGCAAACATTTCTTGCAGTGCTTTTTGGAAACAACTGGTATGCTACCATACAATGAGGACACCAGGTCCACTTTTCATTATAAGATATTCAGCTTAATAATTTCACATTATCCTATTTAAACTTTTCTGACAATTCACACATGTACTCTCAAAGAGAGAATGAATAACATAGTTATGAAAAAAGTTTAAATTCATAATCAACCGTCTATCAAAATAAATAAGTGTCCTACTATGAAACCACTCACCACTAGGCATTACTACAACCCCTGTGTAATGAATGGATAGTATTCTTACACAACACTGACATTTCAATCAGATGTATCACGATTAAGCACCTAATGTACATTTTGTCTAATATACCTGGTAAGTTCACAGAAACAGTTGAACTCTGCAAGTCATTTTTACCACAATATTTGTGTACATATATATCATGGTCAATAAATGTGATCAAATATAAACTGAAAATTCACCTGAAGCTTACGTGAACCTTAGCAGCAAATTACACAGAATATTAACGTTTTGTGAAAAAAACCCATAAAATATTTAGCAATTTCTAAATGAAATTGTACATTAATTTGTATGATATGCAAATACTCTCATATTGATCTTATTTCCTTGAAATAAAATAAAAAAACTGCACACTTACTATACTCAGGAACACTTTTGAATAAACTCTATTCTCAGTTCTTACCTTATACAGAACATTTAGCACCACCAAATGGTTGAGAAGCTCTACTGCCAGTTAAAATTCATTCAGTATATTTTATCATGTTTATTTTATGTTTATAAATACACTTTATAGCCAATACCAAAGTGAAGCACAGGTATTAACTGTTCATTTTTCATGATTTAGAGAAGTACACTATGCATCATAATCCATTTTATCTTGCTATATCATACTAAAAATGTAAACTGGATTTTAATAGTAATAAAAATGCATAAATGGAAAATCTAGGCAACTCATTTTAAAGCTCATTTTGCCGGGAGAGAACGAAACAAAATGTGTGTTCATCTTTATATGAGCATTATTGCACATACACAGAATCAGGCAATTGCATGTGTAAAACCTGTACTTTTCTGTTCTCAGCATGCAAATGTTGAGTTTTACTTGTCTGCTTATTTGAGCTTTTTGAGTAGCTCAAGGATTTGTACATTTGGCTCTGAATATTGAAATTATGGTAGTTTGTTTTAATGTAAATTACAATACAGTAATGAGACAAATAATGCATGTGATCAGAGAGAAAAATAATTTTTTGAAATGTGATTCATTCAAAAGCATTTTTGAGTATAGCATATAATTCACTATTTTATATAGTTATATATATATTTATATATATTATATATATTATATATATATTTTATATAGCATATTTTAGCATATAATTCACTATTTTAGGATCTCAAGTCACAAATGTGTGTGTGCAAATGTGTGTATATTGATATGTTTCTTTTAAATTTTACAAAAAATAATACATTGGGAGATTTGACCTTTGGCAGCAAAAAGTATGCCCTATACTGCAGCAGCAGAAGCTAAAAAGGCATGAAAAGCTATGACCTTGAATTTTCTCTCTCTAAATTTTTTTTCTTTTTTTCTAGTCTTTTCTGGCACTAAGCACTCACTCAGCTGCTTTTACATTTTTTACTTCATTTTTATAAGAAAAATCTCAAACTTTCAATTAAAATTAAAGTGATGCAGCAGTATGTGAAATGCTATAGAGACAGCATCTTTACCAACCTGCAGGGCGTACAATATTAAGAAAGAAAGTTAATTTAAAATTAAAGTTATTTACATGAAAACTTCATATAGTTCCAAAAAGTACTCAGTAAGCTCTTTTTTTTCTAGTCACAACAAGCCTATCTTAGAGCTTGTGCCTGTTCTTGGTCATCTAAACATTCATTGTCATGCATCTTATATGCACATATATTATAAATGATGTTACATGAAGTACAGAGCAATTCTGTACCTAAGATCTAAATGTAACCAGAGAGCTCAATTCTGATCTGTGTGTGAAAGAAAGGAAAAGTTGGGGGGAAAGGAGGAACATTCTAAAGCCACTGCAGTTTAAACCATAAACCAGAACTGCTGCTTAGCCAGTCCGTCTCCAGCCTGTAGCGGTGTATGGAATTCTTCCTTCCTAAGTGCAGGACTCTGCACTTGTCCTTGTTGAACCTCATCTGACCCAATCCTTCAATTTGTCTAGGTCCCCCTGGACCCTATCCCCGTACCCTCCGGCATATCTACCTCTCCCCGCAGTTTAGTGTCATTTGCAAACTTGCTGAGGGTGCAATTAATCTCATCATCCAGATCATTGATAAAGACGTTGAACCAAACCGGCCCCAGGACTGACCCTGGGGCACGCCGCTTGATACTGGCTGCCAACTAGACAGACATCGAGCCGTTGCTCACTACCTGTTGAGCCTGACAATCTAGCCAGCTTTCTACTCATCATATAGTCCATTCATCCAATCTATACTTTTTTAACTTGCTGGCAAGAATACTGTGGGAGACCCTATCAAAAGCTTTGCTAAAGTCAAGATCTATCTGTCTAAAGTCTTAGCCACAGGGCTCCGCAGCTCCTATGAAAGGGTTTGCAGACACCCTGTTGAGAACTGCTGCTTTAGTGGGCATGAAAAACAATATTTTTCTGTCCTCTTTTTATTAATGTGGGTTGATGCATTTTCTTCTTCTTGTACAAGACTTACTATAAATGGAAGTTTCTTGACCTACCCTCAGTCTGATCAGCCACAAATATTATACACTCCCCTGCAAGGCGCCATATCCTTAAAAATGCCCTAAGAGCTTTTTAAAATGATTTGCCCTATAGTGATGTGTTAAATTTTTAATGCACTAAGGTAAGGTCACGCAACATACAAGTTATTCCATACTTAAAGCATCTTCAGGGTCACTAAAAAGGGGGAGAAAGGACATTAACTGCTGCTCTGCTAGGTGCCTCACTATGTACGATACTGTGACTCCAGGAAAAAAAACCCAACACACACAACACAATGCAAAAACTAACCTCACAACCATTACAAGATCACCTTTAAATAATTTTAAACTAAAACTGTTAATTTGGACCAAATATCCACATGGAGTCTTTGGAACAAGTACAGTACAATTTCATTTTCAGACTCTCAATACAATGAATATTGTTAGTATTTTAAGACTCTTTTACAATTTTTATAGGAACAAACATATATATGATGTCACATTAGTTCAGACAAAGCTAGTATTTCCTGCATACTGGAATGCAGCTTTGGGACTCTTATTACGCTCCTGAAAGCCCAAAAACAAACAAACAAAAAATCCCACACCCAAAAACATGCAAACATTTTTATCAGTCACTCAAACTTCAGCCATCTGAAATGGATAGATGGAGAAACATTCCTGTAATATAAGAATTCCCACAATACTTTTGAACTGTGGATCAAATAACTTTTGCTGTGAGTGCTGTTGTGATAACAGAGCCTTCGAATTTACTCTAATTGTGAATTTAACTGTAAAAGGTGAGTGGGAGTTCATAAAATGTCACAATAATTTATAACAACAAATGTTGATGGAAATAGGTGCCAGAAAACCAGACTAAAATTGGATTAGCCTAAACTAAAAAGACCACATCGATATAATCAAAGGACTGTTGAAATTATGCTAGTTAAAAACAGATGATGACCAGAAGCTCATGAAACAAAATTGGTGTGCTGGGTATTAGGCCTAATTAGTGCACAAAATAAATAAGGGGATGGGCTATTCCACACACCATTCCCTTTGGGGGTCTTTAAAGAAAGAGACTTTGGGAGGAAAAGACTGAACGAACAGATGGAGCAGAAAAACAGCCGAAGACTACTGAAGCAAGCTTCATCACCATGGTTCCCACTCCTCCTCCCCCCATCTCCTGGGACTCCAGGCTTTCACCATCCTAATCCTGAGAGATGTCCTTACCAGACCAGGCCAGAGAAAGATACTCAGATGACATCACCACATCTATCAGCTCCAGCTGAATCCCAGACACTGCTCTGGGTAAAACAGTATCAGACTTTAAGAACAGCAGCTCCAACTCATTTCTATTAACTTCTCTTTTGCCCAAAAGGACAGTTATTACCACCTTTGACACAATCGAAAAGACTATCAAACAGTGGGGGAGGCGGGAAGGGTTTCCTTCTAAAACTCTCTACAGCTAAAGGGAATGAGGAAAAAAGTTAAAATAAAAGCCTTACTTAGTCATTTATATTTAAAATACTTCAACTGTTTTTCCTTCATGTATGTTTATGAAAAGGATTTTAAATTGGTGTGTTCGCCCTGGTACTAAATAGCTGATGTCTCTGTATGCCAAACCCCAGACCTTGTTTTAACACTGTTTAATGTTGGACAGTGACTGGGTTATGTTAATACCTTTGGCCCACATAGTCCATCTAAATTAACACAACAATATGGATTAGAGGTTAAGTTTCCAAAGTGACTTAGAAACAGGCTTTTAAGTGCCTTTTGAACATTTTACCCGCAGGCTACTAAGTTATTATAGCACTTAAGAAAATTTTACCTGTAGTCTCTTGTAGAGTGTACTAGCATGTTAGTTGCACAATCTTCAAGAGACAGCTCTCAAGTTCCAGTTTCTCAAACAAGTCATGAAATTGTGAAAGAATATTTTTAGACTTCTGAAGAGACATTGCAGGATGCAATGTATTAGTTTTTCATGCTTGGTAATATTTAATCAGTGCTACAGTCTATTTAAAATACCAGACAAATCCCTTTTTCTTGAATGGTATCATATATATACACACACGACTCCTGGGGGAATTCTGCATCAAAAATTTCAAAATTCTGTGCCCAAAATTGCAACATTCCTGCATAGTTTGTCAAAATAATACAATATCACACCAGTTTCAATTGTTTTGGTAATTTATTTAAGCTACAATACAAAAAAAAAAGTCATAACAACTATTCAGCATTTCCTAAACACATGAAAGTCAAGTCACAAAATAGTTGGTAACTAATACCCTGCATTTCAGTTATAATTATGGATTTTCATTTAAATTACATTACAGATTAAACAGCAGCAGCAACAAAAAGTAGAATGTTGTTTTAAATTGCTCAGATTTTCACGTATGAAAGTCATACAGTTTTGCTAATCATTGTCCTCCATTTCGATGCAATCCAGTATTTTCATTTAAAATTATAGTACAGAGAACAAAGAGCCTTCAAGTTTTTTGCACTTCGTGATTTCTGCTCAAGGAGGGATCAGATTGTACAGTGAAAAACTTTTCTCTGCATCTGCAGAATCTGAGACACTATTTATGCAATTCAAAACCAGCTTGGTGATATTTGGAATTCTCTCTGTCATTGAAAGCCAAAACACTTGAAGGTCTTCAAAAACAGGTATACTTTGAATAGCTTCAGGCACAATCTTTTCCCTGTACAATTTTAGCTCCTGTTCAGGTACCTCAGAAAAAGAGAGGTATTGCTTGAAAGTATTCACAGTGCAGTTCTGGCAGGATATAAACATGATGAGGATCAAATAACCTGCAAGCTTTGAGAAAATTTAGACCCGATTGTCCAAATGACAAATATTTGTAAAGCCTTTCAGATGCTTTATGGAATGCCTCTCTAGAGAGATCTAGACAAGCAAATCTTTTAATAGAAGATAAGTTTTTGCCTCCCTAAATTTGAAGAACTCTGAGGTATTTTCTGAAGGGAGTTCTAGATGTGAACTGAAATATACCTGCAGTTCTTCCAGAAGGTCAAATGCTTTAACTGTGCAAGGTTTCCTGCTCTCAAATGCCAAATTTAAACTGAGAATTTGTTCACATTTCTGTGCTAGAAAAGTGATCTGTACTTTCAGAAATGCATAATTAATTGGTCATTCTTCATTTTTTGAATAGTTTGCACAGAAACTGGGGAGCTGCTGTTGCACTTTTCATTAAAAAATTCTGTGTAGAATGGAAAGTGCTTAGAGTGATAATGGACAGCATGGAACCAGCTGTTTTAGCATGTTCCACCTGGGCTAGGAGGTAGAGGTTGACAAGGGGATGTTGAAACTTGCTAGTGTCTTCATCCATGCTGTACAAATCTGAAAGCAGAAGTAGTTAGATAAATCTTCGGTGAGCACAAATATTTACCATCCATGTAACATCTTTAATCTTAGATTAATACATTTATTCATATATTTATTTCTGAGTTTCTAGACTTTAATTTACATTTATATATAGTAAATAATCACATAATCATCACTTACAAAAAAAGCACTTTAAAAAGCAGGGCTGTCTATTAAAGATCTCAAAGCAAGTGAAGAGAGACTCCACAGCTATGACTGTTCTATGCTACTTGTCTTATTTTTCTGTATTATAACTTTTTCTTATATCTCTACTCACCTGCACGTGTTCTTTTTCTGTCCATGTTGTTTTTCGGTGAACCGGTAATGGTCTTCTGATGTTTATTTCTGCCCTCCTCTTGAGAGGCATCTTCCTTCAGTTTGTGGTTTTTTTATGCAAAATAATTCACTATTACAGACTGTCAGTCATGATTGAGAACACCACTGCATAATGTGCAAAATAATTTGTCCTCCTCCGCATGCAGTTTTGTAGGGAATTTTCGAGCATGAGAAGCTGGTGTAGCTGTTTTTGATGTGTGATGTGAAGATCATTCACATCACGCAAAAGAACGAATAACCCTTAGCCCTTTGGTTAACTTCATCTGAACTTGGCTGGAAACTTTGGGAAGTGCTTGGTTCTGACTGTCCTGACATTTTTGACTGCTTGGCAAATGTTTTATTTTGCCCTCAAAATCTCTCTTTTTTTTTTTTAAACGGGTAAGTAAAATAAATCCTTACCCGTGATCTAAACCCATTGTGCCACTTTGGCACAGGAAAAAAAAGTGAGAAAGCACATAGATCTTCCTAGCTGAGGATTCCCTTACTGTTATTTATAATAAGGCTCCTTTAACATTGCTTCGGAAATGTAGGGGCCTTAAAACTTTCCCAGGTTTTACGCTCCTGGGGGAATTGACTGAGAATGAGAAGAGTCGACTAACAAAAGGAACATTCACATTAAAAGTCAGGCACTACATTTCTGCCTCCGAGAATGAGATCAATTAACTATCAACAGCAAGTTTAACAATGTTACTATCTACACAGTCAGGCTGCTTGTGCCTCAGAGAATGAATCAATTAACTCAGGCAGGGCTGGTCCATTTGTGCCACTAGCCTACCTCATGGATAAAAAGCCCCACCCTTACACGCCAGTAAGCGTGTAAGCTGCAGTAGCCAGGGGGAGGGAGACACTCACTGTCTCTCTCATTTGCTTGCCGGCATGCACGTATGCTCAGCCCCGCCCGCCCCTGACGGTGATCATGCATACATGTCAGAGCCCTCCTGCCATGTCTCTGAGGCTGCTCCAGCACACTGGAACAGACTTGCTGCCTGGGCTGTCGGGCAAGAGGCGTGTGTCCCCCAGCAGATTTTTCTTGCATTTTTCTGCATGGGATGGGGCACAGAAAAACACAGGCCATATGAATTCTACACCCCTGCTTAGGTGCAGAATCCCCACAGGAGTAATACACAAGGATGCTGAAACAATAATGTGCTGAAGCTTGTATCTTTTGCTATGGAACATAACGTACGGTTTCCAAATGTTTTATATATTTGAATTAAGAGAAAATTAAAGACTTCTATCTAAGAATCAAACAAGATTTTTATATTTTTCTTACCTGAAAGCTTCAACTACGATTCTTTCAGGTAACTTTGGAGCAACAGAATTGAAGGCTCTTTTGAAATCTTCCAAAGTCAAAAATCCTCTATCTTGTTTAAAGAAGTGGGAAAATAAGATTAAAAAAAAAAAAAACACTATGAAGAGTTAGGCTTGCTCAAGAACCAAACATCAAATTTTTAATACATTAATATTTATAGGCCTGTCCAGTAGATTTTCAGAATCTACGTACACTCTTTGAAGTTATTATAATTTCAGCCGAGGTATTTTAGGAAATGGCTAGAATCCATGTAGGGTAGGGTAGTGCGGGTGTCAAAAGATCAGTGATTCAAGAATGATTTTGTCCTGTCATTTTGCAGCATCTGCAATACCCCTGCAGCATCTGTACTGTGTCATTTTGAAAATAAACTTTTATACGGGCAAAACTTTCAAATGCACACTTTAAAATATGTTAAATTACCTTTTACATGTGTTTCACAATTTTTCTTCCCATATTAGCTAATTATCAAAATTCCACATGGAAACCTTGTTTAAATACAACTCCACCTCACGTTACGTTTTCTCTTCTAAATTAATTCTGCAATGAAGTCATGATACTTAATATATATCATCAAAACAAAATCCATGAAAGAGATCAATCACCTGCAGTTACTACCAAATATTACCAAGCTAAGTTGCTGTTGCTATGCCATCATAATCCTATACTGCAAACGTAGTCTATACCGCCAGAAGATATAGGAACACCACTTCTCTTCTGTAAACATACCCACATCTACACTGGGGGCTAGATCACCATAGTTACAGTGCTCAAAGGTGTGTTTTCACACTCCGCACTTCCATAACTATGTCAACCTAAATTTTAAGTGCAGACCAAGCCTATGACTTAATTGCAGGATCCAACTGAAAGAGAAAGCAATAATTCATACAGGGTTGTCACTGGGTGCATATGGGGAGGAGAGAGAGAGAGAGAGAGAGAGAAAGAGACAATGATGGACAAAAAGGAGTATGGGGTAGCTGCTGAGGTGTGTAAGCCTCTTTGAAAAGCTTTTTGAAGCAGCTACTAGCTGTTCAGGACAAGTATGCTACCCATAGATTTAACAGATGGGAAACCAGATTGGATACACATGATGCTGGACAGGTTTAGATAAAATGGGGAGAATATACAGGGGTAGGCCCCTCTTTTCACTGCTCATTGGCTAGGTAGGGAGATGTGAACTAACTGGTCCTTGGTTTCCATCATCATTTATTTAAATCCCATGCTCTCTCCTTGTAGTTCTAGAGTATAAGATTTGTATTTTTAAGTTGTTTCATGTTAATTTGGGGCAACTTGCAGCCAGTGTCCAGGATGGATAACAGGCCAAAGAGCTAGTGATCAGAAAATACGAAACATGGGATTTTGCAAGGTGACCTGAAGTCCTTGCAGCCTGCAGTCCCTCTGTCTGTCCTCTCTGTCCCCTTTGCTGGTGGAAAGGTAAGAAGATTCAGCAGAGCAAGCTGAATCATTGGGGGAGGCACTGGAGAGTCTACTCTGACTTACGAACCGTATGATAGAATCCCAGTGGTCACCAACCTTTCAGAAGTGATGTACTGAGTCTTCATTTATTTACTCTAATTTAAGGTTTCATGTGCCAGTAATACATTAATGTTTTTAGAAGGTCTCTTCCTATAAGTCTTTAATATATTACATACAACAATAGTCTAGTTAAGTAAATAAGGTTTTTAAAATGTCAAAGAAGCTTCATTTAAAATTAAAAAAAAAAAGCAGAGCCCCACAGACCGGTGGCCAGGACCCAGGCAGTGTGAGTGCCACTGATAATCAGCTCGTGTGCCGCCTTCAGCACCCGTGCCATAGGTTGCCTACGCCTGTGATAGATGTTCTGTAAACCCTACACTGGGCCTACCTAAAATGCCTGCTATGGGAAGATGAGGCAGATAGTGCACCTATCTAATGTTAAATTTTAATAAAGTTGCAGCCTGCCATTTAAAATCTCTCTCTATGTCTGTTCTCATTTTCTTGTGTGTCCTGATCAAGCTGCAGAGGATGCTTGACTGACACATTTCAGCAACTGACCCTCCCTCTATTCCCCATAGGCCACACCCCTGTCTTATCCTAGGGAGAGACAGAAAAAAACCACCTCAACATGTGGAACGGATAGTACAAATGCTGCATGCCCTTGGTTCACTGGTCCTATTCTCAAACTTCTCTCCTCTTTGGTAAGTGGAGGGAGGAGAGGAGGACAAGAATCACATTTCATCCCCACAGCCTACAGGAAAAGAACCACCAAACCTGGGTCCCAGAATAAGCCACAGAAGATGATCCTTGCTCTTTTGTCTCTTCCCCTTCATCTGTCAAGAAGGGAAGGGAAGATTCCTTTCCATTTCCTGGGAGAGGAATCTGCAGCGTAAGTGGTGTGTGTGAGTGAGCAGGGAAATATTATAAGAAAGGGGTCCTGAGGGAGTTCCAATAATCAGGATAGAGATGCAGTAGTCGTAACAGTAAGTGGGGTCAGGGTAGATAAATAGCTAGAGATGGTTTTCTTCAAAAACTGGAGAAACATGCAGTGGAAAAGATAACCTGGGTCCCTAATGCCCGACTCAACAGCCTGCTGTCGTTGCTTCTGTTAATCATCTACGTGCAATGCCATCACTATATTAGTTACCTTACTTAGAAGTACAGAAGGGTGTAGGAAAGTTCAGTGGTTTGAGCAGTGGCCTGCTAAACCCAGGGTTGCGAGTTCAATCCTTAACGGGACCATTTAGGGATATGGGGCAAAAATGGGATTGGTCCTGCTTTGAGCAGAGGTTGGACTAGATGATCTGAAGTCCTTTCCAACTCTGAAATTCTATAATCATAGAAAGCTTTCATCTAGGAAACTGCCCAAATACATTTTGCTTTGTATTAATGCTCTATTTTGCATATTTGCTTCAGTATGGAAGTCTCTCTTTAAAAACTCTGCAGGGAATAAAAACTTACATTGCATGTCAAAAGCTGTGAATATCTGCCTTATTTCGCTACAGTGTAGTTGTGCAGCCTTCTTTGTACTCATGAGTTTTAAAAATTCTTCAAGTAATACACCTAGAAAAATGGAAAATGTGAATATACCTCCTCAAAAAACAAAACAAAAACCCTTTGCTTTATTTGCCCACTGCAACTATGAACGACTCAGGCAAAATATTTGTAACTGCTTTATTATTAATTACAAGAACAAGAATTGAAACAATTATCTTTCATATTGTTAGGTTATATGAAAGTATTCTACTAGAGATTTGCAAAATTCAACTTCTTCTCAAATTATATGTCCATTTACTGGTCTCTTCTTTCTCCATTCCTTAATATATTTCTTCCTTTCCTTGCTTGCTGGCTACAGTGCCATCTTTCCTTAGCCCTGGCCTACACTGGGGATGGGAGAGAGGATCGACTTAAGATACGCAACTTTAGCTACACGAATAGCAGAGCTGAAGTTGACGTATTTAGGTTGACTTTCAACGCCGTAAAGACGCTGCAGTCGACTGCTACCGCCCCCCACCACTTCCCCGTTGACTCTGTCTGCGCCTATCCTAGCGGAGACAGCGCTCAGGGATCTATTTATTGGGTCTAGACTAGAAGTGATAAATCGATCTCTCAGAGATCGATTTATCACTGTTCTCCCAGTCTAAGGCCAGGGTCTACACTACCCGCCAAGCCGGTGGGTAGCATAGACCTGGCCTTAGACTGGGAGAACAGCAGAAAGAAGTGGTCTCTCCAAAGTCAACAGCACTTGCATTCCACAAATAAAGGCATCGAGTGTATTGCACAAACAATATAGCTGGCACCATTCTCAGCACTGTCTAAGCACTATGAAATGCTCTATAGCCTCAGGTTTGGTTTCCTATGAATCTCCTAATAAAATTGCATGGTAACACTGTATTACACTTACAGATTATGTAAATTTGTTTCTAAGTAACTTTATCAGATTTTTTTAGTGAGGTTAAATAAAAGAGGTTGGAATGCAAATATAGTTTGTTAAATCCAACCCTAATTAATTGTCTGGTATTTCTGAAAGCAAAGTACTTGTATAAAAAAGGAAATCTTAAAAAAATGTATACCTTAATTTTTAAAAATAGAACAAGTCAAGACATAAATAAACGTAATTTCAGCTTAGAATTCTCATGTAATCTAATCTTTTGTCTTATACCTGTGAAATATTCAGATCTAGGCCTATTTTATACAATTGAAATGATTTATAAAGGACAATGTTACTGTATTAGCTAGCTTTTTTAAAACAAATATAACAAGATCTCTAGGGTTTCTTTTTCTTACAGTTTTTCCATATCCATTTATTTCTAATATGGTTCAGAAGCACAGCTCCTTCAGCTCCACTTACTGTCTCAATTCAAACCTTAAACTACAAGCTCTCAGGTTCCCAATGTTATTTTCATTACTGCTTCTTGAAAACACCACATTAAAAATGATTACATTCTCAGTTTCTAGAATTATAGACACATGCTGGTTTCAACTACTAGCTTCTGTATATGCACAATTTCTTTAATAACAAGGGATGCCTAAACACACTGAACTTGCCTGCCTGAGCATCATCCCTTTCAATTGGATAACTATGGAAATAAAACCTTAGAAGAACAGCATAGGCTGCAATCCATTTATTTATTTACTTTCTCTTTCAAAGTGGCACATAAGACTGGAAAATTACAGTATACAATTGTCCTTTTAAAGTACTGTGATGCCCATTCATTGAGCTCTTGGCGCTGGCTTTTTATCTAGTATAACTACAGAGCACAAAACTACCTCCATACATAAGAAGCCATACGTCTAGGTAAAAATAAAGTGTCTCATCTGTCAACTGGACACGTAAAAATCCATAATCAAAAAATCCAGGTAAGCAGTTAACTTTGTACTTGTGTCTGGACTTAGTTTTAGTCTTAGATAAGACTCCACTGCTCTTTATCAATCCAATAGACAAATAATGGAATAGTGGTAGAGAGACATTTTCAGAGAATTTTCATCACTTACCAATACATGCGTTGCTTACTTCCTGCCTCTCTCTCAGATTAGATTATGAAAACAGATTAGTCAGATTTACTCTTCTTTATAGTCACCTTCTGTCAATTTAATATTCAGGTTCTCATACTCTAGCACAATGCTGCTGTATTTCTTCTGCAGAAGCACATTTGTTAAAAACCACCTCTTTCCATTTATAATTTAAGAGACCATTGCAATTGGTCTGTAAAGCCTTACTGTTAAAAAACTCAGTTTTGAGGCAATACATCTGCACCATAGCAGGGATGGTATGGTATTTACCTGAGGTGCTGTTTACCAGGTAAAATAATGGGCTTTTTACCACTAAGGGAAAACTAGTTAGTCCCAGTTCTAGGCATTTTCTATTTTAAAAACTGTTTCATTAATGCACACTGTATTACACTTTGCTTTAGTTACATATTCAAATTGTGGTTATACAAGGCAGTAGCTTCAGAAATTAATTTAGGGTTGTACAAATAAAAAAGTACAACTGCAGTAAGGGTAATTCTAATATATGTAACATAATACTGAACATCGGAATTCTCTGCACATCTTGGTTTAGTATTTTCTCAAGCAATTTATACTCATATTTTGGTTTTCAATATTATATAAAAATATTATATATGCCAAAAACTATTATGAACCCACTGATAATTGAAAAATGTTTATTAGTATATTCTAATAATTATTTTATTTTCCCCAGTTTAAACTGGTATTTAACAGTGCCTGTACTAAATTAAGAATCAGAGAGGTAGCCATGTTTGTCATTTCTGCAATTCCAGACTAACATGGCTACCTCTCTGATTCTTAACACCATGCAAGGCACTGCATTTAGCCGTATGGAGTGGAAATCCATCAACCTTTTAGTCAGTCTTTAAGGTGCCACAGGACTCTGTCACTTCTGTCCTAAATTAGCTTTTCCTAGAAAACTGCCAACCTTGCACCAAAGACAAACCCAAAAGGTAATTTTCCATCATGAGTCCCAAGAATTTAGCAATTAAATAATTCTGACTCATCAACAGGCTCTGTAAATCTCTTCATAATTAATCTATAGCAAGTTCTTTTAAAAGCCTTTATAATCTAATTTTTAAATTACAGAATTCATGAATAAGAAGAGACTAGAGAGAAAGGAAAGCCTGTTTGCATATTACCTGAATTTTTTTGTTGCACTGAGGCCATTACTGAATCCATCTCCACCTAGAAGAAAGAAAATATATCAGGCAATATCGTTGAGCCTGCTTACACCATGTGGCAAATTTGATCCATTATAGTTATTTCAATTTGTATCAACTGTAATTAACAGAACTGAATTCTGATCACATAGCTATTTAACAGCATATCTTGTAAAATCATCTGCAGTATTAGTTCAACACTATAGCTTAGATATAAATACTTCCCCCGTCCCATTAAACATTTGTGTATCTCTGGCTAGAAAAGAAGCCAAAGGCTATGTCTACACTACAGAGTAAAGTCGAAACAAATTACTCTGACAATCATAAACCACTATAATTACATTGCTTGTTCATGTTCACACAGTGCTCCTTGTGTTGGCAGAGCGCATCCACAGTTCATGCTCTAGCATCCAAAGAGCAATGCACAGTGAGTAGCTATCCCATTGTGCAACCTGTTACCTTCTGACACTAGGAGTTGTAGGAATGGATTGCAGTGCACAGTGCATCATGGATGCAGGCTCACTGTCCCATGATGCAGTTCTTTCGGTTGCATCATTCTATGGGCTTCTGATTACCCCTTGCACTGTTTTTCTGCACCAAAACATGGATCCTGCACTGCTCACCAGTCTTGTGAAAACGGTTATAAACAAATGCAACTGATCATACGGTATTTTCTGAGCTGTGAATCCAAACAGGAATTTGAGGTGGCTGCCCTGCTGGGTGCCACGGAAAGAAACAATTCCAGATTACTTTTGGCATTCATAGAGCAGCTGGACTGCTGCTATTGGTCTCAGAAAACAAGCACTGAGTGGTGGACTCACATTGTTATACCTCTCTCATATCCTGGGATCAATATGGCTACAACTACATTACATATATTAATAGTAATAAGTTTAGAATCTTTAAAAATTATTTTATAAAAATATACAATAGCAAATGTCCACTGATTAACTATAAGTTGTCAGACTAGATAAAATGATTTTGAAGGAAAACAAGGAGTTGCGAAGAATGATCTCCTGGCAGGATAATGCAACAATACTATGTAATTCAATCCTTACTTGTACATCATCCACTGGTGACACCTTGTGGTTTAAAAAAGGATATTAATATTTAAAAACTGTAAATAGAGATATCATCAGAAGTTAAAAAACTGAGATTGTTAGTTAAAAATATATTTCAAGTACATCCCTAGAAAAGGTTTTGACTTCAATTGTGTGCAAAAATTAAGCCATTCTCAACAAAGCCCAAGCTAGAAACAAAAGCCTATACATATTTTAAACCAGAATAATCTGATCATAAGGGGAAAAAAACCCACTAAAATGTTTAGGATTTTTTTTTTTTTTTAGCATTTGACAAGTGGTTTGAAGTTAGCTTGCAGCAGATGCAGGCCTCCATGAAGAGTGATTGCTTTAATAAACTGGGAGAAGGGGAGGGGAGAAGCTGGTTGAAAAATTAACATAAGGAAATAATGTACTGTGCAGTAAGTGTACACTATGTAAGATTAACCAGCTACTTGTCTAAACATGAGTCTGGATAGTAACATGGTGATGGACACAGATTCATTTATTTCAGTGATTACATGCAAGACCATAACTGTATGATCTTTTATACATGCTCTATCTATTCTGTTCAGGTACCATTCCCAAAGTATACGACTGCGTTCCAGTACTGTAGGAAGTGACAAGACTAACATTTCACACATGTATTTTATTCTCTCTCTCATCCTCTCATGAGGCAAAAAACTGTGTATGTTGCGTAGCGTTTTGGTAGGCTTAAAAAAAAACAACAACAAAAAACACAATCTACCTGTTGCTGTGTTTGTATGCCAGAAAAGGCAAGGCTGAGGAAGAACATTTTTCACTTCTTGGAGCCGTAAGTGACTCAGTTTGTGAGAACACATGTATACTTCTTGTAACATACAGTAATTTCTTCTCAAAGAACATCATGAAATAGGCAAATGAACGGTGTGTATAATAACGCACAAGCATTTGTATCTCATATAACACTTTAAATTAACACCCTCTTTTCCCACCCATCTTGTACACCTGTGCATCCCCAAGAAAGATTTTGCAAAATTAATGTGGATTGTGAGAATGTTTCCAACATGAAAATTAATAGCTTGGGCCTTTTGTTTTTAAACACACACATACAGCTGACACCTGACTTCCAAGAATCAGACAATACTTCTGTTAATTTCATGAACTGTAACAACTCTGCCCAACTGGATTTATTAGACTAGACTACTTCGCATACAGCGTTCTCAGTAGTGAGAGATTCTTATAAATTTAGTTTTTAAGACATGATGGAGAAAAAAAAAAAAGCTATACCTTTGATGGTTTGTAACCAAATAGCATCACTACAGCGACCTTAAAGTCCTCTCTGCTTAAATATCCCTTTTTATCTTCATCACATGCTTCAAAAACCTAAAAAAAGTAAATAGATTTCCATTAAGAAACAACAGTATACCTGACCTGACGTTACTGTTATTACGTATTAAAACAGTTTGTGAGGAAAAAGATATTGTATTTAAAACCTGCAGCTTAAAAATCATATGGCTGTCTGTGAGATAAGGCATGCGAAACATTTTCAATGTGACTCATGGCTAGTGGAGTCCTACTGCTTTTAGCTCATTTAAAAAAACAAAAAACAAAACCCACCACCCACAACCATAAATTTCAGCTTGATGTCTTTAAATATAGAAACTTTTTTCCAGTTAGTAAATTGTCATTAATTCACAACATCAGCCACCACAATTATTAAATTGCTTGAGTGTGCACACACTTGACTCATTGTGTCAGCATTGGTCATCCTCACCAGCCAGGAGTACTTGTACCTATTGTACTGTCAAGGTTGGGCGTTGTAGGATGGCTCCTGAAGGCCACTAACAGTCAACATACGCAACACAGTGTCTGCGCTAACATTACACCAACCTACTTACATCAAGTGTGACTCTATGCCACTCAGGGAGGTGGTGTTACTAAATCAGCATAGAGAGGCACTTATATCGGCAGGAACCAAATTTAAGTGAAGACACTTCCACATCTAGGTTGATACAAGGCAGCTTACATCAACCTAACTGTAATGTAGACCAGACCAAAATTTTGAATAGATTATTGGAAATCAACCTACACAAAAGACCTGCTCCTATGAAGCCTTGAGTTTGTCTTTAAAGTCCTTAACATCTTTAACTTCCACGTAAGTCACAGTGCACGTTCAGACCATGGGGTGAAGAAATTGCTGGGGAACTGCCATAGTTCATGACCATGAAGCGGAAAGTCTTTTCAGATAAACTAGTATTACAGAAAAAAACCAGTGCATTTTACACACATATAGTATTAAGAGGAAGGTTAACATAAATAACAAATTCTGAATCATACCATTCTAATGAGGGATTTTCTCCCATAAGTGCTGATAACAAACCAGAACATAATCTCCACTTTTATTTTGATAACATTGGGGGGTATACTTATCAGCTATTCCAGATGGGAATGTAAAAGGACAAATTAAAAAAAGACGACCCAGGGCTGCTAACCTGTTACTTTAAGGGCTTTAAGAAAAAAAAGTGTCAATGAAATTTCTATTTGTTCATGCCTTTCACTATCAGGTTACTTGGTGTAACTTGCCTATTTCATCAACATTCTGATATCAGGGGCTTGCACATAAGAACGGTCATACTGGGTGAGACCAAAGGTCCATCAAGCCCAGTATCCTGTTCTGTGACCTGACAGTGGTGAATGGCAGGTGCCCCAAAGGGAATGAACAATCAGATCATCATCAAGTGATTTATGCCCTGGCATACAGAGGCTAGGAACACCACTCCAGTCCATCCTGGCTAATAGCCATTGATGGACCTATCTTCCATGAATCTATCTAGCTCCCTTTTGAACCCCATTATAGTACAGGCCTTCACAGCACCCTCTGGCAAGGAGTTCCAGAGGTTAACAGTGCATTGCATGAAAAAATACTTGTGTTTGTTTTAAACCTGCTACTTATTAATTTAATTTGGTGCCTCCATGTTCTTGTATTAGGAAGAGTAAACAACACTTCCTTATTTACTTTCTCTATGCCACTCAAGATATTATAGACCTCTAACATATCCTCCCTTAGTCACCTATTTCCAAACTGAGAAGTCCCAGTCTTGTTAATCTCTCTTCATACAAAAGCTGTTCTATACCCCTAAATCATTTTTGTTGCCCCTTTCTGAACCTTTTCCAATTCCAATATAACTTTTTAGAGATGGGGTGACCACATCTGCACGCAGTATTCAAGGTGTGGGCGTACCATGGATTTACGTAGAGGCAATATATTTTCTGTCTTATTATTTATCACTTTCTTGATGATTCCCAACATTCTGTTCGCTTTCTTGACTGACGCTGCACATTACATTCTTTGTTAGCTGTAGTCATGGGCTTGTAAGAATGCAGAAAGAACAACATCCTATGACACTTCATTTTGTTAGGCTGAGCTAGTTCTGATGTCGGCTGTGTACTTCTTTTGATTAAATTTTACACCCCTTTTTCTCCCACTCTGTTCTCCAATCCGACATGCAGGTATTCTCATTAGCAGAGCACTTCATGCAGCAATTAATAATGAACTGGAGGAATGATTATTCAAATACTACTCCTGCCCTGAACCAGCATCAAGACCAAATGAAGAGTTACTAGGTTTATCCAGACGCAGGAGGGTTCGTCAAAACCTTGATGAGTAGGAAATCTGCAGCTCGCTGGCTGCTGAACTGCGGTAGGGTGAGAAGCAGGATTTTCTCTCCACCCCCATCCCTTACCGGGGCACCAGCTCCTCTCCAGCTCTCTGCCGCCTTCCAACACGTCTAGCTCGGAGGCGTTTTCAGAGGCATGGGGGAGATTGGGATCAAGGGCGAACCCCGTCACAAGGCGCCTATGGACCTAAGGGCGCCTACAGCCCGCGCCGCGCCCCCTCCACTGGAGCGCCACGGAACTGCTCGGGTGACTGCCTGGGAACAGTCGGCCGCTCCCCGGCTGGGCCCGGTCACTGTCGGGCCACTTCTGGGTTCACCAGAGCGGGCCCAGTTGTCCCCACGACCCGCCTCCCTCGCAGCCTCGGGTCCTACAAACCAACCGGCCCCGCGCCTGCACCCGCACTCGGCGCCCTGAGTATGGGGGATCCCGCCTCCTCGCGGGGCGCGCCGGGCCGTTACTTACCCGCACGTAGCGCTCCCTGCCCGACCCGCCTCTGCCGGGGGCTGCGCACATGACCCCGCTGCCAGGTGTCCTTACCCGGCTCCTCCGTTATAGCAACCGGCCCGCCTCGCTTGACTTCCGCGGGGCAACCCCAACGCTGCCTGCTATTGGTGCGGGGCCTGGAGATCCACCATTGGCGGAGGAGATTCGGATGGTCCCACCCCCCGGATTCCCCAGGCCCCGCCCCCTTCCTTTCGTCAGGGTGCCACTCGTACCAGGCGGGTGATAGGACCCGGAGGAAGCCCGCCCCGGAACGGGAAGGGATCTAGCCCTGCGCGGGACGGTTCAGGCGCAGGCAGCGCTGGAGCTCAGGTGAGCAGCGGCGGGGGTGGTGCAGGTGCGTCCCTCGCTGCGGGGGCGGGGCAGGCCCGGCCGGGGGAGGGGGTAGGAGCTCGGGATCACCCGGTACAGCGGCCCTTGAGCCCCCATTGCCCCCGCCCTTGGTGGCGGCTTCGTGGGACGCCGGGAGCCCTGGGCGGTATCGGCCGTGTGGCTCAGCGCCGCGGCGTGGGCTCGGCTCTGTGCCCCTCTGCTGCGGCTGATCCTGCGGGCTCCCCGTGTCGGGCTGCGCCCGGGTCTGGACCCGAGCGGGGTGGCTGTAGCTCCCCTCGGGACTGGGGCCGTGTTGAGCTGGGTGCTGGACAGAGGCAGGATTTTCCCCAGTCTCAGGGTTTGTCTGTCCGTGACCGCTAATTGGGTCGAAGTAAGATGTGACTTCAGAGCTTAATAGGCGTTACGTGGAGCTGGTCTGGTAGGACACCATATAAATATATGCACACATGAGATTTTCCAAGTGGATTACACGAAACAGGAACAAGGCGTTTTTATTTCAGAATAAATGTGCCCACATAGGATCTTTTTTCTGGAATAACTCCATGTGTAGACAAACCCCAAGACCCTAACCCATATATGTGCTCAAGTTTACCTACAAATAGTTCCAATGAGTTAAATATGTGTAGAAGTCTGCAAAATCAGGGCCAGTTCAGAAAGTGATATATAACAGGGATACTGTCTAATACAGATATCTGAAACTCAAATCACCAGGAGGGCCACATGAGGACTAGTACGTTGGCCCGAGGACTGCATCACTGACACCTTTTCCTACAAAGATACAAAATCCCACCTCTGCCCCTACCCTGCCCCCACCCCATCCCTTCCATGAGGCCCTACCCCGATCTCTTCCCACTCCTGCCCTGTCCCCATTCCAAC
>ML677332.1:68053018-68089313 GCA_007922305.1 Dermatemys mawii
AGCAGGGATGTGGTGTCCTCATGGAGGACAGAAATGGAAGGGTGGAGAGTGAGCAGAGCTGTGGCGGGTTGCGGGAAAGGCTGGGTGTTTGAGACCTGTGGTCTAATAAATGTACCTTTTTTCTCTTTATAAATAAGTGCCAGCTACCTCTGTCTGACCATGAGTTATTGGCTGATTTCTTATGGGTATCATGGCTCTAGATTAGAGGCTATTGGTCTTAGTTTTTCTTTTGATGTGGATCTTTGATTTGTCCATTTGTTGCCTTTCCTTTCCTGCTGGCTGTTGTTACATGTGCAGTATACTAAGGATAGTAGCTGAACTGGTTATGAAAGTAACTAACCTGAACCTCAATCCTTTTTCCTACTTCAGCCTTTTTAATAAGGTTTTCTTTTCTCAAGCTTGTTTTTTTAAAAGTGGTTTCCCCATTAGTTAGTAGCCTATCATTTTGATGGACCCTCACATTGCAAAAGTCAGTAGGTGTAGCAGTCTGTCTCCCAGGCTTAAAATAAGTTCTTTATCTAAGGCCACGGCTATCCTAAAAATTTAGGTCAAAGCAGCTACATTGTTTAGGGGTGTGAAAAATCCATTCCCCTGAGCTATACAGTTAAGCCAGCCTAACCCGCCAGTGCAGACAGCATTAGGTCAGCTGAAGAATTCTATATATTCTGTCTTCTACAGATCTAGCTATTGCCTCTAGAGGAGATAGATTAACTACAGTGATTGGAGAACCCCTCTTATTGCCATAGTAAGTGCCTCCACTGTAGCAGTTTAAGTGTAGACATAACCTAAGTCTCTCATACTTTGGAGGGTTTCTAAGTGAGAAGCTCTCTGGATACCCCTTACATAAGAAAATCTCAAAAGCAGGGAGAAAGACCAGGATAGTGAATGAGTAAATAAGCTCTGGCAAGGAAAATGCCCGTGAGAAGTATAGTAGGCAAAAAGCACAGCTTTTGTGGGTTTTTTTCCTCCCCAGAAACATGTCTCTAGAAAGTGAGCATGGGAAATGGACGGTATCTAGCAGTGATGAAAGCACAGAAGAAAACGATGATGCTGAGAAGCCATCTACTTCTTCATTGTCTCACAGTGGATATGGCAAAACAAGTGGTTCACAGTACCCATGTTCAGAGGCCAGAAAAGTTGCTCACAAGAAAAAAGCCTCCCCGTTGAAGTTTAATGATAAAAGTTTTCCTACAAAGATTTCACCAGCAAAAGTCCAGAGAACTTCCCAAGAAGATTTAGGCTGGTGCCTTTCAAGTAGTGATGAGGAGCCTGAATCTGAAGGTCAACCAAAACATGCACAAAAGGAAACAGTCAAAGAAGAGAAATACAGTGCACCTGAAAAGCAGCCGTCACATAGATGTGAAGATAATGAGCTCCCAGTGAGCCAAAAGCCCGAAAAACATTATAAGGTAGCAAGTGAAGACCAGGACACTTGGGATTTGTTGAATGGAGGGAACCCTTTCAGATTCTTTGTCACTAAAGTCAAAGGTATTAAGTCTAAGTACAACTTTGGAGCACTTCACATAAAAGGTAAGTGTTTAATTCCTGCAGAAACAGTGTTTCAGGTAGAATGGGAGCATTAAATAAAGTGTTGTAAGTATATAAGCATTACAGTAATAATGTGACTTGACTTTCTTAACACACAAGTCATGAAATTCATTTATACTCCCTTTTTGGAAGTATTTAGTATATGGATGGTATAAGCTGTGTTTTATGGCCATAACCCTTTGGGTACCAGTTCCAATGGGTTAGAGTGAACCCTCGTGTGTCTCTGGAATGCATCTACCTGCTTGCATTGCTGCCTTCTGAGGTTCTGCTGGGGGAGAAGGATTTAAATTCATTATTAGGATCCTATAGGAGCTTCCACCATTGGAGGCTCCCTGGAATAAAGTGCATTTTCTAGGTGCTGAATTACACACCCCTCAAAATTTGCAATTGCCTTATGCCACCATGAATGATCTTATTGCTGAATTTTTAAAGCACTTGGATGTGCAGTCCTAGAAATTACTGGAAATCTAAGTATAAACCCAGGTTGAATAACTCCTTCTGTGTGGAGTATTGACACTTCAAAGATGCCATACCAGATAAATAGGCCAGTTACAGCTGATGTGCAAAAAATAACTTCATATTTCTTGATACATATGCAGTGCATCTTGAACTTTGGCAGTAATGTTACACTAACAGTCTGTGTGCACTTAATTAAATAGAAATCTGGCAAATTACAAATTAAAATAATCATACAGTGTGCATTTATTTCAGTATGAGATTTGTGGGCTGACCTTCAGCAACGTGAAAGTGCTTGTACCAATATGAGTGTACTTATTTGTAGGCCTGTGCTTGTGTACGACGAAATTAAGTGAAGAGAGTCATGCCTCAGAGTATGGTTGAATCTTTAACCAATATTCTCACCAGTGTTGTATGCCCAAAGTGCTGAGGTGGTGGTTGAGGGATCCAAACTACAAAATTTTGCAGGACTAAATCAAGATGCTGGGGATTCTCCCATCTCTTTGAGTTCAGTGGGACTCGAGGGCTCTCATCCTTTCTCAGAAGTGTTCTGCATTTTGCTTGCTTGAGTCTTAAACTAGGGAATAGTTTTTGTGCGTTTAATCTCCTAAACCAAGTTTTGTGCGAAGGGTCTTAAAATATTTAATCTGATAATATTTTGGGAAAGCATGTTTGTGATTATATTTTGAAGTAAATCTTTTAGTGCTTCAAATGTTGAGGTTTTGTTAATGCATTATCTATGGGCAATCTATTATAAATTCTAGTACACAAAGGACATGAAGATTCTATCTTAATCCTGCAATAAGACTCTTGTGTGGCCTCCTTATTGATTTCAGTAGGAGTTGACCTATATGAATCCAGTTGCAGGATCAGAGGCTGTCTCTGTGTGCCAGCTGTATTTGCTTCCTCCCCCCTCGCCCCCCTCCCCCCAAAAAAGTGGGAAATACTAAATTGTTGTCAGGAGACTGAAGTCCTTCGTGTTCAGCACAAGCATAGTATGGACAGTATCAGTAAAAATGTCTTCATGTTATCTTGCTGATGTTCCTCAAACCTGTTTTGGAGGTCCCACCTTCAGAGATGCGGACAGGGTAGCTCATTCTCCATTGCTATTATAGTCTTCCACTCTCTGCCAAGAAGTTTGTTTTATTTTTTTGTAGACAGACAATCAATGAAAACTGGATTGTCATCCCAGATTATTTCACAAACAGTCACTTGTGCTGCTTGTTTGGACTGTATTCTCGATGAGAGTCTGCCTATCATTTTTCCAGGACCATGGGCAATAGTAATTAAAAAATTGTTACAAGATCTAAAGTGTATGAGTATTTTATTTATAAAGATGTGGTTAATAGTGGGTTGTTTTTTTTAATAGATATTTTGTCTCCTCTCTTTGGGACTCTTGTATCTTCTGCTCAGGTGAGTTTTAGGTCTTGCTGCCTTGTTTTTTTCCTTCCAAATTAGCGATTGGCTGAACAAGAAGTAGGACTGAGTGGACAGGTGAATTGAAAAACACTTTCTTTTGTTTCTCTTTTTTACAGTGCAAATATTTGTAATGAAAAATAATATAAAGTGAGCGCTGTACACTTTGTATTCTGTGTTGTAACTGAAATCAGTATATTTGAAAATGTAGAAAAACATCCAAAAATTTATAATAAATTTAAATTGGTATTCTATTATTGCTCAAATGTGATTAATACTGCGATTAATCATTTTTTTAATCTTGTGATTAGTTGCTACTTTTAATAGTTTGCCAGCCCTATTTGAAATGTACTCTAAAATATAAGTACTGCTGTACGCATCAGTAATTTTGAGTGCAAAATATTTCTCCCTGTAGTTGCTGCTTTGGTGAAGTATTTTTCTTTGCTTTTTATTTTTTAAAACTGTACTTTACTTTTCTCTCCATTGCAAGTTTAACTATTGTATAGATGTGGAATGGCTCATAAGACAGTATCCACGGGAATTCAGGTATGACTTTTTAAGGATATTTTATAATACTATTTTAAAATCATAATGATTTCTTTTGTGTGTGTGTGTGCATGAAAATTACCTGGAAGCACAAAAAGAGTTAAGTGACTAGGTCCCTGTTCTAGGTGCTTACATTCCAGTTTTGGCTTCACTGCAATGCACAAAACTCCTGCTGAACTCATGTGTCACCTAAGTTTTTGCTGTAAAAGTTTTCTAGGTACCTGTGTTTCTGCCTCTGAGCATGCACGTTGCTGCCTCTCTGTAGGTGCCTGGGAGTCTATCTTCTGCCTAAGTCCTCTGACCCCTGGTGCCTACGTTAGCCCCCCACTAAAAGTGCCACGGTCAGGCCAGGCTGAAAAAATGAGAGCAGATTCTCCCAAAACTGGAGGTTATCACTGATATTAGACTCACCAACCAGTCACAAACTGTGCTCCTGATCTCCCACGCTGATTATCAAGAATCTGAAAAAAAGAACTCTCACGGCCCCCTTTATTCCTGTTTTCTGGCTCCCAATCAGCACGTAGGTCCAATAAAGTGAGAAGTTATTGGAAAAACTCTGCTCATTATACAAAATGTTCTTCTGATCACCATAGCGCCAGTCATATTACTGGATCAATATTAGTTTGGATTTTACCCAAAATGCCACATTGCCAGCCAATCCTTTAGTATCTAAAATGAAAGGTTTATTATAAAATAAAAGAACAAGAAGAGAGTTGTTAAATGGTCAGAATGATCAGATACATGCAGTAGACTTCAGAGTCCATATATCAGGTTCTTACCAGTCTTCATGGGTTCGCTGGCTTGCAGAGTCCCTCTGGAACACGTGCAAAGCTTAGATGGGTCTGTCAGTCCTTTCCTTTGTTCAGTGCTTCATTTTGTAGAGAAATTGTAGTGGTAAGAAGCAGGATTGAAGACAAAATGCAGAAGAAGCAACTTCCTTTTTTTTATCCTTTGTCATGTGGCTTGTACTTCCTTTGTTCCAAACACAAATTTATAGGATGTGGGAGTCCCCTGGTCACCACCATGTCTCTACGTGTCCTGCTGACTCATAAGTGAAGACCCTGGCTTCTCTTAATGGGTTCATCGTATAGCTGATTGCCCTTCGTGGGCCGTCGAACTGACTAGATGGTGCTAATGCCAATCTGACTGGGGATGTGACCCAGAAAAACAGTGCAGGTTTGAGATAGATATATCACACATTTAGAACACACAACAGAAAGATGACACAAGCATATAAACAAGATTATCGTACTTGGTGAATTCTAACTTTTCTACAGATACCTTACATGGCATACCTTATATAAGATTCATTGCAATTTTATAATATTGGTATTAGTAATATTATAAATGGTCATTCATATTCCATACAGTGTCACAAGCCCTATAACAATTCACAAACCAGGGTAAGATAGGTATTTGAATGCCCAAGTCACATGCAGGGCCTGACCAGGAGGATGACTTTTGTCACGCTTAAAACACGCACAGTTATGGATGGAGTGGAATGGCAGGGAGATAGTAACAATATTTGGGATTGTGATAGTACCCAGCAGTCAGAGTTCAATCATTCTGTGGGTGCTGTGCAAACAGTTGCTGCCCCAAAAGATGAGCAGTTTGAAAAGACCGGAAACAAAGGAAGAGGGAATGAAAAATAACATACAAGCAGAATAGTCCGTGTGGCAACAGGCACATTTTTTGTTAATTCCTCCCTTTAACTAACACACATGCAAAGGGTGTAAGCAGGAAGAAAATAACAAAGTATTTCCTTGGCTAGTAAAAAAATAAAAAATGCAAACTAAGAGGGAGAAGTGTACTAACAGGCAGGCTGAAATAAATGAATAGCATTCAGCCCTAAAACTATATGACCTGGATGTACAAAAGGAGTTAAGTGTTGTGATGCTGAGTGTCTTAGCATCTAACTTTTGGGTACCTATTAATCACTGATTCACAAGCCCTGAGTTTGGCATCTGGGCTCTCTGTAGAATAAATTGGGAGAAAGGCACCTTAAACTGTAATTGACAAAACCCAGCATATGCTAAGCAAGGAGCTGCTAAGGTAGCCAATGGGAGATGCCAACAAGAGGGTGTGTGCTAAGCCTGGCCTATCTTTTGGAGATTTGAGACCTAAGACATGCCTCCCTGCAGCCTGGAATCTCTGCCATTCTCAACTGTGAATCTCTTTTCTGGAGTTAGGCTCCTGTGCTGTCTTTGAAAGAAGCTGGGATGGGGAGAAATTCCCTCCTTTCCTTGTAACTTTTAGGTCAGTGGTGAGGGTACTCACATGGGCTGTGGGTGACGCAGAGAATTACCAAAAAATGTACGTGATACCCTATGGACTATTTTGTTGGTATGTTTTTTTCTCTCTCCCTTTCTTTGTTTGTCTTTTCAGACTGGTCATGATTTGGGGGCAGTGAGTGTTTTTGCATAGCACTCAGAATGATAGACCTCTAGGTGCTATCACAATACCAATTATTGTTAATATCTCACTGTCACTCCACTCCATTCTCATCTTCGTGTGGTGTAGGCTTCTAAACAAAATGTGTGCATCATTCTCCTAAATGTCACTTTGCTCTTTCCATCACCCTAGAAATGCAATGGAGTGGAGCATCGGGGCGTGAATATGACTGTCAAAATGCTATGGTGAACTTTGAGCAGGAGTGCTATGCAGATCACTAAAAGAGCCTTTCTCAGTACTTCTAAATCTAAGATCTTCCAAGGGGATTTTATCTGCTGCTTCCTTCTTAGAGACACAAAGTGGACAATATGTCTTATTGGTGAAAGAGACAAGCTTTTGAGCTAGAGAGAGTTCTGGGTGACCTGAAGAAGGACCATGTAGCTTGTCTCTTTATTCGAGTGCTGCTTCAGGTCACCCAGAGAGCTGGTGTAGCTCGAAAGCTTGTCACTTTCATCAGCAGCTGTTGATCCAATGGAAGATATTACTTCACCCACCTTGTCTGCCTCATATCCTAGGACCAGCACGGCAGCAACAATGCTAGAAGCCTTCCTTCTGAGACAGTTTCCCTGATGGTCTCTTGCACTCCCACTTCTCTTGCAGCTGAGTTTGTAGCACTTCTTTCTCAGAAGCTTCTGTCCTAATCACTTCTTTAAACTAATTATTTGGTGTTATTGATTGGCGGTGCAAATTGTAGCTCCCTTTCTTTGCTAGAGTGTGGAAGACAGGAACCAGAAATTGTAGCTACATGAAAGAGCAATTACGATAGATTGCTGCCTCTGGGTAACCTGCTAACCAAGCTGATAACATTTTTATTAAAATCATCACTTTTTAATTTTGTTTTAAGGAAAAAACCATTATTAATAGTACATGGTGAAAAGCGAGAATCCAAGGCTGAGCTGCATGCACAGGCAAGCCCGTATGAAAATGTTCGCTTTTGCCAGGTAATTCACTCTTAACTCATCCTTCTTCTGACAAGACAATATCATAACCTCTGATGGAATACTGTAATACAAAGGACCATGCTAGCGTAGATGATAATATTGTAGGGCAAATGGTGTTTGTTTAGAGTTCCATTTGTCTTCACACTGACTCTATTTTTCGAGTAGTATGTTATGTATGGTAGAGGATTTGTTTGTATATAATGTCATTCAGTACTTGAACATAAATCCTACGACTTCTGTGGACTCCTCCACAATAAACATGCATTATATTCAACCTGTTACTGAAATGAAAGGAAGCCATATCTTAAATAAAAAATCTCCTCCTACGACATGGTTATGTATTTGAATATGTAAATTAGGTGTGGCCTTTGATGTTGCAGCTGCTAGATGCTGGTGGTTAACAAATTAAAATATAGTACTCCTGAAGTAGTGGTCTGAAGGCATTGCTACTCCTCTCCCTAGACAGTGTAAATAAACAGTGTAGAATATAGAATTGCCTTTCATCTGTAGTTTCCTGTATGTTTTGCTTCTCTCTCTCCACCTCAAATAAACCTTATTTTTAGCTGCCTGCAACAGAGCTGTTACACCCCAGAAGGCTTTGAGTGCCTTTGCAAACACTGTTCTTATGATACCAGAAGAGCTTTGGCCTAATGTCTCAGTCACAGTAATGGGGAATGGTGTAATATGTAAAGATTATTCACTTTTAGCAATTGGAGATCGCATTTACAGTTGATTGGGGTAAAAGTGGCTGTCTTGTAATTTTGTGATTTCTCCACTAGAGAGCAGTAAACCAAAGCAAAATGTGAGCTGCAACCTTCTCTCTTTTTAATTGTAGCAGGATTTTTTTAATGAAATAATTACCTAATTTTCATTATTCTAGGCTAAGCTGGATATTGCCTTTGGAACCCACCACACGTAAGTAATTGCTGTGAAGTAGGAAAGTCCAGTTTTAAAGATAGTAGATAATGCTGGAGCTGCTGTATAAAATGTATGCATTCTCTCTCATGCTTAAAGAACAATTCATAGGGTAGGAAAGCTGGGTTACAAAGATATGCTTTTGAATTTAAAGGCTAGTCTGTATGTGGGTTGAGACAGGTTTCAAAGAACTACATAGTGTTCCCCTAGTATTTACAAATGTTTATAAGTGGGGCCTTACCAAATTCACAGTCCCAATTTGGTCAAATTAATGGTCATAGGATTTTTTAAAATAGTCAATTTCACAGTTTCAAATGCTTACAGCTGAAATTTCAGTGTTGTGGTGGTGTAACCATGGGGGTCCTGACCCAAAGGGAGGTTACAGGGGGTTGCCGCTCTTCCTCTGCTCTGCTGCTGGTAGCAGCACTGCCTTCTGACCTGGGCAGCATCCAGCTCTAAAGCAAGTGTTACTGCCAGCAGCAGCTCAGAAGTGAGAGTCACAGGATATGTGGGGGTGGTCCCGTGGAGCCCGGCACATGGTAGGAGCTCCCAGCTGGGTGCTCCCAGTGCTGCCTTTCCTCTACCATAGTCAGATATCATGGGAGAGATCAGATTTCACAGTCCGTGATGTGTTTTTCACAGCCATGAATTTGGTAGAACCCTATTTATAAGGGGTTACAGTGCTTTGTTTAATTTCTCAGCAATAGCTAACTCTCTGAAGGAGACTTAATGTTTTTAGCCTGTTTTTCTTTCTCTTTTAATAAGTCATGGATTGCTAGTCTTTGGTTTAAAAAATTATTCTAGGAGATTAAAACATGCTGGCTCTTTTTTTTAAAAAAAAAAAGTGTGAGAGCGGGAGACTTGCAAGTTACAAGGATAATTGCTTAGTAAGCAGACAGAAGGTAGCAGTAAATCAAGTTTGCACATAGTCCAGGAATTAAGGTTGCTATTCTGTAATCAATCTTGGACAGATTTCAGTAGACCAGGCCACTCAAATATGCTTCACTCACTTTTGCAGATACAGTTCTTGCTTATGGTGCAATACAAACATGTATCTTTAAAAATCTTTACAAATCCAGACAAATGGCCATTCACTACAAAAGCAAGTTTAAAAGGAAGTTGATGTCTCTTTGGAAAGTTTTTAAATGGTGTGTATATGTATGAATAAATATTTAAGATGAAACTTGCATTTTATACTATGCTTGCAGTTGACAGGATGCATTGCTGAAAAATGACACTTGTGCAATGTCAAGATTGGAACTTGAACATTGGATAATAAACCACCAATGTCCTTTCTGCATTGTTACTAATAAAACAAGCTAAGAACTTTTCTGTCAGTGAAACAAAACCATTATGGCGCAATTCACCTGAATGGAGATGGTACCCATAATACCCTAAGCACTTCCTAACCAAAAATAACTTGGTGTTTCATGGGTGCCTATGCTGGTTTACAGGTTATCTGAACTAGGATGAATTTAATCCTTGATCCTATGTCAGTTCACATCATCCCATGATCACTTACAGTTTAACAGAGGAGAGGGGCCACTGCTACATGGTTTGGAACTCCTCCTTTTCTCCATATTGCGACAAAGCTCTGTCCTTATCTTCGTGGATCCTGCGTTTCCTGGCGGATTTTCACTAGCCTCAGCAGCTCACTGTGACCCTCCACGGAGCCCTTCTCTCTCTGGAGAAAAGGTCACAGCCTGTTGAGCCATTTTCATCACAAACCAGTGAGGAGAAGCTATCCTTCCTGGCACAGTCTCTATTGTCTCCCAATCTCAGAGACTAATTAGGGGAGGCAGAAAGGGGGGGAGCCCAGGCCCGCCCTCTACTCTGGGCTCCAGCTCAGGGACCCTAATAGTATCAGCTAAGATGGCTGACCTTTTCTCCACAAAACACAATACAATTCCCTGGGCTACTTCCCCACAGCAGTCCCCGCTTCTTCAAACTCCACTTCACCCTTACCTCAGGGCCTCCTTCCTTCTGTATGATATGTTGTCCACCACTCAGTCTCACCAACAACACAACTTCCTCCCACAGCTCCTGACACCCACAGCCCACCTGACTAACTGGGAGGTTTTTATCTGGATTCGGCCAGTCCCTGATTGGCTTCAGGTGTCCCAATTAGGCTAGCTGTTTCTACTCCTTTCTAGAAGGTTCTTAATTGGCCCCAGGTGTCTTGATTGGCCTGGAGTAGCCTTTGTTTGGCTATCCAGGGAACAGGGACCTGCACACCCTGAGACTAATGTACCTGCCTTCCAGCACTCTCCTATATCCTTCTGGTCTGACTCCGTCACAATATTGATATCTTTGCTGTTTTCCAATGGCCCATTTTATTCCTGTACAACTTAGATTTTAGACATGTCAGAAAAGGCTCTTACAGAGTGAAATTTTGGGACCTCTGATGGTTTTTTTTTCCTGTCTATTTTTTGGCTTGAAAAAATTTCTAGGAGAATAAAACAGGTTTGCTTTAGAAAAATAAAACAAAACTGGGAGCAAAAGGGTTGGATTTTTAAGTAACTGTTCCAGACAGGAGTTTCAGAAAATGGGAAAACTGTATCACAAATGGACTCTTTACAACTCAATGTAGCAGAGTATTGCATTTGCAACCTGCAAGCCAAAGGTAGAAAACTTCCTGGGTTTGAGATCAAAAAAAGGTACTTCCTGGACTTCAGACATTCCAACACCTAGCTCTTTGAAATAGGTTACTGACTTTCGTGGAAACTTGTATAAAGGCGAAATGAAGCTTAAAAAGTGGGGTTGAAAGGATGAGTGTCTTAAATGAACTTTCTCATGAATATATCTGCAGCTGACCTTCATCTTGTTTATCCGGGAGGGGAAAAGAAATCAGTACTTTGAAACAATATGATACTTTTTGTTTGTTAAGTCAGTTTCTTTCTCTGGATGGGACAGGCTGTTATCTGTTCCTGAGTCAAAGAAGTCAGGCTGCAGGAATGAGTGGGTATTCTTAAAAATATGTTAATTACTTATTTAAACAGAAAGCAGTTCTTAATCTTAACAATAGCACAGCTGGCACTCCACTATCATCTTTTTAAAAAGCTTTCCAATGTTTTTGTCTATAATTATTTAAGTGGCATGAATAACATTGTGTAGCATAGCAGGAGCATCCCATCTTCATTAAAGTATTCTCTGTATGCTGCATTTATTTTGTTTCCCACAATGTATAAATGATCATTTTAAATGTCATAGTTCTATTTGACCCTAATGTTTTTAAAAGGTGCATCCTCTGACTGCCTTTCAGAAGTGCCTTACCAAAAAGACCCCAGTCCATTGCAGATAGAGCTTTGTGGTCTCTTGTGGGCCCAGCAACTGAAAATATTTTAATCGCAGACCTTGGAACACGTTAAAAAAATCCTTTTCATTCCAAGACAACGGGGGGTGTACCTTTCTTTGTATGTTTCTGTTGGTTTGCTTTTGTGACTTCAGGCAGCACAGCACCAACCACTGTGTTTTAGAGGCTGCTGGAAGAGTATTTTTGGCAGCTGCCATTAACTTTAACTTGATGATTCTTATAAAGATTAGACTCTCATGGAATAACTGGAAGGGACCTTGCGAGGTCATCTAGTCCAGTCCCCTGCACTCATGGCATGATTATTATCTAAACCATCCCTGTCAAGTGTTAAGAGATTTTTAAAAGCAGTACATAGTACAGTTAATTATCCAGTTTCATTGGGAGGAATGGGGTTTAATAGAGCGATCGTTTGAATGCTTTTTATTGTGCTCTGTATTTTCTTACTATGATACTTCATGAATTTTGTGCATTTATTTCTAAGGAAAATGATGTTGTTGTTATACGAAGAAGGTCTTCGAGTTGTGATACACACATCCAATCTTATTGATGATGATTGGGACCAGAAAACTCAGGGGTAAGCAAATGTTTTTCTGTTTATAGTAGAGGCTTTGCTACCTACCAGTTGTTAAATAAGGAGGTTACATGTCTTATGCTGTATTGTGTGTTGAAGATGACCTGAAAAATGAAGATGAGGAATGCTTTCTCTTCCTGTTTAATAAATAAGGCCTGATAGATGTTCATGTGTAGTTTAGTGATGGGGTGGGGGTGAGGGTTGTCCTACTTTTACTAACTACTGTGCCTCTGCATTGCCGTGTTGGGAGGAACTGGATTTACCTGTGCAATCATAATGGACACATAACTGGGGACAAGATTTGGACTCTCACTCTCTTTTATTGATGTTAATTTATGAGAACAGAGAACCACAGGCTGACTTTCAGATATGGAGGGATTTGAAAAACTATGGTCAAAATTTTATAATTTGGATGTATAAAGTTAGCAACCTAAATCCTCATCCAACAAGCGAAGTAACTATCATATGCATTAAACTCGTGCATCCCCATTGACTTCCAGGAAAGATGCAGTTGCTCTGTTCTTTCTGAAAATAGGGAAATGTATGTAGATGTCTAGATATAGATTGAGGCGTCTAAATGTTAGGCAGCCAAGATTTTTTTTAAAAAATTTTTTTAGCCTGCTGTATGTTCTTATTTGTAAATGGATCAAATTTGATCTAGAAACAACTGAGAGACAATTAAACATTCCATGATACTATTTTTAGAGCATCTCTTTTCAGAATAAAAGGGCACTCTATTGTGGTTGCTCCCAGATGACTGATTAATAATAATTGTATTTCCTTAGGACTTGATTCTCTGAATATTATAGGTGTTTAACTGATTTTCAAAGGTATTTAGGTGCCTAAAGATGTAGTTATGTGCCTATTGTTTTGAAAAATCCCCCTAATCAGGTGAGGCAACTAATTCCCTAATAGTCTTCGCTAAAATTTCATCACCATTAAGAACATATCAAAGATGACTGGCCTTATAGGATGAGTAGTATGGGAGGGAACTCTCAACAATAAGAGTAAACCCTGTCTGTGGGAGGTCCAAGACTAATACAATGAACTCTGCCAGGAACTTAGAATTGTTACAAACTCACCACTTCTTGCTCTAAATGCTAGGCACATTTCTTTGACTTTGCATTCCCTAATATAAACACATAGCAAAAGGTATATTTATGTAACAATCTGGGAAAAAACAACAGACAAACCTCTACCAAAACAAGACACTTCACTGCTCATACTTCTCCCTTTGGGAAGAGGATGAGAAAACAAATGTGACCTATATAATCAGTCTGCTTAATGCATTATTGGACAGTGCTCAGATATTGCCCTCATCACCATACCATAAAAAAAGTATATGGACTAGAATAGACCTCCCCCTCTGCTTGCTTGCATGCTCTGTGCAAAGGCTTGTCACAATCAGTATATGCAGGGGACCCTAAGGACTGTTCTCCAGGTGCCTCTGCTGGTACACAGACAGGGAGAAGGAGGGCCCATGACCTTACTTACCATCATAGCCAGTGGAATGGGCCTAATATATGAGGGGGAGTGTGCCTCAACTCCTGAAGCAAAGTAGCAATGAGTTATGTGCCAGGGAGTGCTGAGAAATTCTCTGAGGCAAATTCTGGCACTCCTACCTGAGGTAGGGTGTGCTTTCATGGCATGACAGACTCATAGATTTTTAGAAGTGTGACATTTTAGAAAATAGACTGCCTAAAATATTTAACATTGCAAACTGTTGTTTTTGTTGAGACTTAAGTTTCTCTGTACTGTAGCAGAAGCAGAGGACATTTAGCAAAAATGGGCTCAATTAGTTGTTTGGTTTGAACACTTAGGGGCCACAATCACGAGTGGGACTCCATTGTGTTAAGTGCTGTACAAACGTGGAGTAAAAAGATAGTTTTATCTCGAAGAACTTGGTTAAAATTATGGTAATGGCTGACATCCGAGCTGTGTGTAAGACTGTAAGAAAAACACAGGTTGGGATTTTGTCGTGGAAACCACAACTTTCAACGTACACTGCAACTTTTAGCACACAGCAACTTTTTATAATTGCTGCAGAGTTGAATGGTGGTCTGATGCCGTGCACCAAGTTGCAAAGCCACTCACTCAAATTTAGCCTTAGTGCCCAAAATTTGAGTGAGTGGCATTGTGACTGGAGGACTCAAATTTAACCCCACACCAAAACCACAATTCTAACAAATGGTGGTAGTAACTTCTGAACCAATAAATTATGACTTCCTTAGCTATCGCTAGATGTAAGAAATGTTACCTTTACCATATATAAGAAACCTAAGCAGACCATCTTTTTTTTTTTTTTCATTTCTGACCACTTCAGGTTTTGGGGCCAATTTCAATCCTTTCATTATGAGAAGCTGTGGTCATTAATTATGCAAAGATTTTTCTATTTAGATAGAAAGTTCTAACTATTATGAAGAACCCAAAACAACTACTTAAGTCCACACATTTAAATATTTTTACAGTCTCTCTACCGAGCGGATACACTCCTAGTTCTGTTGATTACAACAGATACTCTATGGGAGAAAACATAACTTGACAGTTTCTTAAGGAATATTGGCTCATAATCATTCTGTCAAGACAGTTATGAGGCTGAAATAGTGTTTAGGGCCTTCTTAAATCACTCCTTTATGGACTCCATCTCACTGAAGCAAAAGCCTATTAGGGTTTTTTGAGAAGCAGCAGAAAACATAACCAGTATTTCTGGTTTTAAAATATCTTTTTAAAGAGATGCCTGGGACTTCAGTGCTTTACTCCTCTCTGGTCTTCTTTCTGCCAGATGGATTTTACAGAGAACCATGCAGGCATGAAACTAGTTCCTGGCCAATTTTTTTGAGTTCCTAGCAAGTTTTCCTACTTCTCAATCATTTAAAAAAGAGTAATTTCTTATTCATCAGAACTTCATCCATCACAATTTTTATGTGTAGTAACTCTTGTATCTCATTGTTGCAACATGCAGGATTCCAAGTATGATGGGTCCCATTGGAATTGTAGATGTTTCAGTTATGGAAGACAGTACATATCCTTTGAGAATTTGACAAAGGCTTTGGTTATTATAGCTACAGTGATGTGAAATAAGAGAGAATATCTCGATGGTGGGCTTACAGTCTATCCAGAATACAAATTAACTCATAAGGGTGCTTTTCCATTTGCCATAGGGAAGAAAATAAGACCCAATTTTTTTTCGTACAAAAACATGTATGTGCTTAATTCTGGTTTGTGTAGTGTTTGAAATTGGCAATAAAAATAATCCTCCCTAATCTCTTTCCCTAAAGGAAAATTACATTTTGGATGACAGCCTTGCTGAGGGACAAGAGATGTGTGTTTAAAAAGAGAAAATGTTAAAAAAGCAACTTATAGATTGTTAGACATGATAAAGCCACTGTTCAGACAAATGCAGATCTATGCTACATCTACATCACTAATGGCAAAGGTGCTGTCTTTTCAGTCAACATATGATAGAACTATTTTTTTGTTCCTGAACTTGAAAATAGTATTGCTCACTGTTTTGGAATATCAGCATCATGTTTTTACTTTTTATGATCTTTGTTTTACTTTCTGTGATTTCTATTGACTTTGAATTCTCTCAAGGTTTCCATACTGCAGGGTTAAGCAACAGCAGCAAGGTATTTTCAGCATCTATATCTTTGAATGCCACTCATTATTTATATAGCAGTAGTGCCCAAAGTCCTCAAATCAGGATGGTGGGCTTACTGTAGAAGGTGAACACCTGGAAAGACTGTCCCTCCCCAACAGAATTTATAATTTTAAAAAGGTAACCTCTGTCCCCCTACTTCCTGCCTCTTCTCTCCCCCCACCCCACCAAAACAAATAGAGTGTGTTGGGGGGAGATATAACGTACAAGCAGAGTGATTAGGTGAAAGCAGGCAGATAAAATGTTGGTTCCATGTCTTTTGTTTTGTTTGTTTGTTTTATTTTCTTTACAAAAACTTAGTCATCATCTTTTGCTGGTGCAGGAGCATTTAGGGTTGAACTGGTGAGGGAGTGGGAGGGATCCTTGGGGCATAAGAGGGGAGGAGGTAAAGCAATGGGGAAAATGAAGGAACATGAAGTAGAAAGTAGGTGGGGTGGGGATAGAGGAGGGGAAGAGTAGGAAACACTAGGCAAATAGTAGAATGAGGCTACAAAGCTAAAGGGTTGAGGTGAGGGGAGTGTGGAGCAGAACTTAACAAATACCAATCACCAATGGCAATACAGTGAATGAAGGGAAAAATCCAGAGTTCAGGTTTCAAAGGTTTAGCTATGAAGGAAGGGGGAGGCTTTTGTGGTGGGACACTGCTGATTCAGAGGACAGAGAAAGAGATAGCAGGATTTGCAGACTGAGACTTGCCACCATGTCCTCTGCTGTGGCTGATGCTGGCTGCTTTGGTGAAGGAGCCTAGACCCACTATTTATTGTATGTCTTTTTATTCCAGAATAAGGTATTAGTTGTGAAAAGCAGTCTAGAGCAGCATGGCAAACTTGTAGTTTAGAGGCAAATCTGCTTAAGTCTGGTTAACGAAGAATTACTGAGATGCGGTGGGCTATTATTGAAGCAGTTTTTAGTAGTTAGCCTCTAATTTCACTTTTTTTGTTTTTAAATAGAAATGGCTCTGCTCATTTAAGCCCAGTCGTTCCAAAGTATCCATCTGGGTAGACCCTGGCAACCATGCAGAGTCCCAAGTCATGACACTCAGCACAGGAATAAGGCTTCATCCCTGAGGGTCCTTTGCAAGATTAGGGCCTCTGGTGGCCTTTCTTCCTTCTGTGCAATTAATGCAAATACTGTTTGTGTAATCTAATTTAAGGATTGATTTGTAATTTCTCAGCAATAAAATAAGTCTAGGAGGGTGAGGTGTGTTTTTTTTTTTTTTATTGGACCAGCTTTTGGTGGTGAAAAAGACAAGCTTTCGAGTTTACACAGAGCTCTTCTTCAGGTCTGGGCAATGTACTCAGTGTCACACCAGCAGAAATCATCTGTGTATAGCTTCTTTGTGTGCAGTTAGTTTCAAAAAGTTGTCTGATCTTCTAGTACTCTCAGGAAAAAACTCTTCCATCCTCTTCCTAAGCCTTTGGAGGACCCTGAACAGGAGATCAGGGATTTTAGAGGTTCATTGCAGCCACAATGGTCCTCCTGTCTAGAATCCTAATCTTTTGAAGAGAACACCATTGACTTCCTTTGAAGGAGGATGATGGCAGATTCACACCCTTCTCCATAGTAGAAAGGATTTTGAGAGGTGACTATGATTCATTCCCTTTTCTTGTGTCCCTTCTTCTTCTGTGCTGAAACAAATTTGGAGTGACAAATGATTGTCCCCCTTCCTCCTTCGAAGCATAAAGACCATTCAGGCCCTCTAGATTTGGTTCATTTAACTATTTGTCATTTCATGAATTAATGAATAAATTATTTTTCAGCAATGCAATTTTCAATTTATAGTGACAGTTTTGGATACAAGTATTACTAATCAGGCCAAACACTGGCATTCAGACTATTATTTATTTAACATTTGTATATAACACTGTAGATTTACGGGATGGGGATAAATAGTTAAAGTGGTGTACAGTCTGTGACCCAGTGAGCGCAATTGCAGTCTAGTGTTCCAAGAAATTTATAATGGATAATACGTTTGCCATTCTGTTTTGACAGAATAATAAACTGTGCTGTTAATTAACCTTCCATTTATATCTGAAGAGTGAGTTGAGATTACTGTGCATGCTTGACAATTGATTAATTCAATCATTTTATTAGTAATTAATAAAATGACTAGAATCATGACCTAATTAAACTGTTTCCACCTGGCATTCTGACTGTACTGCGGGATCTACTTTTCTTAGAATATATATAGTGCAATATATGATAAATGAATAAATAGAGTGCCTCATTGTTTCTTTCCCACTTTTTTAGAATATGGCTAAGCCCCCTCTACCCACGGCTGCCACATGGAACCACTGGTTCTGCTGGTGAATCTGTAACCAATTTTAAATCTGACCTAATACATTATTTGATGAGCTATAATTCCCCTACTCTCAAGGAATGGGCTGACATCATCCAAGAGCATGATCTTTCAGAGACAAGGTATGTATCATCTCAGGCTACCTTTTAATGTGGATACCTTTTGTGCTCTTTTAAGAGGCTAGGCACTCAATGTAGGTTATATGGAGTTGGGAGGGTTTTATTTAAGAGATTTCTGATGTATTAATTTTAAGAATTATAATCAGAAAAACTAAGGAGTTAAGGGGTACGAAGCTCCTTGGCTTTTTATAGTAAATTTAGGATAAGTCACTGGACCCTGGAATTAAATGAAAAATAGTCTATTTAAATGTAGTATTTGTAACTACCACCTGGGGTGAAGGTGGGGAAGCTGGAGACCCTCTGTAAACTATTCTGGAAATGCAGAGAACCCAACTTTAGAGGAGAGAGAAACCTTTTCAGTACAAAAAAATTTAGAAAGGGATTTTCTTTTAACAATAGTAAAAGACTGTCTGCTAAAAAGCAAAGACTAAATCTGTATAACTTTCTCCCAAAGGAAAGAGATGATTTGGAGAGTCTGACATTTGCTATCAGGATAGCAATCAGAAACGGACAATAGTAACAAAATACACTGAATACAATCCAGCTACTCTGTTCGTATTATTAATTCTGATGTATATATTGTGACAAAGTTCCGAGTCTGTATTTGTGGGTCCTGCGCTTCCTGGCAGATTTAGGGGCCTCAGAAACTCATCCAGGCCCCAGAGTGACCTCCCTTCCTCAGTAAGTAATTAGGAGAGACAGAAAGTGGGGAGCCCAGGCCCGCCCTCTACTCCGGACTCCAGCCCAGGGACCCTAATAGTATCAGCTAAGATGGCTGACCTTTTAGGCACAAAACACAATACAATTCCCTGGGCTACTTCCCCACAGCAGTCTCCGCTTCTTCAAACTCCACTTCACCCTTACCTCAGGGCCTCCTTCCTTCTTTACAATATGTTGTCCAACACTCAGTCTCACCAACAGCATAACTTCCTTCCACAGCTCCTGACACCCACAGCCCACCTGACTAACTGGGAGGTTTTTATCTGGTTTCAGCCAGTCCCTGATTGGCTTCAGGTGTCCCAATCAGGCTAGCTGTTTCTACTCCTTTCTAGAAGGTTCTTAATTGGCCCCAGGTGTCTTGATTGGTCTGGAGTAGCCTTTGTTTGGCTATTCAGGGAACAGGGACCTACACATCCTGAGGCTGATATACCTGCCTTCCAGCATTCTCCTATACCCTTCTGGTCTGACTCCATCACAATATGTATACTGTATGTTGGCAATGCTTATGTATCAGGCCACACTGATAAAGTTACTTAAATTGAAATCACTTTTGATTCTTGTAAATGGAAATTCTGTGTAAAATTTCTCTCTAATGTGCAGTTTTTTAGATTGAGATTTACATGCTAAATGGAAGATGATGGCTTTGTCTATAAAATAAAGCACTTGATCGTCCACTTTTTGTTCCTCACCTTGCAATTCTGGATGCCCCGACTCATTTTTATCTCCTCTTTTTTTTTTGGTTGGTAATGCTCCAAATCCTAAATGAACTAACACATTTAATGTTTTCTAAGAGTATATCTGGTTGGATCAACCCCAGGACGATATCAAGGCAACCAAAAAGAAAAATGGGGTCACCTTAGACTTAGAAAGGTATTGGAATTGTTATATTCACTTTTCTTTTCTCTTCTTATTTTCTTTCTCTCTTTTGTGCGGACTTCTTTTGGTTATTTTTAATCTTTCCATCTCCTCATTACAGTTTTCTAATGTTAACTGTAAGCTACTTAACTCCTTTCTTCCAACACATATGGCTGTCAGAATGACATTTTCTAAAGGCCGTGGCAAAACTGTATATTATGGATTATATATCTTGATGCCAGACTTGTTACATATGTCGGTAAATAGCAGATCAGAAGCCATTTTAGTGGAAGAAGGAATACTTACTTGAGTAGGTGCATAGCACAAGTTGTCAGTAAGCATGACAGAGGGAACAGTCAAATTCAGTACAAACTGACATACGGATAGGATCATTCAATGTTAATACTTTAAATTGCTGCCATAGTCACTGTTAGATTGGATTTTGTTTTATCTTGGCTCTAAATGACCTGGAACAAAAGTACTGTATAATTTCAAGTGTGATGACATTAGTAATGAATTGAAAATGCAGGAGGTTGGCCAGCAAATTATGATGGAACAAAATAAGCAATATTCAAGTTGTCTTCAGTTTTTGGCTTGCTATAACCGGTTAAGGTTAGGAAATAACTGAATTTTCTACATCACTTAGTAAATAATCAGTTAAGCCACATTCATAACACTTCATACAATATTACGTATTTTACTATAGAATATCTTTCCACAAGGGATTACTGTAAAAATCCCTCTATTTTATTTGTAAAAAGATACCTCATGTTGTCTGATGTATGCACATTTCCAAAGTTGAGAAGGCACTCTGTGCCTAACACAAGGATCAGCAACCTTTGGTACGTGGCCTGTCGGGGAAATCCACTGGTGTGCCGGGACGGTTTGTTTACCTGCAGCGTCCGCGGGTTCGGCCGATTGCAGCTCCCCCCCCGGCCGCAGTTTGCTGCCCCTGGCCAATGGAGGCTGTAGGAAGTGGCGTCCAGCACATCCATTGGCCCACACCGCTTTCCACAGCTCCCATTGGCTTGGAGTGGCGAACCACAGGCAGTGGGAGCTGTGATCAGCCGAACCTGCAGACACTGCAGGTAAACAAACTGTCCTGACCCGCCAGCTGATTTCCCTGACGGGCCATGTGCCAAAGGCTGCTCATCCCTTTGGCATGTGGTCATTTCACGTTCTGCCAAACTTTTACCTGTCATAGTCAAGAAATTCTAACACCACCTTTCACAAAAGTCAGTGACCTGCTAAATGTGTCATTTTGTTTAATTCATTATCCACTCTTTGACTTCCCATTGAAATCTGAGCTATATGCTCCCTCATTATGACGTAATGGAAAGTCAGAGACTGCAGATAGCTTTCAACCTTTCACTGGACAAGAAAATTATAAAGGTTAGATCCGCCTTGTAAAGTAAATGTTTGAATATGTATATTTTATGGTTGGCATGAAAAACTCACACCTTTTAGAGTGTGAATGAAGCTCTCATCATGAAGCCAGTTAGAACCTCTGTGGTATGTGTCCTTTTCTCAGATAATTTAATTTACATTTACATCCTTGTGAACTTTGGTTTGCTTATTTTTCTAATTATCCTTTCAGTAAGAATATCTTAGAATTTTGAAGAGGAAATTTTCTGTTTCCCCCCGCTCTTCCCCGACACACACCCCTTCTCTCCTTCTCTCTGTATCACTTTCACTCTCTCCTGGGCATCTGAGGCTGGGAATTTTCAAAGGAGGCTAAGGGAGTTAGGTGTCCGATTATCCATCAAGTTTCAAAAGACTTAAGTGACTAATTTCCTTAGATTCTTCTGATAATCCCAGCCTCCAAATTTCAAGAAGTATCTGGTGGTTTTAGTTCATTTGAACAAAACTGTTCACGATCTTTTTCCCATGGAAAAGAGCATCATGGTTTTGAATTTTTTAAGTTGAGTAGCGTTTTTTATTGGACTCGTGAAAAAAGTTAGATTATTCATTAGTGGCAAATTAACTGCTTAATTATAGAGAGCATCAAACGAGCTTAAATACTGAAACCTGGCTATAAACTTTTTGTTATGTAGTTTATGTAGTTTGACAAGCTGAAGTCTAACAGAATGTTTTTATTTTCCCAAATAGCTTTTGAAAGAGTATACATTACCAATACCAGCACAAGAATCTTGGCCAGTGATAGGACAGTTTTCAAGTATTGGATCAATGGGTCCAGACCAGTCCAAATGGTTGTGTTCAGAATTTCAAGAGAGCCTGGTTACGCTAGGCAGTAGTGTGAAGACTCTGGCAAAACCTGACATTCCTATTCAATTGGTATGTTTTCTAAGTGATGGTTGATATTTTTTATTTAATGTTTACCCACTTATTTTTTTCTATTGTTCAGAGTAGAATAACACAGACAAGTTTCATTGTTGTCAACATCAGTTTGCCATGATTTCTGGAAAAAAAATATCCAGAATTTTCCATTTAAAATTGCCAAAGTAGAAGAATTTTTTTATACAGTTATTTAATGATAAAAGAATAAAATAGTTTACTGTACCTATGTGATATACTTTAAGTGTAGATCAGTGATTTTGTATAATAAACCTTAATCAGTTTGTTTCCAGCTTTCAACTTACAGGACAATTCTACAATGTTTCTTAAGTCAGGCACGAGACATTAGTGATAGATCAGCAGATGAGAATTAAGTTTATTCTCTGTGATTTCCCTCAGTAGTAGAGGAGATGAATTGGCAGAAAACATTCAGTTATTTTCTGTCTGCAACTGGTCAAGCTGATAACTTTCTGTATAATTAGAACTATATTTTTGGTTTAGCTTTTTGTATTTTTCTCCCTTTCATAATTTTCACAATTCTATCCTTTTTTGTCACGGTAACTTTAGCAAAACTAGCCCCTTGGAGTTACACTACTTGAGTAGTGTATAACCACATCTGTACACTGTGGTTTTAACAGTATAATTTTAACATTTTAAAGAAAAGGATTTTATGAAGCTATTTTAGCTCTACTGTAGGATTTTACCAACAGCACTGTGACCATCTGGGTTTTAATAGTCAAAGGGAGGGAGTAATTGAGTTATGGAATTCTAGAAAGATCCTAGATCATTTTGCAAACTGTATATATGAAAGATGGCCATCACTAAAATACATCTTCCAGTGGAGAAGGATGTAGGAGTTATTCTCGAACAGCACCGTAACGTAATAGGTTTTGGGAAAAGAAGGGAAGAATTTTCTTTTGAAATTGCAAGGAAAGTGTAAGGGCTCATTTACACCTAAAACTTACATTGGCATCGCTACATCTCTCAGGGGTGTGAAAAAGCCCCACACAGCAGTGTGGGACATAGCAGTGCTGACCCAACCCCTTGGTGTAGACAGCTAGATTGACAGAAGAATTCTTCAGTTGACCTAGTTGCCATCTCTCAGAGAGGTGGATTATCTACAGCGACAGGAGAACCCCTCCTGTTGTTGAGGTGAGCGTCTATACTAAGGCACGGCAGCTGTGCTACTGCAGCATTTTAAGTGTAGATATACCCTAAGCAGGGAAAATGTATTTGTCCTGGAACACCAAGAGGTAAAATATCTTGTCCTTCAGAGTGCTTTGAAATCTTTCTGACCAACAAGTGGAGAGAATTTTTTTACATTTAATCTAGAAGATGGTATTTTCTTCCCACAGCTGCATTATGTTTTCTATTTTGGAAACTGACGAGATCCCAGAAACATTAATTTTGTTTTCAAATCACCAAAGTGTTTTAAAATGTAGTTCCCAAAATGTGATGTGTTCTGTTTTCATCCCACATTTTATAATCCCTTCTTTGTGTATCTCCTCAAGTGGCAGTATCTGTCATTTGCATTCCATCCTCTTAGACACAAGAGGGAAGAGAGAGCAAGGACAGACTCCTTGTAAACCTGAAGTTAGGAATAGATTTATCAGTCAGGAAAGAGCCTACTATGATCTCGGGGCATTACTTGGAATATGTTTGTTGGAGTCTCTGCTCCTTTCAACCCTGAATGTCTTGGATAGTCACCTAGCAGCAGTATAAGATAACTGACAGAATAAGTATTGAACGTTTGTTACTGGTTCATGACTAATTTTTCCACTTTTTGGTTAGTTTAATTTCAATGAAATTTAGTTTGTAGCTTTTTTAAAAATTCTAATAAAAGTCCTTTATCTTAAGTGTTAAGTCTTTTCTTGCTTTTCTACTAGGAATGTGACTTGTCAAAATTTTCAGTGTTTAAAAAAGAGGATTCTTATATCTTTATTTCAAAGTTAGTAATATTTTAATAGAACTGCATTATTTCAATTAGCTTGGTTTGATTATTACTTTTTTTTTTTTTAAAGATTTACCCTACTGTGGACAATGTGAGGCAAAGTTTGGAAGGATATCCTGGTAAATAAATGAATAGAAAAATTATTTTTTAAGTTTTTGTGATAATGCATTGTAAGACAATGTGCAAATGTTTCAGTGATTGGTGTTTCTTCTGAATGAGCCGCCAGTTGCTTGCTGTGTTGGGAAGACTGTTGTTGGCCAGCCAGCTAGTCTTATGATTTGTTTTTGGAGCTCAGACACCAGCATTGCAAAGCTTTCTGTGTATTGGTATGTAAATTAGAACTCTGTTAGTCTATTGTGCATGTCAGACACAGAATACTGTTCCAGGTCACAACTATGATTTCGTGATATGTGGGATTTGGCAACAAACTGAATGATTTGGATGTACTTGTGTTTATGCAAAAGTCTTCTCTACAAGCAAGACTATTAGAAGGCTTGATTCACGTTCAACTAGGGCTTAGACATGGAACGTAATGGAATACTTATCCTAGGAGTGGCAGTGGTTGCTCAGGTGATAGTTTAACATTCCATGCTCTGGAGTTGTTAAGTTCATTTCTCCCAGGTCCATATTCCTGAAGTCAGTGTCCATGTTTCAAAGTTGGGCACAGACCACATTTTCAGAAATGTCGTATCTCAATGTCTAGCATGTTACACCCATGTTCTAAAGTGCTGCCTCATAAAATGGGCACTGACCTGGCTGAAGCTTTCTTCACTGTTTCTTGTGTAAGCAAATAATGCTCGTCTGTTTATGGACTTGACTATGGGCTGCACCACTGGGCATAATAAGGAGAAATATCCATTGAGGTATCTTAAAAAGCGAGTGAACTGTGAATCATTAATCTGATAATTTCTGAATTAATTTTCTGGTGCAATTCGGTTACTTAATGTTTGGGGATTTGTGTTAATTTTTTTATTTCTGACAAGACAAACCATTTAGTGTCACAGGAGGCTTCTGATTTGTTTTTCAAAGGAACATTTTATGAGATGAAAATGGAGCTGATATATTCCTCTACCCCCTCACTATTTACTGACAATGTATTTTTATACTGTTTTCAAAATGTCTTTCAAAAATCAAATACCAGTGTTTATAACGTTTGTTTCTTTTCTTTTGAGCTGGTGGCTCTCTTCCATACAGTATACAAACTGCACAGAAACAACTTTGGCTGCACTCTTATTTCCAGTAAGTGAAACTGTCTCTTGATCCTTTACATCATTAATTTCCAGACAGTATGGTTAAACTTACACTGCTATAGTACACTGTGGTGTGGAATGCAAAATTAGGCAAACTGGTCAGATGCCTGGTAGGATTTTAGACTCCTTAAACAATTTCTTTGTTTCCAAATCTAGCTGTGTTTTGCTTACCACACAAAGATTCAGTATATGCTCTGTCACAAGAACTTGCAGACACTCTGGAATCCTGTTATGAAATGTCCAAATCAGATAATCACCAGACATTTACTTTTAAAACTAAAATCTAAGACATTGTCTACATCTTCCTTTTCCAACCTGGAGTGGTGATATGATTGTACTGCCATTTTGCCCTGAGCCCCATATCCTCAGGATCTGAGCAGGAGTTTTCTGCTATTGATCTCAACTGAAGCTAGTCCAAACAGGGTGAGAAAGACCTTCTTACTGCAATACAGCTGCTATGGTGCAAGCAAGACCATTATTTATTTATCTAATATATTTATGACTTCACTTGTTCTAAAAGGGTGAAATTCTGGTCCTGGTGCAGTCAAGTGTGAGTTGTACCATTGATCTCACTAGGGTGAGGACTTCAGGTGAAGTCTTTTGAGGAAGGATTTATTGTCAGTACAAATATTCCATTTAAAAGTAAAAAGTGAAAAAGACTCTAGGCCCCATTCCTTCTGCAGCCCAGTGGAGCTTGGTTTTCTACCTGATAACTTGTCTAATTTTTTTTCTACATTCCATGTGCTTTGTAAGAGACTGTGATATAACATTCTTTTTGGTTTTAAATGGGGAAAAATACATTAATGCAACTTTCAAGGCTGATTAAACTTTTAAAAATGGCATTGTGATATTCCATTTTATCAGTTATAAATGAAAATAATTGATGTCTGGCCAGCCCTGCAAACTGGGTTTTGAAAGTTCAGCTGGAACTTTTTGGCTCATCAGCAGTATTAAAATTCTGTAATTGGAATGGATTTAGGTCTGATGCATGAAACAGTAGAATCCAGGTGATTCTCCCATATTACTGCACAGCCAATAAAGTTAATAGTGGAGTAAGTGAGGAAGAAGTAGTGATCACTTTTGACAGTATATAATGGGCAGATGTTACTCAGGCTACACACAAAGCACAAATCTGTAGAGTAAGAAAGCTACAATTTTTTCATAGCCCCTCTGTTCATGCAATTCCTTTGATTGCAAAACTGTTTCAGATTGGATTAATTATTGATTTAACTCTTACACCGGATTTGCAGTTTGTTGCAATGTGTTGTAACTGAGTGACTGAAAGCAGAAGGCTTTTAAATGACTTCATTTGTTCAATTTTTTTAATGCAAGTGCTGTGCTATCTCTAAGAATGTAAAGGGACACCAATTTAAAAATCAAGCATTATCTGCCCTAGGGAAATTTTGTAACAGTTCTCAGACTTGTTAACACTAGAAGGAGCAGCCTAGAGATCCTTGGTGTAGACGAGCTACCATGTAAGTACCATGTCAGTTAGCCCTTCCTTTACAAACTGTAGAGCATATAATCTGTGTACCAGCTTCTTTGTACATGGTGACAAATGTCATTCGCTTTTCCAGATGCTTATATATTTTGTTCTATGTACAGCCAGAAGCACTTCATTTGTTTTTCTTTTGAATTCTGAAACAAAAAAAAATGAAAAAGCATTCTCAGTTGACTGAGACCAAAATATGTATCTATATATAGGTCTAGATCAGATTGTACCAGCTATCATTTATATGTCAGCAAATCTTTCAATCCAGCTCCAGTTTAAGATCTTCTATTAGAACTTTGATAAGAGAATTGCAAATAAAAGCTCATTTCAAAATTACTTTAAATAAGTTAACATTTTTTAAAAAGTAATATCTAGTGCAGGAATTTAAATACTGGGAAATTGAAGTTAAGATTAAATACATACTATTAACTCCTTGTTTGTACATACTCATTAAAAATGCCCGTGACCTTACATGCATTAGTGATTATGCTTTTGCAGTATACAAAACTACTTGTGCCCACTCAAGAATATTTCTTTCTCATTAATCAGAATGTCTTTTTAGAACAATGACCATTCACACAATCCCCAGCCCACAGGATTCCTTCCCAGGTTTTGCACTGAAATCTGTCCATGCTGCGACTCCTGTTGGGAATTAGAGGAGTGTTGTATGACAACTTATGCAGTGCAGAAGCAATCATTTTTTTGTTTATCCTTGGTCTGAGTGTCTAGTAATCCTCTTACATGTAACCTTTGTCCCTTTATTCTGAAAAACAATACTGATGAGTTACGGAGGAATCTGCAGCCGGAGGGTTGCTGTGATGTGGGGCTTTGGGGTGGGAGGGAAAGTAAGAGATGAAGTTAGTGTCTTGGAAGGGTCTCCCTTACTGACAAAAATAAGTGGGACTAAGACTTGGGGACACAACACAGAGGAATTGGCAGAAAAAATGAATACTATTCTAGAGGAAGAGAGAAGGAATTACTTGGAGATACTTTACTAGTGTAATGGTTATTTGTACTACCACAAAAAGAAAACTACATACACCTCCCAATATTTGGAAGGTGTGTGGCAAATTATGGTAGATACATCCTGTCATAACCGTACAGCTAAGGGTAGCCTAGAATTCCCCCTCACCTGTAAGGGGTTAAGAAGCTCAAATAATCTGGTTGGCACCTGACCAAAAGAACCAATGCGGAAAGAAGATGCTTTCAAATCTGGGGGGTGGGGAAGAGGCTTTGTTTGGGCTCTTTGTGTGGGTGTTCGCTCTTGGGACTATGAGGGACCAGACAGAAATCAGTTTCCTCCAAATAATCCTGAACAAGTCTCTCATATTTCAAAAATAGTAAGTAGAAGCCAGGCAAGGCGTCTTAGCTTATCTTTCGTTTTAGCTTGTGAGTTTTCCCTTTGCTAGCGGGAGGTTTATTTGTTTTTTGTAACTTTGAAACTAAGGCTAGAGGGGATTCCTCTGTGTTTTTGAATCTTTTGTTACCCTTCTGTTATCTTCCAGCCTGATTTTACAGAGATGATTCTTTTACCTTTTCTTTAAAATAAATTCTTCTTTTAAGAACCTAATTGATTTTCATGGTCCTAAAGATCCAGGGGTTTGGGTCTGTGCTCACCTGTACCAATTGGTGAGGATATTATTCTCAAGCCTTCCCAGGAAAGGGGGGTAGGGCTTGGGGGGGATTTTGGGGGGAAGATAGGGCTCCAAGTGGCCCTCCCTGAATGTTTGTTATATCACTTGGTGGTGGCAGCATACCATCCAAGGACAAAAGGGATTTGTGCCTTGGGGAAGTTCTACCCTAAGTTGGTAAAAATAAGCTTAGGGGTTTTCATGTGGGTCCCCACATCTGTACCCCAGAGTTCAGAGTGGGGAAGTAACCCTGACACCTCCTCACCTCTGACAGCCAAAAATGAATCCAAAACTCTGTAATGCAGTTCTGAATTTAAATAGATGAGCTTTAAAGTACATACTTATATGAAGAATGAGATGTGCAGAACTTAATATCACAACTGCACTTTTCTGACCATGGCAAATCATGTGTCGGGCACTTCAGTGCAATTGTAAAAGTAGTACAGTTTGTTCCAAGAGTGGTAGTCTTTCAGATACAGAATGTGGGGTTTTTTTCCCCTTCTTGCTATGTTCTCTTTTATCACTGGGCTATATTTTTGTCCAGATCGATAGATCTTTAAGGTCTTCACTAGAGTACCCTTCGTGCCATTGTCTGCCCTTATGATAACACAGTATGTTCTGTTACATCCAATACTTGAAATTCAGATTCTGGAGTTCTGTGCTTTATATTTCATACATTCATAGAGTTTAAGGCCAGAAGGAAGTATTAGATAATTCTAGTCTGACCCCCTATATATCACAGACCATTACATTTCACTCAATTAGTTCTGTATAGAGCCCAATAATTTGGGCTTGGCTAAAGCAAATTTTACAGGAAGTAAATTCATCCAATCTTGATTTGAAGAGATGGAGAATCCACTATTTCCTGTGGTAGTTTGTTCCAGTGGTTAGTTATCTTCACTGTTAAATGTATGCCTTATTTCTAAATTGAATGGATGCTGAACCATGACAAATTCACTGGTTCTTGTTATGCTTTTCTTTGCTTGATTAGAGCCCTTTAATACATGGCATTTTCTCCCTATAAAGGTACTCATGCCTTATAATCAAATCACTTTTGTCTTCTTTTTGATAAGCTAAACATATCAAGCTTTTCAAATCTCTCCCTGTAAGACATTTTCTCCAGCCCTCTAATTATTTTTGTGTCTCTGTTCTGCACCCTCTCCAATTTTTAATATCCTTCAAAAAATATGAATACCAGAACTATATCGCAGTACCGGTCTTACCAATGCAGTATAGAGGTAAGATGACCACCTTTTTCCTACTGACTACTTCCCTGTTTATACTTCCAACGATTGCATTAGCCCTTTTTTCCCCACAGCATTGAACTGGGAACTTCCAGTGAGATGCTTGTCCACTATTACTCCTAAATTTTTCTCAGTCATTGTCCAGGATACAGCCCTCTATGATGTAGGTATGGCTTGCATTCCTTGTTCCTAGATATATAAAACTTTGCATTTAGCAGTACTAAAACTAATTTTGTTTGGATGAGCCAATCTTACCAAATCATTGAAATCACTTCCTTATTTATTGCTCTGCCAATTTTTGCCATCTGCAAATTATAACAGCAGTGATTTTATATTTACTTCTATATCATTGATGAAAATGTTGAATTAATGTCAGGCCTGCAATCAGTGCCTGTGAATCCCCAGTAGACCTCTCCATTTGATGATGATTCCCAGTTAGCTATTTTCTGTCAGTTTAATGTGTGCGCTATTGACACTGTGTAGTGCTTTAATCAGAATATCATCCAGTACTCAGTCAAATGCATTACAAAAGTCTAAGTATACTACATCAGCACTGTTACCTTTATCAGCCAATCTTGCATGATCATCAGAGAATTAAATCACATTTGTTTGACAAGATCTGGTTTCCATAAAACCATGTGGGCTGGTATTTTAATCATACTGTATTTCTTAATATTTAGTGTTGGACTAGATCATTCCCTCCCACATTAAAAAGCAAATGAGATGAAATTAGGTAGAAGACTCTGTCTTGAGACCTGTTGAACTGAGGGAAGAGTAGGTTTGCTTCTCTATATAGCAAATTTTGGTATGATCTTTTAACCCTACAATAACAAAAGTCCCTCAAACCTCGAGGCATCCTCAGAGGAGCAGTGTGTCTCAGCTACTTCCCAGGCACCACTTGTTCTTACATCAGTATTGCTGACAGACTCCTCTGGTCATGCCTGGGCCTGATCACCAACCCCTGTAAGGCTGGTTAATCACATGAAGCAGAAGTCTGTGTAAATAATCATTCTTAATTTCTGTGGATTTGCAGGCGGCTGATATTAAAGAAAATGAATCTCTAATCATATGCATGGGCTGGCAGCGTTTGCATGGAGGAGCTTCTATGGTGTTATGCTAGCTGAACTTCCCCTCTCCCTGAACAGAATCACATGCAAAGAAGCAGGCTTCTGTTTCTTTCATCCCATTGGTACCAAAAACGAGAGAGGCTGGAGTGGCTGTTTAACTTGCATAGATAAAATGTACAGTGTGTTTTCATATAAAGTCCTTTGAATTCCCTGTTTGAGTGGTTGCCTTTTCTTCTCATTTTGTTTTTGAAATCATGAATTCTGAATGGAACACAAAAAAGTTTCATCCAACAAATATGTAAAAACATCAAACTTTTGAAACCCTGCAGGTGGTTATAACAATTGCAAATGAGTTATCACCATGCAATGCAAACAAGTATATATGTCTTTTCTTCTGTTTTGTAGCCGATATGCATTTTGAAATAATGCTACCTATTATAATATGATCTTGCCTGATTGGCATATCGTCTTAAAGACTTTGTTCATTTCCTTGTGTTTAGCTGATGGAGGAATTATCTCACTGGCCTTTGTTCAGTACACCTAGAAGAGCACAAACTTGTTATCAGTCTGTTGTTCAGATTTCATTTTAGGCTATGCATTAGTCAGGTAAGCTATAGTTATAGTGAAAATGTAGAACACATAAGATGTGTGGAAAACCCAGTTACTTTTCTGAATGGGGTAGAATTAAAATTGCCTTCTTAAGAGTAACTTTTCAAAAATTAAAAGTGGTAGCTACGAGATGACTTATTCCAGTAAACCATAACAGAAAGATCATCTTGTACTCCAAAATGCATGACACTATGAAGATTTTTGTGAAGTACAAGTATATTGTAGCACATAACAGTGTTAATTCTTGGCAAAGAACGTGTTGGTCAAAGAGCGTATAATGCTTTGGTATGTGGGCTATTTAGTCTTCTCCATCTTTAATTTCTTCAATTTGGGTAGGAAAGTGAGCTAGCATTTATTTCTAACATACAAATCAAGGCTGAAGATGGAATTCTGATATGAAAGCTGACAAATAAGACAGATGCTGATGTATACAATGGAATTAGCATGGAAAAATAAGAAACATCTACTAGAATCTAGAAATGATGGAGATTAGAATCTAGTGGGCATAACAGTAAAATGGTGGTTTAATACTCATACAGTACATAGAATGTCAGTAGAAATGGGAAGAAAAGGTGAAAGGGTGATGCTTTTATGTTTCATATTGCAAGGATTTGTAGCACCTATAAAGCAGTGGAGGTGGTGGAGAAATACTGTAGCGAAGGTTCAAGGAATGACAAACAGGAATGGACTGTCACCTTGTAGTCCACCAGAATCGGAGAAAAGCCAAAATAAAAAAATTACAAGGTCAACTCTTTACTCCCCTTGTATTGCAGTATGCAGGACTCGTGGAGGATAGCTAGGTAGATGTGAAGGGGGAAATCACCACAGACGCATCAGTAAGTTGTATAGAAAGCAGCTTCATAAATCAGAAAATAGTGACTCCAACTGGAGAAAAAAATCCATTATCTACTTACTGTTTGGGAATCTGGATAAATATTATTCTAAAGTCAAGTAGCTCCTGGTTTTCCAGATTTCATAGAGAATGAGATCACAAAATGCATACAATGAGGATATAGATTTCAGGTAAGTAAGTTTTGGGAAGTGAAAAAATAAAGGAGGCAATTCTTCAAAACTGCCTAAGTGAACTAGGAGCACAAGTTGAATTGACTTTCAATTTGTACTTACCCCTAGTGAGTAAGGAGCAAATAGAGATGCTATTAAAATCTGCTGGCATGGAAAAAGGCAGGTGAATCTCAAAAGACACTTGTAACAGTCTGCAATTCTTCTGAAAAAAGATTGTAAGTATTCAGCAGGAGGAAGAATGATTTAGAACAGGGCACGAGTGTGTCTAAAAGTAATGAGATGAAACTGAGCAATGGAAAAAAAGACTTAAGTCTGTTTGAGTAATAGTCTCCCAAGAGATGTGATAGAAGCCCCAGTTCTCCAGTCATGTAAGACTGGACAGGACAGGACACTCCAGAATATATTGTAAGAAATAATTCTTGAATGGCACTGAGATGGAATAGCTGGTAAGTGTAGGAAGTAAGTATGTCTTCTGTTCTAGGGTTGTTTTTGAAGGAGCTCTGTGTTGACAAATTTTAAAGAACTCCTGGTGGTGTGGTGGTGGGGAAGTCTATCCCATTTTAATGCAGCACTGATAATTTGGCAGGCTGCTAAAATAGCTCTGTTTTATTTATACTTTGTTGATGCAGCATATAATTAAGACCCATGTCCCTTAAAGACAGTGTGAATAGCAGACTATCAAATGAAACAAGTGTTCCCCTACAGAGGTGGAGTCATAATATAATAAATGTGCAATGGGCTGTTAAATGTTGCAAAAACTCAAGGTAAAAGGAAACTATGATAAAGTATTGGCAAAAGTGACAGGAGGAATGAGTTTCCAGTTTGAAATTAAACTGCTACTCACTTAACTACCAGTTCACAAAAAGTTCCTTCCTCCCCATGCCATGCATGCCTCAGCCTTCAGTTGACACCTTAACACAATTTTTTTAACCTTTAACAAAATAGTTACTTCAAGCTGTGGTTTTATATTATAATAATCTCTCAAAGCTAGTCCCTTTCAACTTTTCTTATTTAACCCTTAGCCCGTTGAATACTAAGGGCTGAGGTTGTTATGGTGGCACAAGATCAGACTTTAACCATACTCAGGGCTAACTAAATTCTGATGCAGATGTATTTACTGACCTAAGATATTTAACGGAGTAACCCTCAAGTTGTTATTGTATTGAAATGTGCTCTCTCTGTCTTTTCTTCCTTTTCAACCTTGCTGCCAAAGAATGATTTTTCCCCACTTTCTGTAGTCAGGTTTAGAATTTGTTTTGGTAGGATTCTAAGAGATGCCAAAAAAACCCACTGTCAACTTGAAATCTAGTCCGTTTCAAACATGAGTTAAACAGATACTGCATCTGCCCAGAGTCTCTTGCCAATTACTTTGGTTTTACAGTTCTATTAGCCAGTTTTTAAAAATGTTTTTCTCCCTTGTTATGTAATACCTTTAGGTTGACAGCTTCCTTTTTAAAAACTCCTTTCCAATCTCCATTTCCATGTTACTAAACTCTCAGTGACTTTTTTCTTAAAAAAAAAAAAAAAAATGACTTGAGAAATAAGTTTAAAAGAAAAAATTGAGTAAGGAATCTGACTTTTCTCCTTCTTCTTTCCAGTCTATCCCCTCCCCCACAAAAACTCTGTGCAGCCCTATAAAGGAAATTTTTAGTCATAACAGTACATTTCCCATTCCGATAGCTGTAGTTATTATGTTTGGAGAAAAACCGCTCTCTATTTAGGTCGCTTGGACTGTTAAATAGATTTACTGTAGTTAGATTATTCTGGTGCTTAAATGGAAGATAATTGATGTTCATCTTAAAATATACTAATTAGTTTGTTGGGAGAGGCAGAAGAAAAGTGGACATAGGTGATCACTCAAAAGGTTAAATATTAGCTCAGTGGACAACAGGAAGGATGGCCTTCTAGATTATGGCAGAGGAACTGAAGTCAGGAAATCTGAGTTTCATTCCTGATTCTACCATAAACATCATCTTGTGTAGCTTGGGGAGAATTACTTAATCTCTTTCTGCCTTCATTTCACCTCTGATTAAAATGGAGATAATGCTTGTCCCACTTAACAGGATTGTGGAGACATAATTCGTTAGTGTTTGTAATGTGCTTTGTGATAATCTTGGAATTTGCCAAAGAAATGAGAAGTACTGTTAATGAACTCCTGATTGAATAAGTCATTTACTTGTTCTGAAAAGCACACTATGCTCTTCTACTTGGCTGAAAGTTTGGAATCAGTTCTAAAAGTGGTTGGTGGTGGATAACTGGGATGGGGGAATGGAGTGTTTCCTCAAGGCATCCTGGGGCACACAGGGAATGTATTTGATTGTTTAAAAAAAAATCCTTGTAATATGTAAATTTGGCCTGATTTCCCATTGTGTTGTGCGATGGGCTTTAAGTAATATCTAGATTCATAACTGAAAGAGATTTCAAATTATTTGTTTTTGGTAACATGAATTTTAAGTATAGCAAGCTAAGTAAGAAAATATATCAACCTTGGACTGTTGCAGCCACGTGCCCAACATAGGTACGGAATTACTTACTTGTTATATGATACAGTGACTTTGGGAGCTACAAAACTAAAGCTTATTATTTGAAGTAAATTTTGTTTTTTGCTTTGCAGCAAATGGTCAGCAGAAACCTCAGGCCGCAGCCATGCTATGCCTCACATTAAGACTTACATGAGGCCATCTCCTGACTTCCAGAAGATTGCGTGGTTTTTAGTTACAAGGTAAATGAACTGTACATTCCTAATACCTGTGAACAAAGACTGCACACTATATTTACATGATGGAGGACTGTCTTGGGAAGCAATAACTCTGGAAAAAGATTTGGGGGTTGTGGTAGATAATCTGTTGAATGTGAGCTCCCAGTGCGACCCTGTGGCCAAAAGGGCTAATGCAGTCCTTGGGTTCATATACGGGGAATCCCCAGTAAGAGTAGGGAAGTTATTTTACCTCTGTATTTGTCAGGCTTCTGGAATACTGTGTCCCGTTGTGGTGTCCACAGTTCAAGAAGGATGTTGATAAATTGGAGAGGGTTCAGAGAAAAGGCTATCAAGAATGATTAAAGGATTAGAAAACGTGCCTCATAATGATGGACTCAAAGAGCTCAATCTATCTATCTTAACAAAGAGAAGATAAAGGAGTGACTTGATTACTATAAGTGCCTACATGGGGAATAAATATTTAATAATGGGTTCTTCCATCTAGCAGAGAAAGGTATAACATGATCCAGTGACTGGAAGTCAAAGCTAGACAAAGTCAGACTTGGAAAAAAGGTGTAAAATTTTAACAGCAAGAGTAAGTAATCATTGGATCAACTTACCAAGAGTCATAGCAGATTCTCCAGCACTGGCAATTTTAAAATCAAGATTGGATTTTTTTTTTCTGTAAGATAGGCTTTAGGCATTTGATGTGGGAAATTCTATGGCCTGTATTATACAGCAGGTCAGACTAGATTATTATAATTGTCCCTTCTGACCTTGGAATCTATATATGTATAATTAAAACTATTTTTTAATGTATGTAGATTTCATTTAGCCTTGTAGGGCCAGGTCAACCATCTTTATAATCTTTTCAAAAATCTTTTAGAAAAGCAATAATATGAAAAGCTGTATATAGAGTCCACCTTATCTTGATCCATTTAAGGTTTCTTCTGTGCATTTATGGAAGACTTTGTAATCTCTCATAAATCTGTTCTCACTGAGTTCAGTAAGAGTTTGACTGCAGCTATCAGGTGGAAACAGGATCAGGCCCAAAGAGCAGATAAGAATGAATCAGGAATCAGAGGGGTAGCCGTGTTAGTCTGGAATTGCAGAAGTGACAAAGAGTCCTGTGGCACCTTAAAGACTAACTAAAAATTTTTTTAGAGCATAAGCTTTCGTGGGCTAATACCCACTTCGTCAGATGCATCCGACGAAGTGGGTATTAGC
>ML677332.1:68089713-68216459 GCA_007922305.1 Dermatemys mawii
GACGAAGTGGGTATTAGCCCACGAAAGCTTATGCTCTAAAAAAATTTTTAGTTAGTCTTTAAGGTGCCACAGGACTCTTTGTCACGTAAGAATGAATGCATCACTACTCATTTAAAAAAAAGTACTTTGTAAGAAATTAAGTGTTTAAGTAATGAAAATCAGTAAATTGTACCTTGTGACAATTTAAGTGTATAAGATGCTTTGGCTTAATATATTTAAGGTAAAATGTGCTTGCATAGTAAATTGTCTTAGATATTTCAAAGTACCCTGTAAAAAAAGATGTCTAGAAGGGATGCTAGAAACATTTCAAAACAATCCCTTGAACAATGTGTAGGCCTATATACAAGTTAATAGAATAAATTCATTGCTATGGAGTACATCCATGATACTTCCATATAAATATTTGTCATGCTTTTTACGGTAATGTCAAAGGGCCAGTCAAGAGTGGGACTCTGTTGTGGTAGGCATTGTACAAACACGCACGTTCTTGGAAATTTAAATGACAACTTTAACCATTCTTTTTGTTATGTTGCCATTAATTAAATGGAAAATCACTTGCCTTAAAGAGCCACTGATGCCTCTTATGGATAAATTTTAATCTGTCTAGAAACAACTTTGGTACAGCTGTATTTTTCTGCCTCAATCCAGACTGGTGTAAATGGCTAGGTGACTAGGATGTGCAGAGTTCTCTTTTCACCCTCTTCTGTAAAAGCCCAGCTCCCCTCTCCATGAGACAGGTGTCTTGGTTTACAATAGCATGACAGATTCTGACATCCTAAATAGTGACATCTGAACTCTGATGTTAAATATCATTTGTATTGTGGTAGCATATAGAGGTCCCAATCCAGGTTGGAGACCCAGTATGCTCGGCACTGTACAAGCATTCAACAAGAAGATTATCCTTGCCCTAAAGAACTTGGAATCTAAGATGAGATAACGGGTGGAGGCAATAAACAGATGATGTGAGGGAGGGGGTGTGAACAGTGTAGCAAGAAGACTATTAAGAACTATGTATTATTTTAATGATCAGAATGAGAGGTGCTGTGACTTAGCTTGATATATGGGGTATGAACGATGCTTGTTATGGGTCTTTGTGTCACCAAGGCTTTGATCCAGAGAATGACCAATACCAAAGTATTGTCAGTGGAAAATGTGTAAAGAAATACAGAAACTTATTTGACTCAATGAGAGGAGAGGCAGAATTTTGTGGTGAATTTCTTTCCTGAACAGAAGCATCCTGTTGTAATATTTGTACAAGGTTTTGAAAATGTTAAGCGCAACGGTCTATACACTAGGTATCATCACCCAGGGACATTCTGAAGTCAGCATTTGCTTTTTTTGTGGTGGTTATTGCTGAGGATCTGTTTTTTCCCTTGTGTATGTAGTTCACTTGATGAATTGCATGGAAGTTTCCCACCCAAGCTTTTATTCCAGTTTTTCAATTACATCCATTTTCTTAAACAGATGACCCTTGTCACAAGTAAATAATTTCTGTTAGCATAAAAATAAGCTGTCCTGCTGCTCAGAATAAATTTTTGACTTAGCTAGGAAAGCAAATGGTGGTGTATGAGCATATGCTGGAGATGTCAAAAACCCCAGAGCTAGTAATACTTTGCTCTTCTTTAGCATCTCCTAGCTGCAAATATTGACACAATTTACAAATGTTAAACTTCACAACACCCATAGATGTGAGCACTATCTCCAATTTACAGATGGGAAAACAGATGCTAAATGGCTTGTCCAAAGTCACATGAATTAGTAGCAGAGCTCAGATTTTCTAATTAATTGTATTTGTTAATTCTTTCATGATCTATATTCAGAGTCGCTAGAAACCCTTCTGAATGTTGATCCAATGTGGGATTTGGGGGGTTATTTTTCTTTTCTTCTTCATTTGATGGTAAGATGTCTATTAAGCTCTCCCAGTAGAAATGACATTTTGGACTTCAAAAGCAAACTGGCTAAAGAACTACAAAATGCACTGTTGGGAACAATCCTGCACTAGCAAAGAGATGTACTAGATAGCCCTAGCAGGTTTCTTCTAATTTCTGCACCTGACTGCAAGAACACTAGCTGAAGAACTCTTAATCTTAAAATGACAAATGGCTGTTAAGCCATGAGCTCTGTAACTTCTACTCTGAGTTTATTATTTTCTGCCTGATGACATGAAAAGTCAGCCATGTAATTCAGAGATAAAGGGAGGCTATTAAACTCTTGGAGTCACCAACTGCCTTTTCTTTAATTTCAGTGATTGTGTTAAGAAGTAATGGTAGTTCAGGTCCGTGACAGGAAAATTCTGAGTTCTTATTTACTTATTTGCTTATTTGTTTATTTCTTCATTCATCTTTACTTAAAGGGATTGCATGAACTCACCACTCCATATGCAATAGTTCATGCAAAAAATGTTTTATCTAGGCTCTGACTCCCACTGCAGTATGCTTTGGGAGGCTTCGTGTTGCATAGTTGCCATAGCTACTGCATCACTGGGCAGTGAAAAATTCCATAGAGAAACCCTGCCCTTTTGAATGAATCATTTTAATTGAGTACTTTAATTGTATTGGTTTTTGTTTCTCTCTGGATGAAAATGGAACATTACATATTGTACAGCAATATAGAAAATCCCTTAATTTTATGAATCTCAAGTGGATTATCGCTGTGTAAATACTTATTAATGTGGTATAAAACCTAGGAGTGACTGCATTTTCTTTCAGTCCTGTTGAATCTGTAGCTTGATCTAAACTCTGGTTTGCCTGTTAATTGCTCTATTTTTTTCTAGATTGGTGAGTACTTCTGATTAATGGCATTAATTTGAACCTCTGATAATGCAATCCATGGTTGTGTAAATTTCCCACACAGCTCTACCATTGCAGTTCAGTCCTGACAAACATCCCACCTCCTGTTCTAATCCTGGACATCTCTGGAGGCAGCTAATCTTATTCAATTGTTTATCGTTGTGATGTGTACAACTAGAATGAGGATTTATTTCAGTGTTTTAGATTAACAGTTCAGCTCGTCATCTAATTCCCATGCCCCAGAACTGCAGTTGGTGTCTGGAGAGATGGTCTCTTCAGCTCCAGTTTTTCTTTGGAGGCATTTGCAGCAGTTGTTATCCCTGCAGTTTTCAAGGAGCAAACGAGGCTGAGAAAAGTCAGAGGCAGAAGGAGGGGTCCTTGGGTGCATCTACATTGCAGCTGGGAGGTGTCGTTTCCAGCTCAGGTAGACGTATACATGATCGCTCTGCTTGAGCTAGAAAGCTAAAAGTAGCAATGTGGCCATGTGGTTCAGGCAGGTACCCAGCAGATTAGGTGTGATTGTACTCAAGTAGCTAAGCCAAGCCTCCACAGCCACACTGCTATTTTTAGTGCATGGGCTAGTGTAGCACTGGCATGTGTTTTCTGCCAAGATGGGAATTACGCCTCCCAGCTGTTGTGTAGACTCAGCTTCTTCCCCTCTCTCCCATCAAATGTTTTGTTGCGGAGCTTGGCCGGCTCTGTAGGCAGAACGGAGTTTTCCTTGCAGTCCAGTCAGGGCAAGCTTGTCTAGAGGGCAGGAAGGAGAGAGACTGGATTGGAAAAGAACTGGCTCTGGGGAAGGCAGCTCACTTTTCAGTCCCCTCATGGTATAGAGGGAGCCAGAAGGGCAGTGCACCAAATGGAAGATCATGCCTGAATCCCCATAGCCTGCACCAGCAGCCACATCTCTGATCCCAGAACTTAGCCGTCTCCTCCCCTTCCCTGTGGGTTGTGAATGGAAGGCACCAGACACATCATGGATGTTGTCAGGGCCAGACTCAGGCCTTTGGTCAATTTCACAGCAGCCTCCCTCTTCCTCATCCCTACTGGGGTCCCTATGGAGGTACACTTAAATCTTCTGCAATAAAAAGGGATAGAGCTCATCCCAGAGACCCAGAAGCAGCCCCTCCTGGCAGAGAGAAGACAAAGAAGCCCAGGCACTTTGAAGATGAAGTGTATTTGCAGCAGTCTCTGAGCCCAATTTTACTCCTCCCTCTGAATCAGGGTTGTGGGGACAAACTCCGAAAGGGGAAATAAATGAATAAGAAAATTAGTGCTTGATTCCCTTGCTCACCTTCATAGAGTGCAGCATGGGAGAGGAATGCAGAAAAGACCCTGGTCTCTGTTTGATAAGGCCAGATGCACCAGTCAGAATTTAATCTGCTGTCATTATTAAAGATAAATGTGGCTATTTTCCCTAGTGGCCAGGGAATCAGCATTTCTAACCGGGGGAAACTTTTATCTGAAAGAGTGGCCTCCTCACAGGTGTCCAAGTCCCAGCAGGCATCCTCTCAGCCCCCTCCTGTAGGCATAAAACTCAGGAGGTGTCAGGGCAAGAAAAACAATTTATGAACGGTCATCTGACACTCTGTGTGCCTGCACATGATTTCCCAGGCATTGCTAACATGAGTGACCTGTACTACGTGTGGTTCCCCTCAACCTAAAAATCACAAGGCTCAAGTTCTTGTTCCTGGAAAGGAAGGGATTAAGGGGAATGGGACTCAGTTTGGTTTCATGCAAGAATATGGGGCTTTGGTCTCTAAGATCAGATGCTCATACTAATCAGTTCCCAGCTATTTTAGTAATAGAGAGGAAAACAGACTGTTCAGTCATCAAAAAAGTTGTCTTGCATCCTGACTCCTGTTAGACTCTATAGAAAGGAATAGAGGTCATACGGAAAGTTGAAGCAGTCTGTGAAATACAATAAAAGAAAACACCTCTTTGCAAGTGGTAACTAGAACACATGCGGGGCCAGTATCAGCCCTCTGTCGCTTCAGAGCTATCTGCAAGTCTCCCAACCAGTCCTATGTGCAGTTGGACCCACAATTGGTGCCAGGCTGTCTCAACTGAAGAGCAAAAGGACTGCTGCTAGCCTTGATCACATGAAGTAATGGCACATTGTCAAGTATCCGTGGAGCTGTGTGGGAATTTCAGGAAGAAAAGTGCCATATTCCCAATCTCAACAACCCATGGAAAGGCCATGACATGAATGAAATGAACCGTAATCTACTTCCGATCAGAACATTGCAATCTGCTGCCCATCTTATTTCTATCCTCAGAATCAGTTACAAGCAGAACAGGAGCATGTATGAAACATCTAAATAAGTTCCTAATGGAGGCTTATTTTCAAAACATTCCCACTTTACTATCCTCAGACAATTCTTCATGTTTTACAGATGGATTGCAGCCTTTTTTTTCTTTTCCCAGGGGTAGGTTATTACCTTAGGTCTCACGTGCTCCCATGATCTCTCTTAAGGCTCAGGGTAGCAATAATATTGGCTTTAGGAAACAAGGAAGTTCACCTATCTCTTCCTGGGCAATTTTACTAATGAGGATTTCTCTACAGAAGGAAAGCCGATGGAAACACACAGTGGTCCTGGAAGCGACAAAGAGTCCTGTGGCACATTAAAGGCTAACAAAAGTATTGAAGCATAAGCTTTCGTTGGCTAGTACCCATTTCGTCGGATGCATTCGACAAAGTGGTACTGTCTGGTGAAAAAATGTTCCCTGGAACATAACCCCAACATTTACATTAATTCTTACGGGGAAATTGGATTTGCTTAACATCGTTTCACTTAAAGTCACATTTTCCAGGAACATAACCACAATGTTAAGTGAGGAGTTACTGTATTTTTTTTTTATTTTTTTTTTTTTTTAAAAAGTACAGTGCTAGGATTCCATTTCAGGATCCAGTAGAAATAAAAGCTGGCATGTCGGAGTGTTTGTCTGAACATTGCTAACGCTGATAATTGGTAAACAAGGTAAGTTATGAGAAATCTCTGTGTGTGTGAGGAACTAACAAAACACTATCATTTACAATTGACTGCATGCATGTGGTGGAACAGTTATGGTTGCCTGGCAATCAGCAGGATATATATTGTGGAACCAAAGAAAAGTGACTGAACAAACACAGTATAGTTTTCAAATGGTTGAGAAAGATGCATTATCTACCTGGGTGTTCAGACTCCCGTTGAAGTACCATTGTAAAGGGAAGAAGGAATTAAATGAGTTATGGCAGCACTGTTGCGTTATCTAATTTTATTTAAGCTTGTCTTTTTTAAAAAAAAAAAAAAAATTGTGAATATGTCCATTATGGACAAATTCAGCAAACTGTGTATGGGCATCAGCTATGTCCCTGGGTACTATATAGACAGCAGAACAATATATGAAAATTATTAAATACTGTAATGGAGTTCAGTAATGCTACTTAAATTAGCTAGATCGAAGGGTCTTACAAGTCTAAATCTAGATTTTTTTTTTTTTTCAAAATCAAAATTGCTGGATATAATTTAGTTTTCACTGTTCAGTATGTGTTTCTCTGTCTTGAGGTGTGCCCTTTAGGTAATAAGATCCCCTGTTGAAATACTATTTTATCCTTTCTTAAAGCAGCACTTGGCAAATAATGAGAAGAATTTAAGTCTCTTAGCAAAACAGTTGCCATAGCACAGCCTGAAGGAAAAATACAATGTTGACTCCTAAACTATAACATTCCAGAATCTCATTGGTGGGAAGCTTTTCCTGATAGCCTAAAATGTTCTATTTGCAATTTCTTCCAAAGATTTCTAGTAATACACCCCTGTACAATGCTAAATAATTTGTCTCCCTCTTGGGAGTATTATCCCTTCAAATAGCTGTAGAATTCATTGTTGTTAGTCTTTGCAGACCCCAAATCAGGACCTTGTGTGGTCTGTGATTCTTGCTGCAGTATGTGCTATGGAATTAACCTCACACCACCGAGTTGTGTGTCAGAATATAAGCTTTAATTTAAAATAAATGTTGTTCACTATTATGGTTGTAAAGAAAACCTTGAGAATATGAATCAAGGATAAATCATTACAGTGATGTCACTCCGGTCCATGATTAGGACTCCTAGGCACTACTACAATACAAATAGTAAATTATAATGTTGCCCCATGACCCAAGCAGTTAGCCAGTATTTGGTATCTTGACAGGTTGTTTGGGTTAGGAGGAGAAATTGATGGGACTCGGGTACCTTATTTGGTGCAATCCTGTTTATTTAAAAGGAATGTACACACAGACAATCCTGTTTCTCTTAACACAGTAGAAACAAACAGGAACAGTCAGAAATCCAAGTCTACTGTTTCAGTGAGCACTTTGTCCAAAAGATGATCTGTCTCTTGGTTTCCTCATAGGACCACACACCACTACCTCGCCTGCTGTTTGCTTATTCTTTACCTGGCTCTCTAGTTTCTTTTCCATATTCATACACAGGTCTATAGCAGCACCCAGTCAGTGCCTCAGCCCATGCATTTGGACTCAGTCTCTAGGGAGACCCCTGAGGTTAGATGACTTAGCTTCTGCTCAGGTATTTCCGTTAAAACCTTCCAGCATAACAATAAATTTTTGTTCAATGAGAAAAGAGAGCTTTCCAGTGCTGTCAATGAGGTTTTCCTGAGTACTAAATTCACTTAAACTCCTTTTTAAAAAGACATAGGTGGAAATTGGTACAGACTCTTACATTAGAAACTTGCTGATGTTGGACCAAATACACAGATAGTGTGTTGTATTTGGATTTCCCTGTAAAGGTAGCCTAAAATGAGCTTCTGGAAGCATGTCCAAGCATTCAGCAGAAATCCTCAAAACAGTGGGATATTGGATCTTAATTGTAACATGTACCTATGTTAATGTCTATGGAAAATTACTGTAAGGGATGCTGTAACAACTCTTAAGAGCTTGATTGATGTATTGGTTTAGAGAAATACCAGTGCATCCTTTGACATACCATAGAAAATCCTTTTTTCTCATTGACTCGTATGCCTGGTCTACACTACAGAGTCAGGTCAATATAAGGCAGTTTAGGTCAGCCTAATTCTGTAAGTATCTATACTAAAATGTTGCTTCTGCTGATGTAACTTGCCCGCTACACTAACTTAACTCCATCTCTCTGAGAGGCATTGCATTTAAGTCGATGTACCTGGGTCTACATTGACACTGCGTTGACCTTGTGTTACTTAGGTCAACTTTAGTGGCCTCCAGGAGGTATCCCACAAAGCCTCACCATGACCACTCTGGTCACTATTTTGAACTCCACTGCCCTGTGGCCAGATACAGACTTCTCCCCTTTGTAAAGCCCCATTGAAATTCCACTTCCTGTTTGCTCCTCACTGTGCAGCCCAGAGAGGACTGTATTTCATGGCCTCCCTACTTCCCACCTCAATTCCATGTGGCACCCGCACACTGCACTTCCCCTACCGCTCCACCATGGGGAACAGTACAGACAATCACAGTTGGACATACACTGGCCTCTGAGAGACAAGGTTGGTGTATGTGTTCGTGAAATAACTATGAATGGGAAAGAACAGTCATCCCCCCCCCCCGTATCTATAAAGTTTAATTCAGTTATAAATTTGTCTTCATTTTTATTCACAACGTATGCTGGCTGTCACAGACATTCACGAATAATAGCAATAGGTGCATTGGCAATATTATAGTACTACACACAGCACTCATTACAAAGCTTATACCAGAGTGCAAAAAACCAAAGCCAGCATTACTGTGGCTCACTGTTAAAATGGTCTTTCAAAGCCTCCCAGAGCCACATGGCTCCCTATTGAGCTCTTCTTATAGTTCTGATATCTGGCTGCTCAAAAACAGCAGACCGCCTTTCCACCACCACCCCAGCAGAAACTTTGCCCCCTTTACTTCACAGATGATATCAAGTATGCAGCAGGCAGCTATAATGATTGGGACTTTTTTCCCCCCTGACATCTAGGCTGCTGAGTAGACAATGCCAGCGGCCTTTCAAGTGGCCAAAGGCACATTCAGCTGTCATTCTGTACCTGCTGAGCCTGTAGTTGAAGCACTTCTTGCTCCTGTTAAGGTGGGCTGTGTACAACTTCATGAGCCATGGGAGTAAAGGATAGGCTGGGTTTCCCAGGATCACTATTGGCATTTCAACATCCCCAGTGGTATACCTCTGGTCTGGAAAGAAAATCCTTGCTTGCAGCTTTCCAAACAGGCCTGTGTTCTTAAAGTTGCATGCATCATGCACTTTCCCTGACCATCCCATGTTGAGATCTATAAAATGTCACAAGCGATCCACCAGCACTTGCAGTACCGTAGAAAAATAGCCCTTTCTGTTGATCTATTCTGTGGCAAAATGGTCTGATGCTAAAATAGGGATATGCATGGCATTTTGGGAATCGCTGTGAAACCATCTGCTATGTCCTGCACGTTTGCACAGTTCTTTGAAGCAGGATGCAGTTAATGGCTCTGCACACTTGCATCACAGTGAATTTCCCAGCTCCAAACCAATTGCCGATAGATCAGTAGCAATCTGGTGTTGTAAGCTTCCACACAGTGATCACCACCCCTCCGACGACGAAATGGGTATTAGCCCACGAAAGCTTATGCTCTAATACTTTAGTTAGTCTTTAAGGTGCCAAAGGACTCTGTCACTTCTCCAATTCCAGACTAACATGGCTACCCCTCTGTTTCTTCACCCCTCCACTGTTAGTGCAGATCTCATTTTGGTGTCACTGTGCCAGAGGGCATGGGCAAGCTCTGCTCATGCATCCAGGAATGTGGCCTTTTGCAGCCAAAGTTCAGAAAGCATACCATTTCTGAAAGGTAGCTGACCCCTGACCTAGATTGATAAAAGGGCATATGACAAACAATTAGGGAAGAGTCCCAGGGAGAATGAGAGTAACAAAAAGGTCAAACTTGATAGCACAACTTGATAGCTTAAGATTAAATAAATATCAGTAGTGTTCCCCATCTGCCATGCTGCCTAGCCATCTTTGATAGGCTGATTTCTTGTATGCGTCACTGCAGAAGTGGATATCAAGGAAGAATGTTATAGAATTAAGTGAAAGAAAGTAGGAAAAACCTCTTTTAGTACAGCTGCTTGCAAATATTTTTACCAAGATAAAATTTTACTTGGTGTTTTTATGGCAATGTAGGAGTGAGAGTGAGAAGTTGGACCCATTGCAAATGCATAATTAAGTATTCATGAGAGACAGTACTAGAAAGTTTATTTAAATATTTCACAAAATACTAACTGGTAACTACAGTACTGGCCACTTATTTCCAAGATTATGGTTATTGCATAAACTGCAGCAATGATGCCAAGTTACCTCATTATAAATTACAAACAATTGTGCATTAGGCCTGTGAACTAATGTGAAAGTATAGATTAAAAGTTCTATATAATTGCTGGTACTGAGTGCCAGAACTGTGGTTTCGTCCTTTCCCATTCCTGGTTGGCATGATAACCTCAGAAGATGAAATTGCAAGTCATTCAGCTAAATTAATGACAGTACTGCTAGCCAGTTAATTCAGTCCTGCTACTTGAAATTTGCAAGATTACCACTTTGAGTTGAATGTGAAGTTTAAAGGGACAATGTGAACTTGGGACTTTTTTGTTTTATTTTGTTTTCAATTTCCACAAGTCCCGGTTTATGGTGTCACCCCTAAATAGTATGTCTGGGCTGTTTTGTTATTTATAAGTGCTTTTCTTCTCTCTTGCTTGTACTTAAAGGATTTTTTCAACAAAATAGAAATCCACAGCTGTTTCCCCAAATAGTAAAGTGCACATAAACTGAAGAAAGTGCACATAAACTGTTGCTAACTTTGAGTTCCAATAAAAGTGTTGTTTACTTCTGTTATAGGGAAGGCTGGTCGTGACTCCTATATTTATAAAATGCTTCCTCATACTTTCCATTATAAAAGATTCTTGTAGTTTCTTTTTTGAAAGAAGTGCTAACATATGCACTGTTTATCAGCAGACCTTTGAAATTCAGCAGGGACAAAGTCCTGGGGTGAGATGCGCCTTTGGCCTGTCCCATAAGATTCCATTTATCTTTTGCCGAATTTTAAACCGTTTAAAATGGTGGTTTCTGTTCTTTCACATACAATCTTATGGGAAGTGTTAGCAACATGCCAAAATTACACTAATGTTCCAAAGAGCTGGGCATCTCTCTCCCAAACCATTCCCTGCTCTCCCCCACACATTCCAAAATCCAGCTCATGACTCCAGAGTACCAACATCCCATCTCTGGGAAGACAACACATTTTGCTTAAAGTTTGACATCATTGTGGGGAGTGGGGGGAAAGAGAATTGATCAGGAAGTTGGTGTTTACCTAGGGGCCAATGGTTATCACCTGATTGATATTCAGTATAGGTGAACAGAGGCAGTACTAACCAGATATAAATATGTGATGTTTCAAAAGGGTTAATTTTCCAAAACTGAGTGAAATTGATTAGAAGGAAAAATAATTTAAAAAATGTAAATAAATGTAAATTAAGAAGTCATCAGATGGTCAAAAAGCCACGCTTCCACGTTCAACAAAGAGAAATGTTTTTGGTAAAAAAGTCTATCCTTGTTAAGAGAGAGGCCACAATTAGAAAGAATTTTTTAAAAATTATAACAAATGAGGGGAAGAGGGGGTAGAAAGCAATCAGTATAAACTAGAAGTTATAAAGTACAGGAAATTAATAAAGGAAGCTAAAGACATTAGGGAAGAATTTGTCTGGCAGGACTGAGGTCAATAAGGAGTTTAAATATGTCTGGAACAAAAGAAATACTAACGGGTATACGCTAATTACTAGATGGAGATGGTTAAATTGTTAATGAGGTAGAAATGTTGAATATAATTTCTGATTTGTATATGGAAATAAGCATATGTGGAGTACCCCCATCACATGGGGTTGATTGATTGATTTCCAGTACATGAGTAACAGGAGGATGTTAAACAACAATAATTAAGGAATAGTTCTAACTCAGCAGGACCTCATAATTGGCACTCAAGAATCTTAGAAGGTGTCTGAGAGAATATTTGACTCACTAATGTTAATTTTTAATAAATCGTGGGGTACCGGGGAAAATCCAGAAGACTGGAAGTGCACTAGTGTTCTGCCGGTATTCAGAAAGGGCAAGTAGGATGAACAAGGTTAACCTGATATCTATCCCAGGCAAAAGAATGGTAAAGTTGATACAGGATTGGGTCAGGAAAGAATGTGAATATGCCAGTCAATGTGGTTTTATGGAAGATAGGTCTCCTCAAACAAACCTGCTTTCATTCTCTAAAGAGATCAAAAGTTTTTGCATAGGTGTAATATACTTAAATGTTTGACTTAGTACTGCATGCAGTGTTGTTGTAGCCATGTTGGTCCCAGGATATTAGAGAGCAAGATGACCAGATTTCCCGATTTTTTTTTTTTTTTAATAGGGATTTTGGGGTCTCTTTCTAAAGGCTCCTATTATTGCCAACCGCCTTTTCCAATTTTTCACATTTACGGTCTTGTCACCCTATTAGAGAGACAAGGTGGGTCTTGTATTTAGCTGTGCCACTCTTAGTACCTTTCCCAGATCTGGAGAAGAGCTCTGTGTAGCTTGAAAGTTAGTCTCTCACCAATGGAAGTTAGTTCAATAAAATGTATTACCTCACCCATCTTGTTTCTCATATGACATTCTGATTAAAAACAGTTACACAGGATCAATAAAGCACGTTAAATGAATTAAGAAAAATTTAACTGATGGATCTCAAGTATTTGTCAATGGGGAATCCTCCAATATGGGTGTTAATAGTGCTAAGTACTATAGGGCGTGTTAATTTGGCAAAGAAAGGCCAATGACTGGAACTTAAAGGCTAATACTTTCAAATTGGAAATGAGACACAGTTTTAACAATGAAGGTGGTTTAATCTTTGCAAGAAACTATGTAATGAAGTGATGGACTCTCCAATTCTTGAGGTCTTCAGAGGGTTGCCTTTCTGGAAGATATGCTTTAGTCAAATACAAATTATTGGGCTAAATGTAGGAGCAGAGGGGTGTAATTCTGTGGCCTGTGATGTACAAAAGGGCAGACTAGATGATCTAATGGTCCCTTCTGGTGGTAAAATGAGTCTATGAAACAGTGGGGTAGAAACTTCCCTAATTCCTGGAGGTTGGGGGATGGGGAGAATTGGGCTACACTACCCCCAGACTCATATGACAACTGTACATAATAAAATTTATTTTTTTACCTTTTTCGGTTTAAAACAAACGCACCTAGGAAATCACATACCAACAAACTACTGCAACAGAATGTTGTGGTTACAAGGTCCAGCAGTCAAAAATTAGGAAATGCTAGATTTATAGTTGCCCATGCAACTTTAATTTTGCCTCCTTGTTTTTATGTATTATGATAAATTAATTACAGGATTACGTAATAATTTTTTTCCTCATTCCACCAGGAGACAGCGTTAGTCATATCTTAAGTTTTACTTCTTGCTTTTAACAGTATTTTAACAGTTTCTATTTGAATATACTCTGTAGTAATAAATTTTCAGACAGAGGTGCTATGGTAATAGTAAATGTTATTTTTTTTATATATTTGTGTTCATTCAAATGTTAGATTATTTTGACATTGTGAATAGAACATACATTTGCATGGACTACAGAGCCAGGACATTTATCTGTTTTGTTGCTCTAGATTTTTGTCCAGTTGCCTCTGTCGGTTTTAAAACATTCGACGTAATCCTTTCCTTATGGTCTCTCTTTGTGAGTGCATTGGTCCTGGAAAAGGGTTTGCTCAGTGCTAGCATTTAATATCCTATAAAAATGAATGGAGGATGTTCATATTTCTCAATTGTTATTGTTTGAGTTAATATGGTTGTAGATTTGAACGTCTACACTAAATAAAAACACCACTGCGAGGGAAGGCTGTGAAAATGAAATCTTAAATTTTGCAAAAATTTAATTATACATAGGGGCTGGAATAATTTTATGCCACTTGGGGACTTAGGACACATGCAGCTGGTTGTAGCTCCAGTAGATACAGGAGCAGTAACTGTTACATTAGTAATAGTTGGTGATTATAAAGCTTTTATCCAAGGACTTAAGAATGCTTCACAAATTTTAATCCTTATAACATTCCTGTCGTGGTATTCTCATTTTACCAATGGGTAAATTAAAGCAGAGAGTGAGAGTTACCTGAGGTCATGCCATGCCTGTGGCAGATCTGATGTCCTGACACTATGTCCCATACTCTAACCGCTAGCCAACACAGCTTTATAAGTAAATTAAAGATTTAGTCTCACAAGCAAATAAAAGTGCAAATCTCCAATTCTTGTTTTGCCTTATAGACATTTAGGTTGAGTTGTATTCATGGTTGCAATTTTCCTTTTTTAAAAAATATATAAACTGTGATGTTTCCCTTACTCCCTAGAATTTCTTCCCTCCTGTTGTGCTTTTTATTCCAGACCTTCACCTGCTGCTCCAAAACTGCCAGCAGGCTACTGCTTTACAAGAACACTTACTTACAGCTGAAGCACTAAAACAGCAGCTGATTGGTAACTGATATTAAAATTGGTATTTAAAAAAACAAAACATAACATTTCTTTACTGGAGTGGCATCAAAGTGACTTCCATTTTCACTATATTTATCCAAAGTCTTGTGGCTTTTAACTTCTCATTTTTATAAAAACAAACTATTGATTGGCATAAAGATGTAATAAGGAAAAAGATTTTTGAGCTATAAATTAGCCTGTACCACAGGCTACTCTCTTTTGAGGTATGTCAAATACAGAAGGTAGAGTCAGCTGTTGACAGGACTAAACGCATAGAAACACTCTCAAATACCAACTCAAGGATGGTTATTTCTTCCTCTTTAATGCTTCTTTCAGATTTCTGCTCATGATGCTCCTTTTATTTTTTCTGTGACCTGTTGTTAAATTTGAAAAGCAAATAATAGAGTCTTTTGCCCTTGCAGAGCAATAGATAGAAAAGCTTCTACTCCAACAACTCCCAGAGAGAATGTATCCAGTGAAAGAAACAGATTCTAAAACTAGATACATTCATTTGTGTATATATAAGAAAGTAGCTTTTCTGGTCATCCTCATCAAAGGAGGCAAAGGATTTTCCAGTCCTAACACAGGATACAATTGTAAGTATACTTCCCCGATGTCATCTGTGTTTCTAGATCTGTTTGTGTGAGGCAGCGTTCAGTTCAGTCTTTTGGACGGTGGCTAATCAGTAGCATCGAAATTCAGTCCTGGTTTATATGAGTGCATGTTCATGGGAGAGGGGGAGTACTCTTCAGAAGCACTGAGCATTGCCCTAATTCTGTTCCCATGGATTTCAGAGATAACTCTCATTGACATGGATGAGAACAGAGTTAAACTGATTCTGAACAAATCTAAACCAGTTTGGTTTATTTATTTATACTAATAAATCTCTGGCTGAGCAGTTTAGGATAATTTTGGGAATAGATTTAATAGGATGCTGTCTATGAATATTCTTGACTCTTTTGAAATTAGCCAATTTATCTATAGTTTAAAAATATTATCTTGGTAGGAAAAAAATTTCAGTGCTGCTAACTCTTGAGATTTTATTGAGTCTCAAGTTGTTTTCCTTTTCACCTTAGAAGCTGGAATCTAGGGATTTGATAATGTTAGCTTTGGATATGGTTGTATGTGTGTGGGGAGAGGTAGGAGGTATTTTTAAAAGACGTTTCGAACTCTTATGGTTATGGTGAAACACTAAGGTAATGTTTTCAAATTATTCTAAAGATTCAGAAAACAAAAACAACATAAAATCTATTATTAAAAATATCTCATCATTTTTTAGCCAATCTAATGATTTTGTGGGGCCATCTCTTATTTTTGGCTGGCTAGCTTCAGTGATGCTGCATATTATAAGAATTTTTATGCAAACAATAAAATGGATCACTTAACCTCGTATCCATTGCTTTGCGATTATGTTTTTGTGTTTTTGTTTTTTTTAAAAAAAAAAAAACAGTCCATGGGAGCAAACTTGCAACCTCAAAAATGCAGTGTGAGCTTTGACTGTTCTTTTATGCAACAAGCCCCTGGAAAAAGTAGGGAAAAAATGGACTAATTTTGGAAAAAGCTTATTTAATTGTAGCTTTCATAGATAGGCTTGGAATAATTAGATTTTATTGGTAAATGTTGGTGAATATCAATTTCACCATGCATGCACAAATCCCCCAAAAAGTCCATTGATAATCAAAATTAATAATAATCAAACACATGTTAAGTAAGAGAAATACTGCTTGAGAACTTACTAGAGTTTGATTAATTGATGTGCTTTGTATATTTTTGTAAGACTGTCAATCACAGTTAACTCACGCGATTAACTAAAAAAATTAGCCGTAATTAAAAAATTTATCGCGATTAATTGCAGTTTTAATTGCACTGTTAAACAATAGAATACCAATTGAAATTTATTAAATTTTCAATGTTTTCTACATTTTCAGAAATATTGATTTCAATTACAACACAGAATACAAAGTGTACAGTGCTCACTTTATTGTTTTTATTACAAATATTTGCACTGTAATAATGATAAAAATAGTATTTTTCAATTCACCTCATAGAAGTACTGTAGTGTAATCTCTTTATTGTGAAAGTGAAAATTACAAAGGTAGGGCTCTTTTTGTTACAAAACTGCACTCAAAAACAAAACAATGTAAAACTTTAGAACTGACCAGTCTACTCAGTCCTATTTCTTGTTCAGCCAATCGCTAAGACAAACAAGTTTGTTTATATTTGCAGGAGATCATGCCGCCTGCTTCTTGTTTACAATGTCACCTTAAAGTGAGAACTGGTGTTCACATGGCACTTCTGTTGCCAGCATTGCAAGGTATTTACATGCCAGATATGCTAAACATTTGTATACCCCTTCATGCTTCAGCCACCATTCCAGAGGACATGCTTCCATGTTGATGATACTCGTTTAAAAAAAATAATGGATTATTAAATTTGTGACTGAACTCCTTGGTGGAGAATTATATGTCTCCTTCACTGTTTTACCCGCATTCTGCCATATATTTCATGATGATGACCCAGCACATGTTGTTCATTTTAAGAACACTTTCACAGCAGACTTGACAAAACAAAAAGAAGGTACAAATGTGAGATTCTAAGGATGGCTATAGTACTCGACCCAAGGTTTAAGAATCTGAAGTGCCTTCCAAAATCTGAGAGGGATGAGGTATGGAGCATGCTTTCAGAAGTCTTAAAAGAGCAATGCTCCGCTGAGGAAACTACAGAACCTGAACTACCAAAAAAGAAAATCAGCCTTTGCTGGTGGCATCTGACTCGCATGATGCAAATGAACATGGATCTGACCACACTGCTTTGGTTCGTTATCAAACAGAACTTGTCATCAGCATGGACGCATGGAATGACAGTTGACACATGAAGGAACATCGGAATCTTTACTGTATCTGGCATGTATGTATCTTGTGATGCCAACTGCAACAGTGCCATGCAAACGCCTGTTCTCACTTACAGGTGACACTGTAAACAAGAAGTGGGCAGCATTATCTCCTGAAAATGTAAACAAACTTGTTTGTCTTAGCGATTGGCTGAACAAGAAATAGGACTGAGAAGACTTGTCAGTTCTAAAGTTTTACATTGTTTTGTTTCTGAGTGTAGTTTTGTAACAAAAAGAGCCCTACATTTGTAATTTTCACTTTCACAATAAAGAGATTACACTACAATACTTCTGTGAGGTGAATTGAAAAATACTATTTTTTTTACAGTGTAAATAATTGTCATCAAAAATAAATATAAAGTGAGACCTGTACACTTTGTGTTCTGTGTTTTGTAATTGAAATCAGTATATTTGAAAATGTAGAAAACATCCAAAAATATTTAAATAAATGGTATTCCATTATTTAACAGCGAGATTAATTATGATTAATTGCTTGACATCCCCAATATTTTGATGTGATGACAATTTTTGTCTTAATGTTGATAAAGCTTGAACTTTTTGAATCTCAGCATCCACTATCATTAAAAAATTGTCAGGCCTCTCCCCGTAATTTCCTGCAACAATGAAAATTTAGATAAAAATTGAAAAAATGCACAAAATTATGGGTGTTAAGCAACTGTGAATATTTAAATAATCTTTAAAAGTCTTAAAATATTATCCATCAAAATTATTTTTAAAAAATGAATTCTTACACGCTTAACGGTAGTCAGTGTAATTTTGTACATAGGGAAGGCGCATGGTTGTTGGGTGTAGGCTCTTTGTTGTGTTTTTTTAATAAATCTTTTTGTAGCAAATTTTGCAATTTGCCACACAGAGGGTAGTCATCCCAGGGACTGGATCAATTAAGATAAAGTAGAAAGTAGTTTTATGAATAAAAGTAAGAAAGTTGAAAGGAGCACATTAGGGTAACATAAATAAGAAATCATGATGTGTTATTCTGTACCATGATTAAAGTCTTTGGGAATATTAATGTGTCAAGAAGATGAAATCTGTATTTTTGTTTGAAGAGTATATCTGTTCAGCACATTGGGCTGTATACATGTTGAGTTGCTAATAGCTAGTCATGTCCAAATATTGTCATTTGATTTCATTGCTCGGAGTTCAATATTCCAGGCCCCAACCTCCCCACCCCCGCTATGTATTTCTGATGTTTTGTGGGAGGGAGTGTATTTGGGGAGGAGGGTATTAATATTTGTTCAGCTTGATCTGATTTAAATAGTATGATCAAAGGGCAGTTTTTTAAAAAGTTTACATAAGGAATATGGTGGTCAGTAAAACTGAGAAATGTTTATTGGTATGTATGTCTCCAATGAAGATCCAATATTGTAGCAAAAACTTGGTGTATTTCGAAGAATGCTGCTGAAAGTCACTGCTGCAGAGAGACAGTAACTTAGTTCTGGAGTGAAATTCTAAATAGTGTACCCTTTTTTAGCTAGACCAGAATTTCCATGTGAAATATTGAAGACTTGTGCATATGTGGGCAATGATACAAGCTAATATAAGCTAATGCTGTGGATTTGCTACTATTGTGTGTTGTGCTTGCTTCTGATGAGACCCTCTCCTTAGCAAAAGCTCCCTATGGAACATCAGCATATTCAACTGTATTCACTCTTGATAGTATAAACTAATACAGTCAAATTGAGTGTGGATTATCATCTCTAATTAGTTGTTCAAAAGATTTACTAGAGACAAGTTCTCATTTTTTCCCTACTGTAGTTTAAACTGGGCCTCATTCTATGATTTTCCTCACTGTTAGCAGTTAGAATTAACTTTTAAACTTAGGTCAAAATTGGGAGAGGAGGAGGAGAAGTCATGGTAGAGATCACTTACTAAATTTCTCTGCTGTCATTGTCTAACAGGGAAGATGAGGTGTAAGGCTTGCTGTGTGTAGAAAAAGAGAATATTGAACATCAAACTGTTAAGTTTTGAACACTGATGCTACTAGAAGGTTTGGCCAGATGTACCTGCTGAATAGGCAGATGCATTCATTCAGTGAGGAATGGACTACATGAACAACAGCTGTCTCTGGTCCCAAATTCTACGTGTCTTTGTTTACTTCTTGAAAATTACAGTAAAAACTGATAGCGGAATTTGGGATTCCTCCGTTGTGAATTAGTTTTCACTTGTCTGTTCCCTAGGTTGGTGGACAGCAGGGCTGACATGGAGCTGATGAAACTGATCTCCTCAGGGGTCTGTCAGCCTTGCTGTTAGCCCACCCCTGCCATTCATGTCATTGCAAAGTGTTGATTGCTGCCTATGCTGATATAGAAGCACCTTAAGTGAATGTAGGGTTTGGAAGGGAAGGCTGGAGGAGCGGTGGCTGTAGAAGGAAAATAGTTAAAAGCATAAGCTTAGGAGTTTTGTCAAAAATATTAATCTTGAATTTTTTTAACTGTTGCTTTCTTCCAGATGCCTCCATGTTGTTGTTGTTGTTCTCCTTCTCCTCCTTCTTCTTCTCATATCAATCCTCTTTAAACTTTAACTTCACTCTCAGTTGACTCTCTGCTCCTCTTGGTTTCAAAAATTATGGGTAGTTTCAGGCTGAAAATATTAGCCAACCAGACTATTTGGGTATTTTCATTGCAGTAGTTAAGTTGCAAATCCATTTCCATTCTGAAAACAAAGGTAGCTTTTTCAAACATTTACTTTTGGGCTCATTTTCTTTGCATTATCTTACCCCAATACTGAATAGTGCTTTTTACCTATTATCATACTTAGCTTTTATGTGTCACATTTCATCTGTAGATCTCAAACTACTTTACAAAGAGTGTAAATATGATTTTATATATAGCATTCCCTCATATAGACCCCAGTCCTGCGCACATACTCACATGTATAACTTGACTACATAAGAACCATTAGAATCAGTGGCATTACACATGAGTAAAGTTTTATACACATGCTAAAGTGCGTTCAGGATAGGGAACATAGTGTGTGTGAGATGTAAAAGCACTGTATAAATGTTAACTTAATTGGACATCCTAGACTAAATACTGTGTTTTTTCTTATACCTTGTACAATCCCACTGGTACAAGTGCAAGGGAATAGGACATGGGAGAATTTAACTAGTGTCTTTTTGTTTAACATAATGTAATTAATGTGTCCACTGTCTTTTCTTGAGAGAAATTCAATTATATCCCAGCTACTCTGTGTCTGCCTTAATATTACATAATTCCTTCAAAGGTGATGCTTTGAGAGTTCCTCCAGAACAATAAAGGGTGGTTTTTCAAGTGACTGCTCATGTGTATTCCACAATAGGTGTGTGTGCTTGCCATATGCATCTGTGTTGGAAGTTTTCCCCTAGCAGTACCCATAGCAAAGCACCCCCGGCAACCCCTGGAGTGGCACCTCCATGGCGCAGTACAAGGCGCGCTCTGCTGTCTCTGGTAAAATGCCATCTCTGAAGGCATAAACGGGACTTTCAATAAAAAAAAGTGGACAAGTTGTTTTACTTCTGTATTTGGTAGTGGTGCAACCCCTGCTGGTGGTCCAGTTCTGGTGTCTATAATTTGAGGAGGATATTGAAAAAATGGAGGATTCAGAGAAGAGCCACAGGTGTGATTAAAGGATGAGAAACCATGTATTATAGTGACACTCTAAGGAGTCTGGCCAGTCAGTCAGTCTGTTTATCTTAACAAAGAGAAGATTATAGGACAACTTGAACACAGTCTGTAAGTGCCTACATGAGAACCCAAAGTAATTATGGGCTCTTCAGTCAAGCAGAGGAAGGTATAACATGCTTCAGCTTCCAGCCATTGGATCTAGATAATATCCTGATATAAGGTTTAGGTTGGATATTAGGAAAAAACTTTTTCACTGGGAGGGCGGTGAAGCACTGAAACGGGTTACCTAGGGAGGTGGCGGTGGTGGAATCTCCTTCCTTAGAGGTTTTTATGGTTAGGATTGGCAAAGCCCTGGATGGGATGATTTAGTTGGGGATTGGTCCTGCTTCGAGCAGGGGGTTGGATTAGATGACTTCCTGAGGTCCCTTCCAACCCTGATATTCTATTATAAGGCTTTTTTAAAAAAAAACAAAACCAAAAACAGTGAGGTTAGCCATTGGGTCAATATACTGAGATTCATGGTATTTGTAAATCAAGACCTGATGTTACTTTAAAAGATATTCTCTTGTTCAAAAGGAATTATTTTGGAGAAATTCTATAGTCCGTGTTATATAGGAGGTCAGACTTGGATGATCAGAGAGTTGTCTGGCCTGGGAATCTGTGAACCCTGTTAACACTGCATTGAGGTCCCAGGAAGGAAGGGCTTCCATTTTGTGAGAAAAACGTAAGAAATCTTGCCACTGTCAGATGGGGGGAAAAAATGGTGTTACCTTGGATAGGATGGTGATGTGCAGATGTTGCTAATACGGAACTAATAGAAAGTCCCAATGTTTCAGGGCTAGTTCATAGTCCAATATTGATTAAATGATATTGTCAAAGGAGACTGCTTGTACTGAAATGCCCAGTAGGAAACCCCTTCCACTTAATTGTATATCAGTATAGTTGAGGCTTTCCTGTTTTGTTGAAGCTCTGAACTTCACCTGAACATCATCTTTCAGTGGATGTGAAACATCCAGTATGTGGGCTGTCAGATATAATGCTCTGGGTATCTGACTCTTGTGCTGTAATACTACATTGAGTAGAGCAGTTAAAGCTAGTGCAGGCTATGTTGAGACGTTCACTAGGTCTGAATACCAAACTGCCTGGCACATGCTAGGGCTATCATGATCATGGAGCTGCATTTTATTGTAGCTTCTTCAGACCTCTCACTATCATGGGGATTGGCAGAATGACATATCAGTCCTGATGTCCAAGTAGATGGCCAAGACATTTGACAGGGAGCCAGACTGGCATCCTCCCTGGAGCTTGACACTTGCTCTGATCTATGTGAAATAGGGCCTATGGATGTATATCTCTCTCACGCGCACACACACACACACATACACCCTTGTGAAAGATGTTCAGCATGACTGAGTTCTTAATGCATTATTTGCGTATCTGAAGTGTGTCTTTGTACCTATTTAAAGAGGAGAAGACTTCTTATGGGACCATGGCCAGCATGTGCATGTGGTATTTGTTAGGTAGATGTGTTGATTTCAACCTCCTGTGTATGGCACATAGGCAAAGTCTGGTAAAAAGTGTCACTGAGGTTGTGTGTCCCTGAAGCAGAGGCATGTTCTCATTGAGGTCTTTGGATGCATTTGAAGGTGGTTGATTAAGGTTTGCTATAGCTTGGAATCTTTTTTTGTAGAACTGAAGCTCTCACTGATCTGAAAATCTAACATGAAAGGAGGGTAAGAAGTAGGAAGGGACTGGAATTGAATTCAGTACCCATTGCTGATAAATGGTAGGACTCGCTGGTCTGAGGTGATCCCATTTCAGAATTCCCCAAAAAAGAGATGGTTACCGAAGGGGGGAAATAAAGATCCCCAGGACGTTCTGTCAAGGCATTAGTTTTACTCCCAGGAGTAAGATGCTGATGGTGCTACAACTTAGAGAGAGGCACAGGGTTGTCTGCACTGAAACTCCTTCTTCCCTTGGTGGTTCCAAAGTCCTCTGAGGATTGTAGTAATATTGAGTAGAGCGATGCCATCTGAAGGAGCTCTTGGGTCTGTCTTGCTTCTTTCTTAGGGCTGGGATGTACAGGCTCAGGGAATGCAGGATATTCATGGAGCTCTTCAATGAGTGGGAGTGCCCTATTGATCTTTAAAAATTCATTGCCCACCAAAAGAAAGTCCTCAGTTGTGATTTGGACCTTCTTCCATATTCCCGAGGCTTGGAGACAGGGCAACCTCCTCATTGCTACAGATGTGGCAGTGACCCTGCTGCTGTACATGGTGGATCTAGGGCTGCTTGTAGGGAAGTGTAGGTTATCAGCTGCGAGAGGAAGTGAGAGTGAGAATACAGACCTTGCATAAATGTTACTTGTTTTTATTTTGAATGGGTTTTATCTTGATAAGCTTAAAAAGTAAAATTTACCCCACAAGATGGAAATTTCCAAAGAGATAAGATGCATATCTTATGAACCAGTTCTTAGAACTGTTGCCAAATTGTCTTGTTTGCAAGAAAAGAGTCCAACATCTGTCATAATATGTCCAAATTTATTTTTAACATTACTGATGGATGCATGTTGAGTTGCTGTTGTTTTTGCCACCTGTTGTTTTCATAGAATTTTGATGGCCCATTTCCCATTAATAGTGGCGGATATCATCACCATTTCCAATACTGAGTGGGGGCCTTGTGAACTTCCTCAAAAGTGGTTTTGTGCCTCTTTCACTTTGATTTTTTGTTGAGGGGATCTCAGTTTATATAGATAATAATAAAGTTGTTGGCTAAGCATGACTTTTCCAGTCTGACACTAATCTAAATATTATCTATCTCCAACGTGACTGGGCCAGGCTGTCTCAATCCAAGTCATACTTCTCACCACATTAGCCTGAAGAGTTCTGAAGGTGGTGCTAGAAAGGGGAGCAGTTGAGCCTCTCAATGCATAAAAATGAAGGACCATTATCCCTTGAGTCTACAAGCCATTTGAGGGAAGACTGATGTTCCTGATATCCAAGGCTTGCCACTTTAGGGGAAACACAATGAAAATGGCAACAAACAGGCTAAGCCAGTTTGTGATTAGTCTGCCAGCACCTGAAGAGCCTGCTAGCATCAAAGTGCTGTGCCCAGCTACATCTCCTGTTCCACGTATCCAAAGACTAGAAGAACTGAGAGTTCCAACACCTGTTGTTTTTTTTTTTATCTTTTGTTTTTGTTAACTGGGAGACATTCCAGCCTTTTGATTTTTTTTTTTTGAGGGTTTGAAAGCATATATGCATATATGTATGAGCAATTGTAAAGTCTACATGGGAAAGCACTAGAAAGTTTGCCAACTTTCAGCAACTCCTAAATATAGTTTTATAAAAGATACTCATTGGATGTGTATTTCTTACTTTGTGTAGAGTCGTAAAATAATCAGCTGTGAATTAAGTGAGAATTTCCAAAATTCTGCTTGTCAGTGTACTATTCAGGTTTCTATGATCTGTGATAGAGGTGGGGGAAAGTCATGAAACAGTTGGGAATCACATAAAAGTGAAATCTAAGGAGGAAGATTTAATTTATTTCAATATTAAAATACTCAACCAGCCAAATTCTGATTGCATTGCTGAGAGTTTCTTACTGGGTGTTTCACTCCTGGGGAATTCTGTACATCTGTGGATGCGCAGAATTCATCTGTGTCTTATAATTTTGCATTTTCCCACATAAAAACCATTTTGCCTAAGATGTGCTGCAGTTCTGCCTTTTGCCCACCAGAGGCACCTATGGTGCCAGAACAGCCAGCTGCATTTGTGCCAGCTGTTCTAGCACCACAGCGGCCTCTTGTGGGGAAAAGGGCAGAACTGCCGCACTGCTTAGGCAAAATGTATTTTATGTGGGAAAATTACAAAATTCTAGGCCCGGTGCTGAAGAATTCCCCCCAGAAGTAGAGTTCATCATAGCACCCTTCTAGCGGAGCCAGGTTAGGACAGAGTGGGCCACACAGGGCTGCTGCAGGGGTCACAGACAGGGGTTCAGAATGGCTTTTGGGGGGACAGACTGGAGCATGGGCTCAGGAGCTACTGGGGTGACAGCGTTGAGCCTGGGGATGGGGAAGGGGGCTGCAGAGACCCATGGAGAGGAGGGATACGGGGACAGGGGCAGATGAGTCTGGCTGAGTGGGAGAGGCTTGGGGTCAGCCAGGGTCTGCATGGGGGAGACTTTTTCCAATACCCTAACAATCCCTCCCAAAGAAAAATCTCCCACCAGCACCCTCCAGGTTCACTTCTAGGCTCCTTCCCCCTCCTTCAGCTCTTCTGTTACCCCTGACTCCCCAAAGCCTTTGCACTGCTTCTGACAGGTGCAAGAAATACTGCTCTGTGTTGTAACTTAAGTGAATTACACAGAGTTCTGTATTAATATGCCTCGTAAGGAATCTATTTGTCAAAAAAAAATATCTTTTTTTTGTTTGTATTTAGACATATTTTCTGACAAATATTTTGAAATAAATTACCAAAATAACTGTAACTAGAATGATTATATTGTGTTGTATTGACAAATACAATATGCAGAATTTTGCAGAATTTTTATTTTTTTTGGCACAAAATTCCCCCAATAGTAGTGTTTATACCCAAGAAGATGGAACCTCCTTGATTTTAGGATTTATAAGGATTGCTTATCTGTAAATTATAAAAAGGAGTCTTGAGTCTTGTTTGTTTCAATAAGCAATATGGGTCAGAATCATAGAGAATCTGTGTGGATGTGAACCAGTTCACCTTGGAGCCTAATCAGCTCCCTTTAAATTAACTTTTCATTTTCACACAGCTGCCCTTCATTCATTATAGATTTTAGTTTCTCTCTGTGTTCCAAAATAAACCATGTTCATAAACTGAGACTAGTGTAAATAATTATATTTTCTGAGAAGCACTTGGTAATTAGCTGCTAGCATCTGGAGGCTGGCTGACAGACTTCATTCAAATAGGTCCAGCTTTAAGGTCTTTGTCCCTAAATGTTGATTTGGGAAGCCCTTGTTTAGGATTTGGATCCCTGGAGAGCAGCTACAACAAGAGCTCCTTGTTACAGGGGAGATTAAAAGTACTCAAATCCTTTGGAAGGGGCTTGATAACTTTTTGTCGGCACATTTGGATGTGGCTTGAATTGATGCAGAAGGTCTTTTGGAAGCTCCAGTAATCCCCTTATTTATTGGTATGGCAGTCTACCAAGCAAGGATGGGAGAGTGCAGACTATCTAGCAGTTTGTATGGTTTCTCTGGCACTTCTCTACTGTTATTAAATGCCTGGCAGAGGCTCTTGACATATGTTGGAATGCCTTAAAATCATCAACTGGAGAAGACATTGAGGGGTTCACTATCTCATTGGGGAAGGATAAGGGAATTGTGCCTGGGATTAATTGTTCTCCCTCATCTGCCTGTATACTCTTCTCTCTCCCTCCCATTTCTGTAGTATCTGAGGCTGTATTAACTGACCTGGCTGGAAAGATCTATACTGCTTCTCAGGAGAAGGGAGAAGAGGATCTAGCCCTGGGAGCAGGGGCAGTAGCTACCGGCTTGCAAGTATGGGGGTTGCATACCCCAGAGTGCCTAGTAGGGCCAAGATTGATAGACCCATGAATCTTGGACTGGTGGAGGCAGAGAAGGATACTTGGGGGCTGGTCTCTGAGGTCCATGCCTTTTCCTGCTGAGAGCAGTCCCTAGAGTCCCTCCTGGATTCCCACTGTGATCCCCCATGAAGGGATAGGAGGGTGAGTGGGAAAGGAACCCTCCCGTGCACTGATGGCGAGGATGAGAAGGAACACACCATCTCCACAGGTGAAGCTGTCCTTTCAGGCATACTAAGGCGTTCTGCTGTCACTTATACTCAAGTATAGGGGATAGAGTTGGTATTATCTATTTTGTTTGTGTTACCGAGGTCTCAGTGACCAATAGTCTGACCAGCACCGCTTTCAGCCTATCCAGCAAGGTGACTCCTGTATTGGGCCCACAGCTAAATCACCCAGAACACATGCAGGCTCTAGATGCTAATAGGGATGATGCTGCGGAACTGGCTAGTGAGGAGGTCAGTACCAGAAAAAGGATGATCCAGAGGTGCAGTGGAAATACTATAGGCACCTGTTTGATAGTTGGTACCAAGGCATCTGTGGGTTCTTTCTCAGATATTGGCTGCCCTTTGAGTTTGAGTGAGGCCTGTGGTGATTTTTGTCTGTGTTTCATAGGCACTGAGGGAGGGTGACTTTTATCTCAACTCAATTCTGGGGTGATGATCCCTTCTGCACCTTTCTGAAGCTATTGCAACAGAGATTGAAGCCCATGACTGGGATCCAGTGTTTCCTTGGAGCTCAGGGTAGAATCATGACTCTCCAAGAGCTCATTAAGAGGGACTGGGCTGGGGACTGTGCCTTAGTTAGGTCCTTCCTTTCTGTGTCCAAAGAGGCCTTCCTGGAGCACTCAAGAAGGAATAATCTCAGGTGGGCTGCATAGACCTTGGGAAAATGAGTGGCAGATGGAGCAATTTTCTGGAATATGCCCCTTGCCTAAACAAAAAGGCACCCAGAATGCCCATCACTTAGTGGTATAGAAACATCATAGGAGAGGCAAGATTTAATCTCTGGATTTTCAGCACAGTGGTTTAGTTTCTCTTTATTGGTTGCTAGGAAAGCAGGTGGACAGTGCAGTGGTTCAGTCTTGCTGCCATTGGTAGTAAGAAGGAACTGAGGGACAGTAGGGAATGTGCCTGCCCTTTTATACCCTTGTGTGGTGCAAGGACATGTATGGTCATGGCCCCAATGGACGCAGGTGGCCAAAAGAATCCAGTCTTGCCTGCATGAGCATCAAAAGAGGGATCCATGTGGACAAATATTCAAAGATGAAACATGATTTACTCATTTCCCAAGCTATAAAATTTCTTCTCAGGCCTATCTTCAAAACAGTCTTTATTTTCTCAAAGGCAAAAGATTAATAGAAGAAAATAGATTAATGTTTGTCAGCATATCTTCTACATAATATTTATGTCCGTATCCTTAGAGGTCAAAATATTAGAGAAGCACTTGTTTTCAATTTTTATATAATGGCTTTTTAAATTCTTTCCTTGTTTGGTGAGGATTCTTCAGCTGCCCTTTTCTGTACATTCCTCATGAAGCTCTGGGACTGCCAATGTCAGATAGAGGTTACTGGGCTAAATGGACCATTGGTTTGACCCAGTATGTCAGCTCTTATGTTTCAAACTAGGTACTGATCCAGCCAACTCAGATCATTAATACAAAATCAATCTCCCTCTTCCTCACTCCAGCTAGAAGGCATCTGCTATGTGTTCAGATTTAATGTGGAGCTTTGTATTTCTTTATTGGAACAGATTTTAATAATGGAACCATGTATATTTTCTTGATTCAGATTCAATTTGAGAGCTAATCCCTGGCTGATAAGGGAGCAGAGAGACACTATAGGCTGAAAGTATAATGTAACATTTGCTTTAAAAATTATTTGTTTGTAAAGTAATAAATCTTCATGGAGTTTATCAAAAGAGAAAATGTCAATGTGGGAAAATGCTTTATGCTTTATTAATTTTCCATACGTAGTCTGTAATAAATGTCTCAAGAAATGTAAAGTAGTCCCAATTAGGGAATGATCCTTTCATCTCGAGGGATGATAGGGAAAAGGCCAAATTTGGTTATTCTCGATTCCTTCTTCAGGGTCCCAGGTAATAATGCAAAGGCTGAAGTTGGTTATTTGCACATTGTGAATCTGGGAGCATCAACTATACTAAATTCATATTGAATTTCATAATACATAGTACTTATCCATATATTTACTACACAACTGCCCTGTCATGTGGCACTTATACAGTTTCCCACTGCACTGAGGGAATAGTAATGAGGAACAAGGCCCTGATTATTCTCTTTGTGAAAGACCTTTCTGGTTGGGGAAAGGTTTTACTTTTAATTTAAGTTGTTGCATTGTTGTTGCAGCTATAATATTTGAGTGTTTTGCTGCTTTGAAGATTGTACCATACTGAACTGCTTTCTGTCTCTTTTCAGTGCCAATCTTTCCAAAGCTGCTTGGGGAACTCTGGAGAAAAATGGCAGCCAACTGATGATTCGTTCATATGAACTTGGAGTCCTTTTCCTGCCTTCAGCATTTGTAAGTTCATTGTTTAGCAACAAAAGCCTACACACTGTGACAATCTGCAAATGCTGATATCTTAGAAAAAGAGGCTGTAACCAAATTATTCTATCCCATTGTATTCTTGTTTATTTCTTTTGTTTGTTTGTTTTTTTTGATGGGGGAAGGAGGTTTTAGTGGTTTTTTAGAGTTATAAAACTTAGTGCTTTAAAGAAAATCACTGTGTTTACACATACGTCCGGCAGTAATTTGGTACCTAAATGGGTTTTCATAGTCTCCCTATAGTAAATGCAGTAATATGCAATACTTTATGGATAAGATTCAGAATCTTTTGCTAGCTCCTCTCTGAGATTACTAGACAGAACGGATCTTGCATCTTGGCAGGGTTAGACTATGACAGGGGTCAGCAACCTTTCAGAAGTGGTGTGCCAAGTCTTCATTTATTCACTCTAAGTTAAGGTTTCGCATGCCAGTAATACATTTTAACATTTTTAGAAGGTCTCTTCCAATAAGTCTATAATATATAACTAAACTATTGTTAGTTTCTAGTAAATAAAATGTTTAAGAAGCTTAATTTAAAATTAAATTTAAATTAAATTAAAATGCAGAGCCCCCCAGATCGGTGGCCAGGACACAGGCAGTGTGAGTGCCTCTGAAAATCAGCTAGTGTGCCACCTTTAGTTTAGTCTTTAAGGTGCCACAGGGCTCTTTGTCACTTCTGCAATTCCAGACTAACACGGCCACCCCTCTGATTCTGTGCCACCTCCGGCATGCGTGCCATAGGTGGCCTACCCCTGGACTAGATGAACCTTCAGGTCCCTCCTAACCCTATGGTTCTATGATTCTTATGGACAGAGACTCTGTGTAACTGAGCAGAAATGTGTTGTCCTACTTTCTGAGCTAATTAATCTCTGCTTTTAAGATCTTTTCCTGCACCCATTTTATTGAGTACAATGTTGAGTGGGTTCGGAAGGAAGAAGCATATTTTGCTGCACAAGTTGTTGTTTGGAGCTGAAAATAAAATTTCTAATCTCTGATCACTCACTTTCCTAAACTCCACTGATGATGGCCATTGGACAATGCCACCTTGCCCTTTCCCAGACTCACTGCTTTGTAAGAGCAGATTTTCAAATTTCTTTGTTACTGTGGTATCAGTAGTTTCCTGTCTAGTTATCAAATGCAAAATTGGAAAGTTGAAGCATTGGTACTGGATATGCTCAGTAGATATCTCTCAGAACAGAGATTTTATGTATGGAAGCATTAGAGCAGAGTACTGAGAGTCGGGAGGCCTGGGTTCTTTTCTTACTTTGCTACTTGACTCATTGTAGGGCAAATAGGCAAAAACATTCACGTACATCCACTAAATTTTCATAGCTTAGTTTTTAGTTAGCTTAACACTTACCGTTTGATTTTTTCATAGATATTAAGCATGCACAACTCCAGTTGAAGTCAGTAGAAGTTTCATGTACTTATCACTTCTGTCAGTCAAGATTTAGCTATGTCTGGCTGGGTACCCAAATTTAGAGAACATGTGTTTGGAAAATTTTGGCTTTAACCTGTGTGAGCCTCAGTTTCCATATGCAAAACAGGGATAGATTTGTAAAGCTATGTGAAATCTTCAGATGAAAAATGCAATACAATTGCAAAGTATTAATATGTTGTTATTGCTGCTTTGCGTTCTACTTTTCTGTAGATGAGCACGCTAAAAATAATTCCTAGGTAGAAAACAAAACAAACCCTCAAAGGCTGGATAGTGCTACATGAATCTGTTGCTGTCAAAATGAGAGCAGCATCAACAGTTGGTCTATGTTCAGAAAGCAGTCAAATTTCCTCCTGCCTAAAGGCCTACAAAATTCATCCTTTTTCAGGGAGATGTTTCTCTGGCTGCCAGGGAAAACAATCTATAGGCTAAAAATTCTTAGGTGTATCTTCTGTGGAACAAAATTTCTCTTCATCCCTCCAAGATCATGTCCACCAAGCACATAATTTCATCATTTCATTTGGCAGTATATAACTAACCAATGGAGCACTTTTAAAGAATGAGGTTTTATGAAAATATTTATGCATAATAATTTGTAATTACAGTCTCTAATTGCTACGATAGGATTGATAGTTTCCTGCTGTGTGTTTTTATCATGAGAGAAGTACCACATCACACTCTTGACACTTCCTAAGCAATTGAAAGCAAGTATTGAGTGACTTCCAATGGTGGGGGTGGTATGTCCCTGATTTTTTTTTAATCACTAAAACCTGTTGCTCTCAGAAGTCCTTATGAATTATCTAAGACTTGTAATAATACCTTCAGATGCTGTTCTACTGATGTACAAGAGAACATTTAGTGACAATGCTGGGGGTTGTGAAATAAGAAAACCTCATAACTGACTAGAAGGGATGATCATTTTAGTTTCAATAAACTCTGTAAGAAATAGGAAAAAGAAGCTCATTTTTATAACTGCTGATGATAGACATGTAGTGACTCAGGCAGAAACTATCGCTTGACTGGGCCAAGATTTATTTGATGACTTTGTCAGCTGCTGACCTCAAGGGAGTGAACAATGTTCTGGCAAACTGGCTTTTGCTGTCTAGCTGCTGCCAAGCAAAGTGAGCTTACTTGAGACAGTGGTGAGGCATTTAAAGGACAGATCTCTTTGCATTATTAACACACATCTACTCAACTACTACAGATGGAACAAAGGCCAGCATGTGTAGGCAGTGGATTCCTGCTCTGTTTCTTGCTTTCCTACATATATGCATTTACCAGTCTTAAAAAACATAATTCAAAAAACACAGGTGGGGACTAGCAGAGGTAAAAGCCCCTCAGCCAAAGGAACTATGCTTATTTCAGAATCTGATGACCTGAGTAACAAGTAGAAATAAATTTTGTTTCCCCAGGGCCCCTCAATAATAACTAGCTGACAACCCTATCTGTTGTACATGTGTAATCCAGAAAGTCATGTGCCTCCATATGTCAATATGTTTGGGACGTAACCAGAGCTGGGTGGTATGGGATGGAGCTGGAGCCTGTGAGCATGAGGAACCTGGTGCATGGGCTACCTATGAGGTGGAGCCTGTGTCTCTGGAGGAGCAAAATGGAGGCAGAGACAGGGAATAGCAGGACCACATGTGCCAGCTTGCAGTGCCATTCAGGTTTGGCCTGGCCCATCGTTTCTCCATCCTGCCAGCAGGGAAGAGGCTCGGCCATTACACCACCCAGTTCTGCTAGTTACTGCCTCCCCTTTTGCAGAGGGGTGTCCTGACCTGCTCTCAATCGGAAAGTAGGGGCTGGCCAGTCAGATTGATTATGGGAACTGGGAGCTAGTGTGGAAGTAGGAAGCAGAGCTGGGTGGTGTGGGGCAGACCCCCTCCTTCATGAGTGTTGGAGAGGACAATGACAATGGTATTTAGCAGTGACCATACAGCTTTTCAAAGCATATACTTTTTACTCTATGATTAAATGTATTACAGAGGAAATCTACTCAAACAAACAAAACCAGATCTAAACCAACTAGAAATCACCCATCTTCCACCAGAGGAGTCTGATAGGCCAACATCCCTTCCAACCCTTCAGCAAAAGTTGAGGCTGCCTCCTATTGCTTGAGAAGAGGCAGTCCCGTGAGTTTCATCAGAATCTGCAAAATCCAAGAGAGATCTTGTTCTGAAAAGGCTGTAGCCCTTACGGTTGCAAAGAAAACCCTGCAAATGTGAACATAGTGCAAACTAGTGTTATCTGCTGCAGACACAGGGCTTGAAATAGTAGCTGTAAAATAAGTGAAACAAGAGCTGTAAAAGCCACCTGCTTTAATGTCTTGCAGGAGGTTGAGGCTATGAGTCAAATCCCAAGACGTGTGAGAATAGGAATCCCAAGGAATTTACAGAAACTCAGGCTTTGTTTATGCTAGGAAATTTTCTCTAAAATTGCACACTAATCCTACCATGTAGAAAGGTTATTTTTGTTTGTTTTTTAATGGCGAAAAGAGGAGAATACAGGGGATCATTGACATGAGATCTCTCTGGACATGAGGCAGTTTCCTTCACTGATGGTAGCAATGGTAGGAGTGCAGCATATCTATCTCTCTGCTCACCTTAGTGTCATCTGCAAAGTTGCTGAGGGTGCAATCCATCCCATCATCTAGATAATTACGGTGTTGAACAAAACTGGCCCCAGCACAGACCCCAGGAGCACATCACTTGATACTGGCTGCCAACTACACATCAAGCTGTTGGTCACTACCCACTGAGCCCAACAATCTAGCCAGCTTTCTACCACCTTATTGTCCATTCATCCAATCCATACTTCTTTAACTTGCTGGCAAGAATACTGTGGGAGACCATATCAAAATCTTTGCTAAAGTCAAGATTTATCACATGCATCGCTTTCCCCATATCTACAAAGCCAGTTATCTCATCATAGAAGGCACTAAAGTTGATCAGGCATGCCTTGCCCTCGATGAATCTAGGTTGACTATTCCTGATCATCTTCCTCTCCTCCAAGTGCTTCAAAATGGATTCTTTGAGGACCTCCTCCATGACTCTTTTTCAGGGAGTGAGGTGACGCTCACTGGTCTGTAGGTCCCCAGATTCTCCTTCTTCCCTTTTTTAAAGATGGGCACTATATTTGCCTTTTTTCAGTCATCTGGACGTCCCCCAAATGCCACAAGTTTTCAGAGATAATGGCCAATGGCTCTGCAATCACATCAGCCAACTTTCTCAGCATCCTTGGATGCCTTGCATCCATCCCTATGGACTTGTGCATGTCCAGTTTTTCTAGATAATCATTAACCTATTTTTTCACCACCGAGGGCTTCTCACCTCCTCCCCAGACAGTGCTGCCTAGTGCTGCCGTCTGGGAGCTAACCTAGTCTGTGAAGACTAAGGCAAAAGAAGGCATTGAGTACTTCAGCTTTTTCCACATCATAGACTTTAAGGTAAGAAGGGACCATTATGATCATCTAGTCTAACCTGCACAATGCAGGCCACAGAATCTCACCCACCCATTCCTGCAATAAACCTCTCACCTATGTCTGAGCTATTGAAGTCCACCAATCACGGTTTAAAGACTTCAAGGTGCAGAGAATCTCCGAGTGACCCATGCCCCACGCTGCAGAGGAAAGCAAAAAATCTCCAGGACCTTTGCCAATCTGCCCTGAGGAAAATTCCTTCCCAACCCCAAATACGGCAATCAGCTGAACCCTGAGCATGTGGGCAAGACTCACCAGCCAGACACACACCCAGGAAAGAATTCTCTGTAGTAACTCAGATCCCATCCCATCAAAGACCACCGGGCCCATCTACCATGAATAGTCAAGGATCAAGTAATTGCCCAAATTATGTTATCCCATCATACCATCTCCTCCATAAATTTATCAAGCTTAATCTTGAAGCCTGATAGGTTTTTTGCCCCAACTGCTTCCCTTGGAAGGCTGTTCCAGAACTTCACTCCTCTGATAGTTAGAAACCTTCGTCTAATGTCAAGTCTAAACTTCCTGATGGCCAGTTTATATCCATTTGTTCTTGGAACATTGGTACTAAGTTTAAATAATTCCTCTCCTTCTGTGGTATTTATCCCTCTGATATATTTATAGAGAACAGTCCTATCTCCCCTCAGCCTTCTTTTGGTTAGGCTAAACAAGCCAAGGTCTTTGAGTTTCCCTTCATAAGGCAGGTTTTCCATTCCTCAGATCATTCTAGTAGCCCTTCTCTGTTCCAGTTTGAATTCATCCTTTGTAAACATGAAAGACCAGAACTGCACACAATATTCCAGATGAGGTCTCACCAATGCCTTGTATAACTGTACTAACACCTCCTTATCTTATCACAGCCATATCACATTGATGGCTCTTTGTTGTCCTGTGATCAACCAATACTCCAAGATTCTTCTCCTCCTCTCTTTCTTACTTCCAGATGTGTCCCCAGCTTTTAACTAAAATTCTTGTTACTAATCCCTAAATGCATGACCTTACAGTTTTCACTAATAAATTTCATATTACTATTACTCCAGTTTACAAGGTCATCCAGATCTTCCTGTATGATATCCTGGTCCTGTTTTGGCAATACCTCCCAGCTTTGTGTCTCCCGCAAACTTTATTATCACACTCCCATTTTTTGTGCCGAAGTCAGTAATAAAAAAATTGGTCCCAAAACCGATCCCTGAGGAATTCCACTAGTAACCTCCCTCTAGCCTGACAGTTCACCTTTCAGTATGACCAGTATGTGTTTTAGCTTCTCTCTCTGACTGTGAGGGAAAACCACGCTGTGATAAGGTGACATTTTACTTTCACAAAACTAATAAGTCATTCATTTCCTTCTGTGTATTTTTCACAGGGATTGAATACGGGTTACTTCCATGTGAAGAAGAAAATGTTTTCAGGAAGTAATGAGCCAGCGACATCTTTTCCTGTGCCTTATGATCTGCCCCCAGAGCAGTATGGAAGCAAAGGTAAGATGTACATCTTGAAGAAAGGAAAAAATGTGAATGCTACACTGAGGCCAAATTGTTTCGTCCAATTTCAAACCCGCTAGCATGCTCTGCATTCCAGAGCTTGACTCTAACATTCCTGTGCTGGCATTTCACTTAGGACAGCCCTCCAACATGTTGCTTTGTGGCTTGAAAGCAAGGGTATTAGGAATGTTTTGTGATGTTACTTGTGAGAAGATAGAGCGTGAGAGGGAATGCAGCAGGGGGTATAAGCCTGTAGGAGCAGGAAATAGTCAGTCTTGTATTCACTTTTAGCATGATGCTCAGGGTCTCTGTAAACTTCATAGGGGTTTTTGTTTTGTTTTGGCAGATTTGGTGTTTGGTTTTTTGTTTTGTTTGGACATGTGAGTTAAATAATCTTATGATTCCCCTTCCCATAGTAAAGGTTGGGCAAGTCGATTTTGTTCCCAGGCAGATACCCTGTTACGATGATTTTGCAAAGCTGTCTTGAGAGTCTAGTTATGGGAAATCAAAGACTTTGGGAGAAGGAAAGCAGAGATATGGAGGAGAGGCACAATTACATGGTGACTGTGAAAAATGATGCACGAAAAAAGTTCAGAGAGAATGTGAAATAAGGAAAAGAGGGTGAGAACTAAAATTCAAAAGAAAAAATAAATCCATAAGTAGAGCTACATGTCTGTCACGGAAGTCACAGATTCTGTGACTTTCCATGACCTCTGTGACTTCTGTGGCTGACCCCAGGGCCACCCAAGCAGCTGACCCTGCTCAGGCAGCCCCAAGGACAGCCACACTGGCCGCTGCTTAGCAGCTCTGCAGCCAGCTGCTCGAGTGGCCCTGAGCAGCAGTCCTGGAGGCTGCTGGAATAGCTGCAGCTCGGAGGCCCCCCAGCAACGGTCCCAGGGGTGGCCGGAGCAGCGGCAGGGGGATGGCCCCGGGGTGGTAAGAGTAGCAGCATGGGGATGGCCCCGGGGTGGTCGGAGTAGCTGCTGCTCAGCAGCCCCCGGAAGCTTTTGGCTCTGGCCCTGAACCCACTGGACACGCACACCCCGCCCTCTGAGCAGTGCCTTCCTCCCGCCCCAGAGTAGCAGCCCCAGGTAAATTTTAGTCGAGTATTTATAGTACAAGTCATGGATAGGTCAAGGGTTGTGAATTTTTGTTTATTGCCTCTGACCTGCCCATGACTTTTACTAAAATACTCATGACTAAATCGTAGCCTTATCCATAAGATATACGCTTGTATCAGCCTCTTTTCAATGTTTTCTTCAGTCTTCCATGTATAACCCAGGATTTAATTTACTCAGGAGTAATTTTTTCAAAAAATAGAATCTCCCTTCAAATAAGGGATATAAATTGCAGGGGAAAAATGAATCCCATAATAGTATGAGGCACTTTCAAAATCTCAAACTCCACCGAGCTGTGACCCTACCTATAGAACAGATAAAGCAGTAAACTGAGATATGCATGATGCTGCAGGGCAGGTAGTTTGAAAGCTTAGAATACACTGAGAATTATGGTGACACTTCAGGGAAGCTCACGGAATCTGGTAAAAGGTACTACTTTGGGTGCTGGTCCCTATTTATCCATTCCTGGGTATCATATGGTCTATGAGATCCATCAGGTTGTGCTCCAGTAAACGAATCCATACTAGAACCGACAGTGGCTGAATGTCATACATTTAGCTACCTGCCCTGACTCCCAAGAGGGCAGAAAAGTGGTACTCTGTACCAGTTAAGGGAGTGGAATTCATGTTCACCTACCCTGCCCTGAACTCCTTAGTGGTCAGCTATAAAAATATCCAGACAACATAATCCATGGGTCACCCCTGCAGATAAGGAGGCCAAAGTATCTAGAGCTTCTGGAGAGGAACGTGTTCACATCTACCAGCCTTCAGTTTAGAATCTGACTATCAGACCCTTATCACCAAATACAATTTCCTGAATTGCTTTAAGTTTACGGACTTTAGGAGAACAGGGCTCAATTTTAAGCTTTTATTGATAAGGGCAAACTAGTGGCCAAAACTTCATTATAAGCTGTGGATGATACAACAACAAAATCCATGGCAACAACTAGTGGGAATCATGGCTGCAGTCTTCAGGGTTTTCCGTGGAGATCCAAAACATTTTTAGGGACTTGACCTTTTGTTTAGGCTCATTCAATGAGAAGACAAATGAGTCTTTACACTTGGGGAAGGACTCCAGGGCAGTTCTCCTCTCCCTGGGTATATGTACAACTTGCCCTAAAGAGAAAATACCATGAACAGCCCTACAAATCAAAGCACTTACTTCAATCTTTCTATCCCCAGCCCCCTTTTGAGCCACCTCACAAATGACAGAAAATGCAGAGGACAAGATACTTTCCACTTCAACCACAGCCACCCAGTCTCATCCCTCAACCAAGAGATATTTTTGACTAGATGCCTGAGAGCTGCAATACAATATTGATGACCTCTCTGCTGAGTCTGAGATCCACTTCTGGGGATGCCTAACAAAATTTTCACACAATTGGAGAGTGATAACAGACAAGTGGATATCATCCATTCCATTGAGATTTGTCTCTGACTACCTCCAAAACCCCATTCCCTGTCCCTTTTCAGGGACCATTCTTATGACGGTATCCTCCTTCAAGAGGTAGAATCTATTCTCCAAAAGGAGCAATAGAACAAGTACCCCATCAACTTTGGGGGTGGGAGGGAAGGGTTCTATTCAAACTATTTCCTAGTTCCCGAGAAAAAAACAAAGCTGGAGACCCATTCCCAACTTGGGTTGGCTCAACATTTTTTTATTTGCAAACTGAAATTTCCTTGTGCGTACCATGACATCAATAAAACACCTCTAGAAAGAGACACTTGGTTCACATTCTCAGTATGAAAAATACATATTTTCATGTGGATATTCACCCCTTCCACAGATGATTCCTCATGTTTGCAGTGGGCTCCCACCACTGCCAATACCAGGTCTTCCCATTCAGGTTAGCTACTGCTTCCAGAGTCTTCACAAAGTGTTCTCAGTAGTAGCAGCTCAACTCAGCTGAGGCAGCTCCACCATTTTCCCATACTTGGATAACAGGCTTTTGACTGGTAGGTATTGCACCACCTTCTACCAGCTGTGGAAATATGCATAAACATGGAGAAGTCTACCCATACTTGGATGCAGACCATAGAATTTATATGAATGACACTAGATTCAATCAGGGTAAATCACTACCTCCCCAAGAACAGATTTCACACTGTGAGCACTCTCATAGACTTAGTTCTGCACAGCCCTCAAACATCGGTTTGGATCTAGCTCACTCTCCTGGGTCATATGGCATTATATATTTACATGATGCCATTCACCAGTGTCCACCACCTTGCCCACAAGCTTGGCTCCAAACAAATTATGTGTTGAATAAGCACAGCACGAACACCATAGTGACAATCCACAGTAAGATGAGGGCCTCACTGACATGGTGGAGGAACCTTGGACACGTGCATGAGCGTTCCCTTTCTATCCCCCATGCCTGACAAGGTGATAATTACAAATGCCTCCATGAGAGACTGAGGAGCCCACGTGGACAATCATACAGTGCAAGACACTGGGTCTGCTAGGGAAGCTGGAATGCATCTAAATTTTTTGGAACTGAGAGCAGTAGCAGAAGCTTCCAAAGCATTCCCACCATTCATACAATCCCAGGATGCCCAGATAACGTCAGCCAATGTAACAACCAAGTAACCATAAACAAGCAGAGCAGGACGAGATCCATCCCATGAGCTGACTGTTTCTATAGATGGGAGGAACTTGTATATCCAGAACCTTATTGCCCTATTGACTGTTTACCACCTGGGTGCCCAGAATTTACTGGCAGACATCTCAGAAGGCATTTCATCACCAATTGTGAGTGAGAGTTACATGAGTCAATGGTAAACAGCATCTTTACTCAGTGGGAAACCTCTGCTTGGGAATTGTTTGCTTCCCAGGAAAAGAGAAAATGCAACATATACTGCTCCAGGAGAGCTCAAGGACAGAACTCCAGAAGAGATTCTCTACTACTGCCTTAGACAGATTGCTTGAGCTGTGCCTTCCTTACCGTCCCACTGCAACCTCGGGGTCTACAGATGATTCGACTGGGGAGGGCCAAGATGGTAGACTAGACAAATGCTGGTTTGTATACACTTAGAGACACTGCCAATTCATTTGACCCAAAATTAGTTTTTTTTTACAAACAGCTTCTAGTATACCTCAGACCAACAGAAATATATAGACTTAAAAAAATTATAATGCAAACCATTATCATGAGCTTCTTGAAAATCTTTCAGGAGCCCCTCGGAAATGCAGTTGTGGATTCCTTAACAGTCATATTCTCCTCTCAACCTTGCCTTTTTTGACTTGCCTGTTTTAATTCACATCCACTGCCGTGTTAATCATCCACAAAACTGTGATCACATCAAATTTGATCCTGCTCCCATTAAATGAATGGAAGTTTTGCCATTGACTTCAGCGAGAGTAGGTTTGAGCCCATCATCATAAGACATACAGGGTTATAGAGCATGTCACCCTGTTTGTATAATGTGCTAGGAAAAACTAAAAGGAAAAAGGGGTTGTCTGCTATATTAACATGCTCTTCAGGACTTCATTTCCCCCCACATACTCAGATACGTTCTTAAGTGCCATTTAATTTCCTGGGTGATAATACAGACTTAAAATAGAAATGCAGGTGTAGCCATATCACTAACATTGTATCTTAGGCCTGGTCTACATTAGTGGGGAGGGTCGACCTAAGAGAGGCAACTTCAGCTACTTGAATACCGTAGCTGAAGTCCTCAGCGGTTGACAGTGGGCTCCCGCAGCGACTCTGCCTTGCACCTTTTAGCATGCTGGAGTTCCGGAGTCGATGGGAGTGCCTCTGGGGATCGATTTATCACGTCCTGACGAGACGCAATAAATCGATCCCCAATAGAGCAATCTCTACACATCGATCCAGCTGGTAGCATAGACAAGGCCTAAGAATAATATACAGCATATTGTCCATAGTAGTAGTAAATACTACTAAATCAGTTCCTCTTTCAATGTAACAGTAAATTACCAACTGAAAGGGGTAGCATTTATTGTTTGATATTCACCATTAATTGAATCTAATCTCTTCAAATTAATTATTAAATGGCAAATACTAACTGAAGTTCCAGTAGGAACTACACATGCAAACAACTTAAACTCTTATTTGCAGCCAGTTGATGATGTGCTTGGGGAAATCTAGTTGCTGATGCCAAGGACTTAACTGACACCCATTATATAAAATAATTCATCCAAGCAATGCCTTTCTAAAGATTTCATTGAAATGTAGTGTTCAGATTTGTCGTTTTAAAACAAAGATTCAAAATTAAAATCCAGATATGTTTAATCGTAAACCTACTAGATTTATTTTCCTCCTCTATAAAAATTCCTACCTACTTAATTAAGATTTCTCCCTCTTCCTCCCTCCTCTTCCATCTACTATTCTAGCATTTTACCTATCCCTTCAGTGGCATTATATTTCATGAAAATATATTTTAAAACATAACCAATGCCAGAAGGACTCTTGCCTTTATACTTCTGTACACTGTGATTTGTTTCTTTAAAGAGTACTAGTTTGACTTGATTCCTATTCTTGTTTCTCAGCTGTTTAGCATGAGATGGGCCAGAACTCACCATCTGAAAGATGTTTGGTCTTTGGAGGCACAGGCAAGCCAATCTCCTTCTTAGACCAACTACCAGTGCCTCAGTATGTCGTCCTCCTTCCTCTATCCACTCCAAGAACATTCCATTTCAGTTCCTTGATGAGCAGGAAGTAGAGAGCTCCTTAAATTCTTACTGGAATAGATGCCCAAAGAATATTTATATGATGAGATGGAAATATCACCAAAAAAAAAACAGTCACTTTGAGACTCTTATCTCTACTCCCTAACTCTGAGGGGATGTGATTGGGTAAATAGGGATCCATTCAAATGAAATTTTTAGAGAAAGTGACATATTAGTGGGTAATTATTCTTCCTCTAAAGATACTATATTGACTGGATTCCTACTCCTGGAGGCAAAAAGGCTCAAGCGGATTTTCTTAAACTGACAGATTCTCCAAAGACCATACAAGGCACTTTCATATAACCAGAAAAATCCCCATCAATAACAGAGGATGAGAGAACTGAAGGAAATATTGAACACATGGTAAATAGTCGGAGACATAGCCATATGGCCCCTATATAAGATTTCTGTGAGAAGACTGATTTATACAGAAGAAAATGCATTCTTTTGTACTAGTACAAATTGCATGTGTCTGGTCCAAGACCTGAAAGTGGTCCAGACATCTGGACTACACTTCATATCATAAAAAACAATATGAAAGGATCAGTTTAATGAAGAGTCTGCAAGAACATCCTACCCAAGAAAAAGTAGTTCAGGAAAACTACAGCCCGTTGAAGTATCTTCATCTAGTACAGGGGTCAGCAACCTTTCAGAAGTGGTGTGTCAAGACTTCGTTTATTAACTCTAATTTAAGATTTCGCATGCCAGTAATACATGTTAATGTTTTCAGGTCTCTTTCTGTAAGTCTATAATATATAACTTAACTATTGTATGTAAAGTAAATAAGGTTTTTAAAATGTTTAAGAAGCTTCATTTAAAATTAAATTAAAATGCAGAGCCCCCTAGTCCGGTGGCCAGGAACTGGGTAGTGTGAGTGCCACTGAAAATCAGCTCGCATGCCGCCTTTGGCTCTTGTGCCATAGGTTGCCTACCCCTGATCCAGTATATAGGTCAAGACTTAGACAACTCAACAAATAGAATGACAGATTCCAATTTAGACTTCAATTTAATAACAATTCTTTTAATTTGTGGGAGCTGTGGACCACTTTCATTTATGTGTAGTGAAAAGCTCTTCAGCAGATGAGTCCCATAGCAATCTGATTCCATCTACAGAAATATTTGGGCTTGATCCAGCTTCCCTTAAAGCCAATTAAATTCAATAGCAATAAGGTAATTTGGTCCCTATTTCCTTTTTAAAAACTATTTTCCCATTCATCGGGGATAAGTGATTATAGCAAAATTCTGTATAATTCTTAACTTGATCACTGAATCTGAAAAATGTGCCTGATATTTCATGATAGATAGACTCAGACTTTTAGACTTGCAGGGAAAATCTGACTCTCTGAGGTTTCTGGGCTCTTTCACATAATGGATTTCAGTGTAAATCCCAAATTCAAACAGATCAGAAGACTTCTTAGAAACGGATCTGTCCTATGTCTTTTTCCCCTTCTTTTTCAAGGCTTTCTAAATAATACAAATTGCCAGATTCACATAAGACATAACTTATTTTATTTTATTTTTACCTCCCACAGAGATTCATTATCCCACTCTGAGTGAATAATCATGGATTGAGATGTTGCGTTGTTCACTGAGAATTGTGTTAATATGTTTAAGAGGACACTGATATAGCGATTATGAATGAGTACATTTTTGTATGGCACATAGCAAATTTAAAATACTTCTGTTGCTTTCCCTTAGCTTTCAGCTTCATTTCAGTGTGTCTTTTGGTCACTCTTGAATGGAATGGAAGTTAGATTTTCCAAAGCTGGTGCAGGGTAATGTAAGTTACATCACCTTTTGCTATCCAGGATCCCTAGGAAGATTCCCTTCAAGGGAAGGCAGGATGGTATTGCTCTTGCCTGTGCTCAATTGTGAGGGCTCTGGCTGAGGGTATGGGTTCTGGGAGGGTATCCCAGGCTGAGATCAAGGAGTTTGGGGGGCAGGAGGAGGATTACAGCTGCGGCAGGGGGTTGGGGCGCAGGAAGTTGGCTCAGGCATGCAGGCTCCAGGCAGTGCTTACCTCAACCAGCTCCCAGAAGAAGCAGCATGTCCCCATTCTGGTTCCTACTTAGAGGCATTGCTAGGCAGCTCTGTTGTGCACTTCCCTGTCCACAGGTGCCGCCCCTACAGCTCCCATTGGCCGGAAACCTTTGTAACCAAATGAGCCATTGCAAAACATCAAAGAACAAAGACTTTAATTATTCACCCAACACCTGTGAAGATGTCATGCATGTGGAATTGTCCCATCAGCTTGAATTCTGGGGGAAGGGAATAAAAACCCCTGACAAGAAGAAATTGGAACTCTGTGCTTGGACTTTGGGAGGGCAAAGGATCCCCAGTTGCTTGGCCTGCAGGACTTATAGAGCTTGCATATTTTAGAAGCCTATTCTGTACAGAAGACTGTAACTAGTTTGTGTGTGTATGTTTACCTGCTTTAACCTTCTTTTTGTTAAATTAACTAAAGATGTATTGACTATTGTAGGATTGGCTACAGCATAGTCTTTGGTACAGGATCTAAGGTTCAATTGAGTGGGGGTAAATTAGCGGTCCTTTGGGACTGGGAGTAACCTGAATATTATTGTGATTTTGGGTCTAAGGAACCATCTATCGCAAAGGCAAGCTTGCCTGGGTGGTAAGATAGACTGGAGTACCCAGCGGGACTGTCTGTGATTCCATGTTAAGGCTATTATAGTGCTTAAGAAGTTCACACCTGTTACTTGATTGGTGAAATCTCAGTATAGAAGTCACAACCTGTTTGAGGGTTGTGCTTTGGTTTTAACAGTCTGCCCTGAGATTGGTACCCATGCTTCTGAGCCACTCCAGACAGTTTGACACCGTAGGCAGGAACTTTATTGACAACCACGAGTGGACAATTAAAGACATTCTCCTCCAGATCTTTCACTCCAGTGGAGATACCTGGTAATGTATGTATTTGCAACCATGCTCAATAGCAAATGCAAGAGGTTTTGCTCCAGTGCAGGCTGCTGCCTGCCCTCTGTGACAAATGCCCTTCTCTTTCCCTGGTGGAATCATCTGTTGTGCGTGATCCCCACATCCCTCATATTCAGAGAGTGCTTAGGAAACTGAAGAGGGACAAGGCAACCTAATTCTCATGGCACTGGCTTGGGAAGACCTTTTTGGTTCACAGGCCTACATCAGCTCTCCATAAGTCTACCCCTAGTTTACCTGCTGTCTCAAAACCAGGACAGGTATCTGCATCCCAACCTCTAATCACTCCACCTTATGGCATGGATGATTTCTGGTTGAGTTTTCACAAGACATTTACGCTCCCAAGTTCTCAAGACCATCTTGGTGAGCATCAGGAAGGATTCCATCAGAACCACCCGTGTAGCAAAACGGAAAGATTTTATGTTTGGCCAGAATCCTGTGAGTTATAACCAAATCATACTGAGGTTAAACACATACTGGACTACCTATTGCATTTGAAAGCCTCTCACCTGGCTTCCCTCTCAGAAAAACACCCTTCAATGGGTGAGTTATCTCTCTTTTTCTCATCCTTTGGTCTCCAGATTTCTAAAAGGTCTGGTATTATCTGACCTGGTACCTTCATGGATCTAAATCTGGTGCTGTCTCATTTAATAGGTTCCCCTATGAAACCTCTATTTCAGTTCATTTCACATTAGGTTTTCTGACTCTAATAAGCTTTGCTATAATCTGACCAAAGTTTCTCCTCCACAAGGATAAAGCCCACTCCACCCAGGCCTCACTCCATTTCATCAGCTTTCCTGAGCAACATTTCTGTAGCGTATATCTGCAAAGTAGCAATGTGGCCATCTGTACAAACCATCTCCAGACACTATTACGCCATTACTCATGGTTCCTGAGATGACACCAACTTTGATAAATCAGTGCTGCAGTATCTATTTAAGTAACCCCAAAGCCTTGCCATTTGTAAGGAAACTAGCTATTGAGTCACCTGTAGTGGGACAAATATGCACACTTTTACTCAAAGGAGAAAAATCCTCCCACCTTCCCTGCTACTTTGGGCATTGTATAGACAGTGATGCAAAGGAATGAAGATGGAGAGTGACCATGCCCCTTGCATGCCCTCAGCTTAGTACATAGGAGAGCAGGGGTGCATGAGCTGCTTAGTGGTACTGCTGGCAAAAGTCTTGGTGTAAAGTGCATTGGGCACACATACCCCTACAGTGGAATGTATACGTGCACAACATGTCGAAGAACAGACATTACTGTGAAGTTAAGTAACTGTTTTATTTGAAATCTGGAAGTTTATTTTACTGTTGCCTTTATTTACTCCAATAATGTTGTTCTTGCTGTATGAAGGGGCTGTTATTAGTTCTTAGCACCTAATTTACAGATGTGTATGTGTCTAAAGGTTATTTGCCAACTCTTTGGAGATAAGTAACTATATTTAACAGTACCGGAGTCCTTTTTTGGGCAACAGATGATGTTGACAAGTTTATCACTAGTTTCCATACACTTGTGCCAAACATACTTTTTACAGAGTTTACAAAAAGAATTCATATTGTAGACATTGCTACTGCTTTAATAACATGAACAGTTCACCTATCTTTTGAGGTATTAGTCTCTCCCATAGCTACATGTGTTGTTTTTTTAACCAATAGTCCATTTAAACAACAAAAGGACATGTTATTATAGTATATGCTTAGGAAGTTCTACATGGTGGTACCACTTAGAGAGTCAGCTGCTTAAAACTCAGATAATTAATGTAGGCAAAGATCTCCCTGAACATAAAATAAAAATTATATAGCCTAAATCAGTCTGTGAGATGAACACACAAACAGTAGGCTATTATATTTTTTTCATCCATTCTTCTAGTGACATTACTGATGCTTGATTCTCTTAGAACATCTTTTCAGAGGGTTGCCACACATTTAAAAAATAAAACATAACTTCAGTTGCAAACTCTTTGTCACATCTCACCTTCACTCACTCATAATTCTGTAGGCAAAGTGCAGTATCATTGAATATAAATATTATGAAATTTACTCTGAACACATAGGTTTAAACAAATTGGGGAAAAACATATGTCTTGCTTCTAAAAAAAAAATTGGTTATTCTTCATATAACAAGATTTCTGTTTCTCCCCAATGAAGAAGGATGCTCTTTCACCAATACTAGTTAGCCTCACTTAAGGAGAAAGAGTTATCTTTTGGCTAAGGTACAAGACCGGATTCAGAAGACCTAAGCCTTGATTCCCCTATCACACATTTTAACCCAGTGTAATGTCTGTCATTCCAGTGGACTTATTCCTAATTCATACTAATACAAATGAAAAGAGGTGTTTGGGTTGAATTCTTGGCTCTGCCACAAGATGCTGCTTTTATCATGGGCCGGTCACTTGATTTCTCTGTGACTCATCATAAAATGTGTGGTGATTCTCACCTACAGTGTCTCACAAGGGCAGTGTGTGCCATAATACATGTTTGTAAATGTCTTAGAGCTACTAGGGTGGAAGGCCTGATGCAAATACAAAGTATTATTTTATTATATAATTTCTGAATCTAGAAAGATTTTACTGCTGCATATTAGCACAACTTGTGAGAAATAGTTGCATGACAAGTCTTTAAAGGCAAGCTAAGAAAGTTCACCCAGATGTTTAAACATAGTTTTATATTTTACTATTTTATCAATATAGAATTAGGTTACACATTGCCACAGGTCTGTTAATGATGCTTCTTGTTAATGAGCCATGACTGATATCATTCAAACTCTAACAGGAACCAAGTTGTGAGAAGAAACTATTGCAGTGTCTGACTACACCTTGAATCCTCTGGAGACTAAGTTGAAAAACACACTCTTCTAACTGAGATCATCATGACAGAAGGCTCTGTCTTTCAGAAACCTGTCTCAAGCAACACCCTACCAGGGTCTCGTTTATATAAAACTATCTATATACAAAACTAGACCCTTAGGTAGTGTGTGTGCATGCAGATATAGAGAGAGATAGGTGACAATCAATTGCTTGTGGGGGTAGCCATTTTATACCCTCTTTCTTTTTCTTCCCTCTCCCCCCTTCCATTTTTCTCCTTCATTTTTCATTTTCTTTCCTCCTTCCATATTCCTTGCATCTTTTAATGTCCCTGCTTTCCTCCTTCCTATAATTGTACCTATGCTAGTGCAGATAGCATTCCCCCAATAGCACCCACAGAAGCAGTGTGAAATACATGGTCTTGGTCCGTTTTGTCCTTTGCTAGCGCAGAGCCATTGGGGAGGGCTGGTGTAGGAGCAGAAAAGATGTTGTTATTCATTGTTTGTGAGAGGGCTCTCATGAAATGGAGAGGAAACAGTGTCTCCTTCTCCTAGCAACATCTGTGCTGCTCCTGGACATGTGCATCCCCCAAGACCCTGCACTAGGAGAGGATGAAACTAACTGGGAAAGCATTTTGTATAAGAACAGCTCTACAAGTGCAGGTATTTGCCAGCAGCAGAATTTTGTACCATATTAATTTACCTACCTAGCTAGAAAGGGATGAACATTTACTTCAGGTAAAAACAAAGAAATAAAATACAGGGATAATTTAAAACAGTTTAAGATTGGAGTATTTCCTGTTACACTCACGAACAGAAAACTTTAAAAAGAAAAAAACCCATCACAACCAAACTGAATACCATTTTACAGAATTCCTATTACAAGTAACAACCGTGTTGCTAAAAGCTTAAATGGGGTTAATGACCAGCTGGATGGTGATGGCCAGTGACTCTGCTGACTGCGTCATTTATGCTTAAGTATAAGATAAATGGAACATTGTAAAGTACATTGCACAATCCAGTTGACTAATGCGCTATGTATTAATGATACATTTTTGATGAACAGGTTGAGTAGTTGCTCGTATAATGAGAATGAGCAAGTTTGATGCTTTGAGAAGAATTTTTTTTTTTTAGGTTTCCAATAATTGGAGTAATTTTCAGAATAAATGGAAAAAATATTTGATTCATGGCACAGTCACAGAGACTGATATGCTTAATTCCTTTGAATTAACAAATTCTTTAGGGAAAACATTTTAAGATAATTATTTAATCAACCGGGAAAAGAGAGCCTCTCAAGTTATCTATTTCTACTGTCAATTATAGGATTATTTAAACAGTATTTTAAACTTGTACAGCACTATTCTTCCAGAAGAATCACAAAATGCTTTATGACCTATACATAGAGCACCCCTGAAATACAGCTATCTCGGAGGGGAGGATAACAGCCAGGTAGCCCACACTTCACCAAATAGGTTGTTGAATTAACAAAGCAGACTGAGAACTATTTTAACATTCTATGGAATGAGAATTTGGATGTTCACTGTGGTAACTTGTTTGTTTATAAATCAGCAGGAAATAAGATCAACTATTATTCAGTTGTGCTCCCCTTTTAATCACACACAGTTTTACAAGGGTCTGGTGCAATGGAAAGAGGACTACAGAGATACAGTAATTATATTTTGTATTTCTTTCTTTCTGAAGCAAGCTCCATTGTTTTGTGTCTTTTCTCCTCTTGGCTGTACATTCTGTACCACCATCTGTTGTGTTTCATGAGAACATGAGGTTTCCAAAAGGTTTCTGCAGGTTTTTGACATATAATACAATGTATCATGTTAGTAGAATAAGTAGTAGCAATTTACAGCAAACTTAACACAATTATTATTGTCAGCTCATGTTATCGCTTTGTGATACAGCATTTCCCAAAGATGTGTCCTTTGTTCTCCAGTCTCAACTTTCAGGGATAGCCTGTTACAGTTGTGGAGAAAACCTTCCAAACATGACCCAGTTGTAACTGATGCAATGTAATCTGTCTGAAAGTGCAAAGAACCTTGAACAATAAAGTTGAGGTGAGCACAGCCCCATTCGTGTTGATGGCTGCTAACTTAGTTGCCAATGATATTTTCAGTGTCATTGTTGCTCACTGATGCATTTCTAATCAAAGCGTGAAAGAAAGGAGAGGAAGAATCAAGATTATGAAGAGCTATACCAGTAATTCGCAAAGTGTAGGGGACACCTCCCAGCAAAATGGTTGCCGGGAGCTTAGTTCACACTTAAGTCTACTCTGTAGTCGCTCTTGTGATAGCTGTGAAGGTATCTGTGTTTCACCACAATGTGCCATAGTAAGGCTGATGGGAGGCAGCATATGGAAGGCAAGAAGGTGTTGTGGAACAGCTATTTTATTCTTTACACTGAAGTCGTGCTGGGTCATTTTAGCAGGCATTTTAGTGCCCTGGGCGAGCAAGCATATTTGCTCCCTTCACTCATCCTAATATGAGTTAGGATATTATAGAGTAATGATAAAGCATTTACTTTTGTGTACACTATGTAGAGAATAAAAGATACTGTATGATTCTTTTAGGTGCCACTTTAATTTTCACACAATCCTTTAACATTCTTATAGTGTCCTCTATACCTTTTAAGTAAACTCATTGATAAGGTACTACAAAAAATGGACTGAAAATAATCATAACATATAAATATGGATACTGCAATGACAATGACATGAAACATATTCAGAAAGACACAAAATTGCATTTCTGTTTATTAACAAAAAGAAATACTGGTGGTTTTACATCATCCCTCAGTAAGACCATGGCTAGAATAAGCAGCCACTCCTCTCAGTAATACAGTGGAGAATAAATAGGACTCAAGAATAAGCAAAAAATGAATTTACCGTGGAGGTGGATTATCTAGAAATTGAATTACCAACACAGTATCTGACTCTGTATAAACAGAAGCCACTCTTTCCCTCATATAAAAGCGAGAGAAGCAGCCTTTTTGTGGGGGAAGGGGAGCTGGGAAAGAGGTGGTAAGATTTCAGGTTTTTACCATTTGCATTGTGATCTTATTTTTATAAGAAGAGTGTTCATTATTGTTTGCTTCCTGATACAATATTGTGGTTCGCTTATACCTGATCGTTTCTCCTGCTGAATCCTGCCAAGTAATTTGTGATTATGCCCCTTTTAATTATAGCAGCATTGCTTGTTTGTATATGGCTAGTGTGGGAAGTATTCAGATGGAAAAGCTATGACGTGACAGCTGATAAGATGCATGATCCATCTTGGCAGGAAGTTAGACTAAATCATCTCTGCAGTCCCTTGTGACCCTATGGCTCTATGTTTGACTTCTGGCCAGACAAGACCCTTGACACCTATGTGTGGAGACAGAAGAAAGTATATGGCTGTGGTGATTGTGAAACTAGAGTGTGCTGTGCTTCAGTGTGAGACAGTGCCAGTACCATGGTTATAATGGCTAGATGGGCATATTAACGTGATGACCTGGTCTCATAGAGAAGGGTGTCAGGAACAGACTGACTGGGTCACAGCCCAGAATGCTACAAGCACAGGTCACAGTGGACGTGTTTCTTTGCCGGTGCATATCTCACCAGCAGTTCCAATCCAGATCTGCACCCAGTGTAGATTTCTCTATTGGTCTCTGTACAGTGCATGGCCTGTATTTTTACCTGTCTGGGCACAACTGAAAATTGTCCGTAGCCCAAAATTAGAGGCCTTTTAAAAGAAAAGCCAATGTGTGGTCCGCATTCTGGGCCAGTCTGACCTGAAGGTGTCAGTTCCCTGATGTGTAAGTGCATCTTGCAGGCCAGTTAATGGAGCATTGTAACAATGGGTCAAAAGGTGATGCCTTATTTTGTTCTCTGTAATGACGATTGAATCAGGCTGGGGCAGCAACAAGTAAGGGTGGTTCATAGTAACAGGAAAATACAGCTAAAGGAGGGAGCAAGGTGTATTTTACCCCTTACCACGTGTTGACTAAAAAAGCATGTTTTACTTGTGCGGTGTTTACTTTCTTTGTTTCTACTGTTGTTTCTCCTAAGTAAATTGGAAGCAGCTGAGGATGTCTTCATTTTTCTTGAGTGAACACTTCCTCCCAAGCATGGAAGACTCTCTGCTCCCTCCACCCCCACCCCACCGCTGCCCATTTTAGCAAACCCAGAAGATGGCTCATCCCTTTGGGGTAACTGTTACCCCCTCGGCCCATCCCTCTGCTGGGATTTTGCTGTCTGCCTCCATCTGGCAGTGCCTCACCCTTGGGCTAACCCCGGTTCCTATCCGCACCCCCAATTTTGCTTCTTGACCCCTCTTCTGCCCCTGCCTCCAGCTGTTTGACACTCTTCCCCCACACAATGAGTTTCTGCCCCCTGCTCAGACCCTCCCCATCCCTACCCGATTTGCCCCCCTTTAACTTTTTAATCCCCAGCAAGGGCAGCAACTTCAGCAGATATCACTGAGCAATGAGCATGCTCATAGGATCCAATTAGCACCCAGTGCCCTGCTGCCCTGCCGGAGTCCTAGTGTGATAGAACCGGCTTCTGAGGGATCACTAGGCTGCAGTCCTTCTGGGAGCAGGGGGTCTGAGGACCCTGGGCTCTGACCTGTAGCCGATCCTGCAGTGAGGGAGAGATGCCACTGGGCCCAATTCTGTGCGCTACCCCATTTTTGCACCCCTGACATTTCTGCACCCTGGGCATCTGCCTCGCTCACTGTGCACTTGTTATGGCCCTGTGCAAGGTTTTCAGGCATAGACTTGATATAGTGGATGTGTGTCTAAAGATGTTTGTTAACTGACTCCATTTTTTGACAGATCCCTTATAAAATCTATGGATTATCCTTCAACTAACTAATGAGTTCTAGGCAAAGATTTTCAGAGGTGCATTGGAAGTTAGGCGCACAACTCACATTGACTTTCAATGGGAGTTGAGTGCCTCACTGCTATTTGTGCTTTTGGGAATCATGCTTGCTACTGCCACCACCAGTGCTGCACTGTCTTGTGACAGATGTAACTCTCCTCACTAGGTCTTCCTAAATTTAAAATGAATAGGAACATTATAGTTCAAGAAGAGAATGATTTACATATGATCCTATTGACTTCAGTGGGCATTAGATCTGTCCAGTGTTTAAAAAAAGGTAAAGGTTTGAGCCACAAAGTTTGGATCCAAATGCAAACTTCTGCAAAGTTTTGGGGTGTTCAGATCTGAGGAGTCATTCCTGTCACCAGTATTGACATGTCACCCCCTGAGGTGAAAGTAAGGCAAACAAGATTACATTGACGATATTGTATATACATATGAACTTTGCTGCATTTTATATTTCTGTTTTTTTAATCAAATCCCCATTCCCTTCCATTTTCCAGTATGTACACACTTACTTTTCTGCCTTTTACAGAACCCAAAATAAATACAGAACTACAATCCTCCTCTAACGATTAACTTTTATTCTAGAAGTTTAGGGTTACAGTAGTACTTCATTCAGTTACTTTCCTGCTTTTTTAAATTGGCTTGGCATGTGGAAACTTCTGAACCCAAAACTTTTGATAACTTTTTACTCTTTGCGAGGTGCTAGCAGGAAATAAAACAGTGAGGATACGACCATCTGCCAGATAGATGGTTGATACAAGAGCTCTTATTAAAGCTATGTTTTATTTAGTCTCAAGCACTTACACATGTCCACAACAGGTTAGTAAAACACTCCAACCCCTCACATTTACCAAGGTCTGGAGTGGTTTTTGAGTGGCACAGTCACAACCTTCTGATGACCAATCTTCTGTCTTCCAGAGAGAACCCTCAGGATTCTCCCCCGGACGCACCTGAAGAGTTCAACTGCCACAAACCTTCTTCGCTTATTTATTCACTAGAATTACAATGACATGTCAAAGAAAATTTGTTAAGCAAGCAATTTCTAAGGTTAAGCAAGAGGTTTCATTTTGGTTATCAATTAGCCAGATGTGTTTTTGCAGAGTCTGGAAACCTTGAGGCCCTGACAAAAACAGCTTGGAGGGCAAACATAGACAAGCTTCCTTCTCCCTCCTTCTCTTGCCCCCACTCCCCGCCCCATGCATACAATTATCACTTTCCACATTCAGTGTGCCTTAAGAACATTAAATAACTAATTCTCTCAATGCCCCTGTGTCATAGGTAAGAATTATGAGTTCTGTTTTTCAGATGGGGAAACTTAGGCAGGGTGTTTTATACAATACTTTCTCATTTGCGAGGCACATACCTCAGAAAACTCACCCTCAAGGAGTTTTGTCATCCTCATTCCATTAGAAGTGGGCTGGGAGGAATAGACTCAGTAAGCTTAGCTTCTTAAACCAGCTGTTATCCTGAGACACATACAGCTCTTTAGATGTCCACAGAAGTCCATTCCCTCTGTACAGCTGTTCTACTGGACGACCTTCCCCACCTTTTGTGGTACGCTTGCCAATGGCAGCATAGCTGATTCTGGTACCTCTCCAGTTGCATAGTAAACTGTGGAAGAATTCAGTGCTTCTCAAAGCAGCATTAACTCCCACTCTCAGTTCTGATAGAAAATCTGTGGAGAGTGTACCATGGATTGTGGCAGCTTCCTGATTTTACCCTTTGCTGCCATATTCCATCTTAAACTTACATGGAACCCCAGTCCTTTTGAGAATCTACTGAGGAATTTTGGAGAATTGGAGGGAAAGAGAGGAGCATGTTGAAGAGCACTCTCACTTCTCTCCTTTCTATAACTTCTCTTTCCTCCTCCTGCAAGGGTGGGTTCTGATAGGTTTGGCTCCTCTATTTTTGGAAGCGTAGGGAAGGACTGTAAGACTCTGTGTGACTTGCTGATGGACTTTTAATGTTAGCAGAGGTGAGACATGAATTCAGGCATTCATGTCATGCAGGGCCACTTTCAGACTTCTTGACATCATCATCTCTTCATGGCTGCCCCAATGAAAAATATTGATATCTCCAGGCTGTAATCTTCCTTTTATGCTGCTGTAGGATCAAATATCTGTGTAATACTTGATTTTCACTGGATGGACCAAAGCAAACTGCTATATTAAAATGTTTGTAAGATCTGTTTTTAAATGTACTCTCCATCATATTTAATGAACGAGTGTCAGGTTGCATTATCCACATTTAAAAGAACAACCCTTGGGGAAAAACAACGGCCTTTTAAAATGTATCTTTGTATCTCACTGCAAGCAATAGCTCAGTAAATTTTATCAGTAAGTTGAACTTCCAGTTGGGATGAACCACAATAAATGGTGGTTTGCCATTTACTTCACTGAGACCAGATATATAGGTCTGTCAATTTTTTATTTGTTTTTATATTTGCTTGTTTTGTTTTGCAGATCGCCCATGGATCTGGAATATTCCTTATACCAAAGCACCCGATACACATGGAAACATGTGGGTTCCCTCATAAAAGCTTCAAACCTACTGTGAGATTTCGGCATCTGACACTGAACCTCCTACCATAGCTGTGAGACTAATTATTTCTGATTTTTTTAGATGTGGAATTGTGCACTGCAGAACTAGCTTCTTATTACGTCACATGTCAATAATATTGACAAATTGTTTGGGGGAGGAGAGGAAGGGAGAATCCTTGGAGAACATGTAGCCATATTGATCCTTAGGGACTTCCTAAAAATATAACAGTGTAATTTTAAAATACCATTTTATATACTCTTCTTATTGTAGTGGCCATTGCATTTTGGAAGGCGTTAAAATGACAGTATAAGCTGTGTTCAGAGGTTCCCACTGTTTTTAGCCAGAACATATTCAAATTTGTTAGTATTCTTTTGGACTGTTTTCAGGCCCCTCTTGATCGTAGTAAGAGATTTGTATGTGCACTTGGAAATTCGAAAATGAATAAAAGGCAATTTTGTTACATTTTTCATCAACATGAAATCAGCCCTTTGCTTTCACCTCTTTGGTAATTACTGTCCTCTCCTGTAAGAGCTTAGAGTTCAGTTCATTTCCTCCTCATTTCTTCCTTCTCCAAAGCCCAAATCCTGTCCAAAACACCCAGTGTAAGTAACTGGACTTGAGTGCCAGGGAGCTACATGAGGCAATGAGGTCACATGCATCAGAGCTGCTCTGCAATTGCTACTCCAGTGTAAAAGCCCAACAGTAGAGTGCAATTCTTCCGGTTCAACCCCCACCATATCCCAAGCAAATCTGGCAGGATAACTAAATGACAGAACTGGAATAGTCTTTGTGATCTCTTTTGGAGGAGGAGATTGCAGAATGAACAGGGGAGTAACACTGCTTTAAGCAATAGTCATTTAATGTTCCCTTTTCAGCAGATCCAAAAGAAGACCTGCTACATATGCCTTCCCCCCACATTCAAATCCCTTTGTAATACTTACTTCTGCTTTGACACCTGCATAAAATTAACCAAGTTAAGGCATCCATTTAGTGAAAACAAACAAAAAAACAGAACTTTATCCTCTTTTCTAAGCCATGCCAAGTACCAGCCCTCTGAGTAACTGTAAATTGTTACTCCTGTTTCTATGCCCTTTCTATTGTCTTGCTTCTCCTTCATTATTCTCAATGTAATTCTGTGATGTATTAGCAGTAGTATTGTAAGCAAGACACAAGAAGTAATTCTTCCTCTCTACTCCACACTGATTAGACCTCAACTGGAGTATTTTGTCCAGTTCTGTACGCCACATTTCAGAAAAGATGTGGAGAAATTGGAGAAAGTCCAGAGAAGAGCAACAAAAATGATGAAAGGTCTAGAAAACAGGACCTATGAGGGAAGACTGAAAAAACTAGGTTTGTTTAGTTTGGAAAAGAGAAGAATGAGAGGGGACATAAGTTTTCAAGTACATAAAAGATTGTTACAAGGAGGAGGGAGAAAAATTGTTCTCCTTAACCTCCGAGGACAGGACAAGAAGCAAATGGGCTTATGCTGCAGCAAGTGTGGTTTAGGTTGAACATTAAGAAAAACTTCCTCACTATCAGGGTGATTAAGCACTGGAATGAATTGCCCAGGGAGGTTGTAGAATCTGTGGAGATTTTTAAGAGCAGATTAGACGAACACCGGGAGGGATGGTCTAGAAAATACTTATCCTGCCATCAGTGCAGGGGATGGACCAGATGATCTCTTGAGAATCCCTTCCAGTCCTATGATTCTATGTCCTGTCCTGTGGAATCTGTAAGCTCCTTGGAGCTGTCATGGTGCCCTTTCTGGCATCCAGAACAGCACAATGAAAATGTAATTTAGGTGCAGGTGGAAGAACTGTACTGGCTGGACCCCATGAAAGGTGGCTATACAATAGTGGGAATATCTTCTATAAGCTATGTCTATATACCACAAAAATTGCCTTTTGCTGATAATTGCTGCTAGCAATGGATCAGAGGCGAACTTACAATGAAACACACAGTGCCCTGACATGGGCCCCCCCAACTACAGGGGCCCCAGGGCCGGACAGCCCAGCGCTGTCCAGCCCCCCTGCAGGGATGGGGGACTGCTGTGGGGACAGAAGCTGTGGGGAAGAGCAGGGAGGGAGCCATTTAAGAGCCAGGCTGGAGACAAAGCGTGCGGTGCACTCTCCCAGCCAGTGAGCAGGGCTCCTGCTGGCTCCTGGGACTCCTGCTACAGGCTGGCAGCCAGGTGAGGAGCCAGCTGGGGGTGCGCTGTAGGGGAGGCGAGCACATCCCCCGGTGGGGTGTCCATCTACTCCTGTTCTCCTCCTCTGCACACCAGGCAGTGCAGGTGTAGTCCCTGCATTCACTGCTGCTGATGACCGCTGGGAAAAGGCACGGGGAAGGGAATGGCAGGACAGGGGTCTCAGCTTTTGTGTGCTGCTGCCACCACAGCTCCCTTTGGCAGCGAACAGGGGCAGCCGGGGGGAAGGGGAGCATCCGCCAGCCAGGTAAGGGGACGCAGCAACTGGGACTGTCCCAGCCCTGAGATGCCCCCACCCCTAGCACACACTGCCCCCCTACACACAAACACATACACCAGTCCCCTGCCCTGACTCCTGCACCCCTCATCCCCACCTCTGCCCTGAGCACCAAACGAGAGCTCCTGCACCTCCCCCCACATCCCTACCTATACCCCTCTTACCAAACAGAAGGTGTCCCAGGTAAGCACTGCACACCCCAACCCTTTGCCCCAGCCCTCAACCTAATTCCTGGCCAGACCTTGCACCCCAACTCCTAGCCTGGTCCTGCACCCAAACCCTCTTCCAGACCCTCCCACTCCAAACCTGAGCCCCGTCCTACATCCTAACTCTTGGCCAGACCCTGCATCCCAGCCCACTGCTGCATACTAACTCCCTCCCAGACCCCACACCCCAACCCTGAGCCTCCTCTCACATCCTAACTCCTGGCCAGATGCTGCACCCCATTTTTTTTAATAAAGTGTTCTTATCCAAAACACTTTCCAATAGTTAACTAACGCTACAAACAATATTTGAAAAGATCATTAAGTGGTCCGCTGAGACCCTTAGCAATTTTCAAGTGGTCTGTGGGGGAAAAAAAGTTAGAATACAGAAACAATTGAGGTACCTCACTTTATTTTCATTTACTTCCTATTACTTATAATATAGGAGGAGGATGAAGAAAAAAAGAATGAAAAACAGAGATGGGGGAGATGAGAGAGAATGTTCTTTCTCTTGGTTAGGTCCTGGGGGGTGGGGAAGAGGGCAAAAATGAAGCTGAGCACAGGGCCCCACTAACTCTAAATCTGCCACTGCAAAGGATGCACTTGAACTGGTTTAAATGTAGACATGGCTTGGAACAAAGCATGGTTAACACATACTCAAAGCTGTTAGGAATAAAATATGCTCAACTCCCAATAGCTTTGAAGCACATTCTCTGAAACTGTTCGTAACTGTGCTACGATCTGCACTTGAGGTTGGGTTCAGTTGTGCCCACTGCTTACACCTGTTGTCAGCAATGCATAGTTCCTGCAGTGCGATCATAGCTTTCACTGCCACTCCCTTCTGCATGACACCAAGAGTCTTTCACAGTTTTGTTCTCCACTGTGCACCATGGAGAGAGGAATGCAGGTGTTCAGATCAAGGATCTTGTCCCACAGATCTATTCTCCAGGGCTAATTTGAAGTCAGAGCAATGCCCTATTGTGCATATAAGATTTTGACCTAGAATTTGCCCACTTAAAACTCATTTAATATCCCTAACGTACATTTTCTATGTATCCTATTCTGAGAGTTCTGCAACTAACCTACCCCTGAGCAAGGGGTAATGTGTTTGTTGTGCTGCCCCTGGAGCAAGCTAAAAGACAGATCATGATTCAGAGAATCACAATCTGCCTTCCAGCTGCCCCATTGCTCTGAGGGGAAAGTACCGTGCATCAAGTCCATAAATGGTAGAGGGTAATTCTCCCCTCCCTCCCCCTGCCCTGGCACACAGGCATAGCTACAACAGACAAAAATATAGCATTTGAAGTTGAAACATTCCTACCCAATTTGCAATTTCGTATTTCTACTTGCAGTCAACTGAGAAAGAATTAAAAAATGGCACAATCTGTCTCAAAGCTAATTTTTTCTGTATGCAGTGACTTGATACTTCCACTGTTGGGCCTTTGAAACTACAGATATGACTTCAGAGTGGTCATTATGTACTAATGGCTTATGACATCTGAAAAGGAAATGCAAAGTGACAGATGGTGTATATTGCAGTAATAACTCTGCTGTTTGATTGTTTTCCATCTTCTACTCTTAACTAAAGACTGTCACTGAGTTAATTACATTCACTATATACCAAAAGGTAGGACTGGTTAACATGGAAACAAACTAATTTATATTAGTAGTTGACCTATTGATTTACAGATAAAGAAGTTATTAAAATTGCACTTTGATCAGTGTCTGGCTTCAGTTTTAATTCCGAAAAGTTAATAACAGAACAGCAGGATCTTTCCATGGTAAGTCTCTGGTTTTAAATATGGCCTTGAATGTGTAGTTATAGCCAGTAAATACATTTACTTTGCACTATGTCATATATTTTTTTAAAAGTCATTTGTACATTCTAAGTCCTATCTGCTTACTTTGCTGACTAGATTGTTCTAGTTTAACTTAAACTACTGTTTTTCTCCAGTTAGCCCTGCAGAGCCAACACAACTTTCAGTGAGTGAACTGGGTTCTAATCTGATTCATACATCAACAGAATTGTTGTCTAAGTTCCACATGTTTAATCTTTACTTCTTATGAAATCAGTGCTAGAAAAAAATCCAGTTTCACACTCTCATTCCATGTTGAGTTTGCGGAGATGGAGGTCAGGAAAAAATCTTGTAAATGGAGCAGATTTTCTCTGAAAATCATTGACATAATAAATAAGAACTCTTGCACAAAAAAACCACCACCACTCAAAACAAACCCCCAAAATAGTTAGTTACCTGTTCTGTAGCTGTGTTCTTTGAGATGTGTGTGCAGATGTGTGTTCCATTTAGGTGTGTTCGTGCCGAGCGCACCAGCGTCCCAGACTTTTTTCCCACAGCAGTACCTGTTGGGGTACCGCACGCACCCTACACATCCTGCTGGCCCCTCCCGAGGCAATCTGCTGCTGCCCCAACCAACCTCAGTTCCATCACAACAAATGAAGGTGTTTTAAGACTCCAACAGAGAGAGGACGGAGGGCAGGTCATGGAATACGTATCTGCACCCACAACTAGAAGAAAAACAGTTACAGAAGAGGTAAGTAACTGTTTTTTCTTCTTCGCCTTGTTGCATGAATGTATTCCATTCAGGTGACTCCCAAGCAGTACTGTTTGGAGATTGGTACAGAGCCTACTTGAATAATGATTGAAATATGACTTTGTCAAAATTCACATCTGATCTAGAGGTGGTTGTGACCACACAGTGCAAAGTGAATGTATTTGCTGGATGTCCAGAATGGGAACATCCCCGAAGAAAGTAATTGATACAGCTTGAGCCCATGCAGAATGGGCCAAGAGTCTTTGCAGAGGTGGAATATTGACTGTCCTCTATGTCATTGGATAACCTCTTGAATTACGAGACATCATTTGTGTTGACACTGCCTTGGCCCTTCTTGTGATCTACATAAGACACAAAACGACAAGAATACTATGTGAAGGACTTGGTCCTATCCAAGTTAAAAGCCAGTGCTCTCCTGACATCTAACTTACGTAGATGTTCCTCATCTCTACTAATTTGCAGCTTTGGGAAGACGACCAGAGAAATATTACCTGGTTTAAATGAAAAGCTGACACAACTGTAGATGTGGTCAGAAGGCTACTTTGAAGAGCACTGTGTAAGGAGGACCTGCCTGTGATGCTGGTAGATGAGGTGCTAGCTTATGCCAAGGTCTCCATGCCTAACTCGAATATTGGCAAACAAATAGTTTCTCCTGTGTGTTAGTATTGTTAAAATAGGTATTAGAGTTACAAACATGTTTAATGTTTTGATTTTATTGAATGCTTGAAAACTGTTGCATGCATTAATCCCGCTTATAACAGTTATATGCCATATTGTAAAGTAGTAATTGAGCATTTGCATTGGAAGCCTCTAAAACCATATAAATAACCAGATAGGAGAGAGACATCAAGTGTGAAAAGCTGTCCTCCAACAGAAGGTGTTATGTCCTGTCCCAAAAGGAAGGCTCATGACACCAGACAAACTGTTGTGAAACATCAAAAAGGACAAAAGACTTTGCTGTTTGCTTCCCCGCCACACACACATCTCCTGCAGTGAAGAGCAGACATGCAAGATTCCCACAGTATTCTTGCCAGCAAGTTAAAGAAGTATGGGCTGGATGAATGGACCATAAGGTGGATAGAAAGTTGGTTGGATTGTCGGGCTCAGTGAGTAGTGATCAATGGCTCCATGTCTAGTTGGCAGCCAGTATCAAGCGGAGTACCACAAAGGACAGGCCTGGGGCCGTTTTTGTTCATGGAGGATAACGTGGACTGCACAACTCAGCAAGTTTGCAGATGACACTAAACTGGGAGGAGTGGTAGATATGCTGGAGGGTAGGGATAGGATACAGAGGGACCTAGAGGATTGGGTCAATCTGATGAGTTTCAACAAGGACAAGTGCAGAGTCCTGCACTTAGGCTGGAAGAATCCCATGCACTGCTACAGACTAGGGACCGAATGGCTAGGCAGCAGTTCTGCAGAAAAGGACCTAGGGGTTACAGTGGACAAGAAGCTGGATATGAGTCAACAGTGTGCCCCTGTTTCCAAGAAGGCTAGCGACATTTTGGGCTGTATAAGTAGGGGCATTGCGAGAAGACTGAGGGACATGATCATTCCACATCTGGAATACTGTGTCCAGTTTTGGGGCCCACGCTACAAGAAAGATGTGGAAAAATTGGAAAGAGTCCACAGAAGGGCAACAAAAATGATTAGGGGACTGGAGCACATGACTTATGAGGAGAAGCTGAGGGAACTGGGATTGTTTAGTCTACAGAGAGAAGAATGAGGGGGGATTTGATAGCTGCTTTCAGTTACCTGAAAGGGGGTTCCAAAGAGGATGGATCTAGACTGTTCTCACTGGTACCAGATGACTGAACAAGAAGTAATGGTCTCAAGTTGCAGTGAAGGAGGCTTAGGTTGGATATTAGGAAAAACTTTTTCACTAGGAGGGTGGTGAAGCACTGGAATGGGTTACTTAGGGAGGTGGTGGAATCTCCTTCCTTAGAGGTTTCTAAGGCCAGGCTTAGCAAAGCCCTAGCTGGGATGATTTAGTTGGGGTTGGTCCTGTTTTGAGCAGGGGGTTGGACTAGATGACCTCCTGAGGTCCCTTCCAACCCTGATATTCTATGAAGAGAATTGTTCCCATCAGCTGAGTTGGCAGTTTGAAGGAGAATAGGGGAAGGGAGAAAACCCCCTAAAAAGGAGAAACTGTAACTCTGTGCTGCTTGGACTCTTGAGGGCAAGGTTTTCTGGGCATAAGCAAAGAGATCCCTGGTGTTTAGCCTGGGTTAGCCCTAAAGGCTAACTTAATTTATATAGGGCTTGCTTAATTATAGAGCTTGCTTAATTTAGAAGTTGCTATTACCTTTTGAATCTGAAGATTGGAACTCATTTGTGTGCATGTGTATTTGCCTGCTTTAATGTAAATAACTCTCGTTTTCTTTTTAATAAATCTTTATATAGTTTATTACCAGATTGGCTACAGGGAAAATGGCTGCAGCTTGCCTTGCTGCCCTCAAATAAATCAAAAGGGTTGCTTCCCTCTAGAGGATTGAGATTGAGATGATTGAATTCAACTGGAATTGTATGACCCATCTCTTTTGAGATTTTGTGCTGATGTCTTGACGGATAGAAGAGTTGCCTCTCGTACTGTTATGAATAATGTTGAGGCAGCTAATATTAACACCTCTTGGTGGCTGGAATGTACACTCCCAGAGCGTGTAGAGTGGCACATGAATCTTTAAAAGAAGGCAAAACTTCAATCTTTTCTGAAAAGAACTGTCCACAGAAAGGTAAGTCTTCAATAGATTGTTGAAAGTCTGCTGCTACAAGTTACATAACCACTACGCCCTTCTCATTAGAATTGTAGAGGTCATTGCTCTTGAGGAGGCAACTGTGGTGATGAGAGCTAACAGAAGTGAGATTTTTCCCCACTCGTCTTCCCTCCGTAGGGAAGATCTTAAACTCCTCTTTGGAATCGTTGGGGAGTTTGTCACTGAATTTGCCGTTGCATCCTAATTGAGGAAATCATATTTTGCTAGAAGAGGTTGCTGGTTTGTTGTTCTCATCTGGAGGAAGGCAAGAGAATTTTTATTTTATTTTGTCCCTAACAAGTCTAGTCTCTTCACCGCTTTTTCTTTAGAGGCTGATGTAAATCTCCCCTGCTAGTCTACCACGATCCCTCACAACTAGGTCATGGGTGCAAGTAAAAACATTTAAAGCCCTGAGATGGTACATGGTTATTACTTAGCTATCAGGATAGCGAGGCTGGGCTCAGCCACAAGCTTTTGCTGATGGTAGTAAGGCATCACTGGGAAGGGCAGTCCTTTCTGGAGGAGTTGTCTGAAGGTATTCTCTTGCATCAACTCAGCTTATATACCCAAAGCTGAGACCATTCTTTGAAGACTGAAAATCTTTGGGGTGCGGGGGAGAAAAGAAATCTGGGAACCCTGAGTTGTCCAGGGAAGGTGAGAAAGGGGCTGTTGGATCTTCTGGCCACTCTTGGGGAATAGGTTGCTCCTCTGGTAAAAGCTCCTCTCAAAAAGGTAGCTCAAGAGGACAGATATCCTCTTTCATCTGTAACAAAGGCTGATCTTGGGACTGGTCCATCTGGGGATCAGGGAATTGCTCTCTAGACTGGATGGAGATCTAGACCTATGCAAGAAGGGTGCACTCATGGGCCCAGGGAGGTCATTGTGAGAAAGGCCTAGGGGAAAATACATTGCCGGCCAAGATTGTCTGTCCTTTCTGTAAGAGTGACACTGCTCTCAGTGCTGATGCTTTCCCCTTGTCACCTGCTTAGAAGATCTATGGAACTTCTTTCGCTGAGGCAAAGAGAAACTGGAGAACTCCATATCAGAATCAGAGGAACCCTCTGAATAGTCAAAGGATGTTGGTGGTGCCCTCTCCAGTGGGGCCACAAGGTAGCCTGATTTATCCACAGTCTAAAGGGAGGATGGGACTATTGTTGGTATTGTGAAAGAGTCCCAAGACACAGACGTCCTTGTTGAATGATGCAGTACTGGAAAATCTTTCGTTACAGGTACTGAAGAGCACAACAGAGCCAGTGCTGGCTTTAAGGAGTGTCTCGGCACGAAAGTCACCACTGTCAAAATTGGAGATGTATACGGGGGCTGAGGATGAGGGTAAAATCTAATAGAACATACCACCAGTCTGAGGTTTCTGCTCATGGTCTGAACCACTCCACACAGCGTGACAGGGATAATAATTAAGGACACAAGTTGGTCAGAGGGGTCACTGATTCCATGACTTTACGTGACCTCTGTGACTACAGACTACATATCAGTGCTGGCCCCAGAGGCATCTGCGTTGAGGGAGGTGCCTGGCATTTCACTGGTACTGAGGTCATCAAACATAGCAGCCTCAGGTCTGAAGAAGTCGAGGAGCCTGGAACAGCTGATGATAAGCCTGCCTCTTGAGTTAGTGGGGAGGCTAGTATAAACAGGCAGAGTAAGTCCATCGCTACCAGATAGGCTTGGGTGGTCATTGGGAGCAAAAGTGGTGGTGACATGGTATTGTCCATAGGTTCCAGACTCGATGGCTTTCCCACAGACAGTACAAAGTCAACAGTATGGTACTGGGATTCTCCTGCCTTGGTACTGAGGAGATGAGGGTCGACAGTCCAGATTTACGCTGACTGCCTGAATCCTGTGGACATAACGATATTGTCTTTGATGAAGAGGAGGATGAATTTCTCCTTGATTGTAGATCCTCTTCTGAGATACCTCAGGGGACACAGATTGACCCCGTTCCTCTTCATGGTGAAGAATCCATGTTCAGGAATATGTCTGCTACTACCACTGATGCGGGAGACAGCTGAGGGTAGCCATTCATGCTGGCTGAGGCATTAACTAAGAACTATCAAACTCATAGCTGGAGAACAGTCCAGTTCACCTACATGTTGTTTTGCTCAAAATAATTATTAGTCTTACAAAAATGTATTTTGTATTTAGACTCTATGAAATGCTTGTAAATTGCTGCATGCATTAATCTCATTTGTAATGACTGTATTCCATGCTACAAGAAAATATATACATTTTGCTTTATAACTTTGAAAATGTTTGCCCTGAACTTGTGAACCCTGGCATGGGAATTGTTTCTCTTTACACCTCCCGCCCCATCCAGGAAGACTATCAAAATGTAAATCGTCCATTATAAGACAAAAGTTTTGTTAATTGCCCCATCCACCCATGAAGAAGTATATGCAGAAAGGCTCGTCCCATCGCTTTGAATGCTGGAAGAGGAAAGTAAAAATAGTTGACATGAAGATTTTTCATCTCTTTGCTGTTTAAACTTTCACTGGGTCAGAGAAACCAAACCGAAGCCAGAGATCCCCAGCAGTTGGTTACCTCATAGGTCTGCCCTGAAAGACGCTTTGAATTAACAGATCACTTCAACTCTATTACTCTTAAGATCCCAATGGTAACATTTGTGTGTGTGTTTGCTTGCTTTAAACTGTAAATAACTTATTTCTTTTTCCTAGTTAATGAACTTTTAGCTAGTTTATTATAAGATTGGCTACAGACATTGTCTTTGTTGTAAGATCTAAGGTACCAGTTGATCTGGGGTAAGTGACTGGTCTCTTGGGGCTGGAAGTAGCCTGAATATTATGTGATTTTTTTGGTGTAAGTGATCATTAATCACTAAGTCCAGTTTGTGTGAGTGGCAAGATAGCTTGAAGAGTCTAAAGGGACTGTCTGTGACTCATAGTAAGACTTGTTATAGTGATCCAGGAGTTTGTACTTGTTACTGACTTGGTAAAATCTAATAGAACATACCACCAGTTTGAGGTTTCTGCTCATGGTCTGAACCACTCCAGACAGCGTGACAAGGATAATAATTAAGGATACAAGTTGGTCACTGATTCCATGACTTTACATGACGTCTGTGACTACGTCCTGGGGGCTTGGGCTTCCTTGATTGTTCATTGCCTGTGTCCAGTCTGTAACTTTTACTAAAAAATAGCTGTGATAAAATCTTAATAGTAATACATACAATTGCTTAACTCATATGGCTGTTCTGAGGATTCACTAATATTTGTGAAGTGCTCTGCCAACCTAAAGAGCTCTTGCATGGATTGGCAAAGCCCTTGTATTGTTTTAATCTTTTTTCTTCTCTGTTGGTGACACTCCTGTGGAAAAATAAATCACACTTGTTTTGAAGAGGCTGTCCTGAGTCACTGCAATGCCATGCTGCTCACAAGATACCAGTGAGAACACTATATAACCGGCTCCAAACTTAGATGGGCCTGCTGAGATGATACCAAAGCTACTCAGAAATATTCAACAGTGTGTTTTTCTGTAGTAAAATGTGGATTAATCAGAATCAAAACATTTCATAGGAATCTGTCTACTCTGATTAAATTTCAACAGGACCCTGCCTGGTTTCTTGCCAACTCAGCAGCCCAGCAGCTCCTCAGCAGTCCAGGTTGCAGCCTTGGCTCTCAGGCCTCCCAAGGTCCCCGGCTCTTTTGTAGCCCAGAAGCCCAGAGAGCCCCAGCTCCAAAGCTATCTGAGCTGGCCTGTTCCCTGCCTAGTAGGCTGACAGGGCCCCGGGCAGCTTGGAAATCTTTGGAAATGTCAAAATGAAATGAAATTTTGGAATTCCTATTCCATGGGAAAATTTGAAATTTCATTTTTTTGTTCCATTTTGGATTTTTGTAGTTCATAATTTCCAGCAGAATGAGAATTCCAGTTTCCAGGCATCTCTAAATATGGTTGGTAGAAAGGGAGTGTTGTAGCTTGGTCAGTCTACTCTGAGAGAGGCACCGGTACCTGTCATTTGGAAGGGGTATGCACAGAGAGAGCAGAGGTACAGCTCAACCTTGCACCAGAAGCTCTCTCCAGCTCAGGTTTAAAACACATTGCTGGGTTTATATAGGGAACTCAGACTGTGCTTTCCCATACTGTATGTGCTCTGTGGATAATCTATCTACTGCTGTCAACCCAACATTTTCCCCCTAATTCTTATAAAAAATCACTTTTAAAAAGGGAAATAAAACTGTTTCTTTGACCAGTTGTGAAGAAATTATTATTCAGCATGGTATTTTTTACTTGATAAACTGCAGTTGTTTTGCCCTTCTTCCCACTTGCAATGAACTAGTTCTTACGCTAGTTCAAAATAAAAAATGATTTCTGATAAGCATGTCAGCAAAAGGCTTCCTTGCTCCTTATAGTCACTTTGTGCCACACAGTGGACTGGACCCTTTAAGAAGGCATTTGTCCAGCCTACCTGTGTCTCATTAACAGCCTTCCCATGGGGTCTGATTGAGGGCAGCTGATCCCTATAAAGAGCAGCAGGAAGCTGCAAAGAAGAGGGAGATTCTCAAGACACCTGTGTGGAATGGAACTCTTAGAGAAGAAGCTGTGGAGAGTAATGTTCCTGTGGCTGCAGAGACAAGAGGGCTTCAGGACAGATTTGAGATGCCAGGGGAACAAGACTCCAACCAGCTCTGGCTGATAGTGGCCTGGTAAAAGCAGAAAATTGAGTTGGACTTTGTGGACTTTATTATTGGGATTTTGTTCTGCACTTACTTTTATGTTAATAAACCCAACCCTAAGGGAAGGAGTCTTTGCACAGAAAGAAACCTCTGTGGAGTTATTTGGAGTTTGATGGGGAAACTGAAGCAGGCTGCCTGTAGAGTGATCTCAGGCTAGGAAGTGGTGCTTGGGAGGTAGCCAACCCTATGACAACCACTGTTAATGCATCTACATTCTTCACTGCTGCCTGTTGCATTGCTAATTAAAATAGCAGATCCTGTTTCTACTGACTTAATAGTTGAATTTCATAAAAACTAGATCAGCACTAATCCTATGTGACAATGTAAGGGAACCTAAGGTTCTCTCCTATTCTCTTGTGCAAGTCACCCATACTACAGATCACAGCACAGGGGACAGGGAGGGAAGTAGGCCAGAGCTATTACTCTCCTGCAGATGACATAAGCTGTGCAGGGTACAGATTCCAACACATTTTACCTTCTCCCAGTGCAGGGGTGAAATTGAGAGATGGTGTGATTCTCCAGACTCAGTTTTCTTCCTGGGACTGCACAACTATGCATTGTCCCTTAGCTCAGGACATATCAAGCCCCATTGAAGGCCCTGATCAAGACCCCATAGAGTTGACTGGAGTCTTTCCTTTGCACTTTGAAAGGGAGCCAGCGGCAAAAAAAAAAAAAAAAAAGAAAGCTAAAGATATAACAAATGTTTCATCCTACATACAAAAATGCCACATATTACAGTAATTTCATTGTTTGCTGGTGTTGCTAAATGGCTACTGTGCTTTCTGAGCCAGTGCTTCCAGACCCACAATACAGTACATTAATTCATTGTATTTTTTGTTGTTGGAACTTTCACTCTGTGGAACTTCTACATATTGATGCCTCTGCAGATAAATACAGTAAATATGAACAAAACAATAAGAATAAATTACTATACGTAGAGCAAGTCCAAATAAAACCAGCAGTAAAAGTGCAGGTGATCTCGGTTTATATATCAAGAGCCTAATTCCAAGGTGAATAAATGAGTGTAATTTAGATCTTACTCCTTTTTCCATCTGTCCAGGTCATACAAATTTTGGACCAGATTCTGATTCCCTGGCTCAAGGAGAATAGTACTTTACTCAGTGAATAGTCCCATTGATTTCAGAATTATGAGTGGAGTGGAGTACTAACTGTGAGTAGGGGTATCCAAATCTGGCCTTGAGACTCCCACCCACCATCTTCAAGCCCTCTGCATGTGGCCCACTTAAACTGCTGTAACTCTCATCCTAAGTGGCTAAAGACAGGAATGTAGCAAGAAAAGCACTAATGAGGTTGTAAAAATCTGTGTTCAAATAAACTGCCTCACACTTCAATTTACACCTTCTGTCAGCTCCTTGTGTTTTCCCTTTTAGTATGCTACATTTTTCCCACTTCAGATGTCTCACAATTACTGTCTCTCTTCTTTCTCTGTAAATTAATTCCCCAATTACTGCTGTCCATGTGAATTTGTACAGCTTTCCACAGTGCTCTATGTACCCTACATCAGTGAAAAGTAAAAAATTAACTTCTTCAGTAGAAATAAAATATTCTCTGGTGCTTAGAACCTAGGAATGAGAGCTAGAACTTCTGGGGTTTATTTTTGACCCTGCCGCAGACTTACTGTGTGACTCTAGACAAGTTAACTTTTCTGTGCCTTAGTTTCCCTTTCTAAAACGTGTGTCCATGTGGACCCCTCTCTGTACAGGAAGAGTTGGGAGCTTAATGAGTGTTTGTAAGCCACCTGGAGAAAGTGTGAAAAATTGGAAGGGGGTGGAGGGTAATAGGATGCTATATAAGAAAGAGACTCAAAAATTGGGACTGTCCCTATAAAATCAGGAGATCTCATCACCCTACTTGGAGAGCCTATTCTGCTAGGTGCTATGTGGACATTATCACTTAATTTAAGTGTTTCTTTCAAATACCAACCATAGGAACCAACCAGAGTTGCTAGCATACAGTGACAGGACTGTTTCAAGAGAACCAAAATGATTCCATGTGAAGTGCAATCAAATTAATCTCTCTTAAAATAGTCCTGTTGTTGTGGGCTTGGGCTTTCTTCCTGTGATTATCAGTAGAAACCTTACTGACTTTTCACTATTTTATGCATACTTGTTTATTCTGGAATGCTCATTCATTAATTCTGCTTTCCTTCCTATTGAATTATTTATTATTAAGAAATGTGTAAGCAATGTGTTACCTTGTTGGTTTGGTTCTGCTGCATAGCTTAATTGATCTACTTGCTACTTTTAATAGTGTATTACTTTCCCATCTAAACACCACTAAAAATTAAAGTTTATTTCTCCAGTGTGATAACTCTAGGGGGAAAGTGTCCAGCTGTCCAAGCAAGCTTGGGTACAATTTATTCCCCAAACTATACTCATGCCTTTTGTTTATAATCTGTTGATGGGTGGTTTTTCTCCTCCGTTTCATAGGTCCCTTGTCTTGGTCTGTCCTCAGGGGCTCTACTGTATAACAATTGTTCCTATTATAACAGCTACAGCTGTTTGTACAGAGACATTCAGCATCTTTTTCTGTTCTGTGTTGCATATTTTAAGGAAAGCAAACCATCTTGCAATAAAATGAATGAAAAGCAGTTTTTTCTGACCTTATTTATATTCTGAAAACATCAAAAACTTGACTTTATTCTCACCAAATGAATTTTTTCTTAAGCTTTCCTCCATGTGCACTTCATATGGATGATACTCATGTTCGTGTTCCATATTTGCAAACTATTCAGTCCCACAGGGGTGGGTAAAGTCTGCTCCACCCTAGTAGGAACAGTAGATGTGGTTTTCTCCTCCTTAAGAAGCAAAAGGTTATGTAGAAGAAGGAACTTGATGGATGGCTGTGAACACCACAGAGAAATCAGCAAAATAAGATGGACACCGTAAAAGCCCTGGAGGAAGAAGGCACATTCAGGATGTCTATTTGGAGCCACTTGGATACTGAAAATTAAAACAAAAGCATTGTACATTGTGTGGTCTTTTTATCTTGAAATAAGAACAAATATAACTAAACAGCAACTAGATAACACCACACATTTATTGTAGTGACATAACTGCACTATGCCTATCAGTTTCTATGGTATATAATTATATGGACACACTGGAAAAAAGCCTGCTTTAAATACTTATCAGAAAAGGTTCATCAGTAGATTAATGATTTGTCTTCTAAAAGTGGAGGAATTCTTACTGAATGTGTTGGTGTCAAAGTGGGAGGGGGGCTTTGCTCAAGTAACTTCAACTCTCTGTGCCTCAGTTTCCCCAACTGTAAAACTTCATTTGTAAAACATTTTGAGATCCATCAATGAAAATGTGTATTCTTAAGTAAATATTTGTCCCGATAGACAACTTTCCATGGCTACAAGTATTTTATTGAAGAGATAAATACCACTGATTCTGTTTTTATCAGATGACAAGGAAACATGCAGATCAATATAGTCACCATTTGCTTAACATTGGAAATGGAAGATTTAGAAAATGTTTACATTTCTCATTTCTGAATCATGCCTATTTTAATCATAAAACAAAAAGATCCAAGCTCTATGTTCAACTGGCTTTTACTGACTTATAGATATGTCCACTAAGCTCAGTCCTCCTAAGCTCAGTTAATTTGGATCTGTGTGGTACTGTGAATGAGCATTCTGTGAAGGTTAATGACACTGCATGATATTACCTGACCCACAAGATGTTTACGCAGCCTTTCAATTAATTTATTTGCTAGGAAGAATTTTAAACATATTGTTTACTTGATCCAAATTTAAGTTTAGATTTTTGTTCTCTGGTTAGCTATATTAACATCATGGGCTCTTTGAAACAGTCATATAAATCCATGCCCTGTGAAAGCGTACGAGCCTGGACTGCTGTGTCATGTAGTAATTGAGGATCATACTAGACTCAGAAGAAAGTTATTTTCTCTACAAGAAAAACTTACATCCCCTGTGTATCACATTAATATACTTTTGGGAAGTAATGTTCTCATGTGGAGAGTGAACGAGATGCAGCATGCTCACAAACAGAACATTGTGCTATGATTTTTGCCTTCTTAAGCGCAGTGGTCAGGCAGCCTTCAGCGGCATGCCTGCGGGAGGTCCGCTGGTCCTGCCGATTCGGCTGCGTTTCTGCGGGAGGTCCGCCAGTCCCGTGGCTTCGGCTTACGTGCTGCCAAAATACCGCCGAAGGCCGTCTGACTGCCGCCCTGAAACTGATTGTCAGGCTGCCCCCCATGGCTTGCCGCTCCAGGCACACGCTTGCTGTGCTGGTGCCTGGAACTGCTCCTGTATGTTATATACGCTGACACTGGATACTGATGGGGTCAAAACACCGACCTGATGGGCCTTTTTGGTGAAATCACATGTTTCAATGTTCCATGTCACCGTTACCAGACTAACTGCCCCTCTGACCCTTCCTGGCCTCTTCAAGTGCATTCCTCTCTTGGATCTTGGGCCACCACCTCTCTCAGGGTGTAACTATCTGACTCTCTCTCTCTCTCTCAGACCAGGTCCTGGGTTGCAGTCCCCTGTGTGTACCAACTGTGATTACCTCAGTAGGTCTAATCTGGGGTCAGTACATGCAGTTCTGTTTTCTCTGTGAGCATGAGACAGTGGTACCATGTCACCAGACAGCTGCCTTAAAGGAAAGTATTATTTAAAACAAAAGCAAATCAGAGAAAAGGAGATCTTAAAACTTCCCTTCCCTGACAGAGAAATTAACTCCCTCCCCCATAGAATTATTATTTATCAGTATTAGATTATCTGTGTGGTGGACGCAGAGCTACTATGTAATAATCTCATTTTATATGTTGATAGTAAACAATTTGAGGATATTGTGTTAAAGTAGCAAGACGGTAGCAAGCAAGAATAGGATCTTGAGGTGATGGAAGATTTGAGTGGAGGCTGGCATTCCTCACTGAGGTTCCGGATAGGCTGGGAGAACATTGTTCCACAGTCTGTGCTTTGGACTCACATCTGTAGTGAAGGCTAGTGGGGAAGTATGTTCCTTTCCTATTGGAAACTGTCCATATTTCCAGTAAAGGTATGACGAGTCTGGTAATGACTTACTCAAGTAATCACTTGGCACTGTCTGGCTAGCTCTCAACCAGCATCTAATTTTCCATTTTTTGGTTGGTTAACACTAACTTCTCTCTTCATCACTACTGCTAATTTTACTTGCCACACAACACGATCTGTGGCTAATAGTAAAAATAATAAAGAGGAAGTAACACTGCAGCACAATTTAACATACTTTTAAAGGAGCTTATACCATACAGAGATAGTATGAAGTAAAACAACAATAAAACTGGAATACAGGAGATCTGGGTTCTGTGTCAGATTCTGTCACTGGCTTGCTGTGTGACCTTGGCCAGTCATTTACCTTTCTGTACCTCAGTTTTCCCATGTGTAAAATATGGAAAATAAAACTCACTCCCTGCAAAGCACTTTATAGTATCTTTCACTAAAGGAGCTCATAAGTGCAAAAAACTACATTTCAAGGACTCAGCCCAACACCCCAGATCCCAATGGCCACTAAGTTTTGATGCAAGATAAGAATTTTGCAATTTGCACCCATTTATAATATTTTTAAAAGACCATCTACAGTACTAGGTATTAAATTTAGTAGATGATGGGGAAAGTATATGAAAGATGATGATTAAACTTTGGTGTGAAAAATAATAGAAAATTGAAAATATTGCTAAAATATGTTGTTAAACCTGGTGTCTGATTATATGATATTTTGGATTCAACAAAGATTCATTAAGTTCTATAAGAAGTTCCTCACTATCTGCTACTAGACAAAAATATCTGACATTTACATCACACTACGATTTGGAACCTTGTCTTTTTAATAAGTCCCTTAAACTTCTTTAAACTTAAGCCAAAACATTTCCCCTCCCCCTGATAAAAACAAAACAACAACAAAGGAATGAGCTGCAGGAATAAAAAGGAAATGCAGGCAGAAGTCCAGCAACAGTTTATTGCACCTAATGCAGCCTGTATGATTACCTGCCCTATGGGCAGTTTGTGTATGTGTGCATTTGGTGCAAGGAGCTCCTGGCCCTCAGAGACCATGTACGGGCTTTGGAGATCAGGGTGGCTGAGCTGGAGGAGACAGTGCTAAGGGAGACAGTGAGGTACATAGATGAGACTTTCCGGGACACAGAAGAATGGTCCCATTCCTGGTCTGACAGCTTCTGTGCTGTTGAGGAGGATGAAAGTCTCAAGGAAGGAGAACATCCAACTGGAGCAGAGGGAAACAATCCCATAGTTGGGACCCTCCTTTCAGATAATGTTGTGCTATCCTCTTGCACTGAGGATACCTCTCCGGGGGAAGGAACTCCAGTTATTAGGAAGAGACAGGTATTAGGCGATTCAATCATTAGAAACATAGATAGCTGGGTTTGTGATGACTGGGAGAATCTCATGGTGACTTGCCTGCCTCGTGCGAAGGTTGTGGATCTCTCAAGACACCTAGATAGACTTATGTTTAGTGTTGCGGAGGAGCCTGTGGTCGTGGTACATGTAGGTACCAATGACATAGGGAAGGATAGGAGAGAGGTCCTGGAGGCCAAATTTAGGCTTCTAAGTAAGAGACTGAAGGCCAGGACTTCCATGGTAGCAGTTCAGGGCCAGTTAGACAGGCAGAACTGCAGAGCATGGATGAGACAATGGTGTAGGGAGGAGGGATTTAGATTTATTAGAAACTGAGGAAACTTTTGGGAAAGGGGGAGCCTATACAGGAAGGATGAACTCCACCTAAACCAAAATGGAACCAGATTGCTGACACTTAAAATTAAAATGGTTGTAGAGCAGTTTTTAAACTCAGGGCTGGGGGAAAGCCAACAGGTGCGGAAGAGCATGTGGTTCGGACAGAGATATCCCTCAGGGTAGGATCTGTTAATGGAGATTCTCTATATCTTAGTAAGGAGGAGAGAAGGGAAGATGATAAAATACAGGTAGGATCTGATGAGAAACAGTCAAATAAAAAGAAGTCTCATTCAATTACTTCATATAATGGGAGACTGCTAAAAAGTTACACATTTTTAAAATGCTTATATACCAATGCTATAAGTTGAAATAATAAGTTGGGTGAACTGGAGTGCCTCGAATTAAATGAAGATATTGATATAATAAGCATCACAGAAACTTGGTGGAATGAGGATAATCAATCGGACACAGGAATACCCGGGTACAAAATATATTGGAAGGACAGAATAGGTTGTGCTGGTAGGGGAGTGGCACTATCTGTGAAAGAAAGCGTAAAATCAAATAAATTAAAAATCTTAAATGAATCAAACTGTACCATAGAATCTCTACGGACAGTAGTTCCATGCTCAAATAAGAATATAGCAATAGGGATATATTATCGACCACCTGACCAGGATGGTGATAATGACTGTGAAATGCTCTGGGAAATTAGAGAGGCTATTAAAAAAATTCAGTAATAACGGGGAATTTCAACTATGCTATATTGAATGGGTACACATCACCGCAGGATGGAATGCAGAGATAAAATTTCTTGACACCTTAAATGACTACTTATTGGAGCAGCTAGTCCTGGAACCCACAAGAGGCAAGGCAATTCTTGATTTAGTCCTAAGAGGAGCACAGGATCAGATCCAAGAGGTGAATATAGCTGGACGGCTTGGTAATAGTAACTAACTTCATCATTTTTGTGTAGTTCCCCTTTCTGAAATTAAATGCTACAGTGTTGAGCTGCTGAGGCGTTTCCCCCACCACAGGGATGTTATTTACCTCTTCTGATAGCATAAGAATTAGGGGTCACCAATGAAATGAATAGGCAGCAGGTTTAAAACAAATAAAAGGAAGTATTTCTTCACACAATGCAGACTCAACCTGTGTAACTCTTGCCAGATATTGTTGTGAAAGTCAAAACTATAAGAGGGTTCAATAAAGAGCTAGATAAATTCATGGAGGATAGGTCCATCAATGGATATTAGCCAGGATGGGCAGGGATGATGTCCCTAGCCTCTATTTGCCAGAAACTGGAATGGGCAACTTGGATCACTTGATTACCTGTTCATTCCCTCTGGGGCATCTGGCATTGGCCACTGTTGGAAGACAGGACGCTGGGCTAGATGGACCTCTGATCTGACCCAGTATGGCAATTCTTAAGTTCTTAGAACACTTTTAGTGCAATATGAATGATACATAATAAAATACACTATGTAAGCATTGTAGTAATATGTCACTGAACCGCTATTTTAATAAAATTCCTGTTATTCCTCCTTCACTGAAAAGGAAAGGCCATCTCTCTTTCTCATAGTTAATAATGTCTATTATGTATCTGAGTTCTAATAGTTTCACAATTTCAAATTATAATTCATCACTACAATAATTGCTGGATACTGCTTGGCTTAGGTCTTTGTTTTCATCTTTTCCTTCACAATTATCTTTCCAAAAGTTATTCTGATAGAGGGCTTTTCAACATGTTACATCTTTAAACCATGTTGCAATTGCAGAACTGCATCTCACACACACACCCTCAATTTTTCATTGCTGGATAGTGGAGGATTTAATAACTTGTTGAGAAAAGAACAACAAATTGTACAGAAGAACCTCAGAGTTATGAGTACCTATGAATTGACCAGTCAACCACACACCTCATTTGGAACCGGAAGAACACAATTAGGCAGTGGCAGAGGCAAACAAACAAATAAATATAAAAGCAAAAAGTACAGTACTATGTTAAATGTAAACCACTAAAAAAAGGGAAAGCAGCATTTTTCTTCTGTAAAGTTTCAAAGATGTATTAAGTCAATGTTCAGTTTTAAACTTTTGAAAGAATGACCATAATGTTTTGTTCAGAGTTAAGATTTCAGAGTTACAAACAATCTCCATTTCAGAGGCTCATAACTGTGAGATTCTACTGTAGGTAGACCTGAAAGAGGTGCCCTTTTCTGGCACAACGGAGTAATGTCACTGTTAGTTGTATATTTGTATTATATTGAGTCCAATCAGGCACAGGCTCCCTTGTACTAGGTGCTGTACAAACACATAATATGCCCTGAAAGAATTACAATCAAAGAGATTTAGACTGAAAACACTTAAAGCACATGCATAACTTTATGCTTTGAGATCTACTGATGAACAAACTTTAAGACCTAGGTATTATTACTGATGTGAGCAATCCATAGACTTCAGTGGTACTACTGATGTAACTAACCTTAGGCACCTTTGGTTAACTGTTTCCAGGATCATAATTTAAGACAAGATGCAACAGATGAGCACAACAAACAAAAGGAGGGAAGAGGAGAACCATAGATCAAAGTGTAACACTGGCCAGATATGTGAGTGCACAGGGTGATAATCCCGAATCATTAAAAGTTGTTGCATACACAGCCTGAGCCGGCCCTCTACCTACCCATTATCTGCTGGCCATTCCCCCCCCCCCCGGCATTACAGGAGAAGCCAGTAACACCTATGGGCCTCTTTGCAGCCAGAGGCTTCTTCTGCCCGCCACTTCAGGTGTAACAGGGTCTGTCATTAGGGAAGACCCCGCCCCTTCCCCTGGCTGTCCCGCTCCGCAAGCCAAGGACTGACGCGCCCCCGTGCAGAGCGCGCTCGAAGCACAGAGGTTTTCACGCCTCCCTTCCCCCGCCGCCTCCAGCGCCGCGCAGACCGCCCACCGAGCCGCGCAAACCCTGCCGCTGCGGCTGCGCCGGCCAAAGCCGCGCTCAGCACCGTGCGCTGAGAAAAGCGCGCGCCGCCTCCCTTACAGGAGCAACGCTGCTGCCCGCGGACGCTCGCCCCTGTGGCGCCCAGAGACAGTGGAGACAGGCGCCCGCGGCCCTGGCAGTGCCAGAGGCAGCTCGTCCGTCCTCTGGCTTCAGCCTCCGGGAGGGCGGTTCCCGATCTTGCCTCCTTCCTAGGGGTCCTCCCGCTCCGGCCCCCTGGGGCGCTGCGCGGCCCCCAGAGGCGGGGGAGCGCGGGACCTGCACTTGCCGCTCTCCGCCTGTTGCAGCGCTGCGTGCCGCCGGGGGTGGGGGCTGCCAGGCGCGCCGTGGAGGAAGGCGGCGGCTGGTGGAGGCGTCGCTGTACCCGGCGGCTCTTGGCGAAGAGGGCACCAAGGCGGAGACAGAGCGAAGCAGCGCGTAGCCAGGCTTGCCCCGATGCTGAGCCGGCTGCCGCCCGTGCGGGCGCCGCGCGCTAAGGGGCGCCGCCTGCCTCGGCTCCCGGGCCGGGGGAAAGGGCTGTGACTCCCGGGGGAGAAAACAGCGGCCGCCAGCCGGCAAGGGGGAACCCCCCGCCCGAGGGACCGTCTGAGCCTGGTCCTCTGTCTTCTGCGGCGGACGCAGCAGCCGGCTGGTCCCGGTGGGACACGAACCGCTCCTCGGAGAGCGAGCGGGGCTGGAGGACCCGGTCCCGCTCCGGCACCCCCATTGTAGGGCTGACCCCCTTGCCCGCGGGACGGACTAGCCTCCCCTCCCGCAGCAGACGGGGGGAATTTGCGAGGGGCACGGCCCGCGGATCAGCTCGGACCCGGGATGTTAACCCCTGGCGCGGGTGAGCTCTACCTTGACTCCGCGTGGTCCGTCGCTCCGCGTTAGCGCAGCGGTTACTCCCGAGCCGCGTTCGCCAGCAGGTGCCAGGCTTCACCGCTCCCGTGGGGCGTCGGCTTTGAGGTGACCCGGCTAAGTTTACAAACCCGGCGTTGAACGCCGACGGGGACTGTCCCTAGGCGGTCCGGGCAGGGAGAGACCCCCGATCTCCAGCGCCCGTTATTCGCTTTGAGCCAAATTGATCAGTCTGGGTCCCACCCCACTTTCTTCTGCACAAGTTGCGTCCTGAGGGCCACAGGCTCTGCTGGGCCCTTTCCCCACTGCTGACACTGGGATCTGCACTGTGCGAGGATCGAGGCTCTGGGGACTGTTGTGCGATCATGGAGGGGGCCGCTCTGATCTCTCCGCTGTACTCTCAAGTGGACGGGGGACCCCCGCGTGGCTGCGTGCCCGGGAAGTTCCCGCCGCCGCTCTGAAGGCGCAGACATGCCGGAAAGGCCGGGGCCGGGATGGCTCTGACTTGTGTGAAGGGACGGAAGAAGGTCTCGCTTGGGGGGCACGGAGAGACGAGTTCGCGCCTTTGCACCTGAGCAGCCGCTTCGCCTGGAGTTCGGCCCCTCTCACTCCTCGTGGCGCGCTCGAGGTGCGTGGTGGGTTCCCCCCTCGCTGCGTGGAGGCGCGTGGGGCGGAGGTTGGAGCCGGGAGGAGCAGACCAGGCAGTGCCGGGCGCCCCCGAGAAGAGGCTGCTTGCCCGAGGACGGAGAGTCGCTTTCTGAGCCCGCAGACCCGAGCGCGCGTCTCGAGAAATGGCCCGGGGATGAGCCCCGGCGCCGAGAGGCGTTTGAAGGGCGGGAAAGTGGCGATAAAGATCCACGAAGCGCTGCACGCCTCTGCCATCCAAGTGCCCTGCAGAGGCCGGCCGGACCCGCCGGCAGAGATGCGGGGTGGCCATGGATCGCGCCGCTCACGAGCCCTGGCCCCGGGAGCATAACCCGGGACGCCGCTACGCTTCTCGGAGTTTGGGGGCGCCGCGGTCGGGTGCAAACTTAGTGCCGGGCTCCAGCGGCAGCCTCGGCCTGGGCCCCCGGGGCGGAGAATGGCGTGGCGCGGCTGCTGCTGCTCCAGCCTGGGTCACCTGAACGAGGATAACGCCCGCTTCCTGCTGCTGGCCGCGCTCATCATCCTGTACATGCTGTGCGGGGCCGCCGTGTTCTCGGCCATCGAGCTGCCCACCGAGCGGGAAGCCAAGGAGAAGTGGGAGGAGAGGCTCGTGAACTTCAGCCAGAGGCACAACGTGAGCCGGGCGGAGCTGCAAGACTTTCTCCGGGAGTACCAAGAGGCCAGTGTGGCCGGGATCCGCGTCGATGACATCAGACCCCGATGGGATTTTACCGGGGCCTTTTATTTTGTGGGGACTGTGGTTTCAACAATAGGTAAGTCTAAATGTCAAGAATGTCTCTGGCGATCACAATGAATCCGTGCTAGTGTGACCCATCACAATGGGTGTGTGTGGAGTGGGGGCGGGGGGAATAACTAACCTAGGCACCAGGGGTTGATTCAATTCCCAGGAACAGCAAAAAGGATGCTATCATCTGCTTCTAACTTATTCTCCTAAAAAAATCTGCTTTATCCCACTCCCACAAGATTACACAACAAACCGGAATAAAGGGGGACCCCAGTCATACACAGTATAACCCTAATTATGCAATTTCCTTGTTGAGGAGATATATTGAGTAAAAGTTCCCTCCTCCTTTTTAAAATCCCCTTAAGAACCCCAGTTGCCTGGTGTGGTGGTTCACTATAGTACAGAAGAAATGATCACACCTTTCACCTCATTCATTCTGTTTTTCTGTTAGAGGGACACTGACATTGGTGAAACAAAAAGCAAATGTCCCTATGTGTATTGACATTAGGCACCTCACATCTTTGAATGGGAAGCAGGCTTTATAATCTCATTGACTTTTCATCATTCACGCTGGCCGTTTTTTGGCATTATACTCAACTGGGGCAGTGAAAGTAGTCAACTTCACTTTTCCCTTTTCAGTTTCATTTACGGTCACCCAATTCTGTAATGAAAAAACCTGCAGAAGAACATGTATATCTAAACCAAAAGCTTTGTCTTCACTGATGTTTCTTGATTTTTAGGTTTTGTAAATCTTGTTATAACAAAACCTAAACTGAGGTTTTGTTAGATTTTAAGGCCAGGAGGGACAGTTGTGATCATCTAATCTTACCTCCAGTATAACGTATCCCATATAACACACTTTACAGTATCCTATTAACTGTAGAATATAGTATGTGCAATTGGCTTTACAAATGTTGACTCTTAAATCATGCAAATCCTTTGCTTTCTAAAGAACGATCAACAAGTCAGTGTTTTCTGTATATCTTGTTTTGTCCCTAGATTTTTCAGGGTTGGAGAAGCAGAAGAAAAACCTGTAAAGGGATATGATTACTGAACAGAAATCACAGGGAGGGTGATGGTGTTGGACTTAGAGGGACAGGAAGTTTACATATAACACATGAAGGCAAACAACTGCATATTGACAAAATGTACAAGTGCTTATATACAAATGCTAGAAGTTTAAATACTAACATGGGTGAACTAGAGTATCGGGCATTATATGAGAATATTTATGTAACAGGCATTTTGGAAACTTGGTAAAATGAGGGAAATCAATGTGACGTGGTAACACCAGGTAGGGTGACCAGATGTCCCGCTTTTATAGGGACAATCCTGATATTTGCGGCTTTTGCTAATATGGACACCTATTACACTCCCCGCCCGCCCTCTGTCCCGATTTTTCCCGCTTGCTATCTTGTCACTCTAACACCAGGATACAATATATATAGGAAGGCCATGATAGGTTGTGCTGTGGGGAAGTGGCATTCTCTGGGAAAGAAAGCATGAAGTCAAATACAGTAAAAATCTTAAATGAATCAAACTGTACTGTAGAAGCTCTAGGGATAGAATAATGCTTGAACAATAAGAGTATAGCAGTAAAAATATACTATCAACCACCTGATCAGAGGGGTAACAGTGAAATGTGAAGGGAAATTGGAGAGGCTGCAAATGCAGAAAACACAATAATAATAGAGGATTTCAACTATCTCTATATTGACTAGATACATGCGACCTGAGGACAGTATGCAGAGATAAATTTTCTTATCACCACTAATGATTGCATCTTGGAGCAGCTTGCCCTGAAATCCACAAGGGGAGAGGCAATTCTTGATTTAGTCCTAAGTGAAGTACCATCTCTGGTCCAAGAGGTGAATACAGCTGAACCACTCATTAACAGCAACCATAATGTAATTAAATGTAACAACCTGGGAAGCGGGGGAATGCCAAAGAAACTCACTAGAGTAGCATTTAACTGAAAAAAGAGAACAACGTAAAAATGAGGAAGCTAGTTAAACAGAAGTTAAAAGGAACAGTTACAAAAGTGAAATGCCTGCATACGCCATGGAGACAATTTAAAAACACTGTAATAGAGGTTCAAACTAAATGTATACTATCAAATTAAAAAAAAACAGTAAGTAGACCAAAAAATGCCATCATGCCTAAAGAACAGAATAAAAGAGGCGGTTAGAGGCAAAAAGGCATCCTTCAAAAATTAGAAGTCAGGTTCTAGTGAGAAAAATAGAAAGGAGCATAAACTCTGTCAAGTCAATTGTAAAAGTATGATAAGGCAGGTCAGGAAAGAATTTGAACTACTAGCTAAGAACACAAAAATTAACAGAAATTTTTTTTTAACTACATCAGAAGCTAAAACCCTACCACTCAGTGAGTGGGACCACTGGACAATCAAGGTGCTAAAGGAGCACTCCAGGAAGACAAGGCCATTGTGGAGAAAACTAATTTCATTTATTATACTGGGCTTAACTGCAGAAGATGTGGGGACGATCCCCACACCCAAATCACTCCTCTTTAGGTGATAAATCTGAGGAGCTGTCCCAGATTAAGGCAGCAATAGAGGTGGTTTTGGAACAAATTAAACATGAATAAGTCCCCAGGATCAGATGATATTCACCCAAGCGTTCTGAAGAAACTCAGGTATGAAATTGCAGAATCACTAAGTGTGAAATGTAACCTATAATTTAAATCAGCCTCTGTACTAGATTACTGGAGGATAGCTAATATAGCTCCTATTTTTAAAAAAGGCTCCAAAGGCAATCTGGCAATTACAGACCAGTAAACATAACTTCAGTAGCAGGCAAACTGATTGAAACTAGTAAAGAATGAAATTATTAGACATATAGAAAAGCATGACATAGTGGGAAAGAGTCAAGATGGTTTTTGTAAAGGGAAATCATGCCTCACCAATCTACAAGAATTGTCTGAGGGAGTCAACAAGCATGTGACAAGAGTGATCCAGTGGATATAATGTACTTGGACTTTCAGAAAACCTTTGACAAGGTCCTTCACCAAAGGCTGTTGAGCAAAGTGAGCAGTCATGGGATAAATGGGAAGATCACACATGGATCAGTAACTAATTTAAAGATAGGAAACAAATAGTAGGAATAAATGGCCACTTTTCCCAATGGAGAGAGGTAAATAGCAAAGTCCCCCAAGGATCTGTTCTGAGAATTGTGCTGTTCAACATATTTATAAACGATCTGGAAATGGGGGTGAACAGTGAGGTGGCAAAATTTTCAGACAGTACAAAATTACTCAAGATAGTTAAGTCCAAAGCTGACTGTAAAGAGTTTCAAAGGGATCTCACTAACATGGGTGAGTGGATAACAAAACAGCAGATGAAACCATGTTGATAAGTGCAAAGTAATGCACACTGGAAAACATCATCCCACCTATACATACAAATGATGGAGTCTAAATTAGCTGTTACCACTCAAGAAAGACATCTTAGAGTCATCTGGATAGTTCTCTGAAAACTTCTCTGATTTAGGTGGGGATTGGTCCTGCTTTGAGCAGGGGATTGGACTAGATGACCTCCTGAGGCCTCTTCCAACCCTGATATTCTATGATCTGTTTAATGTGCAGAAGTAGTCAAAAAAGCTAACAATGTTAGGAACCATTAGAAAAGGAATAGATAATAAAACAGAAGATATCATAATGCTGCTATATAAATTTATGGTACTGCCACACCTTGAATGCTGCATGCAGTTCTGGTCACCCCATGTCAAAAAAGATAAATTAGAATTGAAAAAGGTGCAGAGAAGGGCAACAAAAATAATTAGGGGTATGGAACAGCTTCCATATGAGGAGAGATTAAAAAGAATGGGACTGTTCAGATTAGAAGAAAGATGACAAAGGGGGGGATACGATAGAGGCCTATATAATCATTAATGAAATGAAAAAGTGAATAGGGAGGTGTTATTTATTCCTTCACATAACACAATAGACAGGTTTAAAACAAACGAAAGGAAGTACTTCTTCACACAATACTTTCCCCATATACAGCAACTTTGAGTTGTCCTGCTATGTGATGAATGCTTGAGACCTTCAAGGGGGTTGTGCTAAGCTTTTTCTAAGGTTAGTTGAGTCTCTTAATTAACTCTTACGATAAACTTTGAGTAAGATGGACATCGTATCCATTTTAGTTCTCTGTTAGTTTATAGCATGTACGTTTGGGGGTTTCATGTTTTTTTAACCTGAATCTAAGGGATTTAAGAACATACTTAAAGTTAAGCATATTCTTAAGTGGTTTGCTGAATTGGGTCCTTACAGCAGAATACAATGCTGTGATACCTTTTTGTAAAAGATGTTATGGCTTTTGTTTTTCAGTTTTCTCATATCCTTTCATGTTACCATTTCTTGTACGGGAGAAACCTGGTAACTTGAAATGAACCCTTTCTTGATATCCATTCATCTTCCTTAGCAATGCTTGTCTCTGTTGTGGCTACCTTCTTCACCCCTTTTCCTAATTAGTTGGACTGATTTCCAAATTCCCATAAATTTGATCTCTTCAGTAGAAACATGGACCAGCTGTTTCTGCTTGCAAGTGGTTTTTCAGGAATAAACTTCTTTATGACATATTCCTCTTAATAGTGCTTCCTCACTAAGTATTATGTACCCATGTAGGAAGTTATTCAGTTAGCAGGAAAACAGCTCTAATAAAATGTGGCTTTATTTCTCATGTGAACTTACAATTTGGTATATTGTTCTTACTCTTTTCTGTGCTTGTCCTATCAAACTTCCTTCGCTATAGTACTAGGACAACACCAAGTAAATGAATTTTTCCCCCATAAATGAAGCACCTCACTGTATGACTTATGCATTGCTGAAACAGTGCTACCCAGGGAGTCAGCTGCCTCACGGTACTGTGTCTGAAAAGATACACTGCCAGGTATTTTTGGCTTTGAGAGATAAGAGGAAAAGTCTCACAATACTTAAGAAACAATGCGGAAAGTTTTTTTAATGAAAACATTCAGCTACCCTGTCCATAATCCAGGAATGAGAACTAGAAAGTGAAATTGACCAATGTAGGTCCACTGCCCAAGCTGTTTCAAGTGTAAAAATAAACAGAGCACAATGGGTGAAAAGTAAAGTAATTTGTTATTTTTTCAGTTTAATCATTTAGCAACAGATCCTGAAAAGTTCCGAGCATCCTCAGTTCCCACTGAAGTAAATGGAAGGTCAGGTCTCTCAGCAGCTTCTAGGATTTGGGCTCTTCTCATGCGTTTTAGCAACTATTAGAACCCCATCCACTGCCCTCTGAAACTAGTAGAGGAACTCGTATTGATTCAATATGCACTAGATCAAGCCCTTATTTTTTATCCATATGTTGTTTTTATCTAGATAGTGTCTCCTTATCTTATGTAAATATGGTCTCTCTCTCACTCTGACTAATGTTGCCTGACAGAGTCAAAGGGACATGTTTTCTTTATTTCTGTTAATTTAAAATGTGCCCATCAGAGCCAATGTCATGATCTTGATGAAGAGAAGGAAGCAAATTATCAAGCTGGCATAACAGACACATAGAGCTAGCCTCCCATGTCTGTGTGCACTATGTATGATGGCGATGGGGTGGGAGGGGGAGACTTGTGTAATGTTATTCAGAAAAGCAAGGGATCCTTTCCTGAGAAATTATTGAAATTCTGCATAATTCCTGTATGCAAGCAGCTGCAGTACACTGTGTTGTGGAGGACGTGAAACCCAAATGGAGAAGTGGAAAAAAGATTTGGCAACAAAATACATAATCCAAAGCTCTTATGAGTAATGTTTCCATCTCTGGAGGGTGTGTCACCTAATAAAACGAGAGAGCCACCGGCAATCACATCAGCCTGTGGCACAGGAGGGAGAGCAAGGAGACAAAGCACCTATAGAAGGTAATCAGAGGGTGCCACTGACAAGTAAACATTATTGTTCACTAAGGGAGCAAGCAATGCAGAGATGGAAAATAGCCATATGGAACAATGCTGCAACAGGTTCTAGGAAACAAGGAGGGAGTGCTGATTAATGCCAGAGAAAGAGCCCAATTCCCCTCTCACTCAGACCCACTCCCCTCTCACTCAGACCCATGTAAAATCAGCAATAATTATTGAACTGAGTTACACCAGTATAAAACCTTCATAAGCGAGGGGAGATTCATGCCCAGAAAGACAGCTGTCCTTTGCAGCAGAACTGAGCAGAGGGCTTCAGGAAGCTGATCCCAGAACAAGAGGTTGGTCTTGGAGGGATGTTCCCTGGGCAGAGTTAAGACTCACTGGCAGGGAGGCCTGGGTGAGTGGAACACTGCTGGGAGTTCTCTCATGGGAGACCTGACTTGGGGCCTCTGAAGAAGAGTTGCAGGAAAGAAGCAAATCTGGGAGCTCTCAGGTAGATGGTCTGGAGAGTGGAGCCCTGGAACAAGGTCAGAAGGAGTAAGGGAACAGACTGGAGATGGACTCTTGAGAGGGTGAATGGGAAATGTTGTCCTGGGAGGGGGCATGGAAAACTGCTGGGAACCTAATGTACTTCAGGGATTTCGGGAGATTGGTTTTATCAGGAGGATTCTGTGGGCATGTACAAGAATAAATTATGCCTTGGGCTTGAGGTGGGCTTTTGAATTGGACACTGTAAGAGACTAGGGCCCAGATCCGTAAAGGAACTCAGTGTTGCAATGCTGCATATCATGGTGCTTAATTTTTAGGTGCCTAGAAAATCACAGGAACATCATTGTGATCCACAAAGCTGAGTTACACATCTAGCCTCCCTACACAATAAATGGGGAGAGATAGGTGCCTTAGAATGTGATCCACAAAAGCCAACTTGCTAGGAAGGGAGCTGCCTAAGCAGGCCAATGGGAGCTGCTGACAAGAAGGGTATGTGCTAAGCCTTGCCCCTCTCTTGGAGGCAGGCACTAAGTCAGGGTGCAGATAGATGCCTCGCTCTGTTCAGTGATCTACAAACAGGAACCAGCTACCTGGAGTCAGGCAGCTTAGGAGCGTAAGGGGTTTCTCAGAGAATGAGTTAGGTGCTGCCTTGCTTCACACAAAACAGCTGGAGGAGGTAGAGGTGGTAGTGATAGTGCCCACCTTATAACTGTTAGTCCAGTGGCTGAAGGGCTCACTTGAGAGGTGGAAGATTCGGGTTCAAATTCTTTCTCCCTCTCTGGCAAAAAGGGGGTATTGAACATGGATCTCCCACATCCCAAGTGAGTGCATTACCCACTGGACTAAAAGGTATAAAATGGATGGAACCTGTCTCCTACGGTAGTGATCGGTTTTTCAGTCTAGTATGTGGCCTCTGAGCATGTCTACTGGATCAGGCCCCACCTGTGAGATAGGGCCTTCATTGGAAGACCGTCTAGATGCCTAGAGGGAAGCAACAGTGTGCATGCTCAAAGGCAGAAGTTACAGACATTTAGGGATTTTTTACCCTGAAAATTTAGGCTCTGTGGGAGTTTAGGCTGACTATGGGATTGGGTGGGAATTTTGTGGATCACAGTACAGGCAGGTCGCGTCTTACGCACATTTAACATGCGTGATTTCCGCTTTACAAGGTTGACCAAAACAAAAAAAGGAAAGGAAAAAATAAAAATATAAAAACTTTCTTTAGGGCGGGCTATTTCGCCCACCATTGAAGTCAATGGGGTTTCGGCTATACGCGGTTTCCGCTTTACACAGAAACTGCGGAATAGAACCCTCGCGTAAGACGCAACATGCCTGTAAAGCCTAAAACGGGCCTTAGGCACCTAAACTCAAAACATAGGCAATGAAGTCTGAGATGTGGGTGCTAAGTACCTTTGTGGAGCGCACCTGATGTTCCTTTCATGGACGAAAGAAAGGGGAATCTGAGGCAAATACACTTCTTGTACCATGGTCTGTTTCAGGAGAGCACTCCGAGGAAGGGCTACCTTATGACAATCACCCACTGGACTCCAATTTACCATGAAGGCAAAGAACTCAACAGGACAATGGATTTACCTCCCTGGAGCTGATGGTTTCTCATTCACTGTTTTGTTCAGTTACTAATTTTTTTCTAATGTTAGGTCCTCTGTGTTCTTCCTCAGCCATTCCTTCAAGAAAGATGCACCTCTGCAGAACAGAGCAGGATGCTGATTAGAGCAGTATACTGGGAGTGAGACTCCTGGCATTTGTTTCCAATTCTGCCCTTGACTCTAAGTTTAGCCAAGTCACTTCATCCATCTCAGTCTTAGTTCATCCACCTCTGTAATATTTTCCTGTCTCATGGGATAGTAAGCTCATTTAATGAGTGTAATGTACTTTGAGGTCCTCATCCCCTATAAAAGTGTTTATTATTCTCATAGTGCAATCCCAGCTCCTTTGTGCAGCCCACAGTGAGAAAGGGCTCTTTGTTGACATCCCATACTAGACAACAGAGGCCCAAAAGACCATATCAAGGCTACCATCTTTGGCTTATAACAGAGATTTTTCTTTAGCTTATGTGTCAGGTGTATAACTTTTAGCTTCAAGGAGTTCTAGTGGAGGTGGATTCCTCACAGTTTCTGTGATGTCTCCTAGTTTGTGTTGGCCTGAACAGGAGAAGTGCTGAGGTTGTTTCCTGCCCACAAATCCCCCATATGTCATCATGTGCCCCTACCTTAGAATCATAGAAATGTAGGGCTGGAAGAGACATTAAGAAGTCATCAAGTCCAGCCCCCTATTCTGACCATCCCTGGCAGCTCTTTGTCCAGACTGTTCTTAAAAATCCTCCAATGATGGGGATCCCATAACCTCAATTGGATTCTTATTCCAGAGCTTAACTACCCTTATAGTTCGACAGTTTTTCCTAATATCTAACCTAAATTTCCCTTGCTGCAGCTTAAGCCCGTTATTCCTTGTCCTGCCTTCAGTGGACACACACAACAATTGATTACCATCCTCCTTGTAACAGCCCTTAACACATTTGAAAACTGTTATCAAGCCTCCCCTCAGTCTTCTTTTCTCAAGACTAAACACACCCAATTTTTTTTAATTTGTCCTCATAGATCAGGTTTTCTAAATCTTTTATCATTTTTGTTGCTCTCCTCTGGCCTCTCTCCAATTTATCCACAGCTTTGCTAAAGTGTGGCATCCAGAACTGGACACAGTACCCTGGTGCCAAGTAGAGTAGAACAGTTACCTCCTGTGTCTTACATGCAACACTCCTGTTAAAACACCCCAGAATATTAACCTTTGTTTTGCACTGTCATCACACTTGATTCATATTCAATTTGTGATCCACTGTGACCCCGATCTTTTCTAGCAATACTACCACCCAGCCAGTTATTGCCCATTTTATAGTTATGCATTTGATTTTTCCTTTCAAAGTGTATACTTAGCACTTTTCTTTATTGAGTTTCACCTTATTTCAGACCAATTCTCCAATTTGTCAAAATTATTTTGAATTCTAATCCTGTCCTCCAAAGTACTAGCAACCCCTCCAAGTCTGCTGTCATCTGCAAATTTTATAAGCATACTGTCCACTTCATTATTCAAATAATTCATGAATATATTGAATAGTACTGGACCAAGGACTGACCCCTGTGGTACCCTACTAGATATGTCCTCCCAGTTTAACAGTGAACATTGAAAACTATTCCTTGAGTATGGTCTTTCAACCAGTTGTGCACCCACCTTATAGTAATTTCATCTAGACAACATTTCTCTAGTTTGAAAATGTCATATGTCAAAAGTCTTACTAAAAATTAGATATATCATGTCTACTGCTTCCCACCTGTTCTGTCCACTAAAGCTAGTAACCCTGCTGAAGAAGGAAATTCAGTTGATTTGGCATGATTTGCTCTTGACTAATTCCTTGTAACCCTGGTATTCGCTGGGTGCTTATAAACTGATTGCTTAATGGTTTGTTCTAGTATCTTTTCAGGTTTCGAAGTTAGGCTGACTTCTCTATAATTCCCCAAGCAGCCATTCCTTTTATTTGTTTTGAATCTCCCATATAATGCACTCTGTGATTTGTCTGACCTATTCCACTTGTTCAGGATACTGAATGTACTGTGCATTGTACCTGTCCCTTGGCACACTTTTCAAATGATTAACTTTTGCCATGGTTGCAAATTACTGGAAGTGTTCAGAGATCTCACTTTTTCTGCAGAAAATAGAAGAATCCTGATAAATAGAAATATCAGAGAAGAGACATCAGAAACATGGTAGGAGTAATTAACATTACATGCTTCAGGCACTGTAGTCAGTTGAGAAACAATGGGTATGAATATGTGAAGAGAATGGAGTCTAAGAAATGTCTGGATAAGTTAACAATATTGATTAAGGAGCTGAAATTTACAATGAAGCATTCTGCCAGGAGAACTTTTCACGGACATAAGAACCAAGAAAGCCCAAAGCTATTACACTGATGATTTCAGATACTGGTTCTGTAGAAGCCTATTTACTGATAGACGTGAACATGATGGCCTTAATATAGTAAGTAGAGTAATACAGCTTGTTCAGAAAATGCAGCAATTACATTTATAAAACTATAAAGAGGATGTTAATTAAGAAAACACCTTCTTCAGCAGATTCGTAAAGAACTCCCCTCTCCCCCCAAAAAATAAGAGAGAGTAATGGCAAAGCCTGCACAGCACCAATAAGAGAAAGTAGATATTAAACAAAGAGGCTGGAATTAGAGATAGGGAAAGTCAAGGAGGGTGGCATGATGTGCAAACAATTGGTGGAGTGAAAAAGAAGAAAACATCCTTTTTCTGCTCTCTTTCAGTTTTAGAATTAAAAATCACAAAGTATTTGCTGGTGTGTCAGTAAAGCACAGTGTCTTGCCTATGTCTTTTATTTATTATATTTTTAAAAAGTGAATTTAATGCTGATGAACAAACAGCCCTGGAGATTTAAGTTCTGTATTCACAGACCACAGACAGGGAATGGTTCCCTACCAGTATGCTTTAGCCCTATTCGGGAGGGACCGCTTCTAGAGCTTAAGGTAATTCACTTTCCACAGCCATACTCTGCGTCTCTGCTGAGACTGCTAACAAATGTACCAACTGGGATGCGGACATTTGTCTAGCAACTGGACTGACATCACCACTTTACTTCTCAGAGGCCATCAAATAGCTATTAACATGATTACCTCTCAACCACTACCAGCCTGGACCAGAGAAGAAGGTCTGTAACCCAATACCAATCCCGTGACCAACCCTCCACCCCTCTTCTCTCACTTAGGTCACATCTACACTTAATGGTAGATCAGCACTGCTGCGATTGATGTAGCGGTGTTGATTTAGTGGGTCTGGTGACGACCAAACCTAAATCGATCACAGAACACTCTCTGGTCAACTCCAGTATTCCATCTCCCCAAGAAGAGTAAGAGAAGTTTGTGGGAGAGGATCTCCCATTGACCCAGCACAGTGTAGACACCACAGTAAGTCAACCTAAGTTACATCATCTTCAGTTACATTATTCACATAACTGAAGTAGCGTAACTTGGGTCAACTTGCCCAGGTAGCGAAGACAATCACTTTTATGAAGGGGTCAAATGCCACCTTAAAGTGCCATTTTCTGCATTGTTCCATGTGTGACCTCCTCTTTTGTCATCACTGCTGGTACTGCCATGGCCTCGGCTTGACTTTTTCCTACTTGTGCTTCATCCTCCTACCTGCTTGTGTTTACAGCAAAAGCAAGGTATAGTCTGGCTGTATCCTCACTGTGACTTCTTGTTTCTGCCAGCCCCAGGGCTATCATGTGCTTCCTATCTTGGTGGCATCAATTTCAGCATGCCCCAAAGCAGTAGGGATTAGATCTGTGAGGCAAATAGCAAGCTTTGAGGGGCTTATTTGCTTGAGCTGCGTGTCAGAGAGTTCACTGCATTCTCTTGCTGAAATGTTTTTATGTCACGGGGCAGATTTGCATAAATCAAAGCTGCAGTGTGACAAACATAAAGAGGACCAAACGATCTGTCATAAAACTGCAGTGGCAACAGGGCTGTGTTAGAAACAGAACAAGGCAAGAATGTTCAAGTGAAGCCACTCACATAATATAATGCAAGTACAAAATGAGTTAGTGCAGGTGGGCCTTTCCAGTTTCATCTATGATAAAGATCCAAAGCAGCACTGGGAATGGAGGGTACAGTCAGAGGGAGGGGCTGCGGGAGTAAAAGTTGCCCCAATGGAATAAGCCACCTGCCCTGTTTGCAAAAAATAGGGTAGGGAGGGACAAAGGCTTCCATGCTTAGGTGGAACATTCAGACAAGGAAAATGAAGTCGTCCTGAGCTGGTTGTGATTTACAGTTAGGGGAAACAACAGGTGCACTCACACATCAGGAAATTGACACCTTCACGGCAGACTAGCCCAGGATGACCACACCTTGGCTTTTCTTTTAAAAGGCCTCTAATTTTAGACCAGGGACAATTTTTAGTTGTTCCCAGTCAGGTTAAAATAAAGGCCATTCACTGTACAGGTTAAGAGACCATTAGGTTTATCTGCAGATCTGGATTGGGGCTGCTGGTGAGATATGCACCGGCAAAGAAGCATGTCCACTGTGACCTGTGCTTGTAGCATTCTGGGCTGTGATCCAGCCAGTCTGTTCCTGACACCATTCTCTATGAGACTGGGATCATCACCTTGATGATATGCCCATTTAGTCACTATAACCATGGTATTGGCACTGTCTCACAATGGCACTGTCTCACAGCATAATATGATTTCACAATCACCATTGCCATATACTTTCCTCTGTCTCCACACAAAGGTGCCAGGGGCCTCACCTGGCCAGAAGTCAAATGTCATAGAACATAGGGTTAGAAGGGACTGCAAGGGTCATCTAGTTGAACCCCCTGCCAGGATACAGGATGCATCATGCCTCTTATCAGCTGTCACAACATAGCTTCCCCAACTGAATGATACTTCCCACACTGGCCATATACAAACAAGCCATGCTGATATAATTAAAAGGGGTCTAATCACAGTGCCTGGCAGGATTCAGCAGGAGAAATGATCAGGTATAAGCCAACCATAATATTGTACTAGGAAGCAAACAATTATGAATACTCTTCGTAGAAAAATAAAAATCACAATGCAAAAGGTAAAAAAACAGATATCTTACAACCTTTTCCTCTCCCTCTCCCCCGCAAAAGGTGTCTCCCTCATATAAAAGCCAGAGAAGGAGTGGCTTCTGCTTATACAGAATCAGATGCTATGTTGGTAATTCAATTTCTAGATAATCCACCTCCACAGTAAATTCATTCATTTTTTTTTCTTTTTACTCTTGAGTCCCTTTTATTCTCCAATGTGTCATTGAGAGAGGTGGCTATTTATTCGAGCCACAGTCTCACTTTTTTAATAAGCAGAAATGCAATTTTATGTCTTTCTGAATATGTTTCATGCCATTAAGTCATTGCAGTATCCATACTTATATTATAATTATTTTCAGTCCATGTTTTTTTCAGACCTATCAATGAGTTTACGTAGAGTTTATATAGGAAGATACTATAGGGATGTTAAAGGATTGTGTGAAAATTAATGTGGCACCTAATAGAATCATACAGTATCTTTTATTGTCTACATAGTGTACACAAAAATAAATGCATTATGATTACTCTGTAATATCCTAACTCATATCATCTAAAAAAAAAAAAAGGTAGGGGCACAAATATACTTGCTTGCCCAGGGTGCTAAAATGCCTAGTTACAGCTCTGCTAAATGAGATAAGCTACAGGCAATAGAATCCTAGCCAACAGTTCTATCTGTGTAAGTCCAGATCTTCAAAGGTATTTAAACTCCAAACTTCCAGTGAAATCAATGAGAGTTATGTGCCAGAGTATCTTTGAGGAGCTGGGCCCAATTGCCTAACAGCTAAAGAAAACGATTATATCTCTCTCTTCCTCCTATTGTCTGCTCTCATGAATAGGTATGTGAGCAGGTGAAGTTCCTGCATATATGCATAATACAAGCTTACCTCCTTCCTAAGGTTTTGTTTTATTGATAACTCAAAAAAAAAAAGTAACCTCAGTCTAAGTTTTCTGCCCAAGCTTAGCTGCTTCTGGGGCTTCCCTGCAGCCTCTGGGGCTTCTGCTGTCCAGCCTCTGATTCCCAAAGACACACTCCAAACCGTTTTACATCCTACTTGAAGTTAACAAGATCTGCCTGTCAGCAGTCTGCATCCTTACTGGGGTTCTAACACCTGAGGTAAAAATGGCTCCATAGAGGAAGTTGGCATTCCTATGCTGGGTCTTAGAAACTGCCTTCCTGTTACTTTTCAGCATAATTATAGTAGGTCAAAAGGGGCCTTCATGTAGGAGCTTAGATAGAAGGTGAGAGGTATTGTAGAAGGTAGCTGTGCACTGTTATACACCTGCCAGGTTCCACCCTTGAAGTGACTGAATTTCATTGATTGGTGAAGTGATATCTATTTATGCCTGATGGGGGCATAGTAAGCCTTAATATTTATCTTATACTTTGAGAGCCTTGAATATAAGGCATTCTAGAAAAGCTAAAATATATTACAGACTATCCTTGACTATCTGAACTTGAATTATCAGAAACTTCCTGTTCATTACACTGAAATTCCGTTGATTATCCATTATTAATCCTTATTTGATGTGGTCCATTATGCCATAGATAGCAGATACAGGTCTTTGGGAAGGCATAATGTAATGGAGTTTGGTGAGGACACTAGGGTTAAATCCCACATATTAAGAAAAGCCATAAAGGGATGTGTAATGACCACACACAGTTTTATATTTTGTTTGAATCCAGAAAACAATTATGAAGTGGGGTTTATGGAGTGAGTGAAGGGGTACCTCTGAACAGCCTGTCCTAGTAAAAATCTCCAAGTCTTTAGCACTCTTGAGAAGAGGCATTTCTCATGGCTCTTACAAAAAACAAAATACTTGCCCAACTGAGTTTGGGTACAATGGACTACCTTGTGTGTATTACCCAGTGTTATCCACTGAAGGCAGTACAGCCCTGTAATCTTCACGAATGCCCAGGACAGAGAGACAGTTCTGGCTGAAGCACTTGAAACAGAACAAAAAGAGATAGATATGAATTACTCACTTCCTCAGACTTATGCCCTGCAGTGCAACAAGGGAGACAGATACTTAGCATTTAAACAAGTGTTATTGCTGAAAGCATTTTTGACTCCCTCCGGTGTATGGCAAGTTTCCAGGTCATTCACACCAGCAAAATCTTTGCATCAAAACTCCCAGCAAAGATTATTGAGGAGTGTAGTCAGCCAGCCCTCAGACTGAACTCGCCCACAGTCTCACTGAGTCTTTTGTCCCTGGAACCCCACTTCTGGGCAATCTCACTATTCCCAGAAGTGACAAAGAGTCCTGTGGCACCTTAAAGTCTAGCTAAAGTTTTAGAGCATAAGCTTTCGTGGGCTAGTACCCACTTCGTCGGATGCAACCGACGAAATGGGTACTAGCCCATGAAAGCTTATGCTCTAAAACTTTAGTTAGTCTTTAAGGTGCCACAGGACTCTTTGTCAAAAATGTAACAGTACACTATTACTGAAAAATTGCTTACTTTCTCATTTTTACCATATAATTATAAAATAAATCTACTGGATTATAAATATTGTACTTACATTTCATTATATAGAGCAGTAGAAACAAGTCTTATAAAATTTTAGTTTGTACTGATTTTGCTAGTTCTTTTTATGTAGCCTGTTCTAGAAGAGTTGATGTACCTCCTGTAAGCACTTTGAATCCATGCACAGCCCTGACTGACTGCCAGTCATGGGGACTCCTAACAGAGACAGTCACCCTCTGCTCTAATTTGGACTCATATATTAAAGCTAACTACGGACCAAATACACACTCCAGCTTTGTTTCGACTCTTAACAGCTAGGTTTTTTGGGACTCAGTTCACAGGTGGCCTGGAACACTGCAAGCATGGCCAATTTATCAGGTGCTCTGCATTAGATGGGAGGAGTATGTGAGGCTATGAATTGTGGCACCTCAATCCATAATTATAACAATCGGTGAGTAACTAGTAAAAATTTTATGATAACTGCTTGTGTAACTTTTTCCCCTTTTTCACAGTGTGCATTCTGAATCCCATGTGGTGGTGGGAAAAGGAGGGAAGTGTATCGGGGATCACTATGAACGGAAGCACACCAAAACCCCAGCTGTATTCATAACTTAATAGGGCCATAAACCAGAAATCTCTCCCATCCACATATTAATGAAAACAAATATGGCAGCAGAAAGTTATTAGGCTTTGGCTCCAGCACCTGCTCTGATGCTGGTTCCACATCTGGCTGCTCCCCATAGCTATCCCCAAACAGCTCCTCTGAGTACAGATCCAGGATGTTCTGTATCTGCTCTAGCAGCATATTTTATTCAGTTGCTGGTCTCAGCACCAAGGTCACATATGCACTTCTTCTGACGGTTGGCTGTCCTCTGCTGGTGCCTGTGATTCTGGAGTTATAAGGATGCCATACCTGCTCAGCAGATTGTCATGCACCACTGTAGGCTTAGTGCTCACTACAGATCCCAGCACCTAATCAAATTTTTCATAAAAGAGGCAGGAAGATGGGGAGTTTCCAGAGGTGCCGTTAGCATCCTATACTTTGTGGTACAGGCATGTCGTATCTTAGGCGCATTTAACTTTGCTTTACGCTGTCGGCAAAAAAAAAAAGGAAGAAAAAAAATTTAAAACTTTCTGTAGGGTGGGCGATTTCGCCCGCCATTGAAGTCAATGGGTTCTGGCTATACGCGGTTTCCGCTTTATGCGGTAACCACGGAACGGAACCCTCACGCAAGACGCGACATGCCTGTAATCTGTCTTCAGCCACAAGATTTGCTTTCTGCATTGTTCTGCTGTTTGGTTGATTCCCAACACGAGCAAGCCCTCAAATATAGCTTTGTAGATGCAATAATTTCTTGTGCTTTTGCTGAAGTCAAATGTCTTTCTCAGTCTTACCAGAAATGAATCAGAATCGGTCTTTGTTCCTCTGGTCGGCTAATAGTGCGTTTGAAACAGGACTTCTTCTTAGTGTTGTCTGTACTAAGGATTGACTGTGTTTCTAGTTGAGCAGTCCTTGTGGAAATGAAGGGTTAAAATATGACCAAGTGCATTTGAATCAGAAGGCTACTTCCGGTTCCTAGGAAACAAGTGGGAAGTCTTGCGATGGAAGGACTGGTAAACACAGCCCCAGGAGACTGTGGGATAGAGTTGGCGGACTCAACAGACCTGGGTGATGTGACCTTGAGCTGTATCCACACTACAAAATGCTTGGGCTCTGACCAGTGTTACAGTGGGACTAGAGCTCTGACCATCACCCTAGCAAGGTCTGTGGGCCTGAGTCCAGAGGAATTCCTGGCCTGAGACAGACTGATTTCTGTGTGGATGGAAGGCAGGCTTGGGTTTACACCTGAGTCAGAGCTTGGTTTCGTATGCTGCGTAGGCATAGCCATCTACAAGTAAATCCTATTTTCAAAAGTGACTTGGGCAGTTATAATAGTATTTTCTAAAGCTCTTAACTCCTAACCTCAGGGACTTTTGAAAATCCCACTATAAATGCTTATCAGTTTTGAAAATGGAACTTAATTGTCCGTCAGAGACCCAGATTTTTAAAGGTATTTAGGTGCCCAAGTGTCTTGCCCAAAATCACAGAGGCATAGTTTGTGGCAGAGTCAGGAATCCAAAGTCTCTTGAGTCCCAGCCCAGTGTCTTAACCACAAAACCATCCTTCTGTCTTCACAATACTGGGTACAGTATAAGAACCTAAACAGAATGGCAAATGACAGCAGGAAGTTTGTGAAACTTATCTGATATGCAGATTAGCAAGAATCTACTGTAGTCTGTTTAGGTTCTGCAGGCGTTAGCCTCATATAGGTATTATGGGGACATATGTAACATTTCCGTAAACATATATCTGTGGTTGTTGTAGGAGCATTGTGTTAGATTAGTAAAGAGCTGTGCTGAAATCTTAGATTAATTGTTTAAATTGATGGCATTCAACATCAGTGTTTGCAGAAATGCAACCTGAGAGCAAATGCAATTTATTAATGACTAAGTCATATTGCAATGCATTTTCCCACAGCATCAACACACTGCACTATAAACAATGTTTAGAGGAAGAGGCACTGTCAAGGTTCCTAATAATTCTTGCTTTGTGAATAGATGAGAAAAATCCCCCAGATTAAAAACATCTAACTTTTTTTAAATCTACTACTCCATCAATGAGGAACCGAAATCCCAACACAATCTCCATTCATTTTGTAGAACCAACCAAAACACCATGTTGTGTACTCCCCCATTGGCTTAGGAAAAAACAGTTGTCTAACAATCAATGTACCTACATCAATTAGTAATGCAATAAAAGGGTCTTTGGGCAAGACAAGGGCACTCAGATACTGTGGTGATGAGGCCTATCCAAGTAGTTAAACAGACATGTTCTCCCATTTATAAGTGTCTGTGAGGTTCAGAAGCAAATTATTAGTTATTAGCAAGTTAATATTTTACTGAGGGTGGTCAATTGGTGGAATGGGCTTCCAGATCAGTTGGTGGGGTCAGAATTATTGTATTTAAGTAAAACTTGGATGACTATATGGAATTTAATAAGTTATCGGGGAAGTAGTCCGTTTTGTGGCTGAATGTAGATGACCACCTTTCCTAGAGGATGTAGAAGGAGTTTTTCTCTGATCATTCTTCTACAGCCTGGTGGTAGGTTTGGGGGGAGAAAAGAATGTTTTATAGAATTGGGTCTTTTTGCTCCTCTGGGTCAAAAACTGCACTTTTAAAAACAGTTTTTAAAACATTAAAGAAAAATGTTTTAGAAAATTTTGAAAAAATTAAAAAAATATCCTTTTTAAGCGGCGTTGGATAGAAGTGACAGAGTTGTTAAAGTTAGGCTCCTAAACCCACATTTAGACACCTAATCCCCCAGATAAGGACTGCTCTGGTTTTACATGAATTTATAGCTAAGGATTAGAAACCATGAGTTTTAAACGTTTACAGTTTGTTTCTGAACATGTTCAGAGGGTTTTTTTGGCAGTGATCTCCTTGTAAAGGGGCTATTGGTGTCTACCTAAAGCTACCTTCAAGGAGTGGCCACAGAATTATGCCATGGAAGGTAGCTCTCCAGAAGGTTAAAGCAAAGTGCTTGAGTTTGTAAACAGAATATCCCAAACTCTAAACCTACCACTCAGAAAAGAGGAAGCTTAGTATAAGAAGGAATTTATTTTAGATGCCTATAGTGAAGCTTGTTGAATGTACTGATTGCTGTGGGATGGGAATGCAGTCAGTCCAAGGATGTTTCTGGTACAGATTGGTTTACTCCAGATCCACACTAACCACTCTGCTCAAAGCTGTCCTCCCCTGACATAATTACACCTGTCTACCCCTGTGATGGATCTGCCTCCCATCTCTGGCACAAACAGATGTGCCGGTTCTCCAAAACCATGGTGACAGGCTTGTTAAAAACACCAAGAGAAAAAGATTCAATTTGTCAAGCAGATGTGAATCCGGTACATTGACTAAAGAGAGAAAGAGCGGATGCTTCTTCAGAGATGTGATGCCCTGGGACCAAGCAATACACTTTTCAAGCTAATCATGATTCATCTCTGAACCTTTGCTTAGTGCATTGTGACCTGAAAACTAGATACCAGGACTGTCATTGTATTGTCTAATTCTAAGGCATCCATCAGTTGCCAAGCCCCAGGCATGCTGAGTAGCACGCTGCCATCTGAATTGGAGGTTAATGCCACATAATGGAATGTACAGTAATAAGGCTGTTTTCTGGCTGGGATTGGTAACATATACAGTAGCAAGCGTCCCTACTTCCTGGAGGGAAAATTACTTCTCTAATTGAAAGCAAAAGCCTAATCAGTGCTGAGAACATTAGATGTGCCAGGAAGTGCGAAGAGTTGGACAGAAAAAAGAAAAGCAGTAATTTAATGAAATTACTTTCTGGTTATAGGAGTAATTGTAATTTGTCCAGTGGATGAGTGTTATTGGCTTAAAAGGTCTTGGCACATGAAATAATAGGACTGTTCTGGAAAAAATACTATACAAGAAAGGCTATTGTGGCAAATTGCAAAATTATAATCAATTGTTATTTTGATGGGTCTTATACCTACGTCTCCCTTATGTTTAAATTGGCAAAAAACAATATTTGTGATAATTGCCAAATATCTTGTAATATAAAATCAAAGATCTGTGGGCGTAAGATTTGCCAAGTGTAGTGTGTTTTCTATTGCATAGGAGAAATGTGTTAGGATTGCAGTGTAGCACTCATAGCTATCTGAGATTTCACTGTTGTCACTGTTGAAAATTTGAGCAATTGCAGCTATATCATAAATTGAATTAACTACATTATAAATGTTGTTTTTGCTCAATGCCGCTATTTATAGGGTATCTTAATTGAATTTTACAAAACTGATATAGGCAAGAAACAAAATACTGATAATAAAGTCCATAATAAGCAGATATGTAACTTTATTACCATGAATAATCCCATTGATTTCAATGGGACTACTGATATACTTAATGCTAACCATGTGTTTGAGTGATTGCAGCATCAAGGGCTAATATTGTATTTTTATTTTTAAAAAACTTTCTTGGTGACATAAAATCTTTTTCTTCCAAACAAAATTCCCTGAATATTAACCGGAAAAAATTATCTAGACTTTCAGTTCATTGACAAAGTTAGTTTCAATGATTATATCTACAGAGGCCAACATTTTCAAAAAGGTTAAAGATAGGCTCCTAAATGCATATTTAGACACCTAAGGCTGCGATTTTCAATAGTACCTAAGTGACTTAGGAGTCTATGATACGGTGCTCGAAGACAGGGTGGCCTAGCAGTTGGTGCATCTGACCTCCAGCGCCTGGTCTCTGGTTAGGGGTGTGGTAGAGGTGCCTGGTTCCCGACTCCAGGCCAGGAGTGTTTAGGCCTCCAACCACATTTGGGCTTTTGTCCTTAAGGGCAGCATGTCAGGGGACTCAGGCACTTCCTTTCCACCGGCTCCCTGCCCAGAGCCCTGTGGGAAGTAACATCTGCAGAATCCTCCCTGCAAAGTCTAAGTCAGTCATGCTGGTCTACTTCCTACCTATGTGTTCCTTCAGTGTGGGACATGCCCCCTATGGACATGCCTACCAGGGGTAGGCAACCTACGGCAGGGGTGCCAAGGGTGGCACACAAGCTGATTTTCAGTGACACTCACACTGCATGGTCCTGGCTACCGGTCTGGGGTGCTCTGCATTTTAATTTAATTTTAAATGAAGCCTCTTAAATATTTTAAAAACCATATTTACTTTACATACAATAACTTAGTTATATATTATAGACTTACAGAAAGAGACCTTCTAAAAACATTAAAATGTATTACTGGCACGCGGAACCTTAAATTAGAGTAAATAAATGAAGACTTGGCACAGCACGTCTGAAAGGTTGCTGGTACCTGGTCCAAACAATCAATAGCTTAATAGGAAATGGTAGAGCTGTACATCAGCCTGAAAAGCAGCTCACCACAGCCATTGGAGAGCACGTTATTTAAGCCAGTGGATAAACTGGCAGACTTGGGAGCCTGACTGTAGATGGTGCAGAAGTCTCAGTACCAAGGTGGAACAAATGGAGGATGAGAAGAAGCACTGAAAGGAGCCAAACTAAACCAAAACCAAAGACATCTCTTAACTTCAAAGATAGACATTTCAGCTTGTGTCTGATTGCTTTGGAGCAGAAATGCTCTGCTACTGCAGAGAAAAATGGAAATGTACTGACATAGAAGTACAAGAATGGGAGACAAGGAAACCCTCTCCTTGAGCAGAACAATAGAGGAAGGCCTGAAACAGAATCTGAAACTAGGGAATGTCAAGCATACCTTAGAGCAGCAGGATAGCAAGCTGGAAAGGGAGCTGGAAACTGAAGCCTGGTCTACACTAAAAAGTTAGGTCAAAGGAAGCTGCCTTAAGTCAACCTGTTTAATGTATGTGTCTACACTACCAGGTCCTTTATACCAAACTAAGTCATCTCTAATGTCAACTTCTGTAATTCACCTCTGAGAGATGCGTAGCACTTAATTTTATTTTCATGGATCAAATGCGAGGTAGTGCAGACGCAGTGTTGTGTAATTCAACTTAATTGGCCTCCAAGTGGTGTCCCACAATGTTCATCTGTGACCACTCTGGAGATCATTCTCAACTCTGCTGCACTGCAGGAAATAGGTCCTCCCCTGCTAAACCCTGTGAATTTTTGATTTCCTCTTTCCTGTTTGATCAGCATTGGGAGCATGCCAGCCTGAGCACAACTAATCACGGAGACTACACACCCCAAATGCACACCATTCTGGTCAGCACAGGAGGTAGTGGATCTCATTGCTCTGTAGGGAAAAGAGTCTGTGCAGGCAGAGCTTGGATCCAGCAGAAGAAATGCTGACATCTATGCAAAGATCGCTCATGGATCAGGGGAGAAGGGCTACATGAGGGACACACACCAGTGCTGTGTGAAAATAAAAGAACTTCGCCAAGCTTACCAGAAGGCAAGGGTGGCGAACAATTGTTCTGGTGCTGAACCCCACACATGCCAGTTCTACAATAACTTGCATGCGGTTCTCAGGAGTGACCCTACCAGCACTCCCACAAGCAATGTGGACACCTCTCAGGTGTGTGAGTTTAGGGACAACAAGGAGGACAATATGGTGGATGAGGAGGAGGAGGAGAATGGGAGATAAGCGAGTGGTGGATCCATTCTCCCCAAGAGCCAAGAAATGTTTTTAACCCTGTGGGTCGCAGGACATCACAGTGGCCAACCATGATGCTGGGAAAGGAACCTCTGGTAAGTATACAGGTACAAACAAAGTCCAGTTAAACTTTAATGGACACCCACATTTGGGGTATTGCATGTTTACTGTGAAGAAAAAGTGAGGTTCTGTGGTTCTCTGTTCACAAGAGGCCACTTCAGCTATGCAGAGGGTGGACCCTGGAAAAGACTGTTTATGTGGATGCGGCAAAGAGTCCTGTGGCACCTTAAAGACTAACAAAAGTACTGAAGCATAAGCTTTCATGGGCTAGTACCCACTTCATTGGATGCATGAGTGGAAATATCCAGAGGCAAGTATAAATAAGTAGGCAAGAACCAGGTTAGAGATAACAAGGTTAGTTCAATCAGGCTGAACCAGCTTGTTATCTCTAATCAGGGAGGATGAAGTCCTCTTCTAGTAGTTGTTCCTCTTCTTAGTGGCTGTTTATGTGGAATAGCCTGGGAATCCTCCAAGGATATCTCTAGAATCTTTCATGGAGGTACTCTGCAATCCTTTGCAGAAGGTTTCTGGGCAGGGTAGTCTTATTTCTTCCACCATGGTAGGACATTTTCCCATGCAACTCCTGAATGAATTCTGCTGGCATCATTGCAGTACACAGCAGAGCAGCATAAGGACCAGGTCTATACCCAGACACTTGCAGTATCTCCTTCCTTTCCGCCTCTGTTACCCTCAGGAGACTGGTATCCCATAGGGTTGCCATGGGTAAATGGGGGAAGTTCTCATTAAAAGTGCCATTACAAGAAAAAAAGGGCATGTAGACCCACCCCAACCCACTGTACCCCACATTCCAGATCGACAAATCACACAGCTGCTAATGTGCCTCTACTCTGCGCGGTAGTTTTAAGGTGCAAAAACTACTGGGTTGTTTGCCGTTGAGCATAGTACATCATGGGATGCCGATGCAATGTTTCCATTCTCCCCTGCTACAATGTTTTGGTCCCATGAAGCACTGCACAAACTTCCCAAAACACTCTGCAGCAAGTTGCACTTTGGGATAGCTACCCACAATACACTGCTTTGTGCATCCAAGCAGGCATTGCTAGTGAGGATGCACTCTCTCGAGACAATGAGCATGGTGTGGACACGCACAATAGACTTAATTAATTCGGAGGTTCGAGGTCAGATTAGATAAAGTCAACTTAATTTTGCAGTGTAGACAAGTCCTAAGACTAGTGAGCTCCAGGAACTGGCCACTGAAGCAGTAACCCTACACACCCAGACAGAATAACCTGCATTATTGGGCCCAGGATTGTGCAACTGCCAGCCACTGAAGCATGCGTATAAGACAGTATCTGAAGGTGTGTGTTATACAAGGGTCCTTACTGGCCTGCCACAGTTCCATAAAGGTCTTCGAAGAGGAACAATTGACTGTTTTTGACAATGGATTGAGTGTCCTGCAGCATGAACATTAGGATCTTGTGCACAACAGAAGCTGCGATAATGGCAGTAGCCCTCTCAGCTACTCAGCAGGACTGCATGATAAAAGAGTGGATTGAACTACATGAGAAGGCTCCTACCGCTGATAGGAACCAGGCTGAAATCCTAGAATGTCTGGGTACTGGAGGGAGCTGGAAGAGATATGCTTTTCATGGGAAAGGATCATAGAACTAACTGTAAAGCGAGAGCAGGAACCAACCAGCCTCAGAGTTGGAAAAGGGACTGGGGAACATCAGTGGTTGCTGCTGCAGAAGAAGCTGACTAAGCTTCTGAACCTGCTTAAGGACAAGCAGGGGTTAAAATCCAATGTGGCTAAGGATAAAGAGCTGGGAGCTTGTGAGGTAAAGCCTCTACAACAGGAAGAAGAGTTGAGCAAGGAGGTAAATCAGCCTTCTGCCCAAGGAAAGAGGAAGACCCATATAGTGCTACAGTCCATTCAAAAAGTACCCTAGGCCTGGGAAGAGCAAAAGTGAGTGCTGTTGACTGGATTGTTAACAGCTCTAAGAAAACAGTTCAATCCTTAGTGCTCAGAAGCCCTGACAGGAAATTGGACTTGGATAGACATTTTTAATTTAAATGGCAGCTCTTGAGTCTGTATCCAGAGAGGCTTCTCCCCAAGAGACTAGGCTGCAGCCTTGAGTCATTTTAATTGTGTTGAAAGTTCTGTGATGTTTACCACTATAGAAGTAGTTGAGAAACTAGACCAGGGGTGGGCAAACTATGGCCCACGGGCCGTATGCAGTTCCCGGGCTGGGGCGCCGAGCCGGAGTGCAACAAGCTGTCTAACCAGCTCTCCCGGGCCGGAGCGCCCAGCAAAGCACAGCAAACCGCCGGCCCCACCCCCAACTCCTCCCCGTCCCTTGGAGCCATGCCGCTGCACGCATAGCATTCTGGGGGCCGGGGCTGAGCATTCCCGCAGGGCAGCATGTTTGGCTCTGCTCAGAGCCAGACATGCTCCCCGTTTCCCCGGAGCCATGCCGTCACACGTGCAGCACTTTGGGGGCCGGGGCTGCGTGCTCCCACAGGGCAGCATGTCTGGCTTCGCGTGGAGCCAAACACACTGCTAGGAGCCTCATGGTAAGGGGTCTTGAGCTGGGGGGTTGGATAAGAGGTGAGGGCAGTCAGGGGACAGGGAGCAGACTGGGTTAGATAAGAGGTGGGGTCCTGGCGGGGGGGGGTTTGAGGTGGGAGGAGCTCTGGAGGGGGCGGTCAGGAAGCAGGGGGGGTTGGATGGGGCGTGAGAGTCGTGGGGTCTGCCAAGGGGTGAGGTTGTGGATAGACGTCAGGGGACAGGGAGCAAGGAGGGTTGGGTGGGAGGGGTCCTGGGGGAGGCAGGTACGGTGGGGGGGTCTCTGGAGGGGGTGATCATGGGACACAGAGCAGGGGGGTTGGATGGTTTGGGAGTTCTGAGGGGGCAGTCAGGGGGTGGGAAGTGGATGGGGGTTGGAGAGGGAGCAGGGCCAGGCAGTTTGAGGAGGCACAGCCTTCCCTACCAGGCCCTCCGTACAATTTTGAATCTCGATGTGGCCCTCAGGCCAAAAAGTTTGCCCACCCCTGAACTAGACATTCGTAGAGTACAGCACATGGTGAACTATGACATACCAAAAACTATGGAGGAATATGTTCACCGCGTGACAGAACAAGGAGTAATGGTCTCAAGTTGCAGAGGGGAAAGTTTAGGTTGGATATTAGGAAAAACTTTTTCACTAGAATGGATGAAGCACTGGAATGGGTTACCTAGGGAGGTGGTGGAATCTCCTTCCTTAGAGATTTTTAAGGCCAGGCTTGACAAAGCCCTGGCTGGGATGATTTAGTTGGGATTGGTCCTACTTTGAGCAGGGGGTTGGACTAGATGAACTCCTGAGGTCCCTTCCAACCCTGATATTCTGATTCTATGATTAGGCACTTATAACATAGTGGAATCCAAGTCCGGGTCAGAAGAAGACAAGAACATTGCCAAGGATTTAGTGGATTTCCTGGTTGTTGCTGAATAGGAAGCTCTCTCCCCACCCCCCGGCTGGAGAACATGACTAAGCATTAGCCATTGTGGAGCCTATCTTTTAGTATATGTCAGCTCAGGGGTAGGAAGGGAGATATGTCATGAGATTGCTGGCTCTTTTAAGGCAAGTCCAGGTCCAGGCTGCACATAATGAGATAATTTAAGGGGAATGAATCTGTCTAGGCAGTTAATTGAATAATGAGCACCTGGGCCTGATAAAAGGCCCTCAAGGCTTAATTGTAAGTGGGTATTTATAGAGAGAGATCCTAAGGGAGAGGCACCCCCAGAGACAACATACTCCAAGAAGGACTGTGCAGCCCCTGAGTCTAAGGGAGAGATTACAGGCCAGAGGATCCGGGACTGAGACCCACAGACCTTAAGGAGAGGGCTGTGCAATCCCTGAGCCAAGGGAGGAGATTGCAGTGCCTTGCTAGGTCCAGAGGGAGAATAAAAGGGCAGGCACACCTTGTGACAAGCACACTAGCCTGCCAGGTACTGAGTCACTTTGTGGACCCTGCTACTTTGCACCAAAAGTTCTATATTGTGTTTTAGGATTAAATGTGCTACTGAAGTTATTAGTATTATAAATTTTACATATGTAAGCAGTGTCAGGCATGAAATATATTCTGACATCTGGTGGCGAACTATGGGAATTGCAGTGAGTTATGGAAAATAACTTTGTGGCTGATCAGTTTGCATAGACACACCCACTGCACCTAGCCTGAGCCCACAGCAGCCCACATGGCCACTTCGGCTGATGTGGGAGCCCCAGTTTCTATGTTATTGGGGCAGGAAATATAAAGTGATGTTGCCCTGATTTTGTGAATGAAGGACTATGGACACATACTTGGCCTTTGTTATGATGGAGGGACTTGCCATCATTTAGGCAGCACTCACTGGGCAAGGGCCATGCGTTTCAGAACACTCTGATGTCAAGAGAGGCTGGGGTTAAGCACCTATATTTTTTGGTGAGGGTTTTATCTAAGGGCCCCACAGGCCTATTGCACCCTGCCTCTTTCCGCTGTACAATGTCAGAGTTAAATTTTGCTTATATTAGGAGCCTGGGCTCAGGCTACTGAGCTGAAATCACTTTAGGTTTGCTACTGCACCTGCACTAAGGCTCCCCTGCTATATGCTGAAATCACTTAAGAGCTAAAGAAATCACTGAGTGCTCTCTCGAGTTGGGGGGCCTGAAAATAGTGCAGAGTGGCTGGTGCAGCTGAGCTGTCTGTGTGTCGGCTAGCAGAATGGCTACTGGAGCAGTTGATGCTGCTGGCAGAGTGACTGGCACAGCAAAGCAGTCTGTGTGTCGACTAGCAGAGCCATTGGTGCGGCTGATGGAGTGACTGGCATCGCAGAGCTGTCTGCGTGTCGGCTAGCAGGACGGCTAGCGGAGTAGTTGGTGCTGCTGGCAGAGTGACTGGCGCAGCAGAGCAGTTCGTGTGTTGACTAGCGGAGCCATTTGTGCTGCTGACGAAGTGACTGGCACTGCAGAGCTGTCCGTGTGTCGGCTAGCAGGATGGCTAGCGGAGTGACTGGCGCTGCAGAGTGGTTTGAGTATCGGCGAGCAGAGCAGTTTGTGGGATGGCCAGCAGAGCAGAGCAGATGGCGGTGAGGGCTGCAGCGGAACCCCACACAGAGGCGGCGCAGTCGGCCTCGGACCACGTAAGGTGCCCCGTGCCCTACCCTCCATTTCCACCCAGGCTGGGAGGTAAGACTCTGCCAATTGACTTTTGAACTCTGCACTGACCAAGAACAGAGACTCTTGGGCTGTTGGACTTTTGGGACTATTGAGTGACTTTTTGGGGTTGTGGAACTCAAGAGCCAAGAGGAAGGCCACGGCCTATTTGCTGGGAGGGGGCTCCTGGTTCATGGTTTGGTTTATTAACCTTGTTTGTGGTGCTTCCCCAATATTATGCCACATTGGTTCTCCCTGTTATTAAAAGGCTTTTGGTACACTCAGACTCTGTGCTTGTGAGAGGGGAAGTATTGTCTCTTACAGACGCCCAGAGGGGTGGTATATGGTTGTCCCAGATCACTGGGTGGGGGCTCGAGCTGGTTTTGTATTGTGCTATTGGAATGGAACCCTTGGATACTGAACCCAGCCCTTGTTGCTGCCAACTCTGATGGGCAGAAGGGTTACACATAGAAATAATAATGTTTCAGTTTTTAAGGGTCTGCTTTTGATCTCATTGAAGACAATTGCAAAATTCCCAGGATTTCTTCCTTATCGATTTCTTTGGAAATAAGTGCAGAGTAGGGTTGCCAGTTCCTGGAGGTTTCACCACATGACACAATCTTTAATTAAAACTTAATCTTTAATTCCTGGACTTTCCTGGAGAATCCTGGAGGGTTGGCAACCCTAAGGGAGTGATGAGAGAACTTCTCAATTATAGCTTGGATAGTTTGGTCTTTATGCGGTGGGAGCAGGATTCTTGTTTTGCAAATGATCCTTTCATTCAAAGAAATATTCCTTTGGCAGTGTTTTCCCTGCCACTTTCCCAGAGATGAGCATTATCTCCTGTTTAGTGAGCACTCGAGATAATGAGTTACCAGGATCACTGTTTACTGCAGAAACTTTGGGCTAGTTCACAGTCAGTTTAAAGGTATATTTTATAACATACTTCATATTGATCTTTAAGTGTTTGGATGCTGTCATAGACATTCAAATACAGAATACTATTTTCTGAATAAAAGCTCTTATTTACGCCTAAAAGAACATGTTAAGTCTTGACAAATCTGTTAAATGGAAAGGCTACTAGAAATTTCCATACTTAATTTGTAATTTTAATGGGACTGTTCGGAGCTAGATGGTGCACATTGTACATCGCCCAGAGGGATCATTGGTATGACTGTGAATATCCAGAAAACAGATATGTTGAAGAATTTTTACACAGTCGTTTTTCAGAGTAGAGCGGCACTTTAAAATCATTGAACCCAAATTATGCACTCATGCAGTGGAATCTGCAGATAAAAATCATTATGTATCAATCATTATTACTATTTTATTCATTTGTTGTTTCTAAAGCTCTTTCTCAAGCATTCTGAGCTCAACTGTGAGGCATCTAACAAGACTGCATAAGATGGCAGAAAACACCTGCTTACTCCCCTCCATAGGCAATCAGTGCAGTGCATGCATAGAAGGGAGAGCGAAACCCAGTTGCCAATCCCCCTCCCTAAAGCAGGGATGTGGGGCAGGGGTGTGGTAGTAGGAAGCCAACACAGGTGGGCCAACATTGATGGGAAAAATAAACTGCACCAGGAAAGGGACTGGCACAATTTATATCCGTCATGGAGCAAGTGGGAAGCAGGGAGTACATTGTGATTGTGAATCACAATTCTGTTCTTGTTTAGTCCCAGGAGCAGCACAGCTGTGCACAGTCCGTTTCTCAGACTGAATTGCAAGTTATTAATTCCAGGTTCTCTGCTTGAGTAGCACTGAACATTATCCAAGCTTAATACCTTCTCTTTATCCCTCATTAAAAAAGGATCCAGATGTTACAGAGACACAGGTCTAACTAAAGGGCACATGCAACTTGATTACACTAGACATCGCCTTTCAAACAGCAGAGTTGTGCTCCATAAACTCTACCCTCACCTTTTGTCTCTGACAGTAATGAGCTAAGAAGCGATTCACTCTATATACATGGTGGTGATTACACTACACTGCACCGATGCTGCTTTTTGCAACATCTCATTCCTTCATTAGTGACTTAGAGCTAGAGACTTCTTTAATAACTGACAAAGCTGTATTTCCTGGAGAGAGAAAAGCTTTAATGTAATTAAAGGATCTTTTCAGTGCTGCTGAACATCCATTTATTGCATACACAGTGTGCCCATTTCACTTTTCAAGACATCAGTGTGAAGTGTATGATCCCTTATAGAGGTAATAGATTAGGATGGGGTTGACCCTTTCTGTTACCCTGAGCCAAGATTTAAAATATTGCCTCACAGAGCAGGAAGCAAACACCTTGTCTGTGCCCCATACCTCTAGACTGGAAGTAAAATAATCACACAAGCCCTTCCAATCCACCTGACTTCTCTAGGCTGCATAGATCACTGTCACTGAGCTCAACAAACAGACAAAGCTTCATGTACATGCATGAGCTGAATAGGGTTGACAGGCATCTGGTTTTTTACCGGAACACCCGGTTGAAAAGGGATTCTGGCGGGTCCAGTCAACATTGCTGACTGGGCCGCTAAAGGTCCAGTTGGCAGTGCAGCGGGGCTAAGGCAGGCTCCTGCCTGTCCTGGCTTCGCACAGATCCCAGAAGCGGCCAGCATGTCTGGCTCCTAAATGCAGGGACAGCCATAGGGGCTCCATGTGCTGCCCCCACCCTGAGGGCAAGTGCCGCAGCTCCAATTGCATCCTAACTCCATCCTAGAGCCCATCCCAGAGCCCATTCCCTCACCCGCTCCTGCACTCCAACCCTCTGCCCCAGCCTTGAGCCCCCTCCTGCACCCAAACTCCCTCCCAGAGCTCTCATTCTGCACACACACACCCCGCATCCCAACCCTCTCCCCCAGCCATGAGCCCTCTCCTGCACCCAAACTCCCTCCCAGAGCCCACGCCCCCTGTCGTACTCCCTGCCAAAGTCCATACCTCCTCCCGCATCCCACCCCCCAGCCCTGAGCATACTCCTCGTTCTGCTTGTAGGCTTCATGGCTGTCTGTAGTGAAGCTTATGTGGGAGCAGCAGTAGTGTGTAATGAGCCTGCTGAAGTAGGGTGGGGTGAGTTATTCCTCTCTTTCTTAGAGAGCAGCCTGTTTTTTCCTCTGTGTGTGTGAGTTCTTGTGTGTAATCATTCTGAATTTTCAGAAATAAAGTAGTGTTACATTGCAACCTTCCACAAAGAATATTTATTTTTTATCTGACTTCTCTGGATGTATGCTCTGAATGTAACAGGTAGAACTATAGCACCAAGCCTCAGGGATTCAGCATACCTTCCTCAAAGGGACTGTTGTGCAATCCTAGCCAGAATTCAAAGCTGGCCTTCAATGGGACCCCTGGGTGCAATGCTGCTGCTGGCAGTCCCCCAGGAGACAACCCTGTGGACAGAACTACTCCTGCTGTGAGTGCCTGGGGTATAACTGGCCCCAGCCTTGTTCTCATCAGGGTGAATCAAGTGATCCATGTCTTATTTGCCACTGCTGCTGTTTCTGGCTAGAATCCATGCCTAAAATATGTTTTTTTCCCTCTTTATTTCTTCGTTGCAGCAGTGCACTCTATGAGCAGCACCTTAAATTGACAACTGATCATTTTTTCTGTCAGAGAAAATGCTGCACAAGATGGAAGTAATAGGCAGTAGCCCAGATCCAGCATGAAAATGAACTAATCTGACATGTGCAAAGACTTCAGCTCAGCTTCTAATGTGTTTTTTTCTTGTTAGAGCTGTGAGGTGCAGCAGGCTCACAGGTTGAATTGCCCATTGTACAGATTAAGGATGGAGCTTTAGCAAAAACTGTCAACCTATGAAGCATAAACCTCAGCAGCTGTTGAAATAAGGATGATGGCAGAAAGAAACATATGTGAGTAATGGGAAAGGCAGTATAGAGCTGTTGAGGATGGGTGGGAATCAGAACCTGAACACCACATTAGGGGGAAGAAGAACAGAGCAAGAAGTTTGGATCAGAATCTGCATTTCCCCAAAGTTTGTGAGGATTTGGATTTCGGGTTTTGTGTCTGTCCCATTACTAATCTTCGTCAATGATCAGAAATGAACTTGAAACCTATGACTTTGCAATGTCCAGCACTAATTGAGCAGGCTGTCCTCTGCCTACTATTGACATCAGAAATGTCAGCAGTAGGTAAAAATAGTTGCAGGGTAAAGAAATAATTATGGAAGAACATAAACTTACTGGAAGAATCAAAATTAATCCACAGCTTTTTCCACTGAAGCAGGGGAAAGATGTTTGATTGTGCTGAACTATTAAATAACATCAGCCCCAAGATGGAGTAAACTGTGTGCTAGTTTCTTTTTTGTCTTAAGTGGCCTCATGTCCAAGTGCAGCACCTACATTGGTTTGGTTGTTGTCCTTTATATTAACTGGAAGGGTGTCCTTGAATTATATAACTTAGAAAACGGAATGCTTGTACATTAAGGGGTTGATGCAACACCAGGTTTATGAGGTGTAAGATGCCTTCAGTAAAGTAGTATATACAATCCTCTATCTACTGTACAGTCCTTGGCTATTGTAAGGAGTGTAAGATTTGTCTTACTGGCTCAGAGCCTTGGTCTATCAAGCCCACTACCCCTTCTTGGTATTTGGTAATGCCTGTTACATCAAAGGGAGACTGAAACCTTTAAGGCTTCTATTTTTCTGCAAAACTTCATTTTGTTGTCCCATCCTCCCATGCTTCTCCACCTATTTGTTTGTTTTGTTGCTGTGTCTGTGAAAGGGCTCTCTTTGTTTGTCTGCACACTAACTAAGGGGGCCCTGATCTTTGACTGCAGTTTCTACCCACTGTCATAATACAGGTACATAATAGTGATAATGCATAAGACAGTTATACAATTTTGGATACTGAGAGGGGGAAAGCTCATCCTGACCCTGGTAGAAGATCACTTTTCTGACTAGAAGAATCAGGTTTAATCATTGGTATCTCAGATTTCATAATTTACAAGATGTCATTGGCTATAAAATCATCCATGTCTTAGTGGTGGGTTTATGTCTGTGGGATATATGTGATTGCCCCAGGCCTTGCTCTGAGTTCTGCAGGGTAATTGTACATAATAGAAACAATTATGCAGTGAGGATTCTTTACCTAAAAGAATTGTTTATAAAACAGATGGTCTAATCTAGCAATAACAGAAACAGAAACAGAAACTAGAGATGGGCCCAAACCGAATCCCCTGATCTGAACAATCGTGAACTTTGGAAATATCCCAGATCACAGCTTTGCAGCTCAGTCACATTTCTGATAGAAAATATTCCAAGTACTAAAACAGAGAATCTGTAAATTGTTTAAAGGTCTTGTAACAAGGTGGCTTGCCCTTGGGCTGAAGAGCCTGGGGCTAAAAGCCAGTCCTGATGGCAAGATAAGCCTTGCCTGAGAGGAGTAATTCAAATATAAAAGGTGGGGGGAGGACTAGGAAGTCTGCCAGGAGCAGGAGGACTGGGAGTAAGCTAGGGAAGCCCAGTAAACAGGAGGTTTTGGAGCTGGAATTGACCAAATAGTTTGTGTTTGTTTTGGGACTTTTCAGTTCTGTTTTAAGACAATATGCTCTGTTGCCAATCTGCTGAAGAGTGAATTAAAGAACGTGGGACTAAGAAGGCCACTGGAAACAGTGAGTTCTGAAAGGGCCCCTGCTGAAGGGGAATAGAAGTGGGTTGTGGCCATGGTACTATCAACCTGCTGAGGTCTTGGGGGAGCCCTGCTACTCAGAGAAAACTTATATGTACAATATTTTCTCTATTTCTGTTTCCTTGGTTTTTGTGTTTTTGCTATAGATTTTCTGATTTTTAAATAATCATCAAATCTAATATATGGCAATAAAGAATACATCAGAGAGAAAAAAATCAAGGCTTTTCTCTTGTCAAGCAACAATTATGGGATTTGAGACTCAGTTCATTCTATCCAGTGACATTAAGCTAGGGTAGCAAGGCAGTATTTCACTAGAATCCAGAGACAACAAAGGTCTTATTCAAAGAGGTTGTCAGAACCTGCCATTACTTCAGAGCCAAATTCAAGTTTGACATAAGTGGCTACCATGCCAAGGAGTTTGACCTCCAAGCAAAGAGCTGAATTTGGCCCTTATAGCCCATTCTTGAGGACTGAGGCCAGGTCTACACTACAGACTTATATCGGTATAACTACATCACTCAGGGCTGTGAAAAATCCACACCCCTGAGCAACATAGTTATACCAACTTAACCCCGTGTGTAGACAGCACTATGTTGATGGAAGAGCTTCTTCTGTAGACATAGCTGTAAAGATACATTTGTAGAAGATCTAGCATGACTGATGAGAAGGACTGGATACTGCCTATGACTGTGAATGGAACAATTATTCCACTGAAACTGGACACAGGAGCTGAGGTTAATATACTGAACAAAATTATGAGAGACTGAAGATAAGATCAAAACTGGAACCAACAAAAGAAACATAAGTGGTTATTCTGGAACAAGTACACCAGTGAAGGAAAGGTGCTTTGTTAACATCATAAAAACACTATGTACAGGCTCCCTTTAACTGTAGTGCCAAAGGAGGTGACACCAGTTTCAGGCCTGGCTGCATGCCAGAAACTCAGTCTTATAAAATGGGTGCTCTCACTACAAGATCATATTGAACTTGGCTATAAGACACTTTCGGGAATATATTTCAACCTGTTTCAAGGGCTGGGTTGCTTGCAGGGTGAACATACAATCCGAATAAACAAGTAAGTCCCTCCAGTTATCCATCTGTGTAGAAAAATGCCATTTGCACTCTATGACAAATTCAAGGCTGAGCTTGCTAGAATGCAATGCAAGTAAAACAAAAAATTGAGGAACCAACAGAATGGCTGAGCTCCCTTGCCATTGTGGAGAAAAGTAACAGCCAGCTATGCAAATGCTTAGATCCCAGAGACCTCAAAAAGGCTATAAAAAGATAGAACATTTAAAACTACCAACCAGAAATGGCTTAATTTGCAAATGCTCAATATTTCAAGTAAATTGGATGCATCCTGAGGTTTTTGGCAACTAAAATTAACTGAAGAAAGCTCAATGCTATGCACATTTAGTAGCCCATTTGGAACATACATATTTTTAAACTTACTCTTCGACATAGCTTCAGCACCAGAAGTATATCACAAAACCAGACATATGATCTATGAACATATTAATCATGTTGGCACCTCAATGGATGACATCATCATCTGGGGCTCAGCAAAAGATGAGCATGACCATAGATTTTGGGAAGTCCTGGATACAGCTAGAGCTGCAGATCTCAAACTAAATAGGGAGGAATGTATTGTAGGATGTAGCGAGGCAGTGTGGTGTCTCACCACTCTCCAGAGGGATGAGTCTCCCCAGACACCAAAGTGGGCGGAGTTAGTGAGTCCTGCATCCACTCCCCAGCAGTCACAGTGCAGGACAGGAAATATAAAAGCCCAGCCCCAGAGCTCACTTGGAAGGCAGCCACCGGGGAAGCCAGATGCTGCTGACAGAGCTTGTGACTGGGAAGCCCCAGCATCCCGTGGTGAACCTGAAGACTGGCTGAGCCTACCCCACTCTCACTACCCAGAGGAGGACTGGCCGAGCTTACCCCGCACTCACTACCTGGAGGAGTTGCAGAGCCTACCCCGCACCAGCTATTCTGAGGAGTACTTACATCTTGCCAACTATTCAGAGGAGTCGTTGAACCTGCCCCTCGCTAGCAATCCCGAGGAGCCCATGGTTCTGGAACCTTCCGAGGACACTGCCCTAACCCAGGTCCCCTATGAGGGGGAGTCTGGAAGTAGCCCGGGGGCAGCCAACCCTAGTCCGGCTGCAGCGCTGCCATAGCCAATGTCAGTGTGTTGTGGCCATGATCCCACTGACAGCAGCGGATCTTCTGCCACTGCTAGGGCCCCGGGCTGGGATGCAATGGAGTGGGAGGGCCTTTGTCTCCCCTCTCACCCCATTTGCGAGTGGCAATCTCCACCTCACTCAGAATGTCTGTGTGCCGTCCCGCCCTGACCCAGGGCCTGGGCTTATTGTTGAACTACTTGCCCAGTCCCTGCCTGAGGACCTCAGCCTCTGACTGTTTGTTTGTTGCCCCGCCCTGACCCAAGGCTTGAGCTTAATATTGTATTTCTTGCTCAGCCCTGCATAAGGGTCTGGGTCATAGACTGGGTATTCCCCAGCCCGGCAGAGAGTGTGTAGTGAGGCAGTGTGGTGCCCCACTGCCCCGCAGAGGAACGAGCCCCAGCATAGTCCCTCTACATGGGGTTATAGAACTGGCTTTTGTTGGGGACATTATTTCCAGTGATGGTATAAAACCTGATAAGAAAAAAATTTCAGCCATTGAAATGATGTTAAGAAGGACGTCCAGTGGTTCTTGGGAATGGTTAATTATCTTAGAAAATTCATACCTGATCTATCTAACAGTGGCTTTGAGAAAACTCGCAGAGAATAAAAATGAATGGCATTGGGGTGCAAAACAGGAGGAATCATGGGAAGGTTTAAAACAACAACTGATACAAGAACCAGTGTTGAAGTTCTATGCACCAGGATGGACTATAAAAATTTCAGCAAATGCTTCATAATCTGGGTTAGGTGCAATGATTTTACAGAAGGATGAGGATTGTTGGCAGCCAGTGGTATATGCATCCAAATCACTGACTGAGGCAAAAACTAGATAAGCGCAGATTGAAAAGGAGTTTTTAGGAATATTGTTTGCCTGTGAGAGATTCAATCAGTATATTTATGGACAGATGGTGGAAGTTGAAATTGATCACAAGCACCTGATAGCATTATTTAGCAAATTGCTAAATGACTGTACCTTTAAGGATTCAAAGAATGATAAAGCTTCAAAAGTATGACATGGTTGTGATCTATATGCCCAGAAAATTCATGTTCACTGCAGATGCATTTTCCAGAGCAGTGGTTCCCATGAAATCAGAGAAGACTTTAGAAAGAGATGCAAGCCAGTGTTGTTCTAATTGTAAAGTCAATTTCCATAGCTAACAGGAAACTGCAAATAAGAGAGGAAATGGAGAAAGATGAATCACTGGGAATCCTTAAGGAAGTGATAATTAAAGGGTGGCCTGAAGAAATAAGCAGTTGCTGTCCAAATATAAGAGATTATTGGAACTGCAGACTTGAACTTACTGTGATAGATGGGGCAATTTTCATGGGCAGTAAGGTGGTAATTCCAATGAACCTCTAAAAAGAAGTGTTACAGAAGATTCTTGAGGGTCACTTAGGAATTGAGAAGTACAAACAATGAACATATGAGGTGCTCAAATGGCTGCGGATCAATCATGACATTGCTAGTGTGGTAGGAAACCACTTTTCACACTTGAAATACAAGCCAGGCCAATAGGCAGAGACACTGAGAACTCATCCAGTTCCACAAAGGCCTTATGAGAAGGTAGGCACTGAATTATTTACATGGCAATCAAAGGATTATTTAACAGTCACAGATTATTATTCACTGTATCTATGAATGTGCATACTGCACAGTACTAATAATAAGTCAGTGATAGCTTGCATGAAGGGAATCTTCTCCAGAAATGGAATTCCACATGAAATCTTTTAGGGTCACAATTTTCCAGTGCAGATTTTAGGCAACTTGCCATAGACTGGGATTTTCATCACAATACATCAAGTCCAAATTACCCCAAATCAAATGGACTTGTAGAAAGGTCTATACAGACAGTAAACAGCCTTTATGAAAAAAACTTTTGACAGTGGGGTGTTTTTCGTATAAAGCATTACTGGTTTACCAAAGTATATTCATGAAGAGTGGCTTTTCTCCAGCTCAGCTATTAATGGGAAGAATGATCAGATCTAATTTATCAATTACTGATTCTTTGCAGAAATCTCATGGCAATGAAACCATTTGGAAGATGAAGTAAAATCATAAGTGGAAGCAGAAATTATTTTGACAAAAGGGCCTGTGATCTCCCATCTCTAAACCCAGGTGATAGAGTGTGCTTGAAGAATCACACCTCTAATATTGGGGCCAAAGGAGCACAATTAGAGAACAGCTGCATCCAAGGTCTTATGTAGTCCAGACAGACAGGGGAAAACATTTTGTCATAGTCAAAGGGATTTATGAGTAATCCCAGAAAGTTCCAACAGATTGACAGCTGAGGTGAACTCTGGCATTTCCCATCTGATTGATCCTTTATCATCAATACACAAAAGAGAAACCATCAAAGAACAAGAGAACACTCTGATTCTAATGAAAGGCTGATATTGAGAAGATCAGAGCAGGAAATTCAGTGTCCTGAAAGATTCATAGAGACTTGCTAACCTGCCCAGAGAAGAGGTATTTGAGGAAAGTGAGTGGTAAAGATTCACTCAGCAGTGATGTGCCAGTACTTCTCCTTTCTAGGTAGCTGACACATTGGGTTTATGGAAATGTATTACATGAGTTTAGAATTTAATACAGAAAGAGAGAGAGAGAGAGAGAGAGGTTCCCTGTACACCTAGCTACTTGGGCGGCTGAGACTGATGGATCACTCGGGAGTTCTTGGCTGCTGTGCACTATGCCAATCAGCTGTCTAGTGTCACTGACAGCCTGGCCAGCGGGTGGCCATAATAAACAGTATTATGAACATAGGAATTTGGAGATGTGCCCTGGAGGCAAGAGCTGGCCAGGAACACAGCATGGCTGTGTGCAGCAGTTAACCAACGATGCTCTCCAGTTTGTTTTATTAAAGTTTTATTCTTTTCTTGTTCACTGGTATGTTGTTTAATGAACGCCAAGATTGTTATAATAGCTACCACCTCTCGAGAAGGTGGATTAACTCCGCTGAGAGAAGGTCTCCCGTCAGCATAGGAGCATCTTCAGTTAAGTACTACAGGGATGTAGGTGAACTAATGCATCATTTTAAGTGCTGACCTGCCCTTAAACGTTTTGGACTAAGTGATTTGCCCATCACTCCCTTTTTCAATCCTGTGCTCAGCAGCAAAATTCTGAAATTACAATTTTTTTCTTTACTTATCTGCAGCTGGTGAAATCCATATGGAGTGGGAGTGTTTGGATCCATAGGGCATCATTCTACAGGCTGCTTCAATGCTATATGGCTAAATTAATCTCATCTGATTTCCCTGACTCTTTTTGTTGTTAACTGTACTTCTGTACAATAAAGCTTCTTATACCACGCTCCTCTCCATAGTATTTAAGTGCCTCGCAGTAGTGCATTAAGCGACATGACTAACATTTTTCATGTGAAGTTTCTTTCACCTTCTTCCCAAGGTGTGTGCAGTGGAATTTTTGTTTTGTTAGGATTACATATAACTGTATCAAAACATTCTAATGCACATACTTCTTCCACTGGGAAAATATATTTAATATGTGGCCCTGAAAAATACCTATGTTTTGGCTGAGTGTGCTCTGGAGTGCAAAAGATGTGAGTCTGTCATCTCTACAGAAATTCTCATCTACTGCACAGAAAAACTTCAGTAGTTCCACTGTATTTTGGACCCTCTGCAACCCACCACAGCTGGGATAATTTCTCTTTGAGCCATTAATAACAATAAATGTTTCAGCAAGTCATAGTCATTAGCAATTCTCACTTTGTTAAAAAGGAATAACCATCCTGATTAATGCACCTAGTTGACATAAGGGAAGGTATAAAATAGTCTAGATGTGATAATATTTGAGAAGAAGGATAAGTGAATATGACAGATAATATACCTGTTATATGTAAATTTAATTGGTTTGTCATCAGCTCACTGATTAGGAGGTGATCAAAAGCCTATAGAGAAGCAAAATCCCCAGTCATATCAAATGTAACTTTTAAATACTAAGAATAGCAGCTGTTCCAAAGGACTGGAGACTTCTGAACAGTATTTTATTCAAAAGGAGCCATTGATTCTTCATTGGCAATTTGATCATTAGCTATTTCCCTTTCAGAGTAGAGCCATTTGGTAGTATCAAGGACAAAGAAAGTGACTAACTCTGTGGGATCTCACAAAACTGGGTAGGATAAAACAGCTGGACGCAGATGTGGATATAAACATTGCAAAGTTAACTGTAGGGTTGGTTGTATTTGGAAACGTGTATTGGCTTGCCTTTGTTTCATCTGATCAGGTACTGTATTTTGGCCAAATATAGAGATAACAGAAGTAATAAGGTGGGATTGTTAATCAGAGATGTTTCTTCTTAAAAAGGAGAAATGGGTTGCACAGAAATGGGCAATCCAGAGACTCTAAAACCTTTACAGAATCTTAATGTTTTATCACATTTTGTTTCAAAGCTTAGTAAAACATGTCACTTTTAATGGTGAGATGATAGTCAATGGCTGTTGCTAAACACACAATTCATATATTTTTTTACTTTTTATAAAACTGGATTGAATGGATTCCAATTTTCCATGAGGACATAATTTTGTTTCTGCCTGTTTGCATGTGTTTTGTGACCACATAAGTGGGACTGAGGCTCTTTCACTGCTAATAGGCCATGAGTTGTCCTAACTGAAAAGGGCTGTTCTACAGCAGGATTAAATCATAACTAGTTATCTTAAAGATCCAGCTTCTCCAGACTCCAGAGCGGCCTATTCCATAATTAGTTCTTCTAACAAGTCCTACCTCTGCAAAGCTAAGGGGCTGACAGGATGGGGCTGGTGCCATTAGCAGCTTTCTTAGAAGATTCTTTTTTTTACTTAGGACAAGAGGGAAGTTGGACCATCTATGGTCTCCATAGACCTGAACTTGTGGAGGACTTCAGATACAATACTCATCCCTGTTGGTATAAATTTTAAATAACCTTGCTTAGGTTACTGAAGTTACGTTAGTGTAAAAACAGTGTAAGTCAGAAGAGAACTGGGCAAAAAATTGTTGTGTAAATTTTTTTTTCACTGTTGACCTTACAAATACCCTTTCCACATGCAATGGGATGAGGGAATCCCTCACTGTTTCCGGCAGTCTTGGTGGTCAAAAGCCTATTCTGGAGCCATATCTGGACTTAGAATGGAAACAAACACCTGGAGCTTTGGCTGCCTTCAGGCCAGCAGCCAACCTATTTGGCAGCAAGAATTCTGACAGAGAGGCTAATGGCCTGAATTGGCAGCATAGTATCTGATTTTTCCCAGTTGGTAGGAAGATACAAACCAGACGCAGAGAATGGGCAAAGGTGAGTCAGGTGAATGGGCAGTAGCTTGACTTTTTCTCTTATGGACTCTAGCTGGTGGGAGCCTTGACTTCCTCTTTGGGCTAATCTTTGTAGCACAAGTGCCACTCTCCTGGCTGCATTATTTGGCTACTATGATAGGCCTGTCACTGGCTGTGTTGTCATCCAGTAACCACAATCCCAAACTGTTGTAATAAATTCCATCACCGCTCTACAGCACTGTCCTGCCAATGCCTTAGCCAACATTCCTGTTCAGTTTAGGCTTTAATCCATTTAAAGTCACTGTAGGCCTTGACCCTCCAAAGATTTATGCATATACTTAACTTTATGTGCTGTAAATAGTCTCTTTGGCCCAGATCCTGGAAGCTAGGAGCCTAAATACATTTGAGGATCTGGACCTTTGAAGTCAATAGAATTACTTAGTGTATATCAAATTAAGTACAGGAGTAAATCTTTGAGGATTGATTAAATTGTACTTCTGTCTGCAAATGTTTTAACTAGTACAGTTGCTAAAAAAAGTTTAGTATCTAAAATGACTGTAGTTGAAAGATTAGAATTAAAAATACATCTCTCTATTCCCTCAGCTTCTATCCTCTATGCATTAGATAGGACTCTGTATAGCCAGGGTTTTTTTGCTTATGTGGGCCTGTCAGACAGCAAAAGGAGGCAAACATTTTTTTTAAAAAAAATAGGGAGGGAAGAAAATGTGCTTGTGAGAAAGTACAAAAATTATTAGGTGGAACCAGGAGGAGACTGATTTGTTGTTGTTTGATGTTTTTAAAAAGATTGATTAGACTCCAGGCGTCCCTTTATTTGTACACAGTATGGGGCATTGGTTCAATACGGACTCTAAAAGAAGACTATTGAATCATCTACCTTCACCTTCTGCAGTACCCTGGGTTTTCACCTGGTGAGACTTAAAATGATCACAGCCTGGGCAAGTGTGGCTGGAGCTGGAAAAGGCTACACAGGAAAATAAATTATTGCAAGGGGAATATTGGTCAATACTCCAGAGCCATCACCTATATTTTTTTGAAATCTTTACCTTCTTGCTTCATAGCATCCATATACGGGAAGAAGGGACCTTGGTTTCATGTCTTATTCTAAGGCCTGCAGGCAATGGCTGCTTATTCTGTCGTTCTTTACAAATGAAAGCAGTGTTCATCTTTCTCTGTGGGACTAATTCAAAATGAAAACAGAGGTAAGGGCAGATTGCCTTCAATGAAAGAACAAGATTTATTTGCTAAATGATTTTTTTGCAAAGAGCATAGAGGCCAATCTGTCTCATCGACCTGTGTTATGTAAGAAAGCGCTGGTGCCACTCTATTTCAGCAACAAGGTTTTGTCAACATTTATTTCTGCTGTAGGTGTGACAAAGCAAAGAATAAAGCCTAGCACTCAAACTATTGCACAACACGGATAAATCCCACAGAAGAATGGGAAGATTCTCAGTGCTACACATATCACACTGTACTCTGTCTTGTATAGAGCAGGCCAAATGCTTTCACTGATACTGATGTAAATTTGGAGTAGCTATTCACTTCAGAGGGTGATTGATGATTGTATCACATAAAGGGAAGGATCATCACATGGTTACATCTCGGAACTAGGAGTCAGGAGAGCTGTTTGCCAATATGTAAAATCATATGGGTATTATGATTAGTTATGAAGGATTTAGTCAAATACTGCCTCATATGCTCTGATGTATCAGAAGGTAAAGGAGAATGGTGCAAAAGGAGGAAAATCAAACCTATTACAACCAAATACTACAAAATTCCCACAAAAGGTGTATTAAAGTGGATTGCACTTTAGAGATAAGCTATAGTTGAACAGACAAGAGACATGAGTATACAAGGAAAATTACTCTGGAGTTATAAAATCAGGTCAAATTGTGCAATGATTATGCTCCATTAGCCTCATTGACACAAAATTTCAATTCTAGATTGGCCAACAGATTTTACCAAAGGGTTAGATAAACTAAGACAGAAGAGTGCAAAAGGCTACTGTTGGAAGGATATTGAGTTTGTAGAGGAAGATGCTAAAAAGGCACAACAAAGAACATTTTGTTAGAAGTCAAGCAGAAGAAACATTCGCACAGACTTGTGAGGTTTGCTCCAGACTTCTGGGAAAACTGAATAAAATAGACCTCTCTGTGGTATTTAGGTCGTTCACCTAGTAGATCAGGATTTCCCAGTCTTTTAAATGTATTTGTCCTCTCAACACACCTGTGAGATAGGAAAGTGCTATTTATTTTCCTGAGGTAGGGAAACTAAGCAATTTCCCCAAGGTCACAAAGGAAATCTGATGGAATAAGGAATCAAACCCAGGTATTCTGAACCTTAAATTAGCACCCTAATCACTGGACCATCTTTCTCTTTGTGAACTTTTAGATATAAGAGCCTTATGACTATAGATTAGGGTGAAGGTCGTGCTCTTATCCATTCTTCTAGTTGACAGTAAAGGTCCAGACAGACTTACACGTATCCTGGAGATGAATGCGTGGCTGTGCAGATGGGGTCTGTTTTGGGTTTCTTTGACCATTGGATCACGGTGTTTTGGGAAGAAGATCTGCTGGGATCAACTCGACCAAGAAGGGAAAAAGCACCTTTGGATACCTACTCACAAATCTAGTGAGGAGGGGTTTTCAGTTAGGTTCAAAGAGGGTAGATGACAAAAGCCAAAAGGTAAGCATAAAAAACAGCAATCTTAACAGAAGACTCGATGTTGGTAGGAAAGACATGGAAAATTACAATACGGTCATAGCAGCAGCAAGAGGGAAATCAGTGGAGGAATGTGTTCAACTTCTTAGAAGTCTAAATTCAAAGAACATGTGAAATAAAGAGGAAGAACTGAAAGTATTAGTCCATAAGATAAATTATGACTTAATTAACATCACAAAAAGTTGGCTGGATAAATCTCATGACTGTAACATTGGTATGAAGACGTACAGCTTATTCAGGAAGGACAGGCAGGGAAAAAAGAGAGGAGGTATTGCATTATAGATTAAGAATATAGACACTAGTTTTGAGGTCCAGAAGAAAGTGAAAGGCAGACCAATTGAAAGTCTCTGGGAAAAGATGAAAGGGAGACAAACAGGGATGGCATACATCATGATAGGGATCTAGTATTAAGATGACCAGATGTCCTGATCTTATAGGGACAGTCCCACTATTTGGGGCTTTTTCTTATATAGACACCTATTATCCCCTACCCCATCCCAATTTTTTACACTGGCTATCTGTTCATCCTCTCTAGTAGAGAGTACCAAATCAGGAAGAGGAAGTGACTCAGGCATTTCTGGAATGAGTAACAGAAATATCCGAAACACAAGACCTGCTAGTAATGGGAGATTTTAACTACTCAGACATCTATTGGAAAAGCAATATTGCAAAACAATACTTCCAGTAAGTTGTTGGAATATATTAGGGGCAATTTTTTCTTTTGGAAGGCAGAGGAAATAACCAAGGGTGCATCCATTTTAGACTTGATTCCGATTAACAAGGAGTAATTGATTATAAACATGAAAGTGGAAAGCAGTTTGGGTGAAAATGATCATTTGAAAGATACTGGAGAAAGATGAAGGAAAGTGTAGGTCCTCTAATTAATGCGGAAGGAGAGTTACTAATGGACGACACTAGGAAAGCTCAAATTTTAATGCCCATTTTGTGTGTCTTCACTAAAAAGGTTAATTGTGACCAAATACTTAACACAATATTAACAAAAGCAGGAAAGACTCATCAGCCAGAATAGGGGAAAACAGGTTAAAGAATATTTAAATCAGTTAGATTTATTCAAGTCAGTAGGGCTGATGAAATCCATCACAGTATGCTTAGGGAACTAACAGAATCATTAGTACTTAGGTTTAAAGGAGAAAAGAGGTCTTGGGAAATTATAGACTACTTGGCCTAACTTTGAGGGTTGCAGCCTGTGAGGCTCTGGTCCTCAAGCAGGGCAGAGCAATAAACCATCTTTCTCCTGGCTTAGGCAGATGGCAGACAAACACTGGCCTCTTGGCCTAAGGTGGTTAGGCAGCCACCCCAGTGGTGGTAGGGGGACCTGGACCCACTCCACTCCACCAGGTCGGAGTGAGGGCCCTGACAGCGATAGAGGGCTCCACCACTGCATCAGCAGGGATCTAACCAAAACACACTGACCCAAACACAGACAGCAAAACTGGACAAGTCTAGTTTCCCCAGGGCTACTTCCTACCATAATTCAGGGAGGTGCTTCAGCGTCCCGGGGCCTTGTCTCCTCAGGGTATTCAGCCACCTCCAAGCTCAGCAGTTCCTCTCTAGACTCAGTCTCCTCGAGGGGCAGGGTGTTACCCCATTCAGTTGGACGGCTGCAGCAGGCAAGTGGTGTCTGTCTCCTTCCCTGGCTTCCCCCCAACTGAGCTGGTGGCTCTGCCTCTTACACTTCCTGTCCGACCTCTCATCTTTTTGTGCTAGGGCTGGGCCTGGCCTGGCTCCACCCACCCAGGCACGGAGAGTGGGCCCTCTCCCTCCAGCTCAGAGAGAGGCTACTATCCGTGGTCCCACAAAGTCGCGAGACCGCCTCTTCAACTTCCTCCTGGCCCTGGCCAAGGTCACCATCTATAACACCAGGAGGAGGATGCTGGACGAGGCGGTGCTCTGCGACTGTGGGGCCTATTTTCAGTCCAAGTTGCACTGGGCAGTATCAGCTGGCTCCCTAGGAGCCTTTGAGGAGCAGTGGGTACTGTTCGAGGTCCTCTGCTCAGCGTCCCCATCCAGTACCCTTGTTCTGAACCTGTGGCCATCACTCCGATCCCAGTTTTCGCTTTAGTTGTCCCGAATAATCAGTTGGAACCTCGGTCCAGTGGTCCCTGAGCTAGGGGAGGGGACTTTGAAAGTGGGTGGGTTCGCCTCTCAGGCTTTTCCAATAAGCCTCATTACATCACTTAAGAAAGAGATCTTAGAGTTATCCTGGACAGTTCTAAGTAAACACCCACTCAATGTGCAGAGAGTATCAAAAAAGCTAACAATGTTAGGAACCATTAGGAAAGGGATAGATAATAAAACAGAAGATATCATAATGCTGCTATATAAATTCATGGTACTGCCACACTTTGAATGCTGCAAGCAGTTCTGGTCACCCCATCTCAAAAAAGATAAATTAGAATTGGAAAAAGGGCAGAGAAGGACAATGAAAATGATTAGGGATATGGAACAGCTTCTATTTGAGGAGAGATTAAAAAGACTTGGACTGTTCATTTTACGAGAGAGATTACTAAGGGAGGATATGCTAGAAGTAGTGTCCTTTAAATCAGCTTCTATACCTAATGACTGGAAGATAGCTAATGTAACTCCAATATTTAAAAAGGGCTGTAAAAAGGCCGGCAATTACAGACCTGTAAGTCTATCGTCGGTACTGGGCAAATTAGTTGAAACAGTAGTAAAGAATAAAATTGTCAGGCACATAGAAGAACATAACTTGTTGGGCAAAAGTCAACATGGTTTCTGAAAAGGGAAATTGTGTCTTACTAATCTATTAGAGTTATTTGAAGGGGCAAACAAACTTGAATAAGGGGGATCCTCTGGACATAGTATACTTAGATTTCCAGAAAGCCTTTGACAAGGTCCCTCACCAAAGGCTTTTACATAAATTAAGTTGTCATGGGATAAGAGGGAAAATCCTTTCATGGATTGAGAACTGGCTAAAAGATAGGGAACAAAGGGTAGGAATAAATGGTAAATTTTCCGAATGGAGAGGGGGAACTAGTGGTGTTCCCCAAGGATCAGTCCTATTCAACTTATTCACAAATGATTTGGAGAAAAGGGTAAACAGTGAGGTGGCAAAGTTTGCAGATGATACTAAACTGCTCAAGATAGTTAAGACCAAAGCAGACTGTGAAGAACTTCAAAACAATCTCACCAAACTAAGTGATTGGGCAACAAAATGGCAAATGAATTTTAATGTGGATAAATGTAAAGTAATGCACATTGGAAAAAATAACCCCAACTATATATATAATTTGATGGGGGCTAATTTAGCTACAACTAACACTGGTCTACAATTTTTTAGAAGTCGTCTGCTTCAGAGATAAAATGTGATATTTATTATGTATTTTGATGTGCTGAATTTAAATATGTCAATTAAAACAACTGATTGGCTACTGTTTCTAAGATATTTAAGTTTTTACATTTGATGTCTATGTATATTGTGTAGATAGTAGAGTTTTAATCATAAATTGTAAACCTAGGTCTTTTCTTGTGTTTATGGTTGCTTTACATGATAATATTTCACCTGTCCTGTTTATGTAACACTTTAAAAATCAGCAAAAGGGTTATATAAATAAAATGTATTATGAAACAAAAGGCAAAAACTATGATGTACATAGTTTAGTCCTATTCAGTGTCTACTCGGCGCTTCTTGGCTTGTCTCTTGTATTCATTAAATGGAGCATCTCTTGTCACTGTCCAGCAATAGTCTGCAAGCATTGATGGGCTCCATTTGCCCTGATAGCGTTTCTCCATTGTTGCAATGTCCTGGTGAAATCGCTCGCCGTGCTCGTCACTCACTGCTCCGCAGTTCGGTGGAAAAAAATCTAGATGAGAGTGCAAAAAATGTATCTTTAGTGACATGTTGCAACCAAGGCTTTTGTATGCCTTGAGGAGGTTTTCCACCAACAACCTGTAGTTGTCTGCCTTGTTGTTTCCAAGAAAATGTATTGCCACTAACTGGAAGGCTTTCCATGCCGTCTTTTCCTTGCCACGCAGTGCATGGTCAAATGCATCATCTCGAAGAAGTTCATGAATCTGAGGACCAACAAAGACACCTTCCTTTATCTTAGCTTCACTTAACCTTGGAAATTTTCCAC
>ML677332.1:68216469-68393042 GCA_007922305.1 Dermatemys mawii
TTGCAGGCTACAAGATCACCTTCCATGAAGAAGAATGGGACAAGATCCTTTTGACGGTCACGGAACAGGGAAACCCTAACATCACCTGCCAGGAGATTCCACTGCTGTAATCTGGAGCCCAACAGCTCTGCCTTACTCTTGGGTAGTTCCAAATCCCTCACAAGGTCATTCAGTTCAGCTTGTGTTATGAGGTGTGGTTCAGAGGAGGAGGATGGGAGAAAATGTGGGTCCTGTGACATTGATGGTTCAGGACCAGAAGTTTCATCCTCTTCCTCTTCCTCATCTGACTCGAGTGAGAATGATTCTGGTGCATCAGGAACCGGCAGTCCTTCTCCGTGGGGTACTGGGCATATAGCTGATGGAATGTTTGGATAATGCACAGTCCACTTTTTCTTCTTTGACACACCTTTCCCAACTGGAGGCACCATGCAGAAGTAACAATTGCTGGTATGATCTGTTGGCTCTCTCCAAATCATTGGCACTGCAAAAGGCATAGATTTCCTTTTCCTGTTCAACCACTGGCGAAGATTTGTTGCACAAGTGTTGCAGCATATGTGTGGGGCCCACCTCTTGTCCTGATCTCCAATTTTGCAGCCAAAATAAAGGTGATAGGCTTTAACCATAGTGGTTATACTGCGCTTTTGTGATGCAAAAGTCACTTCACCACAAACATAGCAGAAGTTATCTGCACTGTTCACACAAGTAAGAGACATCTCTGCTCACTTTGGCTAAACAGAAATGTGTCCCTTTGCAAAATCAAACACTGACAAATAAGAGAGCACGACACTGTATGATTTCTAGAGCTGATATAGGGCAATTTGTTCAGCAGAGTGATGTAAGCTTCGTTATGATTGCATCATCCATGACTTCTAGGAATAACATGATGCAATTCATATCACATATGATGCAATACCAGCTTCAGATTGCATCATTCATTGTTTTGCCTAAAAAGCAAGTACTGTCCAAACCCAGTCATAGATTTATTCATAGATGCAGTCAAAGATGTATTTTAGTCATTTCTGGTTTAAATTGAGATCCCTTCCCTTTATAACTCACTTATCCTCCACCATTCCCATGTCAAGGGTCGTATATACTGGCCCAATAGCATATCTTGAAAACTAGAGCCAATCAACAATTTTAAGCATTATTTTCATTCTCAAGTGACCCAGAATTAGTAAAGTTTGACTACATTTATTTCAGAAGCATTTTGGCTGTAGAGTAGTGTAATCAGGAAAAAGATCTTGGAGTCATCATGGATAGTTCTCTAAAGACATCCACTCAGTGTGCAGCAGCAGTTAAAAAAGCAAACAGGATGTTAGGAATCATTTAAAAAGGGATAGAAAATAAGATGGAGAATATCTTATTGCCCTTATATAAATTCATAGTGTGCCCACATCTTGAATATTTTGTACAGCTGTGGTCTCCTCATTTCAAAAAAAATATACTGGCATTAGTAAAGATTCAGAGAAGGGCAACTACAATGATTAGGGGTTTGGAACAGGTTCCATATGAGGAGAGATTAAAGGGACTAGGACTTTTCATCTTGGAAAAGAAGAGACTAAGGGGGGATATGATAAAGGTATATAAAATCATGAGTCGTGGAGAAAGTGAATATGGAAAAATTATTTACTTGTTCCCATAATATAAGAATTAGGGGCCACCAAATGAAATTAATGGGCAGCAGTTTAAAACAAATAAAAGGAAGTACTTCTTCCCTCAGTGCACAGTCAACCTGTGGAACTCCTTGCCTGAGGAGGTTATGAAGGCTAGGACTATAACAGAGTGTAGTGGGATGGCTGCCCTACCTTAATGCGGGATTGGGCTAGAACAGGCCAGAGCGGCTGCGTGGACTGGCAGCCAATCACGGAGGGCCTGTGAGAGAGCCAATCAGGGCTGAACACCAGGCAGCCAATCAGGGCCAGGCTCAGCCAGATATTAAGGAGGCCCAGCAGAAGAGCAGGGCAGTCTCTCCCAGACCTTCAAGGGACACGGCCTGTGTCCTGAGTAAGGAGACCAGCATCCAGTGCTGGCCAGGCTTGGGGGAGCAGAGGTGAGCTCCAGCCCAATACCTGCCAGGCTGCATGCCCTGACTGAAGGGCCTAGAGGGTGCGAAGGTCTAGAGGGGAAATGGCCCAGGGATGACAAACAGATGAGGGGAGAGAAGGAGGGCAGGGAGGCTGCCACTAGAGGGTCCCTGGGTTGGGACCCAGAGTAGCGGGCGGGCCTGGGTCCCTCTCCCCTTTCCCCTCGCATTGCACCTGGCCATCGAAGAGTGGCCATGTCAGATTGCAACGTGCCCCAGATGTGAGGGGCTAGACTTTGAGTTGAGGATGGCCACTGTGGCAGGAGCGAACAGAAAGATTGTCATTAAAAGCCACCCTCCCCCGCACCAAGAAGGGGGCGAGGACAGACTAGGGGACACTGCCAGAGGGCAGTGACCTGAAGTGGATGCCACCGAGCAGGGAGCAATGCGGGTCCAGACACCAACGGGGGAGCAGACAATGGACGGGACACCACCGGCAGAGGGCGCGCCACAGCTGAGAGAGCTAATTCCCAGACTAACCAACAGGAGGCGCAGCAGTGGTGAGTCCCAACCCCGTCACACAGGGTTTTAAAGAGAACTGAATAAATTCATAGAGGTTAAGTCCATTAATGGCTATTAGCCAAGATGGGTAAGTAATGGTGTCTCTAGCCTCTGTTTGTCAGAGGGTGGTGATGGATGGCAGGAAAAAGATCACTATTGTGCCAGGCATTGAATTCACTATGTCACATGAGGGTATGCTATCGATTTAGGTGACAATCCTGGAAGATGCTGATTACTCTGACTCCAAATCTGACAAAGCACTACACACATGTTTAACTGAAAGCATGTGTATAATTCCAGTGTCACATGTTTAACTGAAAGCATGCGTATAATTCCAGTGGCACTGTAATATTTCCAGGATTATTTTCTATCCTACTCTTTAACCATCTTAACATTTTGTTGGTTGAGCACTGAACAGAGATTTCCACTGAGCTCTCCACAGTGATGCTGAGTCTTTTAACACGTTATTATATTTACTCTTCTTTTTTATTGGCAATAAAATGCTTTTTGTATGGATCAAAGAGCCAATCTTCCTGTTTATTATGGTTGTCTGTGTGTGGCTATAGAGTGCTGTGACCCTCTTGACATTCTGTCCATAGGCTGTTATCAGGATATTTCTGTTCATTAAAACTTGCAGTCCTATTAGTTTGCTTTGTGTCTTCTGTTTGGTGTATTTTCTTTATATCTTCCCACAGCCTACTTACATTTTTTGTTTCGTCTGGGGATTCTCTCTTGAACACATCACTACTTTCTAGGTAGAAAATAAGAGGCCTTGACTGTGATTTCACTTATTGTGGTGTAAATTTGGAGGAGGGCCTATGGACATTGGAGTTACACCAATATAAAATCAGTGTGAGAGAAGAATCATACCCAGATTCAGTATAGGACATGTCAGGAAAGCCTCAGATTGCAGCTGGCCTGCAAGAACATAGGTTTATTAGTATTTCTTCTACAGGGGAAAGCTGGAGGTGAGTGTGGAAGTGATCTGTATATTTAAAAGGGGGCTTTCTCCAAAATGGTTTATTTTACACTGTAACTATGTGAATAGCAATGTACAGTAACTCCTCACTTAATGTTGTAGTTCTGTTCCTGAAAAATGCAACTTTAAGCGAAATGATGTTAAGCGAATCCATAAGAATTAATGTAAATGGGGGGGGGTTAGGTTCCAAGGAAATGTTTTTCACCAGACAAGACTTTATATATATACACACACACACACACACACACATACACACAGTATAAGTTTTAAGCAAACAGTTTAATACTACACAGTGATGATGATTGTGAAGCTTGGTTGAGGTGATGAAATCAGAGGGTGGGATATTTCCCAGGGAGTGCCTTACTGCTAAATGATGAACTAGCTATCGGCTGAGCCCTCAGGGGTTAACTCACTCTACAAGGCAGCAGGAATGGAGGAAGGGGAGACAGCATGGCAGACAGAGACACATACCCTGTGTGTGTGAGAGAGAGAGATGTTCATTTGCCTTTTAAGTACGCTGACCCCACTCTTAAGTACACTGCCTTGTTAATTAGATCAGCAAGCTGAGACCACAGCTGCTGCTGCCAGGAAGTTCCCCCCATCTTGAGTCCTGTCGTGTGTCTCCCCTACTCTATGGAAGATGGGCAAGTGGGATGCAGGAACAGTGGGGAGGGGGGCACCCTGACATTAGATCCTCTCTTTTCCCCCTTCTCCCCTCCCCTGCACAGCAAGTAGGAGGCTCGGGGAGCAGCTCCAAAGCAGAGGGCAGGAGCAGCACATGGCAGTGGGGGGAGGGACAGCTGAACTGCCAGTAATTGATAGCCCTCTGGGCAGTTGCTGCACAGGGAACTTAGGGGAGCGGGGAGCTGAAAGGAGGGCTGCTGGTCCACCTTGGTTCCAAGCCCTCAGCGGGTAGCTCCAATGGGCTGCTCTTCCTGCAAGCAGTGGACAAAGCAGGCAGCTGCCAAACAATGTTAGAAGGGAGCATTTCACAACTTTAAATGAGCATGTTCCCTGACTGATCGGCAACGTAACAACAAAACAGTGCTAACTGGGACGACGTTAAGTGAGGAGTTACAGTATGTACTTATGGTATGACATAATTCAGCTTTAAATGAAGTGAATGCTCTTCCAACCTGCTATAATAACTATTAAATAAAAGTGGTAAATTTGCCACAATGTTCCTATGCTTTTGGCTATTTTATTCTTAGCATTAATTATGGTTCTTTCCTGGTTCAGTACAGTGAACCACAGAATCATAGCAATGTACAACTGGAAGTAACCTTGAGAGATCCTCTAGTCCAACTCACTGCAGAGACAGGATCAAATATATCTAAACCATCCCAAGCATCTGTTTTGTCTAATCAGTTCTTAAAGACTCCAATGACTGGGATTCCTCAACCTCCCTAGGAAGCCTATTCCACTGCTTAACGATCCTTATATTTAGAAATGTTTTCCTAATATCTAACAAATCAGATTGAGCCCATTACTTCTTGTCCTACTTCCAATGGACATGGAGAAGAATTTATCACTGTCCTCTTTATAACAGTCCTTAACATATTTGAAGATTGTTCTCAGGTCTTCATGCACTTTTCTTTTCTCAAGATTAAACCTGTCCAGTTCTTTTAACCTTTCCCCATAGCTCAGGTTTTCTAAATCTTTTATTATTTTTGATGCTCTCTTTTGGATTATCCCCAATTTGTCCATATCCTCCCTAAAGTGTGGCACCCAACACTGGACACAATTCCAGCTAAGGCCTTACCTATGCCAACTGAAATGGGACAGTTACCTCCCATGTCTTATATATAGCACCCCAGAATATTAGCCTTTTTCATGACTGCATCACATTGTTGGCCTCTATTTAATTTTTGATCCATTATAAACACCCACTCCCCCCCCCCCCGCTGCTCTTTTTCAGCAGTACGGCCAATTGGCCAGTTATTCCCCATTTTGTCCTTGTGCATTTGATTTTTTTCCCCTTCCCACGTATAGGTTTTGCCCTTGTCTTTATTGAATTTCATCTTGTTTATTTTAGACCAGTTTGTAGACTGTTTTGAATTCTGATTCTGTCTTCCAAAGCGCTAGCAACCCTTCCCAGTTTTGTGTCATCTGCAAATTTTATAAGCATACTCTCCACTCCATTATCCAAGTCATAACTGAAAATGTTAAATAGTACCAGATCCAGGATTGACCCCCCACAGCACCTCCACTAGTTACCATCACAGTTTCAAGGCAAATGCACCTGTATTCCCCATGCATGGTCCACCCAGGGCACCAACTACAAGGCTTTTTGCTCCCACATGGCACCTCTCCTGGGTGGAGACCTGCATTTCACTTCCTTCTGACCAGGCATTTTAAGGCTGCACAGCTCCCTGATTTACACTGTGATATCCCCAGCAAGCCAGACTACCTAAAAAAGCCAGTGCTTGCCCTTTGCTTTCTCTCCTAGGGCAATTATAAGTTACTACACAGTTCCTTCTAAGCAAGCACTAGGGCTTAGCAATACTGGGGCTATTATAAAAGCAATACTGAGAAAACATATAAAAAACAATGAGAGGCCCTACATGCATGCTAAAAGCTTACCAGAAATAATTTCCAACTCCATACTGGAGCTCTGGTAGGTATTAGTCCTTAAAAACCCACAGGGTTTTCCTGTGGTTACTATTTCATATCCATCTTAGATCCAGAACAAAGGCGAGGCAGATCAGCATTTCTTTATACAGACCCGCTGTTGAGCTTGGCCTTCTGCAACAGGTAGTCAGCAGACAAAGCCCCTCTTCAGGGCTTAATGTTTTTCCATAACGATAGTTGGCTAATTTGCATTCACCTGTTCCTAGAGATTCTCCAGGAAATCTACTTATTGTCCCAAAAGTCCCCTGAGTATTGTACCCATCTGGTGTATTTCCAGTATAGTCTTTTGAACTCCCAGGTCTCACATCTGTCAGATCCCTCTATAACAACACAGTGTTTGGCGGGACACTACTGAGAGTATCAGTTCGGGACAAATTGCTTAGAGCAGCGCAGTCATAGCCCACGGCTGGGGTTCCTCCACTACTAAGGCACACCAACCAGGCAGACAGAGAGGACTTTGGTTTTAACTCACTGGCTACCTAGAAGTCATAAAATAAATTTCCTCAGACACTTCAGTTTCCCAGTCTCACCACCAGCAGCTACTCTTTATGGAGATGAATGTTTATGAAAAAACAATACCCCAGTAAAAGAAATAAGGTTCTCCCATTCCCAAAGGACTGAGCCCCAGAGCAGGGCAATATACAAATCAGATTTTACCCATAAATCACGCTGTTGCCAGTCCTTTAGAATCTAAATCTAAAAGTTTATTCATAAAAAGAAAAAAATATAGATGAGAGTTAAAATTTGTAATTAATTTCAGTTAACCAATAGTAATGGCAAAGTTCTTGGTTCCAGCTTGTAGCAGCGATGGAATAAACTGCAGACTCAAATCAAGTCTTTGGAGTACATTCACAGATTTGAATCGGTCATTCAGTCCATTGTTCAAAGCTTTAGTTTGTAGCAAAGTTCTTCCAGAGGTAAGAAGAGGGACTGAAGACAAAATGGAGGAATTTCCAGGGCCTTTTATATGCTCTGCAATGTGGAAGGACACCTCTTTGTTCTTACTGTGAAAATCACATAGCAAGATGAATTTGGAGTCACATGGGTAAGTCGCATGTCCATGCATGACTCAGTTCTTTACAGGTAGGGCAGCCATTGCTCACATGCTACCTTGAATGTCCCAAGGAAGACTCCTCATATGGGGATTGGAGCCTCACAGTTTACACTGTCAATTAAGTGTTTCTTGATTGGGCACTTAATCTGAAGAATTCTTTCTCAAGAAGCTGACCAAATGCTTCACTAATGCTATTTAGAATCAAACACATTGAGATACAAGTACATATCCAACATTCATAACTTAAAATACAAAAATGATACACACATACAGACAACATAATCATAACCAGCAAAATACAACCTTTTCATAGACATCTTACTTGACCTTCTTTGTACAAGATTTGGTGCAACTATAGGACGTTGGTTGCAACAGTGATCTATACGGTCACAGTTCATGTCAATAATGTCACACCCTCCCATAAAGATGTTCAGTACACTGCTGGCCCACAATAATATCTAACCAGTCAGGTCTTCCAGGGACATTGCCGGAAATGACCATATCTGTCACAGATACACACCCTCCCAGTCTGATAGCGAACCATTGATAATTACTCTTTGCATATGGTTGTCAAACAGTTGTGCATCCACCTTATAGTAATTTCATCTAGACCACATTTCTCTAGTTTTCTTATGAAAATGTCATGTGGGACTGTGTCAAAAGCCCTACTAAAATCAAGGTATATCATATCTACTGCTTCCCTCCTCTGTCCCCTTATGCGCTAGTCCAGTAACCTTGTCAAAGAAGGAAATTAGGTTGGTTTGGCATGATTTGTTTTTGACAAATCCATGCTGACTGTTACTTATTACTCTATTATCCTCTCTGGTGCTTACAAATTAATTGATTAACAATTTGTCCCAGTATATTCCCAGGTATCAAATTTAGGGTGACTTGCCTATAATTCTCCAAGTATTTTTTGTTCTCCTTTTTAAAGATAGGTTCTATGTTTGCCCTTCTCCAGTCCTCTCGGACCTCACACACCCTCCATGATTTCTCAGAAATAATTACTAATGGTTCTAAGATTGCTTCATGTTAGTTCCTTAAGTATCCAAGGGCGAATTTCATCATGTCCTGCTTACTTGAATATATCTAACTTATCTAAATGTTCTTTAAGCTGTTCTTTCCCTATTCTGGCTTGTGTTCCTTCCTCCTTGTTGTTAATATTAATTGTATTAATCATCTGCTCACAGTTAACCTTTATAGTGCAGACTGAAACAAATGCCTTGCATGGGTAACAATGAAATGAAATGCATGAACAATGAAATGAAATGAACAATGAAACAAATGCATGGCCAGGGTATACAATAAAGTGTGATAGACTAGCCTTTAACAATAGTTACATTGCATGTAAATAAGTTGGTATCATCAAAACTCTTATTCAAGGCAATAAGTTTCTAAACCTCTTTCCACTGAAGACAATGACAGAGCCCTTATTGATATCAGTGACCACAGGTTAGCTCCATTAATTTGTAATGGAAACCTAATGTGGGTACCCGATGTTGCAGTTTCAAATTATAAGTGGGGAAGTGTTTGTGAGTTCGTGGATGACCCTCCTCGTATTTCATCTGGTTTAGTATATGGGGCCAGATGCTGATCCTTTTTACAATAGTTACATTCTGTCACTCATGTCTATCTAGGATATTTACTGACTTTAGTCAAGTTACTCTGGCTTTACACTGACATGACAGACTAGAACTGAGCCAACAGTCTTCATGATACTGTTTGAAAGTAAACATAACCTATATTTGCTCAATGATCTTGTACCTGTTGCTTCCGATCTGCATAAATGGTTATTATATATTCTACTTCATCTACTTAAACCATTTTTGTGCATGCCTCCTTGAAAACAAACAGAAAAGAAGTCTTCATCTAAAATGCATGAAACAAGCGTTTTTTGTTTTTAAAAAGGATTCTAGATAAATGGCAAAACAAAGCCGAAGGGGCAGGAAAGCTAAAATAGGGCAACTGTGAACTAAAAATGCATTTCAGATTTCCTCCATGTCATTTTCTTTTAGCCATTCTGCTACCAGTATCTGTAGCCACTGAGGGACATGTTTTCAATTGTTAAAGAGGCACTCATGCTCGGAAAGTATTGCCCAATGCCATACTTACATTTGCATGGGCTATTATGCCCAGCTATACATGCAGCAGTGTATTTTAAAAGGTAACTAGAGATGGAGCCAAACCTAAATCCCAGATCCAAACATTCCTAGACTTTGGCAAAATTCATTTCCATGTGAGAAATGGGCAGCCGAGAGCCGTCTCTAGAGGCTGCTGATTGTGGTGTAACCATCTGCCAGAGGCTTAGCAGGAAACTGCCTTTAGATTTTCTCATGAGTGATATTCAAAGTTGCTTTAAGAGTTTGCTAAGATTAGACTGTTCAGAACATGATTTCATAGAATCATAGGACTGGAAGGGACCTCAAGAAGTCATCTAGTGCAGTCCCCCGGACTCAAGACAGGATTAAGTATAATCTAGACCATCCCTTACAGGTTTTTGTCTAACCTGTTCTTAATAATCTCCAGCGATGGAGATTCCACAACCTCACTATGCAATTTATTCCGGTGCCTAAGTACCCATTAGGAAGATTTTCCTAAGGTCCTAAACCGCCCTTGCTGCAATTTAAGCCCATTGCTTCTTGTCCTATCAGCAGAGCTAAGGAGAACGATTTTTCTCCCTCCTCCTTGTAACAGTCTTTCATGGACTTGAAAACAGTTATCATGTCCCCTCTCAATCTTCTCCAGACTAAAGAAACCCAAGTTTTTCAATCTTTCCTCATAGATCATATTTTCTAGACCTTTAATCATTTTTGTTGCTGTTCTCTGGACTTTCTCCAGTTTATCCTACATGTATCCTGAAATCTGGCACCCAGAACTGGACACATTAAGGCCTAATCAGTGTGGCAAAGAGCAGACTAACTACTTTTGGTGTCTTGCTTACAACACTACTGCTAATACATCCCAGAATGATGTTTTGTTTGGTTGTTTTTTGGGTTTTCTTGCAACAGTGTTACACTGTTCACTCATATTTAGCTAGTGATCCACTATCACACCCAGATCCCTTTCTGCAGTGCTGCTTCCTAGGCATTTCCCGTTTCTTTGTTAGCCTGGAAGACTGATGAATTTCCAAACTTCTTCCCTATTTAACTTTCAGATTCCTAAAGGCAGTTTGCGGCCAGTATTAGAGTGAAAGCCAACATTAGTATACAGACATCAAGAGCCTGCCTATAAATATATATACGTAATTGTTTTGAAGCCTTTGTGAGGAACTCAGATGAACTTTACATGAATCATGTTTTAAAAAACCAACAGTCCTCACACACTTCTGAGAAACTTCTCCCTCCTGCATACATTTTCTTTACAAAAAAAAATTATCTTCCCCTGCCCCAGCCACCTATAGTATAAACAGCCGATATTATATCTTTATAGCAAATTCTTCAGAGAGAGATGTAAGGAAAATGTGCTGTTCACTGCAAGGCAGGATGGGCACTTGTGTTGTATTACTTGTTGCCTGCTCAGTCAGCTATCCTATAACCAACCCTTTGAGTCAAAGGGCCATACAGTTCCCTGGGGATGAGAAGGCTTCCCAGTCCTTAGGAACCAGAGGAACCACAGAGAAGAAACCTCTCCTCCCTCCATGCAGTTTTGCTGACCCCTCTCTACCTTAGCAGCCTTGCTACAATTAACCTAATTCCCCTCAAGCAGAATCCACTGAGGGGAAACCTATGAATTCATGCTACTGGAAGTGGCATTAGCCCTCACAATACAATCCTTTATGGTGTTTTTGGGAGATGGTAATGGAGCACAGCAATCCCTTGTGGTAACCCTTTTCTGCCTCATAAGCCCTACATTGAGCCCCAGAAGAGGGTGATGGTGTCATGGGGGTGGCATTTGCTTCTCCTTAAAGTAGAGCTGTTAATGTGAAAGGTCCATTTGGCTAACAGAAGTAAAGGAGACCATTTGGGCCTAAGAGTATCAAGCCTGAACCTCAGCTGATATAAGTTGTCCAGTTTTGGGCCTTGTGTTGCAAACTGAAGGGAGTTCAGAGGAAAGCAACAAAAGTGATCAAGGGTCTGGAAGGAGTGACTGATGAAGAAAGATGAAGAGAAAAATAATATTAGCTTGGTATAAGACAGCCAATTAACAGACTGCAAATATTTGGTAATGCAGGATAAACCTGGTAACAATCTACAAATGCATTGTAGACACCCAGACAGAAGAGGATTTTTTTAAGATAATAAATAAGTCTAGGTCTAAAGGACTGAAATTAAGGAAGGGAAAATTTAGGATGAGTATCAGGAAAAGCTTCCTGAAACTGACATCTGTTAGCTCACTGGCTGTCAAACTGTGGTTTGTGGCTTACTGGTGATCTCCTTAGTACTTGCTGGTGCATCCATTTCCCTTTTTTCAAGCTGCTGATCACGTTAAAGGCAGCTAAAAATATACCCAGTCATTTCTTATTATTACTTTCCAAGTTAACAACTACTGCAATTGCCACAGGGATAGAATCATAAGGTTAGAAGGGACGGCAAGGATTTACTGTGCTTGTTAATAGGAGGTGAACTGGTCTGCACAATCATGAATGGGAGGAGAGGTGTCCATGAGTTGTGGTCTACATTATGAAAAAATGAGCACCTGTAATTAGCCCCTAAGGAGCTCTTCATGAGAAGAGGTGAGTCCAATTACTTGGTATATGTCACTTCCTACAATACGAGAGGAATAGCCTTAGAAATAAGTCCTCTGAATAATAGGTCCTTTGAATCTAAATTCTGAGATATGATGAATCTTTGATTCTAGTGCAAATGTGATACTCAGCATTTAGTTTTCAGAAGGCAAAAACTTTTAAGTGGTTCTATGTAAAATCAGAATACACATAGTTGAGATATTGTGTAACATAACTAATTATTCCTCAAACAGGCAATTAAAAAATCTACTTCAGTTTTTTCCTCAATGTTAGTCATCACTACCAGATAATGTTTATTATGTTCTGAGTCACTTGTGCAAAGTTTTACATCTGTTGTTTACAGCACATTTATGTACCACTGAATTTGCTTTCCTTGGGCCTATCTCACCACTACATTACTCTGATTTTATGTCTATGTCAACATGGTTATTGCAATGGAGTTACTCCATTTTTATGCCTGTGTAACATGCGGTAAACCAGGCCCTGTTAGGGGAGTAAGTCAGAGCCCAGGTTTCACTGTGATTCAAGTACAAGCCCTGTGGTCATTTTGCAGTGTGAACATTGGTCACGCTGCAGATACAAATCAGAAGGTGTCTGCACTGCACTGTGCAGACCAGGGATAGGCAACCTATAGCACTGGTGCCAAAGGCAGCACACGAACTGATTTTCACTGGCACTCACACTACCCTGGTCCTGGCTTCTGGTCTGAGGGGCTCTGCATTTTAATTTCATTTTAAATGAAGCTTCTTAAACATTTTAAAAACCTTATTTACTTTACATACAACAACAGTTTAGTTATATAATACAAACTTATAGAAAGAAACCTTCCAAAAATGTTAGAATGTATTACTGGCACATGAACCCTTAAATTAGAGTGAATAAATGAAGACTCAGCACACCACTTCTGAAAAGTTGCTGACACCTCTGGTGCAGACAGTAGCTCACCTGAGAAACCCAGGTCCAGCAATTGTAAGCCCAGGCTTACGATGCAATGTGGATGCTCAAATGTTGGTTTGGAAATACTAAGTCCACAAACCTGGGGCCCACTGACCTGGGTTTACAATACAATATAGACATACCCTAAGTTCTCTGTGCCTCAGTTTAACCATCTGCAAGAACTCGTGAGTACCTCATATGAGTACCATGAGGGTTAAGTTATGCTGTAAGGTAACGTAATACTTAAGATCTTGGATTATGAAATGTAGAAATAAATACCAGTATTAGTTTGTTGATCAGCTTTTGTTATATTCCCAGAGCAGGGTCAGTTTTAAAACTGGAGTTTTATTAAACATAGTATCAAAAACAGGGGCGGTCAAACTTTCTGGCCTGAGAGCCACATCGGGTTTCCGAAATTGTATGGAGGGCCGGTTAGGGAAGGCTGTGCCTCCCTAAACAGTCAGGTGTGGCCTGGCCCCCGCCCCCAATCTGACCCCCTCTTCTTGCCCCCTGATGGCTCCCCCAGGACTCCTGCCCCATCCCACCTCCCCTTTTCCCTGTTGGCCCCTGCGGGTCTCCTGCTCTGACCATCCCTGGACCCCTAACCCTGACTGCCCCCCACCACTCTATCCAACCCCTCTTCTCATTCCTAACTGCCCCTCCGGACCCCTGCCCCATCCAACCACCCCTTCTGCCTGTCCCCTGACCACCCCTGGACCCCCCACCACCCCATCCAACCCACCATCTCCTTCCTGACTGTCCCCTGGAACCCCTGCCCCCATTCAACCCCTGTTCCCCACCCTTGGACCACCCCGACCCCTATCCACATCCCTGACCACCCCCCCAAACTCCCCTGCCCTCTATCCAACACCTCTCCCCCACTCCCTGCCCCCTTACCACACTGCCTGGAGCACCAGAACAGGCAGCTGTGCCGCCCAGCTGGAGCCAGCCACACACCGCGCAGCACAGAGCACCGGGTCTGCAGATGTGCTGCCCGGCAAGAGCTCGCAGCCCCACCGCCCAGAGCATTGCGTCGGCGGCGCAGTGAGCTGAAGCTGCGAGGGAGGGGCCCACAAGCCATAGTTAGCCCACCTCTGATCTAAAACAACACACACAGCTTGAATACTCTTGAATGCTGATGAGTCCTTTCAGAATTGGAGTACATCACACTAAACTCTCCTCTGGCAACCACACCCTGCTCCCCAGACCTGTGCCCTTTCACCTCTTCAGCAGAGCTCCCATCCTTAAAGGGATAGGGTGTGAGTAAATATCACCCTAGCATTCCCATATAAGTGCTACATAATTCCATTAGCAACTTCAGTTTTAAAGGGCTTCCAACTTGGTAAAAATCACATCACTAGGTGAGAGTTGGTCTGTAATGTTCCAGCATGAAAGAACTTTTAAAAAATGAAATTAGTTGAAAAATATAATCTTTATCTATGGAAATAAAATTAAACTTCTCATGCTACTGATAATTGTTTGTGCTTCTTGAGCAGATGAAAACCTAAGTCTTTCTTCCTAAATCATCATCTATTGCTGTAGCACTCAGGTGCTGCATTAACAGAACAAAAAGATGGGCCCTGTCACTTTATTATATCATTTAAATAGATTCTGAGGTGCTCCTTGGCCATTAATCCAGAGTGTCAGACAAAACTGAAGCTTTTTCATGTCAAAAGCAGCTCTTACATGAACCGAGATGCCGAATGCTTTAGTTTGACAGCTGGTCTCTTACATGCTTCCATGATTTCATTTTTTCATGGTATTTTCCTTCCTTTTTAAAGAGATTTATCTCTAGTAAACTAACTGACTAGGATAAACCTGAATACATACATTGAGAAATGGATGTACAATGTCATGGAGCATATTTTCAGTTGCTCCATGTTCAGTTCAGGTCAGTTATTTTCAGGTCAAATAACAATCAGTGCTTATATGTGTGAAATTCTTTCTGCTGATCTAATTGATTGGTTGTTAATCTAGGCTAATTTGACCCTAGCCAAGCAGCCACCTACTATCTGAAAATTCTTGCCAAAAGCAACATCTAAGAACCTCTATCATCCAACCAGCTTCAAAAACTGCAACTCAAAAATCTACCACACTATTAGTAGGGCCCACCAAATTCAAGGTCCATTTTGGTAATTTTCATTGTCACAGGAGGTTTAAAATCTTAAATTTCATGATTTCAGCTATTTAAATCTGAAATTTCACAGTGTTGTAATTGTAGGGCTCCTGACCCAAAAAAGAATTGTGGGGAGGATCGCAAAGTTATTGTAGGGGGGTTGTAGTACTGCTACTATTACTTCTGGGCTGCTGCTGATGGCTACTCTGCCTTCAGAGCTGGGCAGCTGGAAAGTGGTGGCTGCTGGCTGGGAGCTCAGCTCTGAAGGCAGAGCCGCCGCCACCAGCCGCGCAAAAGTAAGGATGGACTGATATGATATTGCCACCCTTACTTCTAGACGGCTGCCTACAGAGCTGGGCGCTTTGCCAACAGCCACCGCTCTGCGGCCGCCCAGTTCTGCAGGTAGCACAGAAGTAAGGATGGCAATACCGCCACCTGCCTAAAACAGCCTTGCGACCACTCCCCCAACCTTCTCTCAATTCCATTTGGGTCAGGACCCCCAGTTTGAGAAACGCTGGTCTCCTCCATGAAATCTGTATAGTAGAAGGTAGAATCACACAAAGCACATTCACAGGGAGTGGGGGGCAGATTTCACAGTCAGTGACTCATTTTTCATAGCTATGAATTTAGTAGGGTCCTAACTATCAGTGCATCAATATTATATTTTTTGTATTAAAAGCACATCTTATATGTACAACTCACTAGCTGCAGATTTACAGATCTGTCTGTATATATTCCCATGTAATAACTGCCTGATCCCCATTACGGGCAATGTTTGGCTTTTGTGTATTGTATGGTTTTACTGCATGGAAGGGTTACGAGATCAAGGGCCAGATTTTCCTCTCATTTATACCAGGGTAAGGGCCTGACTGAGGAAAGCATGTGCTTAAGTCTAGTTGACTTCAATGGGACTCAAGCACATGCTTAAAGTTAAACTGGTGCTTAAGCAGCTTTCCTGAATCAAGGCCTAAATAAGGACTGACTCTATTGAAGTAAATGGGACTGATATAAAATTGGTGTACAGTAACTCCTCACTTAAAGTCATCCCGGATAATGTTGTTACATTGCTAATCAATTAGGGAACATGCTCATTTAAAGTTGTGCAATGCTTCCTTCTAATGTCATTTGGCAGCCACTTGCTTTGTCCACTGCTTGCAGAAGAGCAGCCCATTGCAGCGAGCTGGTGGGGGCTTGGAACCATGGTGGACAGGCAGCCCCCCATCAGCTCCCCGCTTCCCTAAGTTCCCTGTGCAGCAGCTGACAAGCAGGCGATCAATTGCCAGCAGTTCATTGTCTCTCCCCCCACTGCCATGTGCTGCTTCTGCCCTCTGCCTTGGAGCTGCTCCCCGAGACTTCTGCGTGCTATGCAGGGGTGGGGGAGGAGAAGATTGGAGCTAATGTCAGGGTGTCCCCCACCCCACCCCCCACTCCTGCACCCCGCTTACCCCATCTTCCATAGAGCAGGGGGAACACATGACAGAGTGAGCTTCCAGGCAACAGCTGCAGCAGTGGTCCAGTCTCAGCTTGCTGATCTAGTTAACAAGGCAGTGTACTTCTGATCCCACTCTTCATACTTAAAGAGAAAATGCGCATCTCTCTGTTACAGAGACACACAGGGCCTGCTCCAGACACCAGCCAAGGAAGCATGTGCTTGGGGCGGCACATTTTAAGGGGCGGCATTCCAGCCAATCTTGGGGCGGCACATTCCGGCCGCCTTCCCTTTTCTTTGTTTTTTTGCTTCGGCAGCGCTCCAGCCCCTTTTTTTGTTTTGCTTCGGTGGCGCTCGGGCCACTTTTTTTTCTTTTTCTTCAATTTCTGAATAGTTGTACCAGGGATTGTAGCATCCCAAAAGTCTGGCACAGAGCAAAAGTCATCACTGTTCCCAAGCCAGGCAAAGCACTGATTGACCCAAAGAGTTACTGATCACTTTCTAGTCTGTTACCCATAAACTGATGGAGAAACTAATCCTGATACAAATTAATGGGATAGTCAATCCTCAGATGCCTTGCTTTCAGGCTGGATGCAGGAGGGGAAGATACATCCAACTTCAGGTACTTTATCTGATTCAACACATAAAAAATGTATTTGAGTCAGGAGAGAAAGTTGCTGCAGTCCTTATTGACCTGACAGCAGCCTACAGCAGTGGGACACATCAGGCTGACTGCCAAGCTACTGCACATTATTTCTTGTAGGCCGATAGTGTAGGTCATCTGAGAAGTGATTAGTAACTGAAATTTTGTTCTGCAAGTTGGGGAGAAAAATCAGTCTCCTTCAATGTCTCTGCAACAGCCTGCCACACAATTCGGCATTTTTTCAATATATACACATATGACCTTCTGAAATGCAGGCAGAAAAGTATGTGTAAATTGATGATATCAGAATTGCTGACACTGGAAATGATTTCCATAGGTTTGAAAGGAATCACAGCCAAGACCTTAATGCTTTGACCACTTATTTCTAGCAGCGGAGACCAATTCTTAGTGAAACCATGACAGTAGCAACTACTTTCCATCTAAACAATTATCTTGTCCATCAACCCATATTGATGCATGTACAAAGATGATTACAACCTTTGCAACTAGTTGTCACATACTTGGGAGTAAAACTTGACAGCCAGACATACCAGCCTCATCTGGAACACCTGAAAATGAAAATCTCTTCCCATACCACCTTGATCCGAAAACTATCCTGCGAGCAGGCCCGTCAGTCCTTGGTACATCTGTATCAGCCCTGGTGTTTGCACCAGCTGAATACTACTCTAAGGTCTAGGGGGGTGGGGGCTCAGTTGCCACACCCAGCATGTTGACACAGACATGAAGTCGGCCAGTTATTCGCTTATATTATTAGTAGCTGCTTGAATTATACACAAACCTCCAATTTGTATAACTCCACCAGGCCTTCGACAAGATGCAATTACTGTTAAGTCTGCCTGAAGAGCTGAGACAGATGAAACTAATTACATCTCCAGTTGACTAATGCCACATTTTCAGACAGGAAACAACATACAGCACCAACTTGAAGGTCTGTTCCTGTGAATCCCACCTGTGGATCCCACTTGTATTGATCTGGGTGTGACACCCAGATGCCTTTGCCGTGGCAGCTCACACACTCCTGGACAAGATGGTTCCTGGCTCTTTACCATGTGTGGACGATCAGCACCACCAAGGAGCTGAGAGTTATATTCTTGGAGTGGAAAGAGTCTAACACACTAAGTAAATTCAGAAGTCCATCACTGCACTTCCTCCTTATCCATTTGATCATAGATCCTGGACCACGCTCAATGAATACTTGCTCATCTACATATGCTGCAACTGTGCACCAAACTGTCCTGGTTTCCTCTCATGGGACAGTGTTGCAGTCAATAACTCATCTGGTATGAGTGCTCAGTTCAACCTCAAGAAGGCGATTTACAATGGCTTGCCTCCCTTGACACAGAGGCTATCCTCTGGTTACAGAACATGGACATTGAGCTCTGATGTCCTCATATGTGAAAGAAGAGTGAATTAACGCACTTGCTGTACATACTGCTGGAATTTAACCTTAAAATGTTGATGTAAATGTAGTGCTTGTGAAGAGTACTGGCTTTACAGTCCGGGAAACTGATGTCCTCCGCTCATTCATAAATCATTTACGCTCAGACAAAGCAGTGCATGGTCCTCCAACATTGCCAGTCTATTGTGCCTCAAAACTGAGACATAGAGACACCATCTCCATAGATGCAGCTAGTTCAGTTTTTACTTTCTATTCACTCTTAGGCCTTTCCACTGAAACTGCCATAAGGATGCTAGTTAGTGTCCATTGTGGGCATGGGTTTTTTTGTTGTTGTTGTTGTTAACATGGCCACCAATCCAATGAGATTTGTTGTTTTGGGTGATTTTTAATTGCACGATTGCATGTGTTACCAAATAGCTATCATATTGCAGCAGCTTCACTTGAGGCCAGCACACCTAGTGTCTCCCATCTTGGAATGGCACTTCTGAGTAGTCCAGGGGGCTCAGTGATCAAGGCACAGTTCATTGTGCTCTCCCCTTTTGCCCCCCATAGTCCTCTGGGCTCTCTCAGGCAGCCAGGAGAGGAGGGAATGGTAGGGGGATCTGGGTCCTCCTTCTCCATAGCTCAATAGGAGAGAGGCAGGGAGTGGATTAGTCCCTACTGGCTGCCACTCCAGATCAGCCTCTCTTGGCCACTTCCTACCTTCCCTGTTTTCCTTTCAGTTTGGGGTGTGGCTCCAGCCTTGCTCCTTACAGTTGGGGAGAAGGGATGTTCCGCAGCTTAGTCCTGGAGTTCACTCTCCCAGCCAAGTCTTAGGCCTTGACTACGCTACAAAGTTTTGTCAGCAAAAGTTATGCTGCTTTAATTAAAGCACTTTAGTTAAAACCACTGTCGCATGTCCACACTAGCTCCTTGTGTTGGCAGAGTGCATCCACACTAGCAGCTCTTGCATCAACACAGAGAGCAATGCACTGTGGTAGCTATCCCACTGTGCAACTGGCTGCAGGGTGCTTTGGGAAGGGTTTGCAATGCCTCACGGGGCAGATACAGTTACATGATGCAGGTTTCTCAATCCCTTCATTCCAGGGCCATCCTAGTAGATTGTCAGCCACTTTTTCAGCTGAAGTGTGAGGGATGGGGAGAGGAGAATGGTATGTCTGTTACTCCCCCCACCATCCCCAGCACACACATAGCAATTTTTTATTGTTACTGACTGGGTAGTTAGTATCGTTAGTTACTGGGTTGGTTATGAGTCACTGATCTACAGGTGAAAGGCTCTACCTCCCATTCCTAATTCTTCCAGCTCTCCCACAAATATAACTTTATTAATATATTTAAAAAATCAAGATCTTGATCCTCAAGTGCAGCCAAGCTCTGCTGAGTGCACTGCCTAATGGCAAAGGAGGGAGGCAAAAGACTACCCCTATTCTGTGGAAAATAGAACTTGTCTATGATTCCTGGATAACACTGGGCTTGATACCACATGAATTTTGATTAAGAATCTAGAACAATACAAAATGTTCATGGTATATATTAAATGGATTAAAGTTTGCTAACTGATAAATTCCAGAATGTAACTTGATAAAATGGGGAGCCATCATCAAGCTGATAGTTTCTAGTGGGGTCCCCGCAGAGATAAGTTCTTAGCCTTACGCTATTTATTTCTTTTGTCTATGACCTGAAAGAAAACAAAATCATTTCTGATAAAGCTTGCAGATGACACAAAGATTGGAGGAGGGATAAATAATGAAGAGGACATACACAGTGTGATCTGGATCATGTGGTAAGGTGGGTGCAAACAAACTCTGTTTTAGTATGGCCAAATGAAATCATATGTTTAGGAACAAACAATGTAGGCCATAAATTTTTCTGTGAAGCAGTGACTAAAAAAAAACACTTGGGGTCATGGTATAATGAGCTAAAAATGACCTCCCAGTTTGAGGCTTTAGTTAAAAGATCTAAAGCAATTCTTGGATATATAAATAGGGGAACATCAAATAGGAATAGGGAGCTTTTATTTCCTCTGTATTTGGCACTGGTGCCATCACTACTGGAATAGTGTCCAGGTTTGGTGTCTGCAAGTCAGAAGGATGTTGAAAAATTAGAGAGAGTTCAAAGAGGAATCATGAAAATAGGATTGGAAAACATACTCTATAGTGAAAACTGAAGAAACTCAATCTATTTAGTTTATGAAAGAGAAGGTTACGAGGTGATTTGGTCATAGTCTATAGTGAAGGAGTCTAACGATGTACAAAGATTCAGCAAATGCTACAGGTGAACATGTGTACATGAGATCAAAACAACATGAACTACAAACATGGTTATATATGGGATAGTTCATTTGGGATTGTCCATGACCATTGCAGGCTGTTCTATCCTTGCCTTGCACTATTCATGTTTTTTACATCATGTATTAATGCACATTACTTCAAAGTGGTTAACAAGTGAGCAACATGACAAATCTGCCACCACTCTGCTATGTACTGAGCTGTTGTTCCCCATATACTGGGGTCAATCTGACATGCTTTTAAGTTTGACTTCAGTCTGCCTTTATATAGTTTTTACTGGCTACCATGAGAACAAGTGCTCTGCTTTAGTTGACTATAAAACAGGGCCTTGAATATTCTTGAGTAGGCCATAAAAAAAAGATGCCCAGACCAACATAGCTGAGCTTTTGTGAGCATGCTCTAAATGCCAAAGATCTAATAATGATTATATAGATTTTGGTACTGAGAAATCTTATCCCATCTTTTGACCCTGCAAACAGACTGAAGAGAGAACATATAAAACTGATCAAGTTTCCTAATGTGATGACAATATGTTGTACATGTCCTAGAGAGAAGCATTGTAAGCATGACTGCCCAATAAATATTTAGTTTAGTGTTTATTTTGATGCACTATCATTCTATTGGTGGAATGACACCATTCCAAATGCAGAGTTGGCCTTGACTGTACAATGGGTAATCTTGGGGTATTCTGTGACAGAATACTCCCTAGGTAACAAAATTTCTCCATGGGCAGCTTTGATGATCTTCATAACACTGGTCTACAATTTTTTAGAAGTCGTCTGCTTCAGAGATAAAATGTGATATTTATTATGTATTTTGATGTGCTGAATTCAAATATGACAATTAAAACAACTGATTGGCTACTGTTTCTAAGATATTTAAGTTTTTACATTTTATGTCTATGTATATTGTGTAGATGGTAGAGTTTTAATAATAAATTGTAAACTTAGGTCTTTTCATGTGTTTATGGTTGCTTTACATGATAATATTTCACCTGTCCTGTTTATGTAACACTTTAAAAATCAGCAAAAGGGTTATATAAATAAAATGTATTATGAAACAAAAGGCAAAAACTATGATGTACATAGTTTAGTCCTATTCAGTGTCTACTTGGCGCTTCTTGGCTTGTCTCTTGTATTCATTAAATGGAGCATCTCTTGTCACTGTCCAGCAATAGTCTGCAAGCATTGATGGGCTCCATTTGCCCTGATAGCGTTTCTCCATTGTTGCAATGTCCTGGTGAAATCGCTCGCCATGCTCGTCGCTCACTGCTCCGCAGTTCGGTGGAAAAAAATCTAGATGAGAGTGCAAAAAATGTATCTTTAGTGACATGTTGCAACCAAGGCTTTTGTATGCCTTGAGGAGGTTTTCCACCAACAACCTGTAGTTGTCTGCCTTGTTGTTTCCAAGAAAATGTATTGCCACTGACTGGAAGGCTTTCCATGCCGTCTTCTCCTTGCCACACAGTGCATTGTCAAATGCATCATCTCGAAGAAGTTCATGAATCTGAGGACCAACAAAGACACCTTCCTTTATCTTAGCTTCACTTAACCTTGGAAATTTTCCACGGAGGTACTTGAAAGCTGCTTGTGTTTTGTCAATGGCCTTGACAAAGTTCTTCATCAGACCCAGCTTGATGTGTAAGGGTGGTAACAAAATCTTCCTTGATTCAACAACTGGTGGATGCTGAACACTTTTCCTCCCAGGCTCCAATGACTGTCGGAGTGGCCAATCTTTCTTGATGCAGTGGGAATCTCTTGCACGACTATCCCATTCGCAGAGAAAACAGCACTACTTTGTATATCCACTCTGCAGACCAAGCAAGAGAGCAGCAACCTTCAAATTGCCACAAAGCTGCCACTGATGTTGGTCATAGTTTATGCACCTCAAAAGTTGTTTCATGTTGTCATAGGTTTCCTTCATATGGACTGTATGACCAACTGGAATTGATGGCAAAACATTGCCATTATGCAGCAAAACAGTTTTAAGACTCGTCTTCGATGAATCAATGAAGAGTCTCCACTCATCTGGATCGTGAACGATGCTGAGGGCTGCCATCACACCATCCATGTCGTTGCAGGCTACAAGATCACCTTCCATGAAGAAGAATGGGACAAGATCCTTTTGACGGTCACGGAACATGGAAACCCTAACATCATCTGCCAGGAGATTCCACTGCTGTAATCTGGAGCCCAACAGCTCTGCCTTACTCTTGGGTAGTTCCAAATCCCTCACAAGGTCATTCAGTTCAGCTTGTGTTATGAGGTGTGGTTCAGAGGAGGAGGATGGGAGAAAATGTGGGTCCTGTGACATTGATGGTTCAGGACCAGAAGTTTCATCCTCTTCCTCTTCCTCGTCTGACTCAAGTGAGAATGATTCTAGTGCATCAGGAACCGGCAGTCCTTCTCCGTGGGGTATTGGGCGTATAGCTGATGGAATGTTTGGATAATGCACGGTCCACTTTTTCTTCTTTGACATACCTTTCCCAACTGGAGGCACCATGCAGAAGTAACAATTGCTGGTGTGATCTGTTGGCTCTCTCCAAATCATTGGCACTGCAAAAGGCATAGATTTCCTTTTCCTGTTCAACCACTGGTGAAGATTTGTTGCACAAGTGTTGCAGCATATGTGTGGGGCCCACCTCTTGTCCTGATCTCCAGTTTTGCAGCCAAAATAAAGGTGATATGCTTTCTTAACCACAGTGGTTATACTGCACTTTTGTGATGCAAAAGTCACTTCACCACAAACATAGCAGAAGTTATCTGCACTGTTCACACAAGTACGAGGCATCTCTGCTCACTTTGGCTAAACAGAAATGTGTCCCTTTGCAAAATCAAACACTGATAAATAGGAGAGCACGACACTGTATGATTTCTAGAGCTGATATAGGGCAATTTGTTCAGCAGAGTGATGTAAGCTTCGTTATGATTGCATCATCCATGACTTCTAGGAATAACATGATGCAATTCATATCACATATGATGCAATACCAGCTTCAGATTGCATCATTCATTGTTTTGCCTAAAAAGCAAGTACTGTCCAAACCCAGTCATAGATTTATTCACAGATCCAGTCAAAGATGTATTTTAGTCATTTCTGGTTTAAATTGAGATCCCTTCCCTTTATAACTTACTTATCCTCCGCCATTCCCATATCAAGGGTCGTATATACTGGCCCAATAGCATATCTTGAAAACTAGAGCCAATCAACAATTTTAAGCATCATTTTCGTTCTCAGTGACCCAGAATTAGTAAAGTTTGACTACATTTATTTCAGAAGCATTTTGGCTGTAGATCAGTGTAATTGGATAGACATGAGCATTCTCCAGCACAGGTTGCTATGCTCCTTCAGTCTTCTTTAGGTTGAGTGTGAAACCAGAACGACTGACTGCATGACCAAAGTGGTCAGTTATAAATTGAATGTCAATCAAATGAACAATCAGTTCACAGTCAATGGCAAATAAATTTAAAAGCTCCTTAATGAGAGAATCTGCCACTTCATGTGAACACAGAAGCATTGCAGATTGAACAACTTCCCATCAGTGTGGAACTGGATAAATATTCCTCTGTCAATATCCTGGCATTCATCCGTAAACAGCTGAAAAAAAGATTGAAGAGAGCGTGGGAGCCAGCATGCAACCTTTCTTAGTGGCATGGTGACTGGAAAAGGATCCTATATCTCGCCATTTTCCGCCACCCTGGCCATCATCATGACAACTGTGAGGCATCCAAAGATCAACAAAAATTTCTAGAGTCCCTCATAATTCAGAATCAAAATAACTAACGACACGAGAAATTTGATAAGAAGTCTCTTCAATCTAGCAGACTAAAAAATGACAAGATCTAATATCTGAAGGTTGAAACTAGATAAATTAAGATTAGAAATAAGATACACACAGTTTTAATAGTAAGATTGACTAACTATTGGAACAATTTACCAAGGGTTGTGGTGGATTCTCCATTAATGGAATTTTTTAAATCAAGAGTGAATTAGAGAATATCTTTTAGAAAAAGATCCAACTACAGCTATTGGACCTGAAGCAGAAATTAATTCAGGGAGGTCCTGCTTCTGTTATGCAGGAGGTGAGACTAAATTAGTATTATGGTCCATTCTGGACTTAAACAAACAAACTAATCTTTGGATCGGTTATAGCACCTTCAGAGCCATTATGCAGCTAGAGATTGCCAGAGCACAGCAGTTCTCTGGCCATGCTCATGTCCTTAACATAACCACTGCTTCAGCAGCTGCAGAGAAAGGTGCAGAGCCCAATGCAGAGCCAGCTGTTCTGGCTCTAGGCCACATGGGACTGCACCAAGACAGGAGAATTGTGTGTTGTGGAGCTGGGCCAGTTTATGGTCCTTTTATGTTGCTGGAGTGGGGGTCAGAATATGGTCATCAGCATTTATGAGTGAGGATACTTCTATTTAGAGTTTGATTTTTTCAATTCTAATTTGCCAGAAATATTTTAACTTACTGCCAATTTAGGTTCCACTACTGTTCCATGATAGCAGGCTACTAGCTACAAGCACATTCATAGAAATAGCAGAAGCTAAACAATAAGGCATATGGGCAGGTCTACACTTAAAACATGCAAAAGCAGCACTGCTGTAGCACTTCAGTGCAGATTTTACCTGTGCTGATAGGAGGGCTTCTCCCATCTGCGTAGGTACTCCATCTGCCTGAGAGGCAGTAACTATGTCAACAGGATAATTCTCCCATCAACTTACAGCTGTCTACACTGGGGATTAGGTTGGTATAACTGCCTTTCTCGGGATGTGGATTTTTCACACCCCATAATGATGTAGTTATACCAATGTAAGTTTCTAGTGTAGACCTGGCCTATGTTTCCTACAAAGTCTCATGTCCTTGTCTGATGTATTCTCTTTAGGATGTATGCAATGAGGTATCCCACAAAATTCACAGTTTTCTTCCAATAGTTTATTTACCATGTTTTGACTTCTTCAGGCAAGCAAATTTGATGTAATATGAGGAAAAAAAGTATGACTGTTCTCTGCATTCTAGGTATGAAAGTATATGAAAATATGCTGTATGGAAGATTTGTCCCAGGGTACACCGTAAATCCTAATAATGAAGCCAGCATAATGCTTCCTTTAGGGTCCTTTTAACTAAGATTCCATAAGTTGATAAATTGTGGCAGTCGTAGTGATTAACGGAAACAGGTTGTTTTGGCTTTTTATGAGCATTCATCTACAGAGTTTGTAACCAAAATGTTGCAGCATTGTATTGGTACATGAGAACCTGTCCACAAGTAAAAGCAAAACTGACATCTGTTTTCACTTCACGTTAGGAGAAATGGAGAAAATATACAAAAAGCACAAATAGTGAATATATATATATAGGTTTGTTCATTTTTTGCCACAACTGTAATAATGTAAGATTTTATAGCAATCATAAAGAAATCTGAACATTTTAAAACATCTGACTTTTGAAATGACTATTTATTTTAAGCTAAATACATTTGTCCGAGGTGTAACTGATGGCGACTTAAGTGGACTTGTACCAGGGTCGAATTTAGCCCATCATGAAAAACAATATCAGTCAGATTGCTTTACCATTGAAAGAAAAAGGTGTAGACCAGTGGTTTTCAGTCTGTGGTCTATGCCCTTGCAGACTATGTCTAAGATTGCCAAAGGGGTTCACACCTGCATTCAAAAATTTTTAGGAGTCCACAAATGAAAAATGGTTGAAAACCACTGGCGTATTCTTAAGTGGAGATAGGCCTCAGTCCATCTGGGACAAGCTTAACTCATCTCCCCAGGTGGGGAAAATGAAGGTCATGTGACTGGAGAGTCAGATGACAGGCCTGGTGTGGATAAGGAAGAGGTCTGCAAAGAGAAGGGACTGCAGGTGGGTGTGAGTTGATGGGTACCTGCCAATGGAGAAAGGAAACAGAGATTCTGAGGAGAACTAGAACAAAGTTATTTTTTTCGTCAGAGTGGGAATGAGGCAGTAGCAACCATGTGAAGTGCGTAAGAAGATAATGTTAAGAAAAATAGAAATATACTAACTATTTAGCCCTCTTTTAATCACTCATGCACCAACTCAGGGCAATACACATGTAAGGGGACTGTTGGCCCCTGGTTGAAAGCTAGTGGGGTTTTTTGGTTGGTCCTCTCCCAGTACCAAATGAAAGGAGAAGGGCCAATGAGAAATCAAGACTGGCAGTCCCCAGGGCCAATGCTCCAGGTCAGCCAGATTGACAAGGCAATCAGGCCAACCAGGCAGTCAGGAGCGCAGGGCCCAGTCCTCCATGTGATCTGGAGCTGCCAGGCCAGAGGGACCAAATTAAGGAGAGAGCAGCAGCCACAGCCACAGGGAGCCAGAGAAGCTGCCCAGAGATCAGATCTGTGCTGAGAACAGAGCCATGGCAGCCAGGGCCAGAGGAGTAGCCCAGGGAGCTGAGCTGGAGGCAGAGCAGCAGCAGCAGAACTGAGTCAAGGTGGAGCTGTAGCTGGAGCAGAATGGAGCTGGGTGCGGTGAGCAGCTGGCGAGAGTAAGGGGACCCTGGGCAGAGGGCCCAGCGCAGGGCGATGCCACCAGCCAAGAGGTCTTTCAGGCTGGACTGAGAGAGGGATCATGACCCTGACAGAAGGGCCAACGCTGGGAAGAAGCCTCCTGCCATCTAGAGCCTGAGGTCATGTAGCCACCACCAGAGCAAGTGTTCAACCCATGGTATTCTTGCAGCACAGCCAGAGCCTGGGAAGGAGGCCTGGGATATGTGAGAAACAGACTGTGAACTTCCCTTACATTGCAGATATGGCTGTTTGTGGTTTCCTCCAGGCCCACAGAGTGGGGCTACTGGTTTCCTTTAACCTTACACATTTTTTCCTTGTTTTTAATTGGTTGCTGTTTAATAAATTGTATTTGCTTTGAACTGTATGTAATGATCTGTGGGTCAGGGAAGCATCCAGTGTGGAGAGAGCACCCCAGAGTGGGGACACCCTGCCCCATGTTGTAAGTTACTATGACAAGATTGAGGTAGAGCCTCCCAGGAATCCTGGGCCCAGCCTTGTTGGAGTTACGAGGATTCTTCCACATAGGTGAGTGGAAGGGGAGTCCGCGAGGTCAGGCAGGCCTCTGGGTAAAGAGAGTGGGAATAAGGACTCAGATCGTTTTGCTAGCCAATTCCACCAGGGTAGTATAGAAACCAGGAAAGTTCCTTATAACAGCAGGACCATTCCCCTGCTTACACACAGCTGGCTCATGCTCTCTGTAAGGGAGCAGGCGAAACCCTCCTTGCTGGTGATGAGTGGCAATTATACTGCAGTCTGCCCCCGTGAAAGGGAGTAAGTGGTGATTGGCAGTTGCCTAGACTGAGGCAAGGTGGGGATAGGGCAGAGGTGGGCCAACTATGGACTGTGGGCCACATGTGGCCGCCGGCCATTTTCATCTGGCCCGCGAGCTTGCTGTGGCTCCCTGCGCTCTCTGGCCAGGGCCCAGTGAAGCGCAGGAAGCCGCTGGGCCCCGCGCTCCCTTGCCAGGGGCCGGCCAAGCCAGCACGCCGCCGGTCCCTGCACTCACTGGCGGGCGGGCCCGCCCCGTGCTCCCTGGCAAGGAGCCAGGTCGAGAGGGGAGCGCTTGGGCTCTGCCCTCCCTGGCCGGGTGGAGCGCAGGGAGCCCGTGCTCGCGGGCCTGGCCCACGCCGCACTCCCTGGCCCGGCGGCCGGGTGGAGCGCGAGGAGCCACGGGGCCCCACGCTCCCTGGGCCCCGCACTCCCTGGCCAAGCCTAGTCAAGGAGCACCCAACTGACTAAGGTAAGGGGGTGTTAGGTGGTGGTGTCCGGGGGGTGGTGTTTAGGGTGTGGGGATCTGGGGAGGGGGCAGTCGGAATAAAGCAAGGGGGCTTAGATGGGGAGTGGGGTGGTAGTTAGGGTGGGGGGATCTTGGGAGGGTGTAGTCAGGGAACAAAGCAGGGGGGCTTAGATAGGCAGTGGGGTCCCAGGGGTAGTGGTTAGGGTGGGGGGATCTCAGGAGGGGGCAATCAGGGGACAAAGAACGGGGGCTTTGATGGGGGTAGGGTTCTGGGGCATCAGTTAGAATGTGGGAGGTGTCTGGAGGGGGCAATCAGGGGACAAGGAGTTGGGGGGATTGCATGGGTCAGGGGTTCTGAGGGGGGCAGTCAGGGGGCGGGAAGTGGGTGGAGGTTGGATAAGGGGTGGGGTCAAGCTGTTTAGGGAGGCACCGCCTTCACTACCCAGCCCTCGACACAATTTTTAACCCTGATGCGGCCCTCAGGCCAAAACGTTTGCCCACTCCTGGGATAGGGGGTGGGGGTTCCCTGGGAAGGGGAGACCTTGAAACTGGGGGGGTACTGCAGGGGTGCACACCCTAAGGAAGAGGGCACTGGGGTCCAGGGAGGGACATCGGCCTGCAGAGGGCGCTCCGGATGCTGGAAGAGCTAATTCCTGGGATGAACAGCAGGAGGCGCTGCAGGGTGAGTTGCTGGCTTGCTACAGGTTCCCAGAACTGAGAGAGGAGGTAAACTTGTGTGGTTCCTAGCTTGCATCTTTGAACCCTAAATACAAGAGTAGACTATTGCTGACAGCCTGGTCCACCTAGGGATGAATGTAGTTCAGATTTGTACTTATTCTTTCAATGTTAAAGCACAAATGATTCTAATCAATAGAAGGTTATCTATTCTCTTCCATATTCGTACCTTTCTCCCAGAAGATAAACTGCTGATGTTAATCTGGTTTGTCCCATCATCTGTCTAGGCCTGTCAGAGTCTCTGCAGTTGCCTTGGGAGACAAAAAACAAATCTCCCTGGTGGTACAAAATGAGCCAAATGTAATTGTTCTCTGCTAGACTTGAAGGAGGCAATAGTCACTTCATCACCCCAAGCAGCACTGCCTCAGAAGAACTCAGGCTCTGCTGGCTTTCAGAGGAGGAAAGGCAGCAGCACAGGTAGATGCTGAGCTGGTTCATTTGTTTCTTCACTCCACACCACCTTCCACCTGAAGGGGTCATCTGCTCTCCATCCACAGAGAAATAACCAACTCTCTTGACTTAAGCAATTTGGAAGTAGAAATGCCCCAATGCTGAGTGGTGACTTCAAGGCCATGGTGGGCTGTCTGCAATTCTCTCCAACAGCTGCCAGTCTGCCTGTACTGATGTTAGACCTGCTAGCAATTATACTAGCTTTGAGAGAGCTGCTCCTGCTGTGCTGCTGTTCTCCCTTCATCCCTCTGGCTTTCTCTGCCATTAGCGTGCATTCTCCTGTGTATTGTTTCCCATAGCAACACTCAGTTGAGGGGGAATTTAGTGTTGCCACTTCGGGTTTCTCTAGAGCAGGGATCGGCAAGGTTTGGCATGCGGCCCGCCAGGGTAAGCCCCCTAGCAGGCTGGGCCAGTTTGTTTACCTGCCTGTAGTGGGGCGGCTGCCCCATTCCAGATAAAAGTGGCTTAAAACAGCCCTGCAGAGGGCTGTGGCAAGGGAAAGACAGCCCAGCAGAGGGCTGCAACAGAAGGCAGCTGAAGGCAGAGCAGCTACAGCTGTGGCTGGGTCAATCAATCAGGGCCCAGCTGGCCCTGATATAAGGGCCCAGAGTTTGGTGGAAGAGACAGTTTCCTCTGTTTGTGGAGGTAGACAGGCCTGGCTGCTGGGAGCTTGAGCAGGGTGCCTAGAGTGGAGCAGGGCTGGGGCAAGGCAAGAGGAGCTGGGGGAGCTCTGGCCTGGAAACCCCCAGCTGCAAGGCCTAGGGGACAGCCTGACAAAGGGTACTGAGGTTGCAGGGGGCAGCCCATGGCTACAGAGGCAGCAGGCCAAACACTCCTTGCCGGTGATGAGTGGCAATTATACTACAGTCTGCCCCAGTGAAGGGGGGCAAGTGGTCACTGGCAGTTGCCTAGACTGAGGTGAGGTGGGGATAGGGGGTGGGGGTTCCCCAGGGAGGGAAGACCCTGAGACTGTGGGGATACTGCAGGGGTGCAACACCCCAGCGAAGAGGACACTGGGGTCCAGGGAGGGACATGGGGCCAGTGGCAAGCAGGACTACAGCCTGCAGAGGGCGCTCCAGAGGCTGGACAAGCTAATTCCCTGCATGACCAGCGGGAGGCGCCGCAGAGGTGAGTTGCCGCTTTGCTAAACTGCTGCATCTGCTGGTTTGGCTGATCGTAGCTCCCGCTGTTGGCCGTTCCAGGCCAATGGAGGCTGTAGGAAAGCTACAAAAAGGAGTAGCGAAGTCAGTACAATCTAACTCTTCATTCAGACAATGACTTGTTTATATTGCTCTGTATACTATACACTAAAATGTAAATACATCATTATATTTCAATTGATTTTATTTTATAATTATATGGCAAAAATGAGAAAGCAAGCCATTTTTTCAGTAATAGTGTGTGGTGTCACTCTTGTATTTTTATGTCTGATTTTGAAAGCAAATACTTTTCAAGTGAAGTGAAATTTGGGGATACACAAGACAAATCATACTCCTGAAAGGGGTACAGTTGTCTGGAAAGGTTGAGAGCCCCTGGTATAAATGAGCTACCACAAGGGTTACAGCACTGTCTGAATGAAATTTTAGATTGTACTGACTTAGCTACTTTTTTTGTAGCCTTTCTACAACCTCCACTGGCCTGGAACAGCCAACCGCGGCCAGTGGGAGCTGCGATCAGCCAAACCTGTGGATGCAGCAGGTAAACAAACTGGCCCAGCCTTTACCTTCAGTCCCTCCAGGTCTTTGCTGATCATCCCAGGCCTAGCCTGATTCATCCATGCTTTCACTCCTAGGGCCCAGGTGCCTTCTGTTATAGTTGGGGTCAGCTGAGCAGTCGTACTGTGGCCCTGCTCCTCCTTAAAAGGCTATTGCCATCCTGTGACAGTTGTCTTTTGTCAGCCATCAAAGTAACTGACTGCTCTGACTGACTGACTGATGGTGACAGCCATACCCAGAAAGAATTCACCATTACCCTCAGAGAAAGGCGTGATAATTTCCTCACGTTAAAAACATTGCAGTGCCATTAGTATGTTTGCCTGGCTCAACAGAGTGAGGGCTTGTCTTCACTATCCGCCAGATCGGTGGGTACTGATGGATCTATCTGGGATCAATTTTTATCATGTCTCATCTAGATGTGATAAATCAATCCCCAAAGGCGCTCCCCGTCAACTCCGGTACTCCAACTCACCGAGAGGCGCAAGCAGAGTCAATGGGGGAGCCGCTGCCGCCGTAAGGACACCAGGTAAGTTGACCTAAGATGAGCCGACTTCAGCTATGCTATTCACGTAGCTGAAGTTGCATATCCTGGGTCGACTCTTCTTCCCACTAGTGTAGCCCAGCCCTCCGTTGTTACACAGTGAAAACAGATGAGTATTTACTTGTAGCTGTAAATGTTATATGGAAGGAGGACAATGCAGGGTACTATACAACCTACTCCTTGCAAACTTGAAGGCATTCACTTGTGATATAGCAGATGTAGAAAGTCAGTTATACAGCACTGTGCATTTTAACTGGTGAATAATACACAAGGCTGTTGGTGCATTTGTAGGAATTGTTAGTTTGTTATTGAAAATAATCTGATTACTTATGTACTGTAGTAGTATATGGAGAGGCTATAATGATTTGGAGTTTAGGGGATATGTTTTCAGGTTTAAAACACCTGATTCAAATTTAAACTGATGTGTAGGGAAGGGATACTTGCTTGTTAATGCTCCCATAGCAATTTTGAAAACAGCATGCTTCTCCCTTAAAATGTGTTATTTGTACATGTAGTGCTACCTGTGTCTGTATGTATTCATTCTCTGCTCCAGTATGTGTGCATGTGAATATATAGGTTTAAAACTCAACTACTTTATTATTCTGTGTTGGTCTCAGGATATAGGAATAACACTCTGTAACCTTGATAGCTTGTCTCTCTCACCAACAGAAGTTGGTCCAATAAAATATATTACCTCACCGACCTTGTCTCTCTAACTACTGAATTATACTTGTGTGCACAATTTGCACAGAAGTGGAGTTTCCACCACATTGTGATGCACTCCTATGCATTTGGAAAAGTGCATTGATTTTTAATTCATAATCTAATGGATTTTTATATGATAGAACCAAAAGCAGTCTGATACTGAACATAAACTGGCCAGTGCAGTCACTCTTCTGGGACTGCATCCTGCAAGATGTTGAGCATAGCCAATTCCTAGTGAAATTATTCGGAGATGAGGCCCCCACAAGACGGGGCCTCTTGTCAGTGGCCTACCAACTATAAACTGGTATGCTTACTCTCTTGTCTGATGTACTCTGGAATGGAAATTATTGGTCCAGATCCTGAAGATTTTATTCAAGCAAAAATTCTACTTAAGTCAATATGAGTTTTGCTAGTGAACAGTCAGAATAAGGACTTCATGTTTGATTCTACTTAAAAACATATTTATTTTATACTCTCTATTGTACCCACTGAGCAAATACTACATAAGATTTTTCCACACATATTTATATTTATCAACCAATCCAATTGATCTAACTGGCAGGAACATTTGTGGAGGAAGAGAGTTGTGAGTGACTGTGGAAAGATACTTCTGGGAAGTGAATTTTGAATTTGTAATTGCAAGTGCTCCACACTAATTCCAATTCTAATTATCTTCTGATAGGAAAGAAACCGTACCATGTGATCTGCATATCCGATCAAACTTAAGCAACATAGTTTGAAATCTGAATACCAAGCAGGGGCACTGGAACAACTTGTATAGTGGGGGTGCTGAGAGCCATTGAACCAAACTGTAAACCCCTCTATATGATGGAAACCACTTCAAGCTGTACCCCCAGTATCCATATTTCCAGCACCTCTGATTAAGGCTAAGATTTTTTTCATGGTTATTTATTAGTAAAAGTGACAAATAGGTCACGGGCAATAAACAAAAGTTCAGGGAGCCATTACTTTACTAAAAATAACCGAGGGCAGGGTAGGTAAGGGGGAGGAATGGAGCCCCATGGAGGGGGACTGACAGGCCAAGCCCCCACCATGGTAGGGGCACAGCCCTGACACCAGTGGCCACAGCAGGGGTTCCAGACACAGGGAGCACACAGCCCTTGCTCCAGATCTGGCCCGGCTATAGGACAGTGGTAAGTGGCCCGAGTGCGGCCATGGCTAAGCCTGGGCTATGCGGGGGAGGGGCACACAGCCCTGGGAAGCCTCAAGGTGGGTGAGCAGCCCCAGCTTCTGCCTCTGGCAAAAGCCATGGGGTTGGGGTGCACGGCCCCAGCTGCAGCTCTGCCAAGCCCGGGATGCTGCGGGGCTGGGGTGCACAGCCCACACCAAACCCGGGATACTGTGGGGTTGGGGCGCATGGCCCCGGCTGCAGCCCCCGGGACACCGTAGGCTGGGATGCTCAGCTCCCGCAAAACCAGGATGCTGCAAGGCAGAGGCACATGATCCTGGCTCCATCCCCCATCAAGCCTGGGTTGCTGGAGGGCTCAAGCACATGGTCCCGGTTGCAGCCCCTGCCCCAGCTGCAGTCCCTGAAGGAAGCTGGAGGACTGGGGCTGAAGGGTCCTGATTCCAGCCAGCTCTACATGCAGGGCAGGAGCACACAGTCCCGCTTCCTTCTCCTGAACCCCTAGAAGTCAGGGAGGCTTGGCAAAGTCATGGAATCCATGACGGCCGTGACCTCCATGACTAAATCATAGCCTGGCCTATGATACCAAGGAGTGGAACTGAATTGTTTGGGAAGAATTTACAGACCAGAGATTGTTTGCAGAAATCATTCCACAAGTAATTTAGAACAATGTGAATTTGAAAAAATCACCATCTGCTCTGAGACAATTTGCAGACAGGGAAAGAGGCAAAATGAACTCTTGGGTTTGCTCAGTGCCCTCAGTATGAGGTATTATGCAGCTGACCTGCACTAGGCAAAGCCCTGGCAGAAAAATTAGACTCACTCGCTATGATGGCTCTTGCTCCTGAAGTGGGGAAGTCATTTGCTACAGCACTTTACCGCATATAGCATACTCCATGCCCATCATGTTGGCCCAGCTCCAGTAGTCACCCCAAGTTGGGGGGCAGCTCCCCTCCCCATCCCTTCCTGCCCACCTGCTAGACCGGAGTTCCCAGAGTACAGCTCCTGCTCCCTGTTTCCTCACCCTCTCGCCCATACCTAGGATCATGGAGCCCTAATGCAGCCATGCAGTGAGCTGGGGGAGGGAGATCTGATCTGAATATGCTAATAACTGTGAATTATTAATTTAGTAATTAGCACTGCTCTCACCCCTATAGAAGCATTATCTGTCCAGGAGAGGGTAATGAATTACAATGATGGGAACTCCAATCCTAGATTGTACCAGCTCCTGCCACCAAAACCTAGGGAATTAATAGAGCCCCTTATATTTAGGGCCAGGGCCCGAAGTTGTTACTCATTCACTGGGCACTGTGCTTGGCTAAAGGCTGGATAATGATTTCAAGACTGGACAATGATTTGCTCCATAGTGAATATCTACATCTCATACCAATGTTTTTTTTTGAGCTGTATCGAATGTCCAAGTGGTCTTAACAGCACAGTAGCTGGTCTCTCAGCAAGTGAATTCTCATCTCCTGTAAATAAAATTCTGTACTTTCAAGTAGTGTTGATTAGAATGAGATTAGAGCATGTGTCTTGCTCATTCATTTAGCAGGCAAAGCTGCCAGGCTATTTAGTGTTACTGTATGATCCTGGACAATGCTGTGCAAACCGGTGGAACCTGTGAGAGAGAATACATGACTCCTGGCTCTACCACTCTTTTGCTCTTCCTAGTTTAATTCTGCATTTAGACATTGATCCTGCTCCTACTGAAATCAGTAGCAAAACTCCCACTAATTTCAATGGTTGCAGGATTAGGCCCTGAGATATCCAGGTGATGGATGCTGTATAAATTACAAAGGATTCCTTGACACTAACTGCATGAAGAACCGATCTTCTAGAGATGTAAGATGCTGGCAGAAAGGACATGTTCACTCCTTTTGTTCTTATCATTTAATATTCATGTGCTTTGATTGCAGAGATCCAGTCATTGCTGGACTCCATATCTCAAATCCTTGCTGTATGAAACCACATCCTCCATAGTGTATCAAAGAGGAATTTTAGTCAAGTCCTGCCTGGTGTTTCAATGTCCATCAGTCAGTGAAAAGAATAAAAAATGGATAAGAAAGGCTCTTCAAAAAAATATGGTATAATCCCAGCTGTGGCACCCAGAGGACCAGCACAAGACCTGTGACATATTTTGAGTGCTTAAGTGGGCAGATAGGCCTTGTGTAGAGCCTTTGCATAGGGATAAATTTCACTAATTATGTTGTAGCCATGTTGGGCCCAAGATATTAGAGACGCAAGGTAGGAACCAGGGAGTATGACTGGTGTGTTGCTGGCAGGATGCTAGGGTCAGAGTTGCTGATCCAAGGATGTGCAGCACACAAACACTCAGGGTATGTCTATAAAAACCTGCAGCTACCTTATGCCAGGTGACCATGGTCATGGGGGTCAGGCTAAAGGCTGCTTAATTGTGGTGTAGACATTTGGGCTTGGCTGGAGCCCAGACTCTAAGTCTCTGCAAGGTGAGAGTGTCCCAGAACTAGGGCTGCAGCCCAAGTCCAAATGTCTACATTGCAATTAAACAGCCCATTAGACCAAGCTCTGCGTGCCTGAGTCAGCTAGTATGAGCCAGGTGTGGGGGTCTATTTGAAGTATAGACATAGCCTCAGGGTGACCTGCTTGCTTATTGCTGGCTGTGAACATCCCAGGTAGAGAGTTACAGGAGCAAAGCTTTTAAGGCACATACGGGTTACAGGGCAGGTAGTGACACAACCCCTCACTGATCTGGATTGCACCCCAGAATATGACATTATTATTTTGTTTATTACACTTGTCAGCATTAGGCAATGATGATTGTTATTGTGACACCTAGAGTTAGCACTGGAGCCCTATTATGGGTCAGATTCTGATCTTGCTCACATCACACTAATAGTTACTTCTTTAAATTGCACTGGCAATTAGGCCTAGAATATTTCTGCTTCCAATGATTTTGTCAGTTGTACTGGTAAGAAAATCCAGCTACACTAAAACCAGCACCATATAATTATTGCTTGAAAAATTGGAGTCTTCTGCATGAATATATAGATAAATATACACTCTGCCCATTGGAAATGAAACTAATTAGCTACAAAACTCAAGCATCTAAAATGATTTTAGGAAAAATGACACCCGCCTAAAGCATAGTTAATTAGCTGAACTTTTTTGGCTCCAATTGCTCTGTTTTTCAGCATTCTGAAAGAGGAAGGTGTTGGTACAAATGGTCATGCAGTGAAATGAGGAGGACAATCTATTATTTTTTTCGAATCAAGTAATGAAACATTTTTTAGGTTAAATTGTGAGTGCTCCAATAATGAAGTAATTGCAGATTTTAAAGGGAACAACTTATAAGAATTCTGGATTCTCTTTCTTGTTCCTGTTAGTTAGCATGGAACAAATATTTACTGTTGAATTTCCACAGGACTTCTTGTTAAGTCTACAGATGTAACAGGTGTTTATAGGTTTGCACATGAATGGCATAGTACTCGTCTATATTGCATCTTTCCATTTCATTCCCTTAACTTTCCTATAGCATTTGTTTCTTTTAAATTCATATCTGAGAAACTTGTACCTATCATAGTCTTCCTTTATCTAGAACATAAGAACCATTCAGGGATGACTTTATCTACAGCATTGAAAAGATAGATGGAAGTTCAAACTGTATTCCTCTGCTTGATTTTTGTTGGCGGTGGTTTTCTTAAATACACTCTTTGAGATAAGAGGTAGTGAATGGGGATTAGGCCTGGTTTACAAAGGAAGAGAAAATGCATTTTTAAAAACTAGGGAAGAGAATGTAAAATTCTCAAAATTAACAAATTTTGCCTCTCCTGTTCTATGAGATTACTTGGTGGAGAAGTCATCAAGAGTTTTCTCATGTTGGGGTTTGATCCAAAAGAATGAGGCAGAAATAAGGATGGTTTTCTTGGCTCCATTTGTCAGGCTCCAGTAGGGATAGTACTGGAATAATAGAATCACTTTAGCAATTCAATATTTTTGCTAAATGGAGGGAAAATATTGTCAAGTGTATATTTACAGATCATGTTTCTTTTAGGGCCTGAACCTGCAAAATATTAATATCAGATGGGATTTTCAAAGCCATGTGAGGAATTTGGACAAAATGAATGGAAATGAATGGAAACTGGATGTTCAAATTGTTTAGACAGCTTTCAAAACTGCAGCTGCAATGTGTAATCCCCACGCTGTAAGAGGACTACTCACATGGACAAGTGTTGTTCAATAGCATCAGTCTGAATGAACCCTGAGCTTGAATTGTTCAGACTCCTTAAAGCTGAGTGACAATGGGTCAAATCTTGCATCATTACTTATGTAAATATAATCATGAAAGATGGGGAAAGATTGGGCCAAGAGGGGGCATAGTCTAGTGGTTAGAACTGAGGCCTTTTGAGACTTGGGTTTAATTAATTGCTCTGCTTCAGAATTCCTGTATGGCATTAAGCAAGTTACTTAGTTTTTTGTTCTCCATCTTTAAAATGGGAATAATAGCATTTCCCTACCTCACAGGGATGGTGTGAGGATAAAGATATTAAATATTGTGAGGTTTCAGATAACTCACTAATGGGAGCCATAAAAAGAGATTCCACTTCCTTTCAGGCATTGTTTTCCATTATTGTTTGCGACTACAGATTTATGTGGCAAGGCTGTGCAAATGAAGTAGGAAACTTTTAATGGTTGGAATGAGACCAGTTCTAGCACTGACTAAACATTTCGTTAAAAATAATTATGGGGGAAAGTGCTACCTATTTGATGGTTTGGTCCGCACATTCTTTAGGAATAATATAACATTGTTAGAGACAATGCTGTCTGCCAGTGAGATTAGAGAGAGAGGAAAATCTCTAAGCATAAGAAAAAGTGAGGGGGAGGGAGAGGATCCAGGGAGCTTTTTATTGTTTCACCAAAACGTTCTGACATTAGCTTCAACTACAATGTTGCCTTTTATGAATAGAATTGACCCTGCAGGAGTTTTATGGAGGATTAAAATCCCTCGAAGCTTGTCTGAACCACTGATATGAAATTACAAATGTGACATTACACAGAATGAAACAGCAACAGAGCCCGGTCGAGGTCAGAGTCACAGCTCACCAAGGAGCCAGGTCATTTGGCATAGGAGCATACTTATAGTTAGACCCAGCCGGAGTATCTCTGGAGAAAATCCCAGCATTTACATACAGATCTGTACCAGCCCTGCAGGGACTCGTCTGGATCCCAGGGTGTAAACTGCATAGTCCCCTCAGATAGGCAGATCTGCAGATGGAATAGAATAAAAGGAAAATGAGTGCTGCTATGCATGCCAGCTGCTTCCCGTGCACTCTGAACTCCTCTGCAGCAGTGCACTAAGAAGCCCTATGCACGAGACAGCAGGGAGGACCATGAATGAATTAAATGTCATTGCACACCAGGCAGTCCCATTTTGTTTTAAAATGCATTTTGTCAAATGTTTGTTACAATAAATGATTCTTCTGCCATATAGTCAAGGAAGAGGACTGGAAACTGTGTGTGTGAGAGAGACAGAGACTGAGACACACAGAGAGAGAGGTTCTCACCAAATAGTAACTGAGTTCAGACATAGGGTCCAAGCTCCATTCAAATAACACGTGTGTGTGTGTGTGTTCTGCTAGCACAATGAACTGTGATAGGAAACTTTTGCTTTGTCAGTTGTACACATCCCATTCTGCTGTTGTCAGGGATTTGGGACAACGTGCTGCAGCCATTCCCAAGGACATCTCGACATCCTAAACTCTGAATCTTTCAGCAAAGACTTGTCTCTTCCTTCTGTTGTAAGTGTTTCCCCACAGGCTCTTGCCAGCCTGGGTTCCCTACACCCAGGCTAGTAGCAGGAGCTGACTGGGGCAGGTGGCAGGACCCCGGGGGGAAACCTCAAAGCAGCGGCAGGCTAGGAGCTCAGCCTGCCACCACTTTGGGGTTTCCCCACTGGCCCCTTGCCAGCTGGGATCCCGCCGCCTGCCCTACTCAGCTCCCGCTGCCAGCCTGGGTTCCCTACACCCAGGCTAGCAGCGGGAGCTGACTGGGGCAGGCGGTGGGACCCCCACCTTGGGGCAGGGTGGCGGGTGCACCTCCTCTTCCCCCCCGGGCGGCTGTCACACCCCACCCTCCACCCCCTTCCCCACAGGGTAGCTGGCGCACCCCCTGCCCCCAGGGCGCAGGGTGGCCAGGGCACCACCCCCACAGTAGACTCTTGATTATCCAGGATTTTATTAACTGGGATTAATTTTTTCCCTATCATGCCAGATAATCGAGAGTCTACTGTAGTAATAAGATCCCAGAGATGGCAAAATAAGACTGCGGGGCCAAGGAATTTTTAATCACATCAGAAATACAATAAGAAATTGAACTGATACATCAAACGAAGGAAAACAATTAAACCCATTGGTTGAAAAGGCATTATAAGTATAGGCACAACATCACAGACAATCAAAGAGCTCTGATTGTAGGTTAAATTGCAAAGCCAATTCAATATTAGCAGCATCATAGTGACTCATTACTGTTGCTATAGCGTTAGCCACTCTTTCTGTCCAGCTCTTTTTTCTGGGAAAGGACTGGAGTGTCTAATTACAACACTGATAGCAAACACACACACATTCAAAAAAGGAAATTAAGCCTGCTGGAGCAGTTACAAGAAACTTTGCACCCTTATGAAAAAAACTCTATATTCAAACTCTAAAATGGATTGAAAAAATGTATCGTAATCTCCCACCTGCCCCTCCACAAACATAAATTCACTGCCCCAAAAGTCACGAATGCAGAGTTGAAGTTGACCAGCAGTGCCTTATGCCCTTCCAGGATATTGAGTGAAGATATACTTTATCTTCTGAAAGCTAGCAAATAAAGAAGTAAGGTATAACAAAGTTGAAATCAGGAAATATAGAGTTAAAATACATACCAGCCCTGCTCTACAGACTAACACTGCCCCCTGGAGCTGCCAAGAGCCACTGGGAATATAGAACGTATATTACCGCCTGGACTGGCCTATAATATCCAGACATGAGGGATGATCAAGGGCTAGTCTACACTAGGAGCACTACTGTGGCGAGTTGTAGCATGTCTACTAATGACACTGCAGGCAGATGGCAGAGAGCTCTTCCACCCGCATAATAAAGCCACCTCTAGAAGAGGCTGTAGCTTCTCCCACCAACATAGCACAGTCCACACCTGTGCTTAGGTCGGTGTAACTTACATCATTCAAGGTGGTGACTTATACCACTGAGCAACATGTTATACTGACATAACCTGTAGTGTGGACAAGCCCTAAGTAAGTGTATCCATTTTATGTGTTGTGTCCTGCACAATTGTATTGTCTCATTCATCTGCAAACACTCCAACAGCCCTGCTCCCAATTTTATTGACTGGCACAGTGCTTACTTGCACCAGGTTGTCCCATCTCACACTGAGACAGGAGGAGGGGTTCATTTGCATCCAGTTTCTATGCAGAATTATGTCGGTTGTGCACACAGAAGTATATGATAGTCTGTTTTTGCCCTGGGGATTTGTAGCAGTCTGGTGCCATACGTGACAATACAGTACAGGGCAGAAGTAAGTGCATGCAATGCTTCAGAAGGAATCCTTAGGACAAGGATAAAGGAATGGTAACATCTGGCAACTCTGGAGCAGTCTGTGCAGAGCAGATGAAATGCTTGAGTATAAGCCAGGAGTAGCCAGCTAGTTTTCACTAAGCCTACCCTAATGCAGTGTAGAAACAGTCTGACATTTTTTTCCTGGTGCCTCCATGTGCAGTGCCCCCACAGTGTTCTGCATCAACTCAAAGGATAATGTGCCGTGATGTCTATCAGGGGCGAGGTAGCTGAGAAAGACATAAGGAGTCCTCCAGTAGGGCTGTAGGGGCATGGAGAGGAAGGAATGTGGTAACTGGTGGCACATGTACCATGTGGAGGCAGCAAGGGGGAATGGAGGCAAGTCTCTTCTGGAGAATAATCTCATTATTCACATGGATTTTGGAACATTTTGAAAATTAAAGAAAGCTCATAACCAGGGGTGGGGAGGGTGAGAGGGATGTAATATGGGAACCCCTTGTTCAGAAATCTCCAAATTTACATAATATATTCTACTCTAGGCCCCATTGTGATTGTTCAAGACAGTCTCCCTAAGCATGTGGATTTTAGAGCACTTTGAATATTAAAATCAGCTCCTTATGAGGGGACTGTAGGAGGATCCCTCTGACCAAATGACCACAATTCTCATCACTTGCTGTTCCCCTGGCCTTATGGTGGCACAGTAACAGTATGCTGGGATGGATGCATTAGGATTTCCATTTTCAGAAATGTGAAAATGCCTATAAACATTCTGGGTTTGGTGCTACCGTATCATTTTAAATGTTTATTGAAATGTATGCACTACTTGGTATTTCTATAGGACTTTGTAGAAAGGGGGACATCATCTCATGTTTGCTCTGACTGTTTTTAAGAGGGCCCTGTGACTATAATTTGTCTAATATCTGACTTTTTCTTTGGACCTGTCACAGGGTCCAGGCCACCCTGCGCTCTCTGCACTCTCAATAACAGGTCTTCACAGAAGTTTTCAGTATTTAACCCAAGTGTCCTTTATTTATAATACAATTGCATGGCTCCCAAGTGGTAAACAGTGCTCCCCAATCCCCAGACAGTTACCTCACTGCCTTGGTTAGCAGGCCTCCAGACCCCCAAGGCACCTTGTACACAGGCAGGAGACAGCATTACTACCTCTTCTTCCCCTCCTGCCCTCCCCTCTTCTGACTGTGAGTAAGGGCTTTTTGTAGCCAGGTCAGCTTCCTACCCCAGTTGTAGTCAATCAGTCCCAGCTAAGCCTGTGAGCCTAGGCTCATTAGGGCTCCCAGCTGGGCTCCCCTGCCAGCCACTACCAGCTCTTGCCCCTGGGCCTCCTGCCAGGAAGCAGGGTTTTAGTTACAGAGGCAGGGCATTTCAGGGGTTTTTCACCTTGCCCTGCCACAGGACCCCTTTTTCACAGAAACTACAACATGTAGAGAAATCTATTTCTACCACTAAACGAGCCAGAGACTCCATTTATGTAGAAGTAAATCTCTGCTGAAGAGAAAACAGGCTCTGCAGAAAGGCCACAAGCCTGTGGAAGATACAGATTTTCTCTATCAGCAGATTGATACTTCCTTCCACATATGGCAGATCCTTTTTCAAAAGATGCCTACAGTATTGTCAGATCACAGATGCTTACTCTGTATGAACTCTCAGCTCATGATAGTCATTCCTAAACCTTGCTCTTGCACAAATAGAAATTGAATTAAAGTGAGAAAACCTGTTGATACTACAATCTTTCTTCACTCTCACTGGAAACCTTTGTGTATGCACTTCTAGCAATATCAACAATACCTCACAATATACAGGCAACTGTGGACTGAGGGAATAGAATATTCTTCAGTATCTTAAAAAAATGTAATTCTCCCACCCTAACCCAACTGATTTCCACTTGATTACATATAATTTTGTCTTCTGTAGCCTTTCTGTGTATTTTGTCCATCAATAAGTGGGTTTCAAGATATCTGTCACAAAACAACTTTCAAAGTAAAATGTATTAATCATTCAGATTTCAACTTCCTCCACTGATATCTTATAAATCTTCATCCATTATTATATGCAGTGCTTTTTTTATTTTTCAATTCTCTTCCTTTCATTTCTGCCTCACATAAATATATTCTTTTCATGTATTTCCCACTGTTTTTATTTCCTCATACAGTTTAATTCTCTTCATTCCTTTCTCAGTCTGAGGCTTTGCTTCTTGCTCTTTTACTACCACTCCAGCCTGTTGTTCTAGTTATTCATGTAGCTATTTCCCTTCTCCTGTTGAATCAGCCTTTTCAGTCTAAATTTGGACTACTTGGTTTCTCCTTTCCACCTGAAATAAATACAAGTCCTGATCACTCAGGCTCCAACCAAAGTCCCCAGTCTCAATCCAACTGAGATTTCTAATGTTCACCTTTGTGTCCATACTATTAACTACTCCAAGATGAGGAACAGGAGAATAGTAATTGTATCTAATCATATAACTTCTAGGACCACATTTTTCAAGCAAGTAGGCAAAAGTCTACTCACAAACTGAGAATGCATATTTGTGCACCACATTGATCAATAACGTTTTGAGATACGTTTTCTGATATATATACCTGAGTTGCACCTGCCCAAAAAACATGTAGGTACAGTGTGTGAATGATTAGATGCTTAGAATGTGAATCTGTTGTTTAGCATGGATCATTACTGCCAGGTTCAGATCTGTTTTCACACCCCCGAAGAAGACAGCAAAAATAATGGGAAGGTCTGTGTGCATGGCCAGCTACTTAAAGGCTGAAATGAATCTTTAAGGGAGTAAGACTTCACACTCTTTTTTGTATCAGATCCAGGGACTTGCATGTTCAAGGGATAATTGAAAGCCCTCTATTTTTATGGCTGTGCTCTCCCTGGCCTAAGAAATCAACAACTAAAGGAGACACCGCTGTCTGGTTGTGAACATATTTAGAAAATGTTTTCACTGCTGTTTCTAAATTTCCTTCACATTAACGTATAAGTCTTTCAAACACATAGACGATTCCATTCTTTGATGATACATATGTGTACACTCCAGTCTTCAGTGCTGATACATTATATGATCATGACTGTGGCAATGACTTTCTTTTCTAGTTCTGAAAAGTATGTTTTCTTGGTACAAATATAAGAGGTCAGACTGTGTTTGAGAGGAGGAGAAAATGCAAAGAATCTTTCTGAAGTGGGACTGCTCAAGTATTGCCAAAGCTGATCCCAAGCCTGAAGCATCCATGCTGTATGAGGATGATCTATGATATCTAATGCCACAGAGAGGTCCAGAAGGATGAATATGGACCCCTTCACTGGTCTATGGAGAGAAGGAAGTTAACCACAAGAGCAGCAAGTGTTTCTATATCATGTCATGGCCTCAAGCCTGGCTTGGAGGGATCTAGTGTTAGGGCTGGTCAAAAAAAATGCCAACAAAACTGTTTTTCAATAGAAAATAATTTTTTTCACAAAAAGTGTGAGATTTCCACAGAATTTTCATTATTCATTAAAAAATTGCCCCCAAACTGAAAAGTTTAAAATCAACATATTTATGCCATAAACTGAAATATTTTGATTCAGAAATGCTGCCATAGTGCCTCATGGGAGTTGTAGTTCGGGTGCCTCATGCTTCCATTCTGCTCTGTGCACTGGACTTCCTGGTAGGAATCCATCTCCTAAGATGTACTGCCTTCCCTCGCCAACAAGGGGGCCTGAGGTGCATCATGGTAGCTGTAGTCCAACCAGCCCATAGAAACTTAGGAGCATGAGGCACTGCCACAGTATTTCAGTTGGCAGATGAAAAAAAAATATTTTTTTTGCCTAAAAGTAGAGATTTTCTGCTGCAGGAGGAAAAAAACAGTTTCCAGTCAGTTCTATCTAGGATACCTAAAGCTGACAGATGGTGACAGAGGTTGCTGTTGCTAGGTTCTCAGTTAGCTCGCTTAGCAAAGGGGGTGGGTGGTTAGATACTAGATGGTCTTATTGATTTCATTCACAGGTACAATAGGTTCCCCACCTAGACCCTTTGAAGTTTTAGGGAGAATATATATGAAAGCAGATGACAGGCAGAAATGCTGTTTTGTTGCTGTTTGATTAAAAGAGGGAGTTTGGGTTTTAAAGCTTTTTCTGGCCTAGCAAAGAGATTGATTTTTGGCAAAGAGCTGCTGTGTTTGCAGAGTATACAAGCATGGGTACTTTTACCTAGACATAAGTTCTATTGATTTGCTCTTTAGTCGCTGAATGATCTACACTAACCCTGATGTCACAGATGTTAGAGAAAAAATGAGAGAGAAAAAGGAAGCAATTTCCCATCATACAGTAATTGCAGTGACTAGCTAGGTTGTGTGCATGACAGTATCTTTAAATAGAATCATGGACTGAAGTCCATAGAGTAACACCTGGGATTAATTTGGCTCAAAATATTTCTTCGTGAATGGATCTACAAGCCATTTCATATACTGATTTAGGAGTGTGCCTAGAAGCCTACAGTTTATTTTTTCCACAACCCTCAAAAGACCATATTATTAGATTTAGATTAATATCTGTACTGTACAGTGCTTTTAGGTTTTCCAATCTAGCACTACATGACATTATAATTAGTTTTGATTAATACATTTTGAGATTTATAAGTAGAAAGAAAAAAAGGATTTTCTTTCTCCAAAAGATCAAAATTGAGCCCCCACTGGGAAAGAAAAAAGGACACAGAACAGAGGTTGGGCTCACTGGCTTTCTGATTTAGTGTCCTGTGTTTTCCATTATTTACCATTCATAATGGGTTTCCTTTCTTGACTGTTCGGGTGTCTTTGTAGAACCTTTACTGCTAGGCTTCCACCTATGGAGATGTAGACTCAGGAATTTTAAATGACAAGGGATATGAATTTTATGGGACTGAGCTCAGGCTCTAGCCAGAAAGTCAATGGCAAAATTCACAGTGTTTTCAATGGGTATGGGATCAAGCCTCTAGCAGATGTTATGCCACATCACTAATGTTGACACAGTTTAGAATAATCTGCCTTAACTACCCAAGACCTGCCACAGGTTTTGCTGTGCCCTATGGGAATATCCTGCGCAGGCCTCCTCTTCCTCTCTACTTGCAATTTGGTCCGCTGTGTATCTACAAAAGACCCCCATCTATTCCAGCTTGCTGTAGATGTAAAAAAAAAAAGGGATGTTCCCAGCTCCCCACCCTATATTTGTCTCTCCTGGTCCAAGAGCAATGCACTTTGAAATACTGAATACATTTCCCTTATATCCAATTCTCTAGTTCCTTTATTTCATGCAGTTAATATCCTGCACTTACAGAGAACAAATGCAGATGTGTGTCTTATTCAATGTGCTATTTTTTTGTTCTCTCAGCAAGACTGCTTTAACTTAATTGGACAGTTAATTAATCACTTATTCAGCTTCTCTAGACCTGTTCAAACTACAGCAAACATTTTCAACATGTTTATTACCTCTAATATGCCCATCATATTTAAGACAAATTTACGCATTTGGATTCTTTATAAGCATCCTATTTACAGCAATTTTGTCTTTTCAATAAATATTAACCTCAAGCAAAAATGGGATTTTCAGACTGGAAATAAAAATATTCATGTAGGAATATTTACCAAGTTGCAAAACATATCTGAGTTGGAAAGCAATACAGAAGAGATCTGAACTGTGGGGCAGAGCCTCGGCGAGTGGGAAAGAAGGGAAAATCTGGTAATGCATCAACACAGATCTGACCATGAGGATTAATCCATTCATTGACTGCTGAAGTCATTGGGAATCTTTTTATTGACTTCACTGGACTTTGATCAAGCCAATGCAGTAGAAAAAGAGGTCAGTGTAGGTAATTCAGAAGATTAGCTCTGAAACAGGGAGCCAAGCACAGGGTTGTGGTAAAGTGAGCTCTGCAGCAGACAGTAGCTCAGATTCTCAGTTAAACAGCTTTCTTCAAATGTATTTGCTTTCATTTATTTCATTTCATTTCTAATTAGGGGGAAGTGTGCCCACTCTGCTTTTGTGATCGCTGCTTACTTTTAGTACTGGAATAATGTGGGTCATAAGCATGTAGAACTTGGACAGAATTCCCAGCTATTCTTTCAAAGCTAATAGAAGCCATAATGATTTCCTGCCAATTGTTTTGACTTGCATGTGGCAAAACGCTTGATGCTGTAACTAAGGGGTTATTTTTACTCAACTCTTCTGTTTTGTCTTCTAGGGTTCGGCATGACCACGCCAGCCACCGTTGGAGGAAAAATTTTTCTGATATTTTATGGCCTTATAGGATGTGCAGGGACCATTTTATTCTTTAACCTGTTCCTGGAGCGCTTGATCACAGTCATAGCCTACATCATGAAATCCTGCCATGAGAGACAGCTGAGGAGAAAAGGGGTCCTCCCTCATGACAGCCGGCGGGGCTCAGGGAACTCTGAGGTGGACAGCTTGGCAGGGTGGAAGCCATCTGTGTACTATGTCATGCTCATTTTATGTGTAGCATCACTCATCATTTCCTGTTGTGCCTCTGCAATGTACACACCGATTGAAGGGTGGAGTTACTTTGACTCACTTTACTTTTGTTTCGTGGCCTTCAGCACTATTGGTTTTGGTGATCTGGTCAGTAGCCAAAATTCCCAGTATGAAAGCCAAGGCCTTTACCGATTTGGCAACTTTGTCTTCATACTCATGGGGGTTTGCTGTATCTATTCCTTATTTAATGTGATCTCGATTGTTATCAAACAGTCCATAAACTGGATATTAAAGAAGCTGGATTGCAGGTGCTGCCCCAGATGCCAAAGAAAATTCTTTAGGTCACGGAGGAATGTTGTGATGCCAGGGAATGTGCGGAGCCGGCGGAACATATCCATTGAGACTGATGGCATCAATGAGAGCGACACAGATGGACGCCGGCTGTCTGGAGAGATGATCTCCATGAAAGACTTCTTAGCCTCCAACAAAGTGTCACTGGCTATCATGCAAAAACAGCTGTCAGAAACTGCCAATGGTTACCCAAGGCAGTTGAACTCTAGTTCTAAACATAATGGATTCTCTGGCGGGGTGGGAGCCCTAGCAATTATGAATAACAGGTTGGCAGAGACAAGCGTGGATAGGTAAAAAAAATCAAAACAACGGGAAATGCATCAACAAGTATAGAAATAACTAAGGAATGAATGTCATCAGAGAAGCAGAGCTAAAGGAGTAGGACACCTTTTCTTAGAAGGTTTCTCGCTTTTTGGGGAGGGTCTGTCAGTTAATATCTGTTGTTTTTTGCACTACTCAGATCTCCATTTTCCTTTCTCCCCTTCCATTTGCTCCCTAAACAGGTCACTGGAGGATAAATTTAAAACTAAATATAATGTAGCCCCAATACCAATTTTCTATAGCTTTTCTCTCCTGTATTTACATTAAGGTCAGTTTCAGGAATCAGAAATGGATGGCCTTGGGAAAAATCACCTTCCACAACACCAGACTGTATTGAACTGATATTGAATTCAAAGTTGGTACTGGAGTTTTTTGTTTGTTTGTTTTTTGTCCCATTCTTTTTAGACCTGGTTTCTGAATGTAGCTTGTCTGAAACCAAAAGAAGAACCATTATAAGCTTTTCTCTGCACCATCTACACTCTTGCACTCCTAATTTAAGAGAGTGAAAAACAAATAATTTCTCTCTAAATCTGATTTCTCAAAACAGATTCCAGATTCTCAAAACAGCTATTTTGGTAAAGCCAAATTCTGCTGTCAGATACAGTGGTATAAATCTGGAGTAATTTCATCAGAGTCAAAACAATTACCCTGCTGTTACACTAGTGTTACTGAGAGCAGAAGTTGGCCCTGAGAATGTAATTTAGTCTTCCCCTTAGAACGACATTGTCAAAAATGGTAGAGTCAAAATTAGATCTACTTTTGTTTTCTTATGTGCATTTGCAAAGTACATTTAATATTTGCTAAATTAACTTTTCCTCTAAAAATTGAATCAATGACATTTTTTTTAGAAAAAATATATAAATATGGATAGACAGATCTCACCAGCAACCCTACAGTAACAAACAGGAACTGTTTCAAATACTGTGTGTACAGTGCCCCATCCTGATTGCAGTCAATGAGCACTGATGTAACATGAACATTTAATAAGGATGTTTACACAATGAACAGGTTTCATTGCAGAAACAGATTGCAACTTCAACATTCCAAGACATTATTACAAGTAACCATTAGCACAAGAAATGTAAGAAATGATGAAAAGCACTTTTGACAGTGTTCTTTTTTAACATTTGAGTAAGTATCATACTCCTCCTGTTTTCCGGCCTTTGGTGATGATAATGATAGGGTTTTGATTAAGAAAATGGAAAATTTATAACTCACCATTTTGCTAAATGAAAGGATCTGAGAGCTCATTATGAACTGGCTGAAGACCTAAATGAGAACTGTATTAATGGTCAGAAAAACATGGAAACAGGAAATTAGATAAGTTCATGGATGTATGGTGGCATTTTCATCAGGAAACAGTAGAAATAAGGGATTAAATTAAAAGGATATTGCTAAGTAAAAATTCTAGGCCAAATTCTGCTTCCTTTACATCCATGCCATTAAAGTCAGTGAGGATATGTGGAAGTAAATGAGTGGAATTTGGTGACATAAGGCCTGTTTTAATGTCTACTGAAGTGAAGGGAATTGGATATAGGCTCATAGAGTTAAACAAAGTCTTACTTGCGGTACCCATAATACCATTTAGATTATTACAATTTAAAGATATTTTAAATATCTAATATACTTTTCACCATTTATACAGTTTCATTTTTTTTTCATTTCATATATGTGGAACAATGTGGGTTGCTCTTGTGTCTGGATTCATAACACTGCAGGGGAATACTTACATACGTTAAATATAAACAGCATTTAAAAATATTATGATGACATATCATATAGGGTTTTGTAATTCAACACTTTAAAAACAAAACCAGCATGTTGGTCCTAAGCTACTGCACATCAGTGCTGTCTATTTAACAATTACATTGTAAAGAACATTAAGCGGTTTGTAAGATTCCACAGCTAAAGAGTCCTGATCCAAGGCCAAATCCTGTTCATCTTGATAACACAAATAGTAGCTCTGTTTGAAGAGGGTGGGCCTGATTCTGATCTCACTCAATTTTTTATAGCTGGCATCTCCATTGATTACAATGGGATCACTCCTTATTTGTGCAAATGTGAGATCAGAATCAGACGCAGTGGTCCTAGTTGTGTGAGTAAGGCAAACAAGATTTGACTTCTAGGTTCTTAAAAACAGCAATGAGTTGCTATTGATGCATTTTAGAAGATAATATCCAGCTCCATTACATTGCCATGTGTTATTTTCTGAATTTCCTCTTCTGATCATTACTGCGTGTTAAGATACTTGGATCCTATAGAAAATAGTTCTTCTGTGCAGGCTGTCTTTTTCTGGATTATTCCACTGATGCCTCTTTTCAGTGCCTCTCATCATGGAATTCACCATCATGGAAGCAATTCTGATGTTGCAAATTATCAGAAATCATTTAGTGCTAGATCAGGCCTCCAGGTGCAGCCCCCAGAAGAGGTAAAATCAGTGTGGCCCTTGAAAGGGTGCAGCTTACTTCTCCCCTTTGCCTGACCAGCTATTCTTGCCAGTGAGTCAGGCAGGAAGAAGCTCTTGCAACTATGTTCTCCATCCCTTCCCCACTCACTTGCTTATAGGTCAGACCATCTGGAGATCACAGGTCTTGCTTGATACAAGAGCCAGACCCAAGAGCCAGTTAGATTTTACTCTGCTGAGCAGTAAGATGGGGGAAAAGGGAGAATTTACTTCACTTATTCCCTTTGTCAACTGAGTAAAATGGGAACAATATGACTGTAAATATATAGGCAAACAATTTATTATTTATTGAATGCTATTATTCCATTTGCTGGTGTGTTATGTAAATATAGAGGAAGGCAAGGTCTCTGCCTCAAGGAGCTAACAGTCTAGATGCAACACAGACAAGATAGGTTTAGACATAATGTGGTATCTAAATTAGAAAAGAAATAGCTTCTGTTATAGATTTATATGTCTTAGCAGTGATGGGAAAGGAAACAGAAAAAGAATATGAGTATTGTGTGGAAGAGGAGACTGGTAAAGTATTACAATCTCTAGAGTTGGATAAGAGAATGCCGGTGGTAGTTGATAAAATATGGTGTATCCAAGTAGCAGATCACTAAACTGGCCAGGTTGGATTGTTTCTAGTGTTCCCCAAGTATGTGACAATTGCTGAGTTTCTCTTTAGCTAAGGAATCTTATTCTGTGATACTTAGTCCCAGTTATTCATTGCCAAAAAGGAATCTTTACCACTCTTAAAAAAACGATGAGAAAATTTCATGGCTGTGAAAGCAAGGCATAATATATAAGAATGCCCATACTGATTCAGATCAATTGTCTATCTTGCCCAGTATCCTGTCTTTCACCAGTGGCCAATGCCAGGTGCTCCAGAGGGAATAAACAAAACAGGCAATCATTGAGTGATCCATCCCCTTTCGTCCACTCCCAGTTTCTGGCAGTGAGAGGGTAGGGACACTCAGAGCATGATGTAGCATCCCTGACCATCTTGGCCAATAGTCATTGATGGACCTATCCTCCATGAAGTTATCTAATTCTTTTTTGAACCGTGTTACAGTACAGGTTCCACAGATTGACTGTTCTGTGAAGAACTACTTCCTTTTGTTTGTTTTAAACCTGCTGCCTATTAATTTCATTGGATTATCTCTGGTTCTTGTGTTACATGAATTTTGTTGCACATGCAATTTTCTTGCCAGTCACCCAGTTGTAGGAGATCCTTTTGTAACTCTTTGCAGTCTACTTTGGACTTTACTATCCTGAGTAATTTTGTATCATCTGCAAATTTTGTCACCTCACTGTTTACCCATTTTTCCCATTTATGAATATGTTGAAGAGTGCTGGTCCAAATACAAATCCCTGGGGGACACCACTATTTACTTCTCTCCATTGTGAAAACTGAACATTTATTCCTACCCTTTGTTTCCAGTCTTTTAACCAGTTTCTGATCCATGATAGGGCTTTCCCTCTTATACCATGACTGCTTACTTTGCTCAAGAGTCTTTGGCGAGAGGCCTTGTCAAAGGCTTTCTGAAAGTCCAAGTACATTATATCCACTGGATCACCCATGTCCACACATTTGTTGCCCTCCTCAAAGAAGTCTAATAGATTGGTAAATCGTGATTTCCCTTTATAAAAGCCATGTTGCCGCTTCCCAACCAATCATTCAATCTAGAGCCAGAAATAAGGTAGACCTCAAGCTGCATAAGCTTTTCCATATACTGTAGCGCTGCCATTATATACCAGTCCTGAACATAACCTTCCTCTCCTACCTCAGGCGTGGGCTTCTTATGAGCAGAGGCTACCAGTTACAATGAATTCTATAGTGAACATAAGAATGGCCATACTCGGTCAGACGAAAGGTCCATCTAGCCCACTATCCTGTCTTTCAACAGTGGCCAATGCCAGGTGCCCCAGACGGAATGAACAAACCAGGTAATCATCAAGTGATCCATCCCCTGTCACCCATTCCTAACAAACAGAGGCTAGGGACACCATCCCTGCTCATCCTGGCTAATAACCATTGATGAAACTATCCTCCATGAATTTATCTCATTCTTTTTTGAACCCTGTTATAATCTTGGGCTTCACAACATCCTATGGCAAGGAGTTCCAAAGGTTGACTGTGTGCTGTGTGAAAAAATACTTCCTTTGTTTGTTTTAAACCTGCTGCCTATTAATTTCATTTGGTGGCCCCTTGTTCTTGTGTTATGAGAAGTAGTAAACAACACTTCCTTATCTACTTTCTCTATACCAGTCATGATTTTATAGACCTCAATCATATCTCCCCTTAGCTGTCTCTTTTTCAAGCTGAAAAGTCCCAGTCTTATTAATCTTTCCTCATAGAGAAGCCGTGCCATACTCCTAATCATTTTTGTTGCCCTTTTCTGTACCTTTTCCAATTCCAATATATCTTTTTGAGATGGGCCACCAGATCTGCATGCAGTATTCAAGATGTGGGCATACCATGAATTTAAAGACAGGCAATATGATATTTTCTGTCTTATTATCTATTCTTTTCTTAATGATTCCCAACATTCTGTTCACTTTTTTTACTGCTGCTTCACATTGAGTGGATGTTTTCCATTCACAATGACTCCAAGATTTCTTTCTTGAGTGATACCAGCTATTTAGACACTATGTGTCCTTACATATGTGCCTATGTACACATGTACACATGTGTACATAGGCACACATGTATGTGCAGGGTATGTGCACACATACCCTGAGATCTAAGTCTGGGCTACAAAATAATAGGGTTTATTTCTGCGGAAAACCCATCTTTTAAATTAAAGCTGGTCCTTTCACAGCACCTGGGTCTTCTAAACTATTATCATCACGAGGAAAAAAGATTTTGTAGCCAATAATTTGGTGAGTTTCAACAACTTTGACAAATTAAGGCTTTTTCCTAGCCTCATAGTGCTATGGCGAGTAGTTTATCATCCTTGAAAGAATGGAACAAAATGGCTTAGGTAATGCAGGTACTGTTAAGAGCAGCATAGGCCTGGCTGGTTTTAACCATGGTCCACTTCTATCGGTTAAGTATAGTTGTGGTCAAAAAAGTGATTATATGAAAGTGGTATCTTTGATGTAGATGGTATAGCTGTTACTATAGCAGTGTTTGAAATCGAATATTCTTTCCCACTTGTAATGACAGCAACAATATGGCATTCTTACTGTACTTTTTTTCCCCATGATAGTCTACTGGTGAGTAGTGATTTTGTAACTACCTATAATTGTCTTTGGATCAAGAACTTGTTCCATGTTGAAGCTAAGATTTTTGTCCTTCTACCCATATGTCACTGAACTGGTAATCCTTGCAAGGTAGGGTGAGGACTGTTGCAATATTCTAACATTGTTAAATTAGGATCCCTTTAATCTGCCAGGGTTTTATTATTATTCCAATCAACGTTTTTGCTATTTGCAGTGGCATCTCTGTTCCCTTATTTTGATGTGCCAGGCTTGAGGTGGGGGTATTTAAATTTACCTGTTCAAGAGGACAGCTGAAATAAATCACCATATTTGCAAAAGCTCTGATTTAATTTTGACACCATATAAATTAGGGTGTGATGTGACAGATGTCAGTGTCCACTGACCAATGGCTACTGCTACAAGAGTGAGCTAGGTTCTGTTCTAGCTGGTGCATCAACAGAATTGTTAATGACAGTAAGTTCCAATTGTAAAATCTTCATTACTGGTGATTAGAGATGAGCAAATAATGGAGTTTTCAGTTTGAGGGCCGAACCAAATAATCTGGGGAAAAAATCTGATTTTGAACTAAACCAATTTTCTTTTACTGTCAAATACAAAAATTTGCAAAAAATTTATTTCCAATAGGCTGAAATGTTTTGGTCAACTCAAAAGTTGACCAAACTTGATCCCTCAAGTTTTTCGTTTCAATTCAGCTCTTTCAGGTATTGGGGTTTTTTTTAATCTTTTCATTGTTTGGGGAGGGAGAGCGGCTTGGCTGTTTGGTTATTTTAACGGGCCAAATTTGAAATTGAAATGCTGTTTCAAATCAAAATGTTTTGAAACAAAATGTTTTGAAATGGTCAAAATGAAACATTTAGACTCTTTCAAAATATTTTAATCAACACTATTAATCAAATTTTGCAACTTATTTTACTCATAGGGTCCCAAAAATGAATTTTTTATTAAAAAACTATGTATTCAAAAAATGTCTCCTGGCTTGCTGCTGCTGATGCATGTGCCAGAAAGGCTCAGTCAGATTTTCAACTCTTTGGGGTTAGTTTTCAGGGCTCATCATTAAGGAAAAAATATCTGTACTTGTAAATCCAGCAAATGCAAACTAGATTCACTGAGACCCAAAGATAGAACTCCATAATGCCATTTTGTAGAGTCACCTTTTTGTAAATAAGTGCACATTAAATGCTGGAAAGGAAGGTGAACTTAGTGGAAAAGTCAAATAGGAGATTTCTGTTTTTTAAAAGTATTCTGGAGGATACGTGGATGTTTCTTCACACCAAGGATATCGGTTCTAAATATAAAGCCCTAAAAACAAGTCATGTGAGAGCAGAGCACAATGTTGCTCTCCATCAACAATATGTTTATGTTCAATGTTTAATTTAACTTTGCCTGCTGAGTGTAATTTTAAGTGTAATGATCTCTCCCTACTCTTTTACCTGATTGGAAAGAGCACTGCAGTAGAGAACAACTACGTCCTTTTGTGACTAAAAGCTTTTTCAATAAGCTCTTTGCCTGTAAGTGGCCTTGAGGTTTCAGACTCCTGATTTTTTTTTTACTGTGGCTCTATGTGGGGGATGATGAGAAAGATATAAGATGATCCAAAGGCTAGGAAGCTGAAGCTAGACAAATTCAGACTGAACATAAGGAGTACATTTTTAACAGTGAGAGTAGTTAACCACTGGAACACTTTACTACGTTTCGTAGAGGATTGTCCATCACTGACCATTTTTAAATCAAGTTTGGATTTTTTTTTTAAAGCTAACCCCATAACATTATTTTGGGGAAGTTCTATGGCCTGTATTATACAGGAGGTCAGACGGCTCACGAGGAAAGGAAATGGGGATAAAAATGCCCTTTGATTCTCTGATAAAAAACATCTCAAGGAAAGTTCAACCAGTACCTGTTAATGGTAAACTGCCTTGATTAGTCACAGTACCCGGGAGATTTAAATATTGATTAAATGTATAAAATGCATTTTCATGATAGTATTTCAATATACTGGAGGTATCTGTCCCTCGGTCTCCATGAAAGTGAATACATTTGAACTGCTACATAGCAGCAAGATGTAAACAGCACCTAGCTTAAGGAGGCTCCAGTCCTAAATGGGGGAGGGTCTACATGCTACTATAATACAAATAGTTATTAATAATAGCTTGAGCAAGGTAGATTAGGGCCCAGTGAGCCAAGGCTCACTCCTACTTACACCTGTGGCATCCCAGTGAACACTCCGCTCACTCCATTACAGTCAATGAGGTTGCACAGGGTATAAATTAGGGCACAATTTAGCCCAAAGAATTTCAGGTCTCCATTTGAATGCATGGCAAACCTGGAGGTTTCCAGGGCTGCATTTTCAAGTGCCTTCCCCAAATGTGCCAGCCAAAATCCCCCTTGTATACAGAGATCTGGTAATACTGCTGGGCTGGTGAGCTTTAAACACTCTGAGCAGTTGGTGTCCAAACAGCATTTGAATTTTTATTGTGGAAACCTAACATCAAAGCAAAGGACATAACTGTCTCAAACACACTAGGTTCCAGCTGCTGAGTAAAATTTCCAAAGCACCTAAGTTACTTAGGAGCCTAAGTCTCATTGACAGTTAATGACACTTAAACTCTGAAACACCTCAGTAACTTTTGAAAACGAGATTTGCCTAGATGCTTTTGAAAATGACATCCATAAAGCTCATATCCCTTCCCCACAGAAAGATAAGAATCCAGGCACTTCCCCAGGAATGTCTTCCTCTGTATTAACCTAGTCACCACTGATCTCTCCAGTGTGTAAGTCACACTCTTGTTAGTTAGCAGGGAGTGACTAGCATCTCCATACCAAATGCTGCCATTTTGTACCTGGTAGCTGTAGCTGTCAAGTGTTTTCAACTCCTATTATGTTTCCCCCTCTCTTAACCCTGAGGAGATAGATCAGCATCCAGGTATGCATATATGCTAGGTCACTGGCAAATACCAACTCTCAGATGGTTTTTTTGGGGGGAGGCAGTTTGAGAATCTTGCCCTCTCTTGTGGAGAGACAAGATCCATTATCCCTGATCTGCTAATAAAGTAGCTCTAAAATCACCATAAAAATAATTGAGTGTAGCTGATAGTGACCCTTGAGGACTATTCTTTCCCACACATTCTGAAGGGACTGCAATGAATGAGTTAAGATGGCAGTTTCTTCTGGATTGTTAATTATTCTGGGCTTCTAATTATAATTAAGAACTGAGGTCCCAATTCAGCAAAGTATTCTGGCACATGCTACACTTTAAGTGTGTGCTTCATTGTTTTGCTGAATTAGGGCTGCAGGACTCACTGTAGCTTCCATTGAAAGTCAATGAGTTTTACCATTAACTTTAGTAGGTGCACAAACAAGCCTGCAGAGTTTACAATTCATTGAAATACTCTGCAGTTTTCAATTAAGGCAGTGATTCTCAGACTTTAGAAACCTGAGAACCCCCATTTTGATTTAAAAAATTTTCACAGACCCCAAAGCTCCCTACTCAGCCCCCGGCCCGACCCCCCCGGCCCCCCGGTCCTCAAAGCTTCACCCCCACGCCACCTTTTCCCACCCCCACTCCACTCTTACCACTTCTCTTCCCCTCATCTTTCCTTCCCCTCCTCTGAGCGCACCCTATCCCTGCTCCTCCTCCTCCTCCCTCCCTCCCTCCCAGAGCCTCCTGCACGCCGCTGAATAGCTGTTTCCCTGAATGCAGGAGGCACTGGGAGGAAGGGCAAGGAATTGAGGGAGAGAGCCGGAGAAGTTGATTAGTGGGGTCCATGGACCCCCTGGAGTACTCTTGCAGCCCCCCACAGGTCTGCGGACCCCAGTTTGAGAAACGCTCCTTTAAGGGTTAAGCATGCTTTGTGCCAAACTATAGTATACAAAAATACACTGGTAATGCTCGTTTAAGAAGAAGGGCACATTTCTGCAAGGCCCTCAGTGCTCATCTTGTGTGGAGCAGAGCATGCTAAACTCTCAGTGAATGCGATGGGAGCTGTGGGCAATCACCTCCTCCAAGGATTGGGACCATACCCTTATCTAGGTCATTGGCTCTAATTCGTCTCCTAACATCCCATAATAAAAAAGTCACTGCCATCTGCTGTGTGTGTTGGTGGCTTATGACCTGATAATGTCAGTCCAGTTTCCAGTAAATAGGTACCCATGTTACACAGCCATCAACATTGCTGTCACTCTGTCACCAATCTCAGCAGAGAGGCCAAGTATTCAATAGGTCTGACTTTGGCCGGTGAGTTTCAATTCTTCTCTCTACAATAGAGATTATTCCTCCAAAAGAGGACTGGGGCAGATTGGTGAGATAATGTGAAAGAGTGCATGTGCTGCCCAGCGGCAAGGCCTCTTCTGTGGAGAGACAAACAAATCTCCTCTTTAGGTGCCAACCTGGCACTTTTTCTCTAGCCCCAAACTCACTTGAGCAGTTTATTGTTTATTTATTAATAGCAGAAATCACCCCATTTCAAGGGCAAAGCCCTCAAACTATTATAACCATGTATTTTGGACCACATCGTAGTGAATGCTTCTTGGGAGCACATGGCTTTTGAGCGGGAGCCAGTTTATTACCACACCACCTAAGGCATGCCATGTATACTATTCTCCTTGACCAGATACAGTGTGGAAAATGGGGCCGTGATCCTCTCTACTACTTTTGGGATGACTGGCAACTTTAAATGTGCTAATCCCATCCCGTCTGTGCACTCATTGAGCACAAGGTCTGCAGTTGTGGCAAGGACTGATAGGCCTTGAAAGAATGGGGAGGCTTATTTTGCCCTTCCTGTTCCCCTTGCACATCTCTGCAACCTGCCAAAATGTGGCTGTTGGAGGATTTTGAGGAACTCCAGAAGCACTGGGTTATTAGAAAACATGGTAGCAAATATAATTCACCAGAGACAAGTGCAATGTTCTGCACATTAAATAGAAAACATTAAACTACCCTTCTGAATTATATTTAAACAGTCAAGAAACAGCTCTGTGGCGGGTGTCGTGGGCAGTTGAAGAAGACATCTGTTCAATGTGCTCCATAAGTTAAAAGACTGTTTAAAATGCTGGACTATATGAAGAAGACTATCAGTATTAATACAGAAATTATTGTTATTGCATTATATTGATCGGTGATACTGCCACATGGTGATTACTCAATTATATTTTTGTCACCACATATCAAAAAGTACATTGCAGAAATCAGAAAGTTCAGAGACCAAGGAAGGACAATGAAAATTATATAGACTTCAGTGCAAAGAGCTACATTCAAGGAAAGATTAAAAAGCGTAGGACTGTTTTACAGATCCCACTCACTGAATCAGTGTGAGTTTTGTTTCTGTAAGAAGGGCAGGGCCTCAGGACCGTAGTTTGGACAGGAGAATGGTGAAAAGGGATAGCAGGGAGGTCTGTAAATTAATGGAGAAAATATTGTAGAAGACCCACTCGTGCAAATTCCCATAGGAGAAGAACAAGGGAGCACTCGTTGAAATTAAAAGGCAAAAACTGAAAAAAAATTAGAAGGGAATAGCATGCTCTAACACAATGTGTAGTTAACCCAGAGAACTTTCTCCCACATATTATCCAAGCAAATAATTTAGTAAGATTAAAAAATATACATTTACATAAATAATAGTTGTGTTAGATGGGATAAAATTATAAGGGCTTTAAATTCTCATAGTTCAGGGCATACGATGATGATCATCTTGGGTCAGGAAGATATAGCCACCTCCGCTCACGACTATCTTATTGCACAATTAAGTGCACTTTCCTCTGAAGCATCTGGAATTGGAGACCGGATATCAGACTAGATAGACCTCTATTGACATCCTGTAGGGTATTTCCTGTGTTTCTAGATTGCACAGTAAATGGTAAAATGGCCTTTTAAAGAAACAAATTCACCTAAATATATTTCTGGCAAAAGTAATATATATTCAATCTAAGAGTAAAATCTTTATGAAAATAGCATAATTGTGTGTGCAACAGCTATATCACACATCAGAAAAGTTTCTACTGTGCTCAGGTTACTTAATAAGAATGCAGGCTTGTTCTAATTCTATACAAAATATTGGAATCGTCCTCTTATCTGGGGTGAATCTTATAAAATGTTTAAAATGGCTGAGGTTATGGTGTAAATTGACATAACTCTATGTACATAGATTTACACCAGATAAGAAACTGGCCTTAGAAGCATTAGCCACCAAGACCTAGTACATTAGGCCAGCTCTTTCTTATGAGATTATTATATTGATTTTCTTTAAGATTTCTGGGTTCCCACATTTCTCACTACACTAGCAATTAAGTGTTGGAATAACAATGCTACATGTACAGTACTGAGGCCTCATTTAGCCTAAGACCCTAACATGGAAATAAATATGTACCAATTAATACATGTCCCAGCATGAATCTTTTTGACTGGATTATTAGAAATTGGGTACAGTTGTCAAATTTTACTTAGTGACTATTTACTTCTTGCAGTGATTGAGAACAGGCACAAAAGCTTACTCTAGAACATTAAGTTAATGGTAAAGACAGGTGCGTAAGATTTATAAAAATAGACATAGCCTAAGACTCAGATTTTATCAAATTCAAATCTTTTGGAATCATTTTGTACCATTTTTAATGACATTTTCTCAGTGAGGTGTCCTGATGATGTTGACTCATTGACTAGATATGAGAAAGATTTGTGTAGTATGTTGATAAGCAATAAGATAATGTAACACCTGTTCTTCTGAAAGAGACTTGATCATAAAGCTTCAGAGTCTGTCTTCTGAATGTTAGAAGCTGTTAAAAGTATTTGATAGCATGCAATCCTTTTATTTTCTTGGCTAAACATGGTTTATAAGGTATTTAAAAACCTCAGATACTGATGCTATTTTTCTACTCAATAAAAGACAGTGATGATATCATGTATATGATGACTTTTTCCCTTTTATCACATAATCCAGCCCAAACTATTTGCTTTTGTAACCCACACACCTCCTGGGTGTAGCGTTCTGTCCCAGCTAGTAGCACTGAGACCACTTAGCGAGAGAGAGATTAATGAGTCTGCTCTACAGCGTTAGCTAATAGCCACAGGGCTTTTAGCACATGCAGTAGGGCTCATGCATTTAGCTCCAGAGGTCTGAGATTCAATCCTGTCTGCTGAAAACAGGGATCTGTTGGTGTTATAAGATCAAACCTGGGACCTCTGGAGCTTAGTGCACGAGCCTCTACTGCATGAGCTAAAAGCCACATGGCTGTTAGCTAAGGCTGTAGAGCAGACTCATTAATCCAGGGGTCGGCAACGTTTGGCAAGCAGTAAACCCCCTGGTGGGCCAGGCTGGTTTATCTGCCATGTCCACATGTTCAGCCGATCTCAGCTCCCACTGGCTGCGGTTTGCTGCTTCAGGCCAATGTTGGGGGAGAGGGGGAGGGAAGCAGTGGCCAGCACATCCCTCGGCCTGTGCCACTTCCCGCAGCCCTCATTGGCCTGGAGCAGCAAACTGCAGCCAGTGGGAGCTGCGATCAGCTGAACCTACGGACATGGCAGGTAAACAAGCCCGTCTGGATTGCCAGGGGGCTCACCTTGGCAGACCACGTGCCAATGTTTGCCAATCCCTGCATTAATCTCTCTCTCTCAAAGTGGTCTTGGTGCCACTACATGGGACTGAACACCACACCCAGGAGGTCTGCAGGTTATACTTTGTTTTACTAATGCATATACAGCACAGAACACATTCCTCTACAAATAGCAGTTTGGAGTCTATAACAGGACAGTCTTCCCCTTTCAGGGCAGTGGGGACTTTGAGCTAGATAGCTCTGTTCCAAGGGATGGCCCTTTTAAGAACATATGTTTGGTACTAGTAGGATCATTGCATCTAGCTGGGAATGGGGCCAGCTGATTGAATCACAAGACTGCCTACTGGGAGTATAAAGGCAGTTCCCCACTCAGTCAGTGGAGGACTGGAAATAGTTGTTGTGATTCTCCTTTGTTACTGCCTCCTCATGATGTGGTAAAGTGAGTGTGAGGTGGGCCTAGCAATCTTGCTACAGGGAGGATGTAGGCTCCTGAAGGATTCCCCTGCAGTGCCCACCCTCCAGTGCCCCCAGTCAGGGGAAAGGTTTATATGTTATATGTTGTATATAGCATTGGTGTCAAGCTGTTTTGTTTTGGGAGGAACAAACCCAAACTGAAGGAAAAGGGACCGAAAGACTGCCACTGATGAGTGTTTTACTGATATGTTGGCCAGTGAGTTACAGAGTGATCCAGGCTTCTTCATACCCCAATTGTACATCCATCAATTATCTCCTTAAATACCCTCACTTCCTTCCATCTTGGAAATGTTAATTTAAGCCTCAAATTACACCTATAACGGGCCAAAATTTGAATTTTGCTGCTGAAGCCACTATAATCAGGATTTGGTTAGTTTATAGCTGGGATGGGAAGAAATGCAGCTAGGAGAAGCACCTAATTAATTACTTAGACTATTTGGGTTTGAGGGGAAGCAGCAGGCCCTGTGCCGTCAGGGAGCCAGTGAGAGCCCCTACAGCAGGGGCCAAAATCACCTTACACCATAAAGCTGGCAACACTGTGCCTCATAAACAATGCTGCTGAATGGGCTGGGGGGGCTTCAAAAATCAAAAGACGGACCTAAAACCACAGTGTAACTGTGACGAGGCTAGCCAACCCCGCACTAGGGAGGAAGGGGTTAAGCCAGTAGCTCTGGCAATGGAAGCCCTGCCCCTGAGGTACTGGGCATGCTCCAGGTGCCCCAGCAGTGTAAAGGCCAGGAGCTCAGCTCAGTCTGGGCTGGTGGTGGAGGGAGAAGGATGTGCCTGGGGAGCTCTGGTGGAGGACCAGATACAGCTCCCGGAGGAGCCGGAGTCAGAGGCTTGCCTGGACCAGCCTGGAGCCCAGGGATGGGAGCTGTCAGAGGGGATGACTGACCCGACGATGCACAGAGGATCCGGAGGTGCCTGAGAGACCCCTGTGGTGGAACTGGTAGGAAGTGACCCAGGGAGGGTGGGGGAGTGGTATCTCCCACTTGAGGTGACTCAGTATGTTTCGGTGGGACTTCCCTGCCGAGTCTGTGGCAAATCTCAGAGCCACCGTTAGGGCCCTGGGTCGGGGCCCGGTGGAGGTGGGTGGGCCCTGGGCCCCCTACCTAGGCCACCACACCCCTAGGTGGGTGACTATCTGCCTTGCCCTGCAGCTGGGGCACACATAGAGACTTTGGGGCGCTGCCCCGCTTGGCCCTGCAATCGGGGTGTGCTTATAGAGACTCTGGCGATCCTACAGACTGTGATTGTCAAACCGCTCTGCCCTGTAACTGAGGTGGTCCTACAGGCTTGGGCCACCCTGAACTAGGGGCAGGCCTACCAATTCAGGCCATTAGGCTGCGTTGCCCAAGACTAGGGGGTGTGAACCCTGACAATAACCTTTAAAAAAGACTCTCTTTTTGGAGTCTGACCCATGGTTTTTGAGTGTTGGCAATACTGGGACTGTTGCAATTGCTGTGCACAAACATGGTCTCTCTGAGCATGAAGGAGAATGGATGACAGAGGTATCTGCAAGCTATGGGGCAGGAAAACAGGTGAAAGGAAGAAGGAAAGCATGTGACTTATATTGGCCTAAAGTTTCCTCTGAGTTTCTGTGGATCTGAGAGGCTGGCAAAGAGGGAGTTACTCCTAGATCAACACCTGTGACTGATCTGGAGATTTTTGAGGGAGTACTGGGTTTACAATGGTACCAGTGGTGCTGGGCCCACACTCAGAAGAGGTCCCAAACCAGTGCATAAACCTTGACCCTATCCCCTGCTCTGCCCTGAGGCACCGCCCCCACTCAGCCTTTTTCCACCCAGGCCTCACCCCCTACCACTCTGCTTCTTCCCCTTGAGGCCCCACCTCTACTCCACCTCTTTCCTTGAGGCACCCCAGCCTGCCTCTCGCTCATCTCTGCCCCTTATCCCCCACTGCTCACCTTTAAATCAGGGAAAAAGTGAGGGGGCCATGTTCTTCCCCCTGTTCTGGCACCCCTGTTGCCAGGTGTCCAGCTTTCGACAGGAGTAACCACATTCAGCCTCACTGCCAGGAAGAGCTGCTGCAGCTCAGCTGGAGAGAGAGAACTGGCTCCCAAGGCCCCAGCTCCTGCAGAAAGGTAGGTGCTGGCTCTGCGCCGCCTAGGGTGACCAGACAGCAAATGTGAAAAATCAGGGCAGGGGTGGGGGGTAATAGGAGCCTATATAAGAGAAAAACCCAAAATGGGGACTGTCCCTATAAAATTGTGACATGTGGTCACCCTAGCGCTGTCCCAGGGGGAATCTGTCCCCCACACCCTGTGGTGCTCTTGCACCCAGCACCTGCCTTGCTCTGGCCAGGGACCAACCCCTCCACCACTCCATTGTGCTTGCCACCGGCCCCTGTCTCATTCTGGCCAGAGACCTGATGCTCCCCTGCCCTGCTGTGCTTGCCCCTGGCCCCTGCCTCACTCCAGCCATGGACCTTCACTGCCCCACTGTGCTTGCCCACAGCCTTGCTTCACTCTAGGGGCTGACAACCCCCTCACACACCCACACACCTTGATATGCTTGCCCCCAGTCCCTCACTCACTCCGGGGACTGATGTGGGAGCCCCTGCTGGCCCAGCCCTGGGCACCCACCCAGCTCTGCTCACTTCTGACCCACAGCCCCCTGCCACCCCAGCCCTCCCCCCCCCCCAAAAAATTAAGAAATACTGAAGGCAAAAAAAAACAAACCCAAAACAAAGCAGCACAGTGAGAAGCGCATTAGACATCACTTTTCTACTGTTACTGGAAGCTGTACATTTTATTCTCTGTACAGATATTGAAATCTCAAGGATTTTGATTATAATCCTGCTCTGGGATATATTACAATATATAGCTTTGTTTTATTATTATGTAGAGTTTGTTACCATGTCCAGAAGTCTTTGATTTTTGGATGCCGAAGAATTTAACCACTACTCCTCTTTATCAGATTAAGACATTATCTTGTAACATAAGAACATAAGAGAGGCCGTACTGGGTCAGACCAAAGGTCCATCTAGCCCAGTATCCTGTCTACCGACAGTGGCCAATGCCAGGTGCCCCGGAGTGAGTGAACCTAACAGGTAAAGATCAAGTGATTTCTCTCCTGCCATCCATCACCGATCTCTGACGAACAGAGGCTAGGGACACCATTCCTTACCCATCCTGGCTGATAGCCATTAATGGACTTAGCCTCCATGAATTTATCCAGTTCTCTTTTAAACCCTATTATAGTCCAAGCCTTCACAGCCTCTTCAGGCAAGGAGTTGACTCCTTGTCTTCAGACAAGAAGGCTGACTGTGCACTGTGTGAAGAACTTCTTTTATTTGTTTTAAACCTGCTGCCCACTAATTTCAATGGGTGGCCCCTAGTTCTGCTATTATGGGAACAAGTAAATAACTTTTCCTTATTCACTTTCTCCATGCCACTCATAACTTTATATACCTCTATCATATCCCCCCTTAGTCTCTTCTTTTCCAAGCTAAAAAGTCCTAGCCTCTTTAATCTCTCCTCATATGGGACTCGTTCCAATCCCCTAATCATTTTAGTTGCCCTTCTCTGAACCTTTTCTAATGCCATTATATCCTTTTTTGAGATGAGGAGACCACATTTGTACACAGTATTCAAGATGTGGGTGCACCATGGATTTGTATAAGGCAATAAGATATTCTCCATCTTATTCTCTATCCCTTTTTTAATGATTCCTAACATCCTGTTTGCTTTTTTGACCACTGCTGCACACTGCATGGACATCTTCAGAGAACTATCCACAATGACTCCATGATCTCTTTCCTGAATAGTTGTAGCTAAATTAGCCCCCATCATATTGTACGTATAGTTGGGGTTATTTTTTCCAAAATGCATTACTTTACATTTATCCACATTAAATTTCATTTGCCATTTTGTTGCCCAATCACTTTGTTTTGTGAGATCTTTTTGAAGTTCTTCACAGTCTGCTTGGGTCTTAACTATTTTGAGCAGTTTAGTATCATCTGCAAACTTTGCCACCTCACTGTTTACCACTTCCTCCAAATCACTGATGAATAAGTTGAATAGGATTTGTCCTAGGACTGACTCTTGGGGAACACCACTAGTTACCCCTCTCTATTCTGAAAAGTTACCATTTATTCCTACCCTTTGTTCCCTGTCTTTTAATCAGTTCTCAATCCATAAAAGGATCTTCCCTCTTATCCCATGGCAACTTAATTTACATAAGAGCCTTTGCTGAGGGAATTTGTCAAAGGCTTTCTGGAAATCTAAGTATACGATGTCCACTGGATCCCTGTTGTCCATGTTTGTTTGACCCCTTCAAAGAACTCTCTAATAGAGTAGTAAGACATGATTTCCCTTTACAGAAACCATGCTGAGTTTTGCCCAACAATTTATGTTCTATGTGCCTGACAATTTTATTCTTTACTATTGTTTAAACTAATTTGCCTGGTACGGACGTTAGACTTGCTGGTCTGTAGTTGCCGGGATCACCTCTAGAGCCCTTTTTAAATATTGGCTTTACATTAGCTATCTTCCAGTCATTGGGTACAGAAGCCATTTTAAAGGACAGGTTACAAACCCTAGTTAATAGTTCTGCAATTTCACATTTGAGTTCTTTCAGAACTCTTGGGTGAATGCCATCTGGTCCCGGTGACTTGTTACAGTTAAGTCTATCAATTAGTTCCAAGACCTCCTCTAGTGACACTTCAATCTGTGACAATTCCCAAACCTGAGCTGTCTTTTGTAGGTGACAAATCTGAGGAATCTCCCTAACGTCCTCAGCCATGAAGACCAAAGCAAAGAATTCATTTAGTTTCTCCGCAATGACTTTATCATTATCATCCAGGGGCCCCACTGGTTGTTTAGCAGGCTTCCTGCTTCTGACGTATTTAAAAAACATTTTATTATTACCTTTTGAGTTTCTGGCTAGCTGGTCTTCAAATTCCATTTTGGCTTTTCTTATTACATTTTTACACTTAATTTGGCAGTGTTTATGCTCCTCTCTAATTACCTCAGTAGGATTTGACTTCCACTTTTTAAAAGATGCCTTTTATCCCTCACTGCTTCTTTTACATGGTTTTTAAGCCACAGTGGCTCTTTTTTTAGTTCTTTGACTTTGTTTTTTAATTTGGGGTATACATTTAAGTTGGGCCTCTATTATGGTGTCTTTGAAAAGTGTCCATGCAGCTTGCAGGGATTTCACTTTAGTCACTTTACCTATTAATTTCTGTTTAATTAACCCCCTCATTTTTGCATAATTCCCCTTCCTGAAATTAAATGCCACAGTGTTGGGCTGCTGCGGTTTTGTTCCCAGCACAGGAATGTTAAATGTTGTTGTTATGATCACTATTCCCAAGCATAATTAAGAACTGGCTTTAGAAAGTGCCATGCACTAAGTGGTCAAAAACTGGGATTAGGAAGGACCAAACTAGGCTCATTTATGGGGAAAAGTTTCATGCATGTTAATGCCTGCATTTCTTGGATGTAGATAGTTGGTCCATGTGATTGTTTTCTTGTTTGTCTGAAAGGAAATATAGACATGTAAAGGCAGAGGATACAGTGACCTCATTCATTTTGCTTAAATCCTGGAGGTGTGGGGAGGTGGAGAAGATCATGTGATGGGAAAGGAGGAAGAGGGATAGCAGTGAGCAGAGGGGCCTCACGGAGAGGGAAGGGAGGAAGCAGGGGAAGGGTCTGGCATTCCTGTTACAGGAGACTCTCGATTATCCAGAATGATAGGGGGAAAATTAATCCTGGTTAATAAAACCCAGATAATCACCATCCACAGGAAATAGGGGGTTGGGGGGGGGGGGTGGTACACCAGCCACCCTTTGCCAGGGAGAGGGGGTGTTGATTCACTGGCTGCCCTGTGCCCTGGTGGGGTGGTGGTTTGTGCGCTTGGGGTGGCAACAAAGCCAGAGCCGGCTCTGCGAGTTACGTGTATTTTTTTTTTTTTGACATCCTGGTTAATCCACTTCCTGGTTAACCTAATCCTGGAAAATCAAGAGTCTACTGTATAGTGTCCCATAGAGGCCACAAATGGTTAATCCACACCTGTTCTGAGGTGAGAGCCAGTGGCACTGAGCACTACTACCCATAATCCTAGATAGCTGGCAGACCCATGCTCACACACACAGGTGATGCTAGGTTTCAAGCCTGTTGGTCTGTTCCATGTAGCAATGATTCACTCTCCAAAACACATGGCCAGGGTGCAGAGGGAGACAGAAGCTGCATGACTTTTATCTGAGTTCACTATCTGTGAGTCAGTTCATATTGTAGCCTTATCATAGTTTAATGCTACTGTACTCAGCCCACTTTGCAGCCCTAGCACTAGCCCTTGCTAAGCTCTCCGTGAGAAGACCATCAAGGCTCACCTCTGAAAGGAGAGTGTATCAATTAAATGTGGTCTAATTTAATTTGCTTTTTAGTGTTTCAGTTCCTCTTCAGGCCAAGAAACTAGCCTTTGGTGGTTGCTAGAGTGTATGTCAAACTGCCTATTAGCTTGTTAACACGGCTTGTCAAAATGGTCTCATGGTTTAAATGAGAAGTTGAGGGAATGACAGCAAATGGCTAAATCAGATATTTGTACCTTCTAATGAACCATCAAATCTACACACAGAGGTTTCATGCACTCCAATCACGGAAAAACCGATGCTGCCTTACTGCAGGTATGGCAGGTGAATTTTTAATTTAAGATTATTCTGACATCTTCATTTCTGTCTTATTCTTAGGAAGTTATTTTTGTGATTGCTTTTCCATTCCTAACTAATATGCCACTGTTGTGACACACAATTTTTATTTTCCTATTTACTTAAAATTATCTACACTTATTGCAGAGAATAAGCAGAGGTTTCTGTTTTTTCAACCTCCTGATTTTCTTTTGTTGTTGCAATCTTATATTGCTAGCATAGGCATGTAATAGTGAAGTAAAGTTTATTCCCTGAACTCACAAGTGTGTGTGTGGGATGAGTATTCTAATGGAGATCTTTCACTGGGATCCAAGCCAACAGACAATTTGTCTTTTCAAGTACAGTTCAGCTCTCTAAAAGGGCACTTTCTTACTCAGCATACCTGACTGCTAAGTGTATTCAGTATCATAGCTGATGACTTTAGTGACAAAAATACACTTACTATCTTTTACTCCTGTTAGCCCTGCAGAGCCAACACAGCTATGGGACCATGAGCAAGATTCCAACCCACACATGTATCACCTAAACAGTGGCTCAGTCGTGTCTGTTAGACTGCACTGGAATGGTGGGAGGCCACACATTCCAAGCAACTTGCTCCAGGAGTAATTGTGCTTTCGGGACAAAATATGCTTCCTTGAGCTCCCCATACATTGCTGCTACTTCAGGGGATCCTGGCCAGGGCAGAAGCACTGCTGCATTATCAGCACCCTTCCACACAGAGCCCATTCTCCATCACACTCACCTGTACAGCCAAAGATGTTAAAGGCACCATTAGTAAATCATCACCTCCCTCAAGAGAGCACTTCTTGTCCTAATGGCCTGCTTCATAGAGGTTTCACTGTATTTCCCCACAGCATGGCACAAAAAAGTTAAGAAATGCCAGATTAATGGCAGCCTAGGCAAAGTTAATGCAGCCTCTTTGTGCATATATGTTATGATACAGTCTTAAATTATAGAATCCCCACATATTTTTTTCCACAGGACACTTGTCTCATTCAGTTATTCAGTATGTCCTGTAATCCTCCACATTCAATGTATGGCCCCAGGCCTTATTTAACACACATCATCCAAACCCAGCATTGAATAGACAAGGGCTGTTTCTATGCTGCTGACACCATAGTATAAATGCTCCAGACATTAATACCTTTAGTTTCACAACACCCTTGTGAGAGGAGGTAGTAACAAGAGATGTCACCCTGTTTTATGGCTGGGGATTGGAGGCATTAACTCCATTGACTTCAGCAGAGTCTGTGTCCAAGAGAGAAGATTTTAGAATAAGGAATTAAACATATTTAATAGGCAGTAGCAGGAGGGTGGGGTTCTTTTGTGCTAGTAAGCAGTGGGCCAAATTCAACTCTGGTGTAAATCCACTTATTTCAGTGAGTGACCTAGTGATGAAGGTAGCCTGTCAAGTTGACTATATACAATGTGTACCAAGCAACTGAGGAGGTAGGGGACTCGTCAAAAGGATATACAGATGCTCCCCAGGTTGTGCAAGACCGGACTTATGCAAATTCACACTTACAGAAAGTTCCATAAGCTAGAAATAGGAGTTTAGGGGTTTTTTTGCTTAATGGTCAGAGATGCATTTCTGACTTACGCAAAATTTGAGTTACACAAGGCGTTCCGGAATGGAACGCTTGCATAAATTGGGGAGCGCCTGTAAAGTAGATCTTACATTCTGTTCTTTCACTTGTTTACAACTCTCTTCAAACTTGTGTTTTCCCTGCTCCCCGCCAAAGCCATGGAAAGTAGAAAATGTTCCATTAGGAATCTGTCTTAATTTAGAGTGGGCAGGATATGCCGATCTCAGTTATGCAGGGTAACTTTGAATATAACCCTACATTGACTTCTGTGAAGTTACCCTGGATTTACAACAGTGCACATTATTACTGAGTTTGAAACCTGGCTTGGAGTCTTCAGAGCGAGAGCCACGTTCAAGTCTTGACTTTAGTTTGAGGCTTGAGGCCCCTAAACTGTCACACAATCTAGCAAAAATTGATATGATAATGAAGTCATCTGCTCGAGACCGATGCCTGGAACATGTGACATGATGGTTTGGCATGGAGTTGCATTGGCAGAGTCATATTGCAAAGCTCTCACATAGCATCTTGTGCTCTCCCAGACTCTTACCACTGCAGTATCCCACTTTCACAGCAAACAAATTCACCTATAACATGTCTTTAAAAATCCCAAGAATATGATTGGCCAAAAGTTTTGCCATTTTGACAATTTAAAAAATTGTTTTTAGCAATACTTAATGTAATATTGGGCCAGATCCTTTCCTCAGGCACTTTTGTGCAGTCCCACTGGAGTGACAGAGTTAACTTTGGAGCTTAAGAGTCTTGCTCGGGCATTAACTCTTAACCAGTGAGAGGGAATTAATTTTCAAGTGCATGCTTCATACCTTTGAGGAATGATAGACCCATCACCATTTCCCCTCTGGGCCTCTCCCTTACACCATCTCTGCACATTGTTTATCTTTTCTGCTAAGCCTTTTTACTTTTCTCAGGATACTACTTTCCTGACTGACTCAGACTTTCATCATATCCTAGTGCCATTGTGACAATTCAAACCTACTTATTGCTGATGAAAATAAATGGAAGTGGCTTCATTTGTTTCTCATGGTGATCATTTTGGTTCAGCATGTCAGAAATCCCATTCAGGCAGAAGGCCTTGGGTGTGTAGAATGATGGGTGTTTGTGGACATTCACGGAAATTTGCCACTTAGCATTCTGAAGGCATTCTCTTAATTCCATGGCACTTCTACTTTTCTCCCCCATATGCAGCTGATGTAACCCTTACAAGTTAATTATCTGAGGTGCAGCAGCAAAATGAGTTTTCATACCTTCCTGTACCACAGTATGCTTCTTCAAGATTAAAATGTCTGATTGAAACTGATGATTGTAGGGTCTGTTCTTCCTGATTGTGGTACACAAGGGTTCTTGGAGACTTTAAAATGGAATTTGTAATGTGGCAGTACTTAACTTGTGAAAAAATTACCTCATCTCTTTTTTTTTTTTTTCACTTGCAGTTAACTTGAATATATTTTCTTACTAGAGAAAGTAATACACAGTAGATCCAACAGCTAATGCCAAGTGATACTGAATTGTAACATCTTCATCCTTGGCCTAGCTTTAGTTAGAACAAGATCTAGCTATCTTCTGAGTTGTAGCATTCTTCAGATGAAGTTGTGTGTGCATTGCTTGCACTACAAGGTTCTATATGACTCCTGCAAAGTGCTGAACACCTTCACTCCATTCTCTTTTTTTGAGAGAGGGGTGCTCAGCAAAGGATGGGGCACTATACTTTGTCCCAAGAACATCCAAATACACTGCTGCACATTGCCTCTGGATGCAGATTTGATATCTTGGCATGGGACCAGCAAATGATAGGTGTGCACTGCATGAGCAGTTGGGAGACATCAGCATTTCCAAGCCACCTGGGGCTGCGGTTTAAACTTCATATCGTTCAAAAGCTCTAGACATGAGTTTTAAAATTATACCAGGGCAAACTGTTCTCCCTGGCACTATGAAGAAACAGATCTGTAATTACCAATGTTGAGAGTAAAATCCAAAGCAGTCTGCTAGATCAAAACCCTCAGGGAAGAAGAGCTATCCAAATTCACCCTGGTGTAACTCCATTGAAATAAGTGCAGTTATATGGCAACAGTAAGTAACATAATTATCTGTAGGACTTCGCTATCCCCTCCTCAGCTCCCCATGTGGGCACTCTCTGAAAAGGTTTGGCTGTTGGACTGCATTTGTTGAAGCTGCCAGTTTATTTGCCTACTTTTTCCAAACACTCTACAGATATTATTATTCACCCTGTGAAGTGATGGTCTGTAACACTGCCAAGGACTGAGACCTGGAGTGGTAATATCTGTAACACCCAGGCATATTCATTAAAGCTGCCTTGCAGTTGCTTCAATTCATACAACCTAATTTTCCTAGAATTCTGCAAGCCCTATTGAGAGAATAGGTTTAACCTGCTTATTTGAGACAACTCTTCCCATGCTTCTATACTTCACCTTTTTAACCTGCATTCAGCATCACTCTTTTCAGATAAGTTGAACAAGTGGAACTTTATTAAATCCTGTGGACTACTGTATCCATGTGGCTGAGTTGCTTCCAGCCTAATTCCACCAGGACTTTTTTTCTGGTGTCCCTTCAATAATATTCCTCCAAGGAATGTGGTCCCTCTAAGCTCAGTTTCAACAATCATGATACATCTTCCCTGTTTTACAAAGACTTTAACAAACATTTTAGAAACAAATAGATGCCCAGCCCCCACCCCATTTCCCTTCAGCAAGAGGCTGCTAGCACATAGCTGTTTTGGAGTTTCATCTTTACCAGACTTGGCTGGTTACACGGTCTTTGAGGTAACTTGGTCTCCAACAGTCAACCGCACCAGAAGTGAACTGTCTTGTTTCCCTAGTCACCAAGTCTAGCAAATGATCTCTCTGTGGGGTTGACCTCTAGATGGTTCTCTCTCTCCGTTCTGTGATGATCCCTGTAGTTTGTCTCTGGGTGTTTGTATTTGCTGGCTCGTATGTGTCTCCTGTTCCTTCAGATCACTTGTTCCTTTTCTAGTCATCTTGTATGACCTGGGTACCACTGCACCCCACAGACTCCACTTGCCCACTCCTTCTGGTGACTCACTAATTGTGGGATCATCACAGGACTGTCTTTGTGCAGGGCTGGTAGATCTTTGGCTGACCTATCATACTCTAGTGCAGCAGTGTCCAGTAGAAATTCAATGCTAGCCACACTTGCCATTTTGAATTTTTCTTATTAGCCACATTATAAAAAAGCCACATGCATTAGCCACAATTCAATAGCGTATTCGCCACATGTGACTAGTGGTGAACGTATTGGACATCGCTGATCTAGTGCCTGCTTTCACTGACTGTTGGTCATCTCTTCTTGGTGGTGTCCACATCCTTCTGACTGCAACAGATCTCACATTCATATTAGCAGCCATGTCTGTGTGAAGATGGAACTTCTCCATCAGCCAGGCTCCATCGCTGTACTACGTTTGTGTCTGCAAAATCCAGGATTCTGAGTGGCTTGAGACAAGTTCCATGGCTCATGCTGCCAGTTGCTGCATTGCAGAGAACTCAGAGCTCACATGGTTCCAACATGTTTCATTTGCAAAGAGTGAAACTGAATGCAGTTAAGTTGAACGAGTGAAACTTTATCAAACTCTGCACTGCTCTGTCCTTTTTGGTTGAGTTGCCTTCAGCCAAAGTCTACCAGTTGTTCTCTTGGTGTCCTTTAAACAGTCTCTCTGGAGTACATGGGCGGAGGCCCTGACTCCAATTCCACTGATCAAGATACAACCCCCATAGATTTCCTGAGTTGGATAACCAAATGCTGAAATGAGCTTACATGAAGGTCCTTAGTAAATGCTGACAGCCCACGCTGTTTGCAAGGGTAGCAGCGTAGACTCCTCAGGGCAGGCAGGGGGAGAACTTTGCCTACCTGTTCTGACACTGATACAGTATGATCTTTAGCCACTGCTGCATATTAGCTCTGAGCAAATCTTAACATGTCAGTTTTACCTAACCTGCTTCCAAATATATCACCAGTCACCACTGCTATGTAGTTATCCTCCAGAACTTCAGAATCATTTACCTCTTAAGGATTTGATTGTGGACCAGTTTTACAGTAAAAATATTGTAAACTACTTACTCCCACTATATCATCTGCTGCAGATAAAGGAGCAGGGTAGGTGTATCTCTAGCAAGCTCTCAGCTATCTTTGTCATTTAACAGTAAGTCCTGTAACCTAGAACTTCATGGTTGTTACTACACAGCACATCATGGTCACTTGGAACTGCAAAGTGACATCAGGAGTAGAAACTGGATGATCCTGCTTGACCAGCATAGGTCCCTACCACTTGAGCTAAAGGTAATTCTCAGCTTTAGGAGTAAGGCCCAAAGTTGACCAGTTCTAATTCAAGCCACTAGAGGGCAGTGATAATCATACATTCAGTACTAATTGTTGCCTTACATTGTTCATGACATGTTTTCATTTGTCTCATAAAACTTGAAATCATATTTGGCCATTAAATATCAAGTTCAATATACTTATTACACTCATAGGATTTCCACTGGATCAGAACTAGCATTGATGTTCCACTTGTCTGAAAGCTCTACTAGCCTGGATACATGCCACTCACTATACAAAATGTACAGTTATTTGAAACTGTGCCTCTTAGTATGCATTGTGTTAATATGATTTTGATGGTGGTAATGTTTCCAAAGTTTCAATGTTATAAGGCCACAGGATAATTTGAAAGTATACAATTTAGCAAGAATCAAAGAGCTTAGATACTTCTAACATTCTGCAAGTAGCTGCCTGGTATAGCTCAAGTTCCAAAGAAATTTTCCCACTGTCAATAAATCAACCTTTTTCAGATAAATTTCTTTTGAAAATGTTGGCTTTAACCTTTCTGTTCTTCAGTTTTTCTTTCAATAAAATACTTATGAAAACTGACCCATGTTAGTGAAGACTATTGACCTCCTCAGGTGACATACACTACATACTTAATGACCAAAGCATTAACTCTTACTCTGGAATGGAAAGAGTATCTTGGTCTCAAATTTGGCACATATCATGCTGTCATCAAACTGCTCACTCTAATAAGAAAAGAGGAACTGGAGCAACTTCAGCTCTGATGTAAGTACATGTAACTCTGGCCCTTTTTTACACTTCACATATCCTACTCCTAGAGGTCTGAGCTGGAGTTCAGACACTAATTTTCAGACTTGGAGAAATAAAGGTCATGTCTACAGTAGCAAAATTTACAGTGGTGTAATATCATCAATGGGTTGTAGCACCCTACATCCATTATATAAATATACAGCAGCGTTTACATCAGTGCAGTTTGCTCTGGGTCTACATTAGTGGCTGGTAGTTACACGGCTATGCATTTCATTAATGTAGTCAGGGCTGCAGTGTTAGATAATGCCACATTCTGTAGCAGCTTTGCCATTCCATGTCTGTGCTGAACATAAAACCATATGCAATTTTCTACTATAGTTCTTAATAAAATGGATCTTGCAGACCTGCAGTATAGCTTCCAGAACAGTAGACTCACTTTGAGCTTATCAGACTATCAAGATAAGTTGCAATTTAGTTCACCGTGTATAACAGCTGCACCTCTCCATGATAAGCCTCTGAAACCTCATCAGTCTCAAGTGGCTCTGCTGAATATTTTCTCTTCAAAAAAAGAACTAGAGTCCAAGGAAAGGGAAAACTACAATGGTGCTTTGAGACTTTGGAGAGCAGCCTGGCTCTGGCAATTACAAAATTGGATCCTAAAAAAAAAAAAAAAAAAAGACTAATCATTAAACCACTGATTTGTATTCCCTGTCCTCAGACAAACACTTCAGAAGGAAACTTAGATCATAAATTGTACTGTTTCCCTCTTCCTATTGTCAGGATACCAAATGAACTGTATATAGTATCACCTATACTTGAAGAGCCCTATTAGCTGAAATTTTGTGTGACTTAGGCTTGGTCTACCTGGGGGAGGGATCAATCAAGTTAAGCAACTTCAGCTATGTGAATAACGTAGCTGAAGTCAACGTACTTAGATCTACTTACCGCACTGTCTTCACTGCGATAAGTTGACTGCTGATACTTCTCTGTCAACTCCACCTGTGCCTCTTACTCCAGTGGAGTACTGGAGTCGATGCAAGAGCACTCGGTGATCGATTTATTGCGACTTCACTAGACACGATACATCGACCCCTGCTGGATCGATCACTCCAAAAGTAAGTGTAGGCATACCCTCACTGTTCAGGCTAAGCTATAGCTCAACACCCCATATCTGAGGCCTGGGGTATGAGCTTTCATTTTATTGAACAATAGCCTCTGTCAGTGATGTCACGTGGCAGCAGGGGTTGATGTATCGCATCTAGTGAAGACGTAATAAATCGACCGCTGAGCGCTCTCCCATCGACTCCAGTAAGAGGCATAGGTGGAGCTGACGGAGCATCAGCAGTCGACTTACCACAGTGAAGACATTGCAGTAAGTAGATCTAAGTAGGTCGACTTCAGCTACGTTATTCACATAGCTGAAGTTGCTTAACTTAGATTAGATTTTGCCACTTAAACTGTCGCAAAATAGCTTTAATCCTGTTGGGTTCAGTTAGGTTTTGTTCCAATGAATAGACATGACACCCACTCTCCCTTCTCTTCCAAGTGTCCAGCTTCTCCACCAGTTGTGGTAATGTTTCATAACAGATGGGGAAAGGGGGATTCTCCAGTACCTGGATTTTAATAAAGACTGCCTGGACTGACTATTATAAATGGGCAACATTTTTTTCCAGACCCAAAGAGGTGCAGATACATACTGCAAAAGCACTATTAATGAGCCTAAATGATCTGGTAGTTCTGACCATCTTCTTCCTTGAATCCCTCCATTGGCTTTCCCTTTTCCACCACATCAAATTTAAGATTCACAGAGTCACCTTTAAGGCCCATCAGAATGCTGCCTCCATGGGTGCTGGAACTGGGGGTGCTGCTGCAACCCTTGGCTTGAAGTGGTTTCCATCATAGAGACAGTTTACAGTTTGGTTTAATGGCTCTCAACACCCCCACTCTACAAATTGTTCCAGCACCCCTGGCTGCCCCCCTGTTTATATGCTCTTGGATCTTATCATATGACTCTCTTCCAGTGAGGCCATTCTTGATTGTCCATTTGTCCACATCCCTCTTGATGGATGGAATGCTTTCCCTGAACTAGTCATAAAGCCACTACCTTGTCGTCCTCCATGTCTCTCCTCAAAACCAACCCTTGGCATTATAGCTATAGTCAATTTCCAAATGGTAAGTGGAAGGTGGGTCATAGCAATTACTAGTATATGTTACTTTTTGTGTATATCTTAATGTTTTTTAAAAAAGTTTAATAACTACAAACTCTAACTTACACACAGCTAATCCATGTAACTACATGTTCCAACTATTGTTACCTTCATACTCCCTCCCCAATGCCCTGTATTTGTTGAGTCTTAGCTTAGAATGGGACAAGAATAGTTTAACATACATGTACAGTCATTAGCTAGAGGCCCAGGTCCTGATTGTGCACACTTGATTATAAAGTTATCTGTTTTGTTATAGAGCTGAGACTGCCTAATCTACTCTCTTGAAAATGAGGAACATGACTCCTCTGCCCCAATTAACAATGAGGGGAAACTCATGTTCTCCACCAGACCTTTATACTCACTCACAATACAACCTATGTCTGTTTCATTGTCTTAATCCTCAATTCTAAAACTAAGTCCTGCTTGTTTTATTCTTGCATATGATTCTGTTGATTTCAGTGGGCCTACTTACAGGGTGCAGACAGGAGAGTGGGGTTAAGTTCTAAGGTTGAGTACTCAGGCTTTGCTGAGGTAATATTCCAGGGGAGTTTGGCCAGGATAAAGGTCTCCTAAGACAATGAAACAGACATAGGTGGTTTTGTCCAGGGTCAAACTATGCTCACTGGCTACTGCAGGGATCGGCAACCTTGACACGTGACCCCGCAGGGTAAGCACCCTTGGTGGGCCTGGCCGATTTGTTTACCTGCCACATCCGCAGATTCAGCCGATCGCAGCTCCCACTGGCCGCGGTTCATCGCTCCGGTCCAAAACATGTTTTCCAGAAAACTCCAGCCTTATTCAGTGCACAGGATGGATGGTGCTCAGCAAATGAATCAGAATTGTGTAGTGAATGAGTCCTGTACATCTATTAGATTGCACTTTCTTCTATATTCAACAGCTAGAAAGAATTTGCACATCAGTTCTCAGGAGTGATTATTCTAATCAGAAGAGAATGAGCAGGACAGGTCAATGACTATAATGTTCTTGTAGCAGTTTACTTGTCTATCTACATTTCTAATGGAGCTTTTCAAAACAATGAATATATTTTTCAACTTGTCTTTAAAGATTATTAGTAGAGAACTTTCTTCCATGCCACCTTTGGAAGTGTTCATAATGTTTTATGTAACTTAACACCAGCACAGATCAGTTGACACTAATACAAATATTTGTAGTTCAACAGCAGCAGTTGCTGATGTATCTGCTCTTTAATCAGCTCTTTAAGAATGAACTGCTGATTTCCCTTTATTATACAATGATGTAAGAATGATTATATAAAGTGCTTTGTGCAGTAAATGGTGCTGAGGGACAGATACATGAAAAGTGACCCAAAGATATTGTCTAATTCTTATATCAATCATGTGAACATTGCCAGATAATATCACATTATTCTCTTTTGTCTAAGGACATGTCTACACTGGCAGTTACAGTGTTGGCAGTTACAGTGCAGCTTAGAGCACTGAAGGGAAACCGCTGTTGCGTATTCACACTGACACGCTGCCTGCACAATAGCTGCCCGCACAATAACGTGTTCACACTTGCGGCGTGTCCAGTGGTATTTGAAATGGTGCACCCTGGGCAGCTATCCCATAGAGCACCTCTTTCTCTTCTGCTGCTAAGACTTGTGAGAAGGTGAAGGGGTTGTGGGGCATCCTGGTTCCTGTCCCAATGATTCATGATATATTGCTTTGCATCCCAGAAATCTCTGTGCTTCTGTCCACATTTGGCACCATCTTTCAATGGTTTGTGTACTGCACATCTGCCTCTTTGAGGGAGTAGGGTTCCTGCATATTTAATTCAAACTCTTTAAATTTAATTTCTAAGCATGTTCTTGCTTATCAAAATACATTAAAAAGGGAACTAAATATGAAAGTTATCCATCAGGAAGTATGGTGGAAGAGGTAGGTCAGATGATTTAATAGAAAGATTGTACTTAAACCCAGTGTCTAATTCCTAACTCGTTTACTTTTAGGATCAAACCTATCCAGTATAACAGGGATTCCTCAGAGAAGTAGTGAACTCCATGGTCATTGCTACTTATCTCCATGAGAACATTTGGCTTATGGATCTAAATAGTCTTGTACAGAGAGATTTTTAAAGGTATTTAGATGCCTGAATATCTTTGAAAACCTGCCCACAGAGTAAGATTCTGATTCCACTACAATGAGTAGCGCCTTATTCCACAAGTTACCTCCTGAAGCCGATGGAGCTATTGTGGAGTAAGGGACAAACTATAATGTTCTTCCTCAATAAAAGGGGACTGTACTCAATGAAAAACACAACAAATCATGACAAGCCCAAGCATTCAAAAAGAAACCAACAACCCATGATCCAGCCTCCCCCACAAAATCATGAGATTTAAATAAATACATTTTAGGGTAATACATTCAGGTTTCTGAACTTTTGGGTTGCACTTGGGTCACATTTTCTCCCAAACCATGATGACTAGAAACTTGAGTGGGGTGTGTTTTTGTTTTTTTTGTTTTTAAATAAAAGCTCAGAAATTCATATAACTGTCCCCAGAGCTGAGGCCTTAAGAAAATACACAGTTGCACAAGACTGATGATGACAGTGAGTTGGCAATGAATATTGTTTAAATTTTTCATTTTTTCATTCATCATGTTTTCTATTGTCCATTTTGGCTTTGTTGTTTTTTTTTTGTTTTGTTTGTTTTATCCCCAATACAATGTTAGGTGGTTCACTACAGATAAATGTCGTCCTCCTTCAAATGAGTACTACAGCTCTTAAAGTCATATAAGCAAAATGAAAGATGCTTGGTGCCATTGCCTCTTTTCATAAATGATGTTAGTGTATTTATCAAAGTCCAGGGAACAATGGTGTTAGTATAAAGGGAAAACTCATGTTAAGCTCTTAAAATAGCTGTTAACACCTGTGGCCATAATTTTCAGTCTCCTTATTAAGAATCACAAATATCAGATTCGTTAAATCAATGGGAACCACCCACACACGTGCGTAGGCAGAATTTGGCCTATTGTTTAACTAGTGAATGACTGAAACTTGGCTCCGTACATGTAGTTTAGTCAGAGAACAGCAAAGCTATCATGTTCCACTAGCTTCTTTCGAAAGGTAGGTGACCAGTTTACACATTTGCAGAATGAGATGGTAGTGTGGATTTTCATGAATAGAATGCAGAAGTATGGATTAACACCCTAAAGACAAGTGTGGTGCTCACTAACAATTCCCTACACCATTATGCCTACCAAAGATTATGCAGTGGTGTTGTAGCCATGTCCGTCCCAGGATATTAGAGACAGAAGGTGGGTGAGGTCATAACTTTTACTGAATCATCTTCTGTTAGGGGAAAGAGACAAGCTTTTGAACTTACACCTAGCTGAAGAAGAGCTCTGTCTAAGCTTGGAAGTTTGCCACTTTCAGCAGTAAATATTACCTCATTCACCATGTCTCTCTACAGAAGATTTTGAGATACTGAAAACACAGGATTCATTTAATGAACAAATGCCAAAACTTCCCTCTTCCCACATGTTACCCTGAAGCAGTCATAGAGTGGTAAACACCACGCATATAGCTTATGGGTTTTACAGGAAAACACAGATTATGTCATTCAAATTCTGTTCCTAAGGAATACCGCACAGCATCAGCCCTGCTCACAGGTGTCCCTCACTGAGTTCATGTCTGAATAGGGCTTGGCACTGTGTACACATATTAATCCTTTATTATAGGGACTGTGTTACTCACTCAAAGCATGGAATGGATACACATTGATCTGAAGATATTGCTGCTGGGAACTTTTCAGAACAAAAGCCAAAGCCAGTAAAGCTCATCTGATTTGGGGTTGGTTACAAATCTAAAACTTGAGCTCAGAGTGTTGAAGTTACTAAGCATTTAGCACAAACCTCTGTAGTGACTACATGTTGCAGACAACAATTGTGATTAAAAGATAAATCACTGGGGTAACTTGGACTAGAACACTGGTCCTTCAGTTTAAAAACAAACCTTCTGTCAATTGGTTAAAGAAGCATCTCCTCATAGTGCTAGTCCTTCATCTCTGTGGGCCAGTCACTAGAAGCCCACACACAATCCCTTGCCCCTAGGTAAGTTTCCAGCGCTACTTGATTTATGGCTTTGGTTGGGAAGCATATGGTACTTTTATGCTGGGAAGGTACTACAGGTGACTGCATGAATCACCTATCTCTTTGAGACTGTGGGTGAATGCACCCTTCTCTAAACATGGCTGTCAGGAAGAGTTAATCAGAAGCCCCCACCTAAGACAAAAGGGCATTTTGAACCCCCTCAGGAGTCTGGACTAAGTGGGCTGAGGGGTTGTACTGAGTATTGTTTGTGTGTACGCATGAAGGCAGAACACACAAACTGAAACCAGACATAAATAGAGAGGCAGAGGCAAGCAAGAAATAAAGCAGTAGCCCAGGGATCGGCAACCTTGGTATGCAGCCCGCCAGGATAAGCACCCTTGGTGGGCCCAGCTGGTTTGTTTACCTGCCGGGTCTGCAGGTTCAGCCGATCGTAGCTCCCACTGGCCGCGGTTCACCACTCTGGTCCAATGGCGGCAAGCCGCGGGGTCCCCTACTGCCAGGTAGGGGTGCCAGGCCAAGCATGGCAAGCCGCGGGGCCCCGCACCCAGCTGAGCATGGTAAGCAAGGGGGCGGGGGCTTAGGTGATGGGATCCCAGGGTGTGATGGTTAGGGTGGGGGGGGTCTCAGGAGAAAGCAATCAGGGAACAAAGAGCAGGGGGACTTAGATAGTGGATGGAGTCCTGGGGGGACAGTTAGAGTGGGGGGTCCCCGGAGGGGGTGATCAGGGGACAAGGAAGGGGGGTTGGATGGGTCAGGGGCTCTGAGGGGGCCAGTTGGGGCAGGAAGTGGGTGGGAGGTCAGATAGGGGATGGGGCCAGGCTGTTTTGGGAGGCACAACCTTCCCTACCTGGCCCTCCCCACAATTTTGAACCCCATTGTGGTCCTCGGGGCAAAATGTTTGCCCACCTCTGTGATAGACCTTTCTTTAAGTTAGTGCCCATTTGATGTCTTCCCCCCCCCCAAATCCTTATTTATTGTGCTAGTGCCCAACGTCCCCAGCAGAGATCAGAGCCCCATTGTACTAGGTATAGTACAAACGCATAGTAAGAGACAGTCCCTACCTCAGATAATTTACAAACTAAACAGACAAGATAAAGGGTGAGAGGGAAAACAGAAGAGGTCATGCAACAGTGAGTAGCAGCAGGGCTGGCCTTACCATGAGGCAAACTGAGGCAGCCACCTCAGGTGCCAGACTGGGGGCGGGGATGGGTGTGTCACTAAGACCCAGCGTGTAGAAAATTGTGTCTGCTGCTGGTGTGTATGTGTTCTCTCTGCTCTAGATGCACAGAGATGGTGGAGTGCTGTGCTGGAGGAAGGAGGGCACAAGAAACCTTTCAAAGTTTTGCCCAAGGAAGTGGGTATGGGGATGTCATTTGAGCTCCTCGCCTCAGGTGCCAAAATGTTGGCCAGCCCCGAGTAGTAGAAGAATAGTGCTTGGGACGCCTGACTCTCAGCCAGTGCTCTATCTGCCTCAAACCTTTCCTAAGTCTTTGAGTCAAGAGAGCACAATACTATGAGACGAGAAAGATCTAAATCAGAAGAATTTTCAGAGAGCACTGGGATGACCTGCACCTGATGGCTAGAATGATTTCCTTTGCAAATACTGTCATCTTCCTAGGTGTGAATAAACAGGAAGTGTTTTTACACTGGGAAACTTTTTTTGATTTGAGATGAGAGGTTCTTTAATAAAGAATGGCGAAAGGGCAGATGTTTAGGCAGAGCCTCACCTTGGTTTTTGTTGTTTAGTTATCCAATAAAATGTGTTTTCGCCTCATTGGATTGGATATCCTGCAGCTATATATCAATAAACACATTCTAAAACTTCCTTAGTGATCATTCTTGTATAAGGGCTGGTTTTAATAAAACACCCCTGCTGTAGCACTACACAATATGGATTTTCACAGTTGTGCTACCATGTGCAGGCTTCTATGATGAATTGGGCCCTCACATGAGACACTTCAAAATGCTGTGGAAAAAACTTCTTTTAAATTTTTCTCCCCCAAACTCTATCAGGATGGTAGAAAATCAACTACTACTGTCCACAAAGTCAGAATTAGTTTCTGCTTTTTTTTCACCAGCTTGCCCTGATTTAATATTAATGAAGCTTCAAATGGTAAGATAAATATTAAAAAACAACCTGACTCTAAATTGGGTAAATTTAAATGTCAAGATTTTGGATTTTTGTTTTAAGCGAATAGAGAAGGCCAGTGGGACTAGCTGGCATGGTTGAAAATTAATATCTATTTTAATACCTAAATATGCACATGAGGTCCCAGCTCTGCAACTGTAGCTGCTTACTTTTAAGAATGCAAGTAGTCCTGCTGACCTCAGCAGGCATTCACGTGCTTGAAGTTAAGCATCTCAGTAACTGTTTGCAGGATTTGGGTCCTAAGAGGAAATCTTCAAAAATGCCTAATTCCCATTGCCTTTCAATGAGACTTTGACTCCTATAGCTCAGATTTTTTTAAAGGTCTTTAAGAGCCTAAAGATGCAAATAGAGCACAGTGGGGTTTTCAAAAGCACCTGGTACCTAACTCCAATGGGAATTAACTCAGTGATACTCAGTTGCTTTTGATAATTCCACTCAATACCAAATTTTTAAAATCTTGTCCTATGTCCCTGCCAGTTTTTGTTTTGCTGTTTGTTTTGTTTTTGTTTTGAAGACACCACATAACTTTGAAAATTTGACCCTAAGTGACTTTTGACAATGGAGCTTAAGCTTCTAAGTCACTTGGGTAAAGTTTTCAAAAGCATCTTACTTTTGGAAAAATCTTGGTGACTGACTATATAAGACTATATCAATGACTTACAAAACCCTCTTCAAAGTATCCAAAGTAAGGTGTATGCAAATCACAGATCTCTCTCTTTCACTGTTCTTGTATTGCATAATCCAGGGAAATTATTATCCTTCATAATTGTATTGTTGAAAAAGGAGGTTGTAGCAATATAATATAATAATGAATCAACTTAAGCATTATCAATATAATTGTTAAAATAGGCTGCTTCTGTGTAACAGCTGTGGTGTACACATTTCTTCTTCTGCCTCTCTGTGCTGTGAGACGTATTCCTTTATTTCAAGATGCAGGACATATTCTTGGCTTTAGAATCTTGGTTCTGTGGCTATTGCAATTGACACATATTGACATTTCTCTGTCTCTCACTCTGGCCTTGATCTGATTCTCACAGAAGTCAAAAGCTATCACTGTTGGCTGTATGATGTTTACTTTGCACTGGATGTTTAATATGCAAGGTGTTGTTTGGCCATATTACTATTAATTTTACAAATATAAATCAATACAAAAACATCCTACAGCATTAGGGACCTAGTTAGTTTGCAAAACTTCATTTCCCATCATCATAGTTAAGATGTATTGAGGTGCTTCTGCTGTCCCTACGAAAAGCTGAACTTCAGAGGACCAGCAGCAGGAAGCTGTCAGCATAGTGAATCGCTAGAACTAGTCCCTTTCTTTTTTGGTCTGTCAAAGTCTGTCTTTAAACTGAAAACGAAAGAGGTGCTCAGATGGCCCAGCACTGGATACTATGCAATACAAGCAACCAAAGAAACAAAATAAACTGAGTCAAAGACTCTCTTAATAAAAATGAATAAATTTGATTTAAAACATTGAACATCAACACACTTCCTGCAAATTGGGTCATTTAAAATGTGACACATTCTGCACTCCACAGAAACAGGCATTACTTTGTCCAGTGTCAGATATATCAACTTTCTGAAATAGCACAGGCTGGATTCATAAGAAAGCTAATAAAGGCTATGCAGGTTTTGAAGCAATAAGACAGAACAGCCTATTTCTAGCAAGTGCCAAATAGTGCCGTCTTCTCATTCGAGCAAAGCCCTTCAAAAAACACAGGCTTTGTGCATGGCCTTCCATGGTAATTTTGAGGAAGGGGAACTCTCACATCCAAACTGACTCATAATGGCCCTAGTAGTCTTGTGGCATCTTCACCCTCTTCCCCAATGGAAGGTTTTTGATCAGTGAATTGGCATAGTCACAGATCCACCAGTCATGCCCCAACTCATCCCCCTGCCAGCCCTCCCCCATGAACATCACCTGTGATGATATAACCTACATAGAGGGGAGGTAAGTTGATTTACTTATTAATTCTCTGCTAGAGAACTCCTCTAACAATGTGTTTGCAAAGACTGTGAATTCATAGCCTTGCAAGAGACTAGAAATGGATTTTTTCATAGCAACCCTCTAAGCTATGTATTTGGTCAGTAAAACTTTTGTCAGGCCAGGGTGTGAAAAAACACATCCCTGATCAATTTAAGTTTCACCAACAAAAGCACTGGTGTGGACAATACCATGTCAGCGGGAGATGCTCTCCCACTGACATAGCTACCATTGCTCATGGGGGTGGTTTAATTATGCCCATGGGAGAGCTCTCTCCCATCAGCATAGAGGGGTACAGGGGAGACCTTACAGCGGCGCAGTTGCAATGGTACCTCTGTGCCACTGAAAGGTCTGTAGTGTAGACATAGCCTTAATAAAAGTGGAAATTATAATACGAGTCACGTTCTTTCTCTTCTTAGGAATCCAGTACTAGTCTTAAGCATAAGACAGTTACACACACACACACTTAACAGTTTCAAATTTCTTTTTACTGAAGAATGCTCCAAAGATAAACTGTTACAGCACAGCCATAGCTAGACAAACATCTAGCACCCTAGCTAGACAATCCCTCCCCACACACACACCCCTACAGATTTAGTATTTTCCTTTAACATGGGGACTATAACACAGGGCCTAAATCCTAAAATATATATTTATATCACAGCATAGATGCAGCCATTGGGACCTCTGACAATTTGAGATCTCAACCTGGGTATAACACTGACAACTGGATAAAGCATTTAGTTTTACCACAACCAGTTGTTTCTGCATCCACAATACTGAGCATATAAACCACTTCAGATAAGAAAAACTAACAATTACTGTAGCTGTTCAGCTCACACAGTGTCTTTGTCCAGTTATGCAATACAACTCATGACATTTGACCTCCAGTCTACAATTTCTCCTTTATGGTGTTTTCCAAGTCTCAGTCCCACTGACTGCTGTGAAATTACCAGAAACTGTATTGAGATCCAACCCACAGATTCATTCTGGGTCACACTGGCAGCTCTATCTTCTCCCTTCAGGGCTGGGTGGATCTGACTGGTGCCCTACCAGTTAGGGTGCAGGGCCATGCCTCATGTTTCAACAATATATATGTAAGCAGTGTCAGGAATGAGAGATATTCTGACATCTGGTGGCGAACTATGGGAATTGCAGTGAGCCTTGGAAAATAAGTCTGGGGCTGATCAATTTGCATAGACACACCCACTGCACCTAGCCTGAGCCTACAGCAGCCCACATGGCCACTTCGGCTGATGAGGGAGCCCCAGTTTCTATGTTATTGGGGCAGAAATGATAAAGTGATGTTACTGTGATTATGTGAATGAAGGACTATGGACATGTACTTGGCCCTTGTTATGATGGAGGGACTCGCCATCATCTAGGTAGCACTCACTGGGCAAGGGCCATGCGTTTTCAGAACACTGTGAGATTGAGACAGGTGGTGGACAAGTACCTATACCTTTTGGGGAGGGTTGTGTCTGAGGGTCTCCCAGGCCTATTGTACCCTCTCTCCACTGTGGAATGTCAAAATTGAATTTTGCTTCCATTAGGAGCCTGGTTCCAGGCTGCTGAGCTGAAGATTGCTTTGGACTCCCTAGTGCACCTGTATTAAGGCTCCCCTACTGTATGCTGAAATCACCTAAGAGCTAAAGAAATCACTGAGCACTGTCTTAAGTAGGGGGACCTGGAAAAAGTGCAGAGTGGCTGGTGCAGCAGAGCAGTCTGTGTGTCGGCTAGCAGGACAGCTAGCGGAGTGACTGGTGCAGCAGAGCTGTCTGTCGACTAGCGGAGGCGTTGGTGCTGCGGGCAGAGTGACCGGCGTGGCAGAGCTGTCTGTCTGTCTGTCAACTAGCAGAGGTGTTGGTGCTGCGGGCAGAGTGACCGGCGCAGCAGAACTGTCTGTCTGTCAACTAGCAGAGGCGTTGGTGCTGCGGGCAGAGTGACCGGCGCGGCAGAGCTGTCTGTCTGTCAACTAGCAGAGCAGCTAGCGGATCAACGGGCAGAGCGGTTCGTAGGACAGCCAGCGGAGTGGAGCAGAGCCGATTGCGGTGAGAGCTGCAGCGGAACCTCACGGAGAGGCGGCGCGGTCGGCCTCGGACCACGTAAGGTGCCCCGTGCCCTACCCTCCATCTCCACCCAGGCTGGAGGTAAGACTCTGCCAATTGACTTTTGAACTCTGCACGGACCAAGAACAGAGACTCTTGGGCTGTTGGACTTTTGGGACTATTGAGTGACTTTTTGGGGTTGTGGAACTCAAGAGCCAAAGGGAAGGCCATGGCCTATTTGCTGGGAGGGGGGCTTCTGGTTCATGGTTTGGTTTATTAACCTTGTTTGTGGTGTTTCCCCAATATAATGCCACATTGTTTCTCCCTGTTATTAAAAGGCTTTGGTACACTCAGACTCTGTGCTTGCGAGAGGGGAAGTATTGTCTCTTACAGACGCCCAGAGGGGTGGTATATGGTTGTCCCAGGTCACTGGGTGGGGGCTCGAGCCGGTTTTTGTATTGTGCTATTGGAATGGAACCCCTGGATACTGAACCTGGCCCTTGTTGCTGCCAACTCTGATGGGCAGAAGGGTTATATATATATATATATATATATATATATAAAAATTCATACAAATACATTTGCTTTACTTAATTCTAAGCTTGCGTCTTAGAATAAAAAGAGTAAAGCAGCAGCCTTTTAGGCATGTAGCAAAATTCCCTATCCCCTTAGCTATACCCCACTTCTGTATATTATTTTCCTTCTTGAAACTAAGGACTTTACATTTATCTTAACATATAACTGATGCAGAGCAATAAGGCCCAACTAACCTGCAAAATTACAGGAAACTGTATTGAGCCCTGACCCACTGATTTACTCTGGGTTGCCCTTGGCACTTTATCTTCTCTCTAGACTGCAGGATTTAGCTAACTCTACCTGGTGCTCAAAATGGCTGGCAGTTGTGTACCCTGGTAGTACTCACTACAGTACTGATTGGTCAGCAGCTTCTAATGAAGGGCACATGTGTGTGCATGCAGCAATGTCTGACCTTAACCATGCCTTCCTCTCCAGCTTCAGAACAGCAGCAGCTTCCTGCACTCTCTCTAGGATGCAGAAATAGCAACTACTTGTTTGAAATCACTGGGGCCTCTATACTGCCACCTTGTGTGGGAATGTTTCCATGTCAACTCAGAGCAACTAGAAACAGCCACTGTAATTACAGCAATAGGATTCTTGCCTGAGCACCAGAACATAAGACAAGAAATGGGGGTTACACAGAGGTTCTTGGAGCAAAGCTTCCTTGTATGCAGGGGAGTGGATGTCCTGTACGCACTTGTGGCATCTTATCCCTTCCCCATGAAAGGGAAGAGCACCAGTTCCACTGCATGCAGGGTCTCCTATACTGCATCTCTGTTGGAGGGCATTAATGTCAAGTGATCTTAGTTATATAGCAGAGTGATAATGAACTGCATGGGGCAGGAACTGTCTTTTTCTGTGTTTGTATAGCACCTAGTACAATGAGGTGCTGGTCCGTGAGTAGATCTCTTAGGTGCTACTGGAATACTACTACTACCACTAATACCCTGTATCAGGGGTGAAAGTAAGTTAAAGGACTTACCGGTATGCCGGAAGTCCTGATCAGGGGGCGGAGCCTCACCCAGAAGAGGCGTGGCCTCAACCGGAAGAGGCTGCCACATCTCCGAGCCCTTTAATTCCCCACCAAAGCCCTGCTGCCTGAGCCCTGGAAGAGTGGCTCTGGCGGGGATTTAAAGGGTCCCAGGGCTCCAGCCCTGCTACCGCCAGGGAGCCCTTTAAGTCCCCGCCGGACCCACCACCGCTCCCCAAGGCTCCAGCAGCAGGGCTCCAGTGGGGATTTAAAGGGTTTGGAACTACGGCAGCCACTACCGCCCCGAGCCCTTTAAATCCGTCCTGAGTCCTGCTGCCGTAGCCCTGGGGAGTGGCGGCGGGTCTCCAGCAGGGATTTAAAGGGCTCTGGGGTGATAGCAGGGCTGAAGCCCTGGGGCCCTTTAAATTCCTGCGGGAGACTTGCCACCGCTCCCCAGGCTCTGGCTGCGGGGCTCTGGCAGGGATTTAAAGGGCTGGGGGCTGTGGCAGCTGCTACCGCCCTGGCCCTTTAAATCCCCGTCAGAGCCCCGCGGCTGGAGCCCTGGGGAGCGGCAGCGAGTCTCTGGGGAATTTAAAGGGCTCTAGGGCAGAGGTGGGCGTGGGACCGCAGGATAAGTACCCTTAGCGGGACCCGCTGCTTTATTTAGCTGCCGGCTCGCCACGTGCCGCTTCCTGCGGCTCCCACTGGACTGGGACAGCAAACCATGGCCAGTGGGAGCCAAGGGCAGTGGTGCGCAGCGTGCCGGCAGCTAAATAAAGCAGCAGGTCCCGCCAAGGGTACTTACCCTGCGGTCCCGTGCCCACCGCTGCCGTAGAGCCCTTTAAATTCCCCAGAGACTCACTGCCGCTCCCCAGGACTCCTGCCGCAAAGCTCTGGTGGAGATTTAAAGGGCTCAGGGCTGTGGCGGCTGCTACCCGCCCCGGCCCTTTAAATCCCCTCTAGAGCCCCGCGGCTGTAGCCCTGGGGAGCGGCGTGAGTCTCTGCCAAAGCCTTGCTGCCGCTATCCCAGGGCTTCGGCCACGGGGCTCTGGCGGGGATTTGAAGGGCCAGGCGAGGTGTGGCTGCCGCAGCCCCCAGCCCTTTAAATCCCCGCCAGAGCCCTGTGAAGCCTTGGGGTAGTGGCAGGGGTTCCAGTGGGGATTTAAAGGACCGGGGCTCCGAGCTCTGGGCCCTTTAAATCACTGCCAGAGCCCTGGGGGTCCTGGCAGCCAGTACCCCAGAGTGCCGGCAGTGGGGCTCTGACTGCAATTTAAAGGGCCTGGGGCTCCAGCTGCTGCTGGGAGCCCTAGGCCTTTTAAATTGTCTCCTGAAGAAGCCGGTCTGGTACCGCGCACCGGCTCTTGCCAGTATGCCATACCGGCGAGTACCGGCTTACTTTCACCTCTGCCCTGTATATAAAAGGTCCAATGCAAAGAAGGCAAATGAATCACAGCTTCAAGCTATATCCACCACAATCTGTATTAGTGGGGGAAATGGTGTATTATGGGCCTGCAGTTCTTATCTAGCTCTTAACTGAACAAAACCCCAGTTAAAGTCATTGGGAGTTCTGCCTGAATAAGGACAGAAATACACCTAAGCCCCAAAGCCACGGGAATTGCTGTGGTTCTGCTGCATGGAAGGGCTGGGAAGTGAGGAGGCCTGGAATATGGAGGGGTCAGTAGGGATTTAGCCAACAGGAAATCTACAGATGTCATGCATCTGTTAGCCATAAAACCCAAGTGGTGATGGTGAAAGCGTGTAGTGAGCTGCTGTACTAAAGCAGCCTCTGGTAGTGGCTGCAGCCCATTGCACAGATACCCAAGTCTTGCTTCTGGTCTGGGAGAAGGATTTTATCCCCAGCAAAAAAACACGTGTACTTGGGCTTGCAAGAGGTATCAGAATTTAACCCAGAGTAAGGAGAATGGGATTTGCTCCTATGAGTTAACTCTGGGAGCTCAAATGATAGAAGACAAACTCTGAGAAGGAAAACCATTTTTTTTAAATGCAATTAGCTTTAATCTGTATGAAAAATGGGTAAAATGTGGTTGGATTTGTGTTTAAATATAGAATAATTGCAAACATTTCCATTACAGGAGCAGTTTTCAATACATTTGCCAATAGCCACATGTGGCTAATAGGCTATTGAATTATGGCTAATGCATGTGGCTTTTTTATAATGTGGCTAATAAGAATTCAAAACCACAAGTGTGGCTAGCATCAAATTTCTATTGGACACCACTGCATTACAGTATAATGGCTGTAGCATTGATCCAAAGCACTGGGCCTGCCTGGGCCAGTATCTTTTGTGAAGTGTACAATTCCAATAACAAAGAATTGAACTTTTCTGATTAAAGAACTTTCATTCTCATGAATATACAGCTGACATGCTTGTTGGCTGCCTTTGTGATTGGCTTTTGAAGAACCCAGTTTTAAAGGCATATCCCATAACTGATTCAAATTTCAGCATGACTGCCTAAATTAAACTTAACTATGAAAACAAGTATCGAGCAACATAATATCTCTAATAAATCCAAAAGCCTTGTGAATTTACATCCTCTTTCCTGCGTCAAAATATGTTTGATATCATATTCTCTCTCCTTGTGAGTTTGTCTCTGTTGAGTGAAAGTATAAAGGTTAATATGTAACAGGATTTATCATAAAGAAAAGTAAAAAGTCCAAACTTCAAGTGGGCAGAGACAGGGTAGCAATCTTTCATTAAAGTAAGAACCATTTGTAGATTACAATAGCACAGAGTAAATGTTGTCAATTTCATTTCTGATTGTTAGGTCTGGATGCAGGTTGTAGAGCATGCTGCTTGCATTAGCATCTCAGTACTAGCATCTGAGGAGAGGGATATAGCTGCTAAATTGTTGATAAGTCTGGAAAAGGAAGAGAGCTTCTAAATATTAATATATTAATTTAAAAAGATGCAGAAGGTTCACTTCCTTGAGGGTGGAGGGAAAAGTCCAATGATTACACAAACTGGAACATGCAGGGCCCAATCCTCTAGTCCAGCAGAACTGCTCTTTGCACAAGACCCAATGGGGAGGGCAGTAAGAGAATTTTTCTTTGAGCCAAAGTTGACATTACTTTATTTGCTAGCGGTATAGGCCCTATGAAACAGAGTTTAGCAGTTCTGATTCACTCCAGTAGAGGTCAGTGGTCGAAACACACTAGCCAGTTCATTGTAGTATCATGTTAGTTTTCTATCATATGCATATTTTATGTCGAGGAATATAACCTAAAGTAAAGCATTTGGGTCCAGGTTTTTAAAGGTATTTAGGCGTCGCTCCACTCAGCATTAACACTTACCTAACTTAAGAGCCTTGCTCAGTTAGGTGTATCACTGCCAAGTGGAGCAAAACCTAAATACCTTGAAAAATCTAGGCCTTTCATTGGTTAAACTTTGTAGTGTTTTTCTTTAGTTAACTGATGAATTGTTGATGTTTTCCATTGTCAGAATATTATTCAGTCATGGAAATTCCTGCCATCTGTTCACAGAATCAGCTGAGTACAGTAAATAATTATGTCATTTAAATCCAACAGATATCAGAGTTTCAGAAACCACAGATCATATTTAATTTAAAGCATTCATGGTTTGTATGAAAAACAAGGGTAACATCATAATTTGATTTCTAATTAGTCACCACAGAATATGATCATAATAATTATAGTTCTGCTGATTGACAGTGGCCTTTACAGCTTCCTTGAACTATGCTGACTCCTGAGCCTACAGCTTGCAAAAAAGCTGTGAACAATCAAAGTAGCTTGTGCTTGAGATCTAAAAGCAGCTGAGTTTTCATCTAGCTGCTAGATGATGAATAAATTAATAACAAATTCAACCTGTTGCAAATTTTGGCTGCTTGGATTTCTCACATTTCTCTGTATGTATCAGCTGGATTCTGAACTAAAATGAGGATGCTGAAGCATATTTGGTCTGAGTTTGGTTATGTTTCACAGTTTTTAATAGCTATTGTAACTATAGTTTATCAGTGGAAGCTGTTCAGTAGATTTCCTTGTTGAACAACCGGAAGAAAGCCATATGGAGTTTACTTGTGATTAGACCCATTACATAAATGTATCAGTCTTAGATTCTGATAGTAATTAACTCCATTTCAGTTCATTCAGCATAAATAGCCTGGGTACCTGTTGACCTATTTTAGATGTTGATCCTATTTAGAGATGGGCTTTAACTAGAACCTGAGATTCACATCTTCCCCCACACTCTCAAAGTTTGGAATATCTGCACCTGCACCTGGAAACACAGATCCAGTTTACATAATGGCACTCAGTTGAAATGGCAACTAACACCCCCACATCCCCTCAGCTTTGAGAAGATTAGGATTTGCATCCAAATCTAGATCTGAACTTTGTAACTTGGTGCCCATCTCTAGTGCCTTTCCATAAACATCTAGTTTCATTCTACATTCATGGGGATTGCAGCATGGTCCAGCCAGGAGGGAGTCAGGGACCTGGGTTTTATGCCTTGGAACGCAAAGAAATAAAAAGGAAGGGTCAAACCAAGAACTAGAAGTTTTGACTACTTGCCACTTACTTTTAAAGTGATTGGTCCCTGTCTTCTATGTAAAGATTCAATTTTTAAATAGGTCATTGCTCAGGTATAGCAACAGGCTGTCTGGCTTTGAATTCAAAATTAGCCATACCATGTTTATGTGAAAGAGGAAAGGATTACTCCTTTATCTTGACAGAGTAGTTGCCTTGGTTCCAAATTTTGGCTTACAAGTAGCCAAGAATCAGAGACATCATGAAGTCATTGTTCATCTGCCAAAGACTTATTAACATTGCACCTACTTGCAGTGCTCTATAAATAAACTCTAGTACAGGTCCCAGCAAAAAAAAAAAAAGTAAGCCAGAGCTAAATATTCATTTGGAAGAAACCATAATGTCTTTTACCTATGTTCTCTTTACGTAGAAGAAAAGGAGAGTTACTGAGTGGTCAGAACAGGGTGATGGGAGTTGGAGACTTTGGGGTTCCATTCTCAAGCTTACTGTTTACTCTCTTTGTGATCTTCGGGTGCTCACTTCTCTGTCCTTAAGTTCCCCCTTCTGTAAAATGAGAATAATGATGCTTCCTTATTTAGGTTTGTGAGCACTCTGTGAGTCACAGATGAAAAGGCCTATATATTCTTTATTCATAAAGCTGCATTAAGACCCTAGTGTGCCAGCCAGGTAATATGTTATGGAATTAGATGTATTATTTTCAATGACACTAACTGCCTTCTGACCAGATTTGACAGTGGTAGGAGGGCTTTGCCCTTCGCCAATAAGGCTCCTGCAAATTGGCTTGGCAAGTGCCACATCCAAGAAGAAGAAGAATGAATAACCGCACTTACTGCCATGGATTTGCATGCACATTGTTTTACCTGTCCTCAGCTGAAATCGCTTTCGCTAAGATCATCCTCTGTTTCGTTGCCATGCCACTTCTCATTCAAATGAACTAGTGCAGTTTAAAAGTGCATGGAGAGCAATTATTTGTGGGCACCCTTCTGTCTCTAAACAAAAAGTAGAAAGGAAATCAACATTTTTTTTTCCTGTACAGAAAGGCAGCCAAGAAGATTAAAAGCAAAAAAACCCCTATATTCATGCACCATTAGGGTTATAAGTTTAGGGTCAAATCCTGGGAAGTGATGAGCATTTGTTAGACCCCCTACAACTTGATTGAAATCCTGGGGAGATGTAGGTGCTGAGGATTTGGACTTCAGTTCAGCATGGCAAACAAGGATGTGCTTAGGTCCCATTGACTCCAGTGGAGAGAAAGCATGTACTTCAGTGGTATGCTGAATCAACGTCTTGGCCCCTGTAAAACCAGCAGTGAAAAAGCTTGGTTATAATGTCACCATTTGGCATATATGTAGTGTTCTGAATGACTTGTGAATTGGTCACAAGGGTAACATAGCTCACCCTGTTTGCACATGCTGTATATTGAAGTATTTTAATAATGCTGTGAGAACTGGAACTTTTCTTTTATTGACTTAATGCTGCTTTGAGAAAGGGTGGGGGGTTTTGCTTACAAAATAGCTATACAATCAATGGTGTAGCCAGCATGGGATATTCGGGTGGGTGGGCAGGCATTTACAGGCGGGCTAGGAGCGCAGGAGGGATGGGTGTCTGCCTCACCCCAACCCCTGCAGCCAGCTCTGGGAGGAGATGCTGCTCTCCAGCACACATGGCTCACTGCTCTCTTCCAAGTCCCACCACCCCAATGTGGGGCCCGGCTTCCCCAGGCAACGGGCCTATCTTTTTTGAAGATCTCTTCTACAACCGATGGCCGCCCGCTCGCTTGCCTTCTTACCAGTGGTGGATTAGTCACTGGGCCAACCCGGAGCTCTGGAAAAATGAGTGTCCCCATCCCCCCCAACCACTCTGCCCACCTGGCACTCCTGCTGGGCAGTGGGGTCAGGGTAGAGGGGCTTCTCCTGCTCTGACACCTGCCTTGCACTCCAGCCAGGGCACGGGGTCAGGGCACAGGGGCTTCTCTTGCTCCACCCACCTGCCTGGAATTGCCAGAGCTGGGCAGGTGGAGCAGGGCAAGCTAATTAGTAGCTAATTGGACTAATAATGGGACTTGCATCATATCCATAATTTGGACGAGCCTTTAAATGCTGAGAACCTGACAGCTCTGCTTAAACGTTGAAGATCCCATGGTAGTTTTCAGAAGTACATGTATGTTCCAGTCTCCTTGGCCACACTGTGCCTGCATTCATGCAATGAAATCAATGAGGGAGATGAGGTAAAGAGGTGTCTGTCTCCAGGCTAGTACATAGGCCCTGGAGACACAAGGCAAACCTGAGTTGCAGCATGTATAACAGAAGGGCTTCATTTCTCCTCAAGAGATAATCAACATTAGAAAAAAAGTTCCTCCAGCGGTGTGGGTAGGATCCATTCTACCTGAATTTAAGAAAATGGGTTTTTACTGTATAGCAGCTTTATCTCAGGGCACACAGAGCATTAGTGGCTTAATGACTACAGTGACTGTTAACCTCATTGCCAAATGTGAAGCCAGGAAGGAATTCCCTGCTATCGCATGGTGACAGTGACCTTGGTGGGTAGGATGAGCAGAGAGCAAGTGTGAAAAATTGGGACAGGGAGTGGGGGATAATAGGAGCCTATATAAGAAAAAGACCCAAAAATCGGAACTGTCCCTATAAAATGGGGACATCCTCTCACCCTGTTGGTGGGGTTTCACCTTTTATCATTGAGCAGGATGATCTGTTAGAACCAGGTGTGGGTGACCCGCACCATAAATCTCCTGCCATTGGAGAGTGACTAGATACTACTAGGTCTTTCCTATCCTCTCCTTGCATGTTTGTCCCAGGCAAACAAAATTTAAATTAGGGCCCTAAAACACACTGATTAGTGTGTATGTGCAAGGAGTAGGGGGAGGAAGAATCAAATTCCTCCCTCTGAGCCAGAAATTCAAATGACAATTGATTAGCTGGCTTTGTTTTTAAAACCTCAAATAAGAAGCTAGCTTACTGGGAAGGTTAATTTACCATCAGCTCCAGACTTGATTTGCTCTGATATTTTATGCAACAGCAGCATGTGTCAGGAAGCATGAAAACTGATAAAAGGGAAAGAATCATTAAAGCAGATAAGGGGAGCACCCATCTATTACTGCACAGGGCTGTGTTAATGGGGCAGCCAGTTATTGTTCCTTTATTTAAGCTTCCCCTAGTGGTTTATGTGAATAACAATTCCCTGTTCAGTTTTACAATGCACAGAATAACCGACGGTTCTTTGATTAGCATCTCAGTGATAGACTTGTTCTTCCCATGAGGCTTCTGCAGTATAAAATATATGCCTCTTGCCTCTCCTCCCACCCCTGTAACATAATTCTGTTTCCTCATAAGCCACAGATTTAGCTCCATTAAACATAATAGCATCAGATTGCCGTGAATGTTCTTTTTAGTTATCTTAGTATGTGCTATTGCCCTTGTGCAGGGAAGGCCTCCCTCTAAAAGCCTCCATTGTCTGCACTGTGCCAGTGGAGAGAACCATTAGCTGCAGATTGTTTTACAGCCAGAGGTGTTTTTTACCCCTACTGTCTCTTCTGTATCAGCTCACCCTCACTGCAGTTATGCACTAGTACATAGAATTTCCCCAGATACTAAAAAAAAAAGAGAGCCACAAACTTTATAAAACTCAGCAAAACAGGACTGGCTTTCAAGTACTGCACAGAAGGAAGCACTTAGCACTTTGACATAATAAATAGAGTAGAGGCAATTTTTGCTAAATAACCCAATTATAAGTGGGACAAATCTCAGAGAATAGCACAGTTCCATTAGCACTCAGCCATCACTCCTCTTTTAATACACATTTCAAATAATTACCATGACACCTCGACAAATAGCAGCTGTTATTGCAGAGAACTCCAAAAGGAGTTCAGGGTATTGGAAAAGGTTAATAGTCTTTTAGGGCCTATTGGGGAGAGTGTAGGTCTGGAAGCCGGGCTTCCTGACTTCTCCATCCAGCCATACTACTATCACTGGACAGGTCTCCTGTTCACTTTGTTTTCTGCATCTGTAAAATACTCACATACCTCACAAGCACGTTGTGAGGAATAATTAATGCTTGTAAAATGCTTTGGGATCCTAAGTGAATGGTGCTCTAGCAGTATAAAGTATTATCACATTCTAGGGTTAGCAAATTGTTAACTCCCAAACTATAACAACCATTTCAATCCCAAGCACTCCTTATGGCTGGTATTATGAGCAGTAAACAACACATGATTGTCCACCACTGAACATGTGCTTCTCTGTGATGTAGTCATTGTCTCCTGATGTAGTCATTGTCTCCTGTGTGTAAGCCACTTAGGGAGGCTTTCAAAGGCACAAAGGGGAGTTGTGCTCTTCTTCAGTCAATGAAGGAGTCGCCCATTCTTCCCCCATGACACAACCAGGCGGATATGAAATAGAAGCATGAACTCATAATTTATGCTAGGAGAATGTGATTCTTTGTACCCCTCCAGTGGCAGATAAAAGGCAAATGAGGCTGCTACTACTCCACACAGAGGACTTAAATACCTTTGCAGATGTGGGCTGAATGCTTAACTCCCATTGATTTCAGTGCCTTTGAGGATCTGGCCTCAGTCCTTTATCTCAAGCATCAGAGGCTCATGCTTCTAGCACCATAGGTTTTGGGTTCACACCTCACTGTCAGTGCAAGTGCTTAAGGAGTTGCAAACAAAAATATAGATCATTGTATTATAGTGGTTGCATCGGTCTTCTTAGTGAGAAGAAAACAGCCTGCCCATTGCTTGTTGATAGCAAGCCATGCTCCAGTTATGGTCATTATCTCAGTGCTCAAGATCATCACTACAGATCTTGTGTGTGGAGAAGAAGGACAGCTGAGGGTCTGGGAGTGTGAACATCCACACTTATTGTGCTGCATCATTGTCCTTATTGACTTCGTCATCGTATGGTCAGTTATATAAACGTGCCCACTAATAGTGCACTTCAGGGTAAATGTATCTCCCGCTGTCACACACGTCTTCCAGCACAGCTCTCAACTCAGTTAATCACAGTGTTAGCTGCCTATGCAGCGTGTACCTCTGTAGTTTCCTGGAAGTGTGGGAGACTCTGGGGTTCAGTGCTTATCCTTCTGTCATTTTTATCTTTCCAGAAATCAATTCCCTATTGACATGTTGTAAATTTTAATAAGCAACATTCCAAGCCCACTCACTGACTCAGAGGAGCAGGTTTGTGGAGATTTTTTTGCAGGGGGGATGGGCAGCTTTTGGTAGATTGTCCTTTGTAACAAGGAACAAATAGGGAAATCCCTCACATTTATTTGATTCCTTGGTTTCTTTCTGAAGACCAGTATATCCATTTCATATACAACAGATAAATCAATAGCAATAATGTGGTGGTAAGCATGACATGGGGCCTGTGTATGTCTCTGACATTTAGGCTGATTTTAATTTTTCATTTTTAAAGAACCAACACAGGTTCCATTCAAATTCTGGAGCAAAGTGTAGCATGTGGCCACTTGTGATAAGGACCTAACTTTGTTATAACAGGTCATATAATGGAGTCATTAAAAAGCAGCTGGCCCACATTTCCTCTTCTCACTAAGACTCACAAAGAGGATCCTGAGTTCCGGAGACAGTGGACTTTGGGCATAAAGAACACTGTTCACCCATTTAATGGGAGGGGATTACTGGACATATCTTTGCAGTTCCATAAGGCCAGTTGTATTTACTTACACTTAATTCAGACAGATCCACACCAAAGCAAAGCTGGTTGTATTTGAACCAAACAGTACCAAGAAAACACACAGAAAAATGCCTTTGGAATTTTGTCCCCCACTCTTGCCCCCTGAAATACTAGAAGAATCCACCTCTCTTAGATGCAAGAAAAAACAAGGGACAATGGATGCCAGTAGTAGCCCAAGATGCAATTGGGACTGGATACTGGGCCAGATCCTCAGCTGGGGCAAATGGGTTCATTCACTGCATTTAATTATGCCAATTCTGATGCATATGGACAGATTTGAACTGATGGCCAGATTTAGTGTTGGTAAGAAATTTCCCTACAAGATTGCAGCAATGGGAGGAAACCATCTGGAACTCAAAACTCTATTAATTCATTAAGATCAGATGGATTGCAATGTGGTGTTGCTGGCCTGTTAGGGTAAGCTACAGACACAGCACCCTGCTGTTCCTGATTCCAGCCCTGAAATATACATTTTGGAGACTGTAGTCACCTGGGAGGGAGGAGACTGTAGGCTTGATGGTGAGACATGCTGAAAAAAGGCAGGGCTGTAAGTAACCTTCCTTTCCTCAGTCAGAGGGTGGCTGGTCAAGGCACAGTGTGGCTTCTAGCAGGGAGGGAGCTGGAGAAAGAGCCTGTGAAAAGGCTGGGGAGGAACCCAAAGACAGGTGGGAAGGAGAGTAAGAAACCTGGGGGAGTGCTGAGTCATTAGTTGGGAGAAGGAGGGTTGCTAAATGATATACAAACAGGGCTAATGGTTTTGCACTTCTTGGAGCAGTTGTTCATGTGCTTATTTCTTGGACTTTGTTACCCTGAGAGAGATGAAGATTGGTTTGGCCAAAGCATCAGACTCCCCAGGGAGCGAGGGGAACCAGGATGCGGATGCAGATGCACCTAACACAAGAGATGTAAGCAACTTCCTATAATTCCAAGTGGAAGGTGGCCACTGGCAAACCTTCGCTCTTCTCTATTTCTGTGACTTTTTGCATGGAACTAGGCTACTGAATATGTCCTAGGAGCTCCTTGTTCCCCTGTGCTCCAGCCTGGGAATTTCCCTTTGAGAGTTTGGAAGGTGTGCTGCAAAACAAAGACCTAAGCGTGGTACCTGTTATGCAGAAATTGATTGGACTAAGCTATTTCTTTCCACAACATTGTTTTCACTTCACATTAAAGATGACTTGTCCAGAAAATAATGGGGAACCTCAAACTGTCATCTTACCCTAGGGTTGTTTGTAGGCTTAAAATGGCCTCATTGCACGAGGCCATATTTTGTCATGTCAGGAAATAAGGTAAAAATGTAGAGCACACAGAATAACATGACCGAGTTTTCTAGTAGCAAACCCCAGTTTATTACAAGGATTTCTTTTCTAAAAACCAGCTTCTGTAATATAGCGCATAAAAATAACTGATGCAAATCTGCTCATGAAAGATGCCAATTTATTTGACCACTGGAGGGACCTCTCTAAAGATGCAACAATGGCCTCCTTCTCAGGCAGTGAGAAGAAGGGCCCCAAAGGAATGGAGGCCAGTACAGTGGGAATGAGAAAGCCAAGGTGTGGAGCTAGAGGGTGGGGTTAAACAAAAGCTGCTGCCCTGGAGATGGAAATTCTCCATTCATTTCCAGAACAGATACAGTCACTGTGCAAGTTCCCCCATAACAGGACCCAGCACTGTATCACCCTTCTAACCAGCTGGGTCTGCTGCTGTTGGTGTTAAATGAACTCAGTATCTTCCAGCCTGTTCAGCCCTTTGCCTTGCTACTGAGGCTGCTGGCAAAGCTCTCAGTGGTGCTAGTGCTTCATAAACCTCATCAAGTCTTGTGTGCTGAAAGGATGGCTGTGTGGTGTGAAGCAAGGAACAAATCATTTGCACCAGAACTGGTACCTGTGTGAACAAACCTCCAGTGGTCCAGGTGTCAGTTGATGAGAAGCCACTCTCCTGCACTCCCACCTGTAGTGCCCCCAGCCAGGACAGAAACTCAATCCCAGCAAACATTAACATTTTTTAACAAAAAGCACCAGATGAATCCCTGACGCAATTAACACCTTAAGTGTACAGTGCTAGGAAGGTGTCAGCCCAAAGGCTGGCTCCTCATCAGCTACAGAAAAAGAGATCCAGAGACTTGCAAAAAAAAAAAAAAAAGCAGCAAAAATTGGTAATGATCTAGGAAATGTTTAAATGCAGGTGAAGAAGGGTTCAGGAAATGAGCTGAAATATGCTTTAAAGAACATTTTCTATAAAGACCAATGGTAACAATAACAACTCACTAGCATAAGCCCTATTCAGCAAGAAATACTTGGCTGGTTCCATGTCCCTAATGCCTTCAGAAACCAACTATTGTGGGACTGTGACTGATTTTAGCTTTGTCCATGAGAAAATATCTTCAAAAAATTCCCACTGGTCCTATTGCACTTTCTGCTGAACCGCTATTGGTTTCGATGAGAATCTAGGTAGATGAGGCTCTTTGTGTCCACACTGGTTTTTAGGCTTGCTTTCAGTGAGTTTAATTATCATGGTGGCTAAAAACAGGTCTGGCTCTGCCATTTTGCCTACACTCAGGCTCCCCACTACTGTGAACCAGCGATGGCAGCAGTAGGAATTTTGTTTGTAATTACTCTGGGTGTGGACATGGACTTGAGGTGGAGTCAGACAGAATCTTAGCTGACTCAGGCTAATCAGGAGGTCTCAGAAAATTCAGCTTATAAATAGATGATGCATTCTAAATCCATATCCAGCTAGCACTAGGCCTGGGTATGTATTTATTTGTGTTGAAATACAACCACAATGCCTATACACTGCTCTAGGCACTCTGGTGATTACTTATTATAGCAAACCACAAGAGAATTACCTCCCAGCAGTATCCCAAAGACCATTTCTTCTGCCTTCCTCCCCCGCAATACATACATACCCCAAAGATTAAAACATAAATTAACCAGCTAGTAACTCAGTGCAACAAAATATTCCTCACCACATAGGTGTTTATTATTGTATAGCTTTTGTAGAAAGAAAATTTCTTCAAGGTCACATACCATGTGCCACATTGTGTGTGTATCCTTATTCTTATTTCTTTATCTCAGGGTTGAGGATGACAGTTGGAGACTCACCTCTAACCTATTGTGTTTAAAAAAACACAACAACAAAGTGACATAATGCAGGACAGTGGGAGGCCCTGGGAGGGAGCAGAATAGGGTGAAAACAGAACACTGTATGGGGCTGGCCTGAACCCTCCCCCCGTCTCCTCACAGGGCTGGCCTGAGCTCTCCCCACACTGTGCAGGGCTGGCCCGAGCCACTTGTCAGAGCCATCCCTTCTCCCTGCTGGGTGGGGCTGGCCAAGCTGCTCTCCTGAGCCCCTCTCCCCACGTGGGGAGCAGGCAGGGTTCGGGCCAGCAGTGATGCACATACTAGATAGGGCAACCATATTTGCCAAAGGCTCTGCCTGGCATTGCTGTTCACCCAAGCCCTGCCTGCCCCACACTGGAGTCCTGCCTCCCCCTCCTCCTCCACATAAGGCTGGCATTGCTGCTTGCCCCCCTATTCCTCCACACCCCACTTTTTTGACAAGGTCAAGTTGGCAAGAGCAAACTAGGTGAATGCCCACTTTTGCCTGGGATGTCAAGAACAGAGCTTAAAAAAGGGACTGTCCTGGACAAAACATGATGTATGGGCACCCTAGAGCAGAGGGGAGCTGGGGTAGTAGTCAGGGGAGCTGGGAGGATGATGGGGGGAGAGGCTCTGGGAGAGAGCAGAGGGGAGCTGGAGTAGTAGTCAGGGGAGCTGGGAGGATGACGGGGGGACAGGCTCTGGGAGAGAGCAGAGGGGAGCTGGGGTGGTTGTGGGGGGAACTGGGAGGATGATAGGGGTAGGTGGGGTTCTGGCAGAGAGCCGAAGGGAGCTGGGGAGGTTGTGGGGAGCAGCGGGAAGGAAGACGGGGAAGAGACCCTGGAGGGGAGCAGAGGTGGTAATGGGGGGACTGGGAGGATGACAGGGGCAGGAGGAGGCTGTGGGAGGGACCAGAGGGGAGCCAAAGTAGTAGTGGGGAGAGCTGGGAGGAAAATGTGGGCAGCTGCAAAAGGTCCAAAGCAGCAGGGGGTAATTCCCCACAGAAACCATCCTTTACTCAGCTCCCATTCCCTGTAGAGGGCTCTGCTATGTGGGAGGCTCCACTGTCCAGGCAGTCCTACTATCTGTTTCCCAACACTACCTGGCTCTGGCTCCAACACAAAACACAGACATAGCTGGGAGTAATTGGCCCCCTTAGAGGCTCTGATGAAAGGCTGAAGATAGACTGGGCCATGGAAACTGAACTCTCTCTCACCTTTGTATCCTTGTATCCTTCCTAGGAGTTGACACAACCGGGGAGAGATGTGGGGAAAACCTGCGCTAGAGCTTCTTGTCCTCTGGATAACTAAAGGACTTTGGTCTCTGGGGTTGTCAGGTGCTAACGTGACTCTTGAAAGGGGAGGGGAGGGGACCTAAGACCCTTCTAATCACTTGGCCATGTCTTTTGCCTAAGCCAGGGGTCGACAACCTTCGGTGCGCGGCCTATCAGGGTAATCTGCTGGCGGGCCACGAGACATTTTGTTTACATTGACTGTCCGCAGGCACACTCCCCCTGCAGCTCCCAGTGGCTGCAGGTCACCATTCCTGACCAATGAGAGTTGTGGGAAGCGGCGGCCAGCACATGCCCATGGCTTCTCACAGCTCCGTTTGGCTGGGAACAGCGAACTGCAGCCACTGGGAGCTGCAGGGGGGCTGTGCCTGTGGACGGTCAATGTAAACAAAATGTCTTGTGACCTGCCAGCGGATTACCCTGATGGGCCACGCACGAAAGGTTGCCAACCCCCTCAATGCCAATGGCTAAGAGGGAGTGGAGGTATAGGAGCTGGTACAGCAGCCCAAAGTCATTGGACGAATCCTCCCATGACTGCAGAGGTTACATCTGCTTTGCACCATCGGACCAACACAAATGCTCTAAATAGAAATGAGAACTGAAGCTCTTGGGCTTGTTTTTCCCACTTAACATGCATTTATTTCAAAAAGGAAACATTTGTGTTGAGTATTCGCCATCCTACACCTTCAACTAAGAGCTTAGAGTTCCCACAGCATCTCAAAGAGTTTTTCATCACAAAGCAGCGAAGACTGAGTAGCCCTGATATTTCTAAGGGCTTTTTTCAAAAAAGAAGCTGACTCTCCTGCCACAGAATTCCTTTTTATTTGAGGGGTGTTGTGGGGGTGAACAGCATCTTTCAAACCTCCTTTATACAAGCGAAAGATTCAGAAAAGAGCATTGTCCCATCTTTATTCCCTTTGCAGGTTCCTGTTAAGCATCCCGTTCTGTCAGGTTCTCCTTTGTTTTTGGCTGCAGCAGTAGACTCTCCCTCTCAGGCTCCGTGCTGAAATTGCCTGCTTACGTCAGCCAGCAGTGAAGCAGAATGCTGTTCTAAATCCTCTCTTCCCTGCTTCATTATTGCAGTGATTGTTGCCTCCTGCACAGTACCGCCACTTCTTGATATTCTACCCTTGCCTTGCAAGCTCTCTGCTCCTCACCTGATGTGGTTTGTGATCAGTAAATATTCTGCTTAAATAGTGTCACCCAACTCTTATGATTGTATTGTGAGACTTGCAATATTTGATAGTCTTCTCAAAGCTCCAGCTATGGTGATTAAGGGGAACTCTTAGTTTTCATTTATTTAAAAAGTAGGTTTCTAGCCCTCACGGTTTCAGATAAAAGCTTGAAAACATAACCCAGGTACCCTGTGAAGGCACAAGAGCCAGAAGAAATTATTTTTAAGCCCATCTCATGATTTTTGAAGCCTGATTCATGACTTCTGAGCGCTTGAGGATGGCAATATTGCACATGGAACCCTTCTGGCAGGTGAAGTCCGCAGCAACAAGGGCCAGTTTCAACATGTAGGGGTTCCTCTTAACAATACAAAATGGAACCAGCTTGAGCCTCCACTCAGTAATCTGGTAAAATTTACCACCACCCTGGGGCACCTCTAAGACACAATACTTCCCCACTCGCAAGCACTGAGACCTTGTCTACACTGCAGATTATTTCAGTATAACTTATGCCACTCAGAGGTATGAATAATCTGACCTCTATAAGTTATACTAACTTAAGCACCAGTTTAGAGAGTGCTGTGTTAGAGGGAGAGCTTCTACCACTGACAAAGCTACCACCTTTCCCATCGGCTTAAAGCGTCTCCACCACAAGCACTACAGCAGCACAGTTGCATCAGTGCCGCTGTAAGTGCTGTAGTGTAGATGTAGCCATAATCTTAGTCTCAACAAAAGAGACTTTTATTAGAAGGGGAAAGGAACAAAGCATTAGTTTTGGAAAACTCCATAACCACCTTCAAAAGCATGTGACCATAAACAAACCAGACCCTATACTGCCTTGGGTAATGTCCTTTAATGGGTAAAGTTTCCTACCTTGCAGCATGAAAGTCTGACAAATGAATGCCCTTTAACTCATCACTCCCTCTCCCTCCACTGCACCCAGTTGGCTGTCCTTGGTCAGCAAAGACCCAGAGTTCAGAAATGCATTCAGGGGGTTCACACGAGGGTGGGCATCAAAGCAGCAACTGGCTCATAGCCACCACTCTCTACCTACTGCTGTCTCTCTGTCAACACTCTCTGCAGCTACCCACTGTCTCTCTACCCACTGTCTCTCAGACCCTACTAGCTGCTATCTCCCTGCCAATGCCACTTGCTGTTCCCACAACACCACGTTTTGAGGTTCTGCCACTTAACCCAGCTCTCTGTGATTTCAGGTCTCAGCAGTTTCAGTGGATAACAGGGAACCTCACAGGCAGTGCAATCTCTATGTTATCTTTTACTGCCCCTAGACAAGGTCTAAGGCTTAGCCCCTAGATCTGCTCAGCAGTGATGTCAGTTCTAGGAATCAGCAACTGGAAAATGAGAACAATCAACTGAGTCTAATTAGCTCAGCAGAAAACAGGTCAAATGGTATTTAAGACTCTTTATGCTGCTGCAGCTGCTGCAGCAGCAGCAGCAGCAACACACACACACATATACACATCTTCACTGGGATTTGACATCCCTGCCCCTGCTTAGCAAATGAGGTTCAGTTTAGGTTGAACCCCCTCAAACAGAGCATGCTAAGCACAGTTCTGCTGCCCTTTACTTAATACAATAAGGGTAACATTTCATTAGTCCTGCTTTCAATTACGAGAACGATTTGTAACCCAACACCAGCAACAATTGATCATTTTAGCAAAGCAGCTCCATCTGTTGCACACCTAGGCAGAGTAGACATGTCTATGCAAATTAGGGTGACCAGATGTCCTGATTTTATAGGAACAGTCCTGATTTTTGGGTCTTTTTCTTATATAGGCTCCTATTGCCCCCCACCCCCATCCCAATTGTTCATACTTGCTGTCTGGTCACCCTAATGCAAACACGGTCTGCTCTTGAAATCTTTTCCCCCAGCTCATCACTAGAAGTCAGGGGAGAGTTCATTTGGACTCTGCTTACACATACATGCACAAGTGGCTGGGGTTGAGGTTACTGATAGAGGGCTAGATTGTAATCCCCTCTCATAGAAAAATCCAGAGGAGGTGGTGGAAAAAACAAGGAGGATACTCTTATAAATTATCAAGTAATCATTTTCTGAAGGGGGTGGGGCTTGTGGCTCCACAAAGCTGCAGGCCGTGAGGCCTCCCAGTTCTGTGGATCCAAAGGACCTGCAAAGACTGGAATTGTTCTGCAATGAAAATGGTTCCTTTGCATTGTTCAGGTGCTGTACTCATTCACTGTGCAAACTCATTCAACTGATGGTGGTGTCTCTACAAGTCCAGATAGCAAGAACAAGACACTTCTGGTTACCATGGGATAATCATTGTGTTTGGCTAGTGAAATGGATTCAGTGCCCTTACAAGGCCATGTGTGAGATTAGCCTCTGTAACGTCCATATATTTTACAGAAAGTGTTTTTAGCAGCTGTTGCTATTTGGGTATCCAGCACCAGGGAGGAGTCCTGGAGGATCCTTAGGCTCTGAATTCTTATGACAAACAAACTAAGAAATCTGTTATCTACAGCCAGGCACTCACCTACCACAGAATATGCTCTGAAGCGGATCTTGGGGCTCTGGCCATGAGGAGGACACGGGCAGAAGAGGTGGAGCTGGGGTCTAGCGTCTCCAAAGGGGGCTCCATCCACTGCCCATGCGTATTCCTCATCCAGTGCACTAAATGCCCCAATAACAGCTATGTGGGTGAAACCAGACAAGCACTATGCTCTTGAATTAACTCCCACAGGAAAATGATAAAGGACTAAAACACCATATCACCTGTTGGTGAACACTTTTCACAAAGCAGTCGCTCTATATCTGACCTATCTGTTCTGATCCTCAAAGGAAACTTGCTCAACGCTTTCAAAAGACGAGCCTGGGAGCTTAAATTTATAACTTTGCTATTCACTAAAAATAATGGTCTTAATAAAGACATTGGATTTTTGGCTGATTACAGCAGTCTGTAAACGTGCTGACTGCCACTTTCTGCAGCTCCCATTGGCCAGGAGCAGTGAACCGTCGCCACTAGGATCTGCAGGGGGCTGTGCCTGCGGACGGTCAGCATAACCAAAAGGTCTAACAGTCCGCCAGCAGATTACCCTGATAGGCTGCGTGCTGAAGGTTGCTGACCCCTGTGCTAAACTATCTCTTTGATCCTGTACTTAGCTGTGACACTCTGAGTACCTTTCGCAGACCCGAGGAAAAGCTCTGTATTTTTCAAAAGTTTCTCTCTCTCACCAACAGAAGTTGATGTAATAAAAGATATTGCCTTACCCACCATGTCTCTCTAATGAGGCAAACAGACCTTTTCTTTTAAGGGTCTTGGCTTGTTCTTCACCATGTTTACCTTTTCCCATCAGCATTTCCTCTCCCTGGTGTTCAAATTTGGTTTCTTAACTGCTGTTCATCCAAGTGCTTGTCTCACTGGGTATAACTGAGATATGGTGATTGCTGTGAAGTGGATGTAGAGCTGAATGTTATCTGCATAGTGATGACACTTAAGACCACAGTGTTTTACATTCTTCATCAATAGTTAAATATAAATGTTAAGTCATGCAGGAGTGAATGTAGCTGGGAACTCCACAGGTGAGGGCTCTGTTGACAATGACTCTCTGGATCAGCAAAGAAGGAGCTGAGCCATCTCTGAGCGCCACTGGTCACAGTTGCTGGGTCTCCAAGATGACCAAGTAGAGCTATGACAGTATCACCAGGGGCACGTTTACACAGTTTTCAAAGGTCTTTTTCTCAGTGTATGCAAAATGTTCAGTCTTGGGTAGACATGCCATGTTACTCTATTTTTGTTGTATTGTTCTGTGTAGAGGCGATGGTTCTTAGAGAGAGAGAGAGGACAGAACAGCAGGAGAGTTTTCTCTTTGCCATTTGTCTCTGATGAGAGTAATTCTTGAGGCAGAGTTACTCCCTGGGAACTGGGCACTGATATCTGGCGGAGATTTCTATAAAAAGGGATGCCCTGCACACTGTTGGACCTACCTTGTTTTAAAGCTGGTGTATGTGTGTAAAGAGAACAATTGATATTTTTACTACACCCAATTCTCCTCCATTGGGAAGCTGACCTGCAAGGCCCTGTACATGTTCTATTGCTCAGCAGAGGGATGATTTCCGAACAGAATATTGGTGTTGAAAGAAAGGGAAATAGTAATATCTTATGATCAACAGTTGCAGAGAGATCCAGAATAATGGGTATGGCTGCTGCCTGTCATTCATAGCCCAGAGGAGGAGAACATCCACCAGGGCTACTTCTATACCATATCCCAATCTCAACGCAGAGCAGAAATGATAAAATATTGATGAAAGTCAGGAGCAGTTGGAGATGGCTCATTGCTCTCTTCCAAATAACCTTGCTTGGAAATGAGATGGTGATGGTGTCCTTTAATTATCACAATGTTAACCTGAAGGTGTTTCTGATTTTAAAAATAACTGTACCCTGGGCTGAAAGGCCAAAGGCCTTGGACTTTATGCAGCACATAATATGGCTACTATCCAGATAATGGGAAATGCCCTCAGGTCATTACTAGTACACTGAAATTGTTAATTTTAATTGTTAATTAAATTTGTTAACTTCACATATTACATAAAAGAAAAGAGTGAGCTATAACGCATAAAATAGACTGGCATGTTGCCAAAAGGTGGTTGTTTAGAACCTTCTAGGTCCCTCTTGACCCCATCCTCCATCCCATCCTCCCACCTTCCTGCTCTGCAAGTCACAAAGCTCTTCTTCCTGGAACAGCTGAATATTTTTTATTTGGGATCAGGACTATGTATCTTTCAAAGTGAACAGATAACATAACTAGACCCAGAAGGATTAAATTTTCATAGGTGAGTGTCACTAATTATTGATTTCACCATACACACACAAACCGACAAAAAAAAGCCATTCCTAATATAAACTTATAGATAGACAAAGTAAAATGCTGCTTGAGAGCTTAGAGTTTGATTTAATGATATTTACATTGTATATTTGGACATGTGATGCTGACAACCTGTGTTGGAATGGTTATAAATCTTTAACTTTTTGGATCTCAGTGTCTTCTGTCATTAAATGATTATTGTCTGATCTTCCCATAATTTCCCACAACTGTGAAAATTTAAATTGATAGAAATAAAAAATGCTTAAAAATAAACACAGATATCTGTGTTAAAATTATAATAAAAATCAAATTCTGCCAAGTCTAAACACTTGTATCGCAATGATCCTGAGAACAAGACCTTGCTGGCCTGTGTGGAGATGGTGGGAGGAGAAAAAGGAGTTAGATTTTTTTTTTTGTTAAATAATTTCCATTTTATTGGTTTGACAGCCCCATTTTCTTTGCTTTTTATTATTTCTTCTTACAAGTATTTCTGCTTCAGATGAGAAGCTGAGGCAACACTTATTACCAGACACAGTCAAAGCAGAGTAGAGAGATTTATGTATTCACAGGACATTTATTAAGAAATAACTGTACAGTGATTATGAAATGTCTGCACTCAGACTGGCTAATTATCACTTTCAGTCACTGTACAGAGATTCATGTGTTTTACAGTTAGCCAGAAATACGATGTTGCAAACCAGACACACACAGCCATCAGAATGCAACAAAATGCATCAAGGGTGGGAAAACTCTGCAGTTATGCATCATGAAATACGCAGCATCCCTACATTTTCCTGAGCTGAGAGAATTCTCCTGGGCTGAGACTTAGGAGGAGAGGCTGAGGGAAGTGGTCTTATTTAGTATGCAGAAGAGAAGAGTGAGGGGGTATTTAATAGCAGACTTCAACTACCTGAAGAGGGGATCCAAAGAGGATGAAGGTAGGCTGTTCTCAGTGGTGGCATATGACAGAACAAGGAGGAATAGTTTCAAGTTGCAGTGGGGGAGGTCTAGGTTGGATATTAGGAATAACTACTTCACTAGGAGGGTGAAGCACTGGAATGGGTAACCTAGGGAGATGGTGGAATCTCCATCCTTAGAGGTTTTTAAGGCCCAGCTTGACAAAGCCCTGGCTGGGATGATTTAGTTGGGGTTGGTTCCGCTTTGAGCAGGGGGTTGGATTAGATGACCTCCTGAGGTCTCTTCCAACCCTAATCTTCTATGATTTTATGATTCTGTGAATTTCCATTTCAGGGTAACAATAATTTGTTCTATTAATCTCAATTAAATGTGTTGTTGGGAATTCTACTTTCAAATATTATACAAACTTTGCCCTCATATCTCTAATTTAAAAAATATATTGCTCAAAGACCACACTGTCAACAATTCTTCAGTATGAAGAAATACTAGCAAAGGCAGTATATTGCAGAACCAAGTATTTAAATTGAAAGCGATCTATACTTCTATAAACATATCACATACTCCTCTAGAAGACAGAGATGGAAAATACCTATTAGATAATTTACCTTACCGCTCTGCCAAACCAGGACTGTTCCTTAAAATATATGTTTAGTACTTTGTTCATTGTAATTTTAAATGTCTCAGAATTGTGGAAGAATACCCCACAGTCTCGTATTTCACACTGTGTGGAATTTTTTCCAAACATTAAGGCTGTGTTCCCTTTCTTACTTTCAACCCATTATTCATAATTATACTCCCTTGTATCAATCAAAATAATCCTTCTCCCACCTTAGGGTGTATTCCTTTTAAATATTTGTAGACTGTTATCCTGTTCCGCCCCCCTCCATATCACTCATATACTCGATTAGACACTACTTAGCTAAGCTAGGGGAGCTACTCTTTCTCTTGATTGTATCCCATTATTGCTTGTTCTTCCAAGCTAAACACTTGCTTCCTCATTGGTGTTTACACTTTATCAAATCCCTAGTCATTGTTTACTCTCCTACTCTGCCATGTATCTAGGACAGTACTGGGATGGCCTATATATTCTAATTGTCTCTCATTTCTTTCTTTCTGCAGCTGTGCCCTTATTGGTTAGCGAGACATTACATTTGCTTCCTATATAGATGTACAGCATCCAGACATAATGTCTCTAACCAGTAAAAGCACAGCAAAGTAATAAGCATGGGATAATTAGAAAATATAGAACTACCTAGGGCTATACTAGATAGATAGCTAAGTGAGAGAGTGTAGAATGCAAAGGCACATCTGTTCAAGGAGGGGAGGGCAAAACACACAAAAAGATATCTTCTGGCAAGCTCAACCCTGTAATTCTTCTGAAATTAGAATAGGAAGTGCATTTCTCTGCCAACAATTTGGTGACTTTTTGGTGGCAACCATAAAATCAGAGAGAAGTGCCCCCGTCCCACCCATAAACTATCATACATATGTCAAATGTTATTAAATCCATTTCTCTGCCAATGCAGGCTTTTTCCTTATGTTTTGTCCAGTCTAGTTTTAAAAGCCCTAAGTAATGGATTTCCACTTCTTCCTATAGAAGACTATTCCTCAGCCTAACAATTCTCAGCACAAATAACAGAGAAATGCCATGGCAGTGGGCATTAAGTGGCATCCTTGTTGGAAGGCTGAGAGAGGCAAAATATTAAACAAATGTGGGCATTGAGCTATCCTCTTAGCCACAGGGTAGGCTGTTCAGTTCATTCTGAAAAGCCCAGCGCAACACATTCTCAGCTAATAAACTCACATCTGTTTAAAAAACTAATTTTGAATTTAAAATAACTAAAGCTACTTCAGTTCAAAGAGATTTGCTATTGGACTATAGCAATTTTCAGCAACCCAGTGATGGCCTAACCTGCTCTACTAGAAAGCTTTCTCTAAAGACCCTTGATCTGTGCGCATGCCTGCAGGGACATCAGCTGTCCTGTGCTTAAGGCACCATAATGGGACATGCTCCAAGTGATTATTAGAATATATTTTCTAACATTCACATAGCAGATACTTCTCTCTGACAAAGTTAATTTATGAGGACCTGGTTGTGTTGGACTCTCTACAAAACTAATGGGATTATGCCAGTTTCAATGTGTTTTGATCATTCTTGGGACTTTATGCACTGCAACCCTGATTCTGAAATACCAGCCATATGGCTGTTCACATGTACAAGTGCAATCCTTCTGCTAGGTGTTATCTGCAGCAACATGGGTGGGGTTCAGACAGCTAGGGGACTTTTTTAAAACTAACACCTCCCACTTAGGCCCCAGCCCAGAATTTCTGGGATCACTAAAGACCTTCCTCAATAGGCAATAGTGTCCCACTCATGAACACTGATTATGTGAATGAAATAAATGTAAATTACTGGAGCTGCTTAGTACCACCAACCCGCTAGGGCACCAGGAGCATGCAAGGCGTACCATGACTCAGAGGCAAGAACTGTAGGCGCTTTAACAGCGAGGCCTCAAAAGTGCTAGCAGTGGTGGGTCCCAGTGAGCACTCAGACACATGGCTAAGGAAAATGATATTTTACTAGGGCTGACAAGGAAGGGAAAGATTTCATATACCCTGAGTACAGAGTCTGAAAGAGTTACAGTGTAAAGTGAGCAGTAGCGGTAAATGTTTGGGTCCCTGGAGCAGTCCAATCAAGAGTCAGGCCTAGTGCTTGGAGTGCCATCTCCTGCCCAGTCTCTTCTTGGATATTTCAAGAAATGGCTATCTGGAGGTTTCCAGACCAGACCCAGTTAGTCTCATTAGGGTCATTCTGCAGTGGCTCCCCACCCAGTTGCTGCTGCTTCCCCATAAGTCTCACTCAGACTTGGTCCCAGCTGTAAAGTCCAGCGGGCTGCCCTTACCATGAAGCCAACTGAGGTGGCCACCTCAGGTGCCAGACGGTGGGGATGCCACTAGAACCCAAAGTGTAGAAAATTGTGTCTGCTGCTGGTGCATATGTGCTCGAGATGCCCGGGGATACTGGACTGCTGTGTGGGAGGAAGGAGAGCACAAGAGACATAACAGGCAGGCAGAAAAAAAAGTGGAAGGGAGTAACAGAAAGCAGCAGGAGCTGCAGGAAGAGAGAGGAGGAGCCGTGTTAGTCTGGATCTACAAAAGCAATAAACAGTCCTATGGCACCTTATAGAGTAACAGATGTATTTAGAGCATAAGCTTTCGTGGGTGAATACCCACTTTGTTGTCTTGCATCCGACAAAGTGGGTATTTACCCATGAAAGCTTACGCTCTAATACATCTGTTAGTCTATAAGGCGCCACAGGACTCTCAAATTTATTGACATTGATGATACTACAGGAACTCGTATAACAAATGTGCTTCTTAAAAAGCTGGAAGATCCGAGAATTGTGATAGCTTTCATGAGAGGTCAGGGCTACGATAATGGTGCCAACATGAGAGGAAAGAACAGAGGAGTACAGACATGGATCTGAGAGTTAAACCCTTGAGCTTTTTTTGTCCCATGCAGTTCTCATTCACTGAACTTTGTGGTCAGTGATGCAGCATCAGCTTCTAGTGAGGCTGCTGAATTTTTTAATGTAATTGAAAGCATCTATGTATTTTTCTCTACATCAACTCATCGATGGCAAATTTTGGAGCAACGTCTGGGAACACCCTCTCTGACACTGAAACCACTGAATGCCACGCGATGGGAAAGTCGAGTGGAGGCAATAAAGCCTATCAAACACCAGATTGGGAAGATAGATCATGCCATAGTTGCCATTATGGAGGATAATGCTATGACATGAACTGTTCATGGGAGAACAGTGGCAGAGGGAAATGCCAGAAACATACATAAGTTCACATTTATGTGTGGCTTAGTGTTGTGGCATGACATACTGTTTGAAATAAATGTTGTAAACAAGAGACTCCAAAGTGTTGACCTTGATATATCTGGAGCAATGGAACAACTGGCTAAAGCAAAGTCATTCCTACAGTCTTACTGGTCAGCTGAGGGATTTCAAAACATTCTGAAGAGTGCACAGAAATTAGCAGAGGAACTTCACACTGAAGCTATTTTGCCACCCATTCAAAAATACAAGAGTCACTGAGGAAGATAGTTTGATTACAATGCATGGGATAATCTCATAAGAGACCCCAAACAACAATTCAAAGTTGAATTCTTTAACCACGTGCTAGATTGTGCAATACAGTCAGATGAAGATCGTTTCATGCAGCTCAAGGAACACAGAAGTATATTTGGGATGTTGTATGATATTCCAAAACTCCTCACTATACCTGAAGAAGACTTACACCAGCAATTCAGGGCACTAGAGGCAGTGTTGACACATGATGACGTGCAATATTGATGCGAGTGATTTAGGTGATGAACTGAAAGCCCTTTCAAGATACATTTCAGCAGGATCAACTCCAAAGGCTGTTCTGGAATATATGTGCACAAATAAAATGACCACCCTCTTTCCAAATGCTTTTGTTGCTCTGCGCATACTTCTAATAGTTCCTGTAACAGTTGCCAGTGGAGAACACACTTCTCCAAGCTTAAGTTAATAAAAACACATCTATGCTCTACAGTGACATAGGAAAGGCTGATCGGGCTTGCAACCATCTCAGTAGAGCATCAGTTGGCCCAGACTGTGGACCTTCAGGAAGCAGTTCAAATCTTTGCAACCAAGAAGGTGCGGAAAGCACCACTTTGATTATTCAAACAGATAAAAATGCCAGTGTTTACTATGCAGACAAGAAAAACTACATTTGCTGTTCAGGCATTTGAAAGCTAAGTATTACTTAAAATTTTTGAACAAGGTATTTTAAGTTATTAGTTTTCCTTTATTGTTGTAGGTAGCAGAGCAGTACCATGAGAGGAGTAGAACAGGAAAAGGCAGAATTGAGACCTTTCAAAGTTTTGGCCCAAGCAAAGGGACATGGGGGTGTCATTTGAGCTCCCTGCCTCACGTGCCAAAATGTTGTGGGCTGGCCCTGATGTCCAGCAGTCACAGGCTGTTCTACACACATCTCTGCATATGGTTCCCAGGGAATCTTTTTTGCCTCCAGCTTCCCTGCAGTTGCTGTCTCTTCATGTGGCCACTGCATCCATTTTCCCTGCAGATACTGGTTAACCATGTGGCCTCTGTATCTATCTTCTCTGCAGATCCTGGTTAGCTATGTGGCCTTTGTATCCAGCTTCTCTGCAGCTCTTGGATAGCCACATGGCCACTGCTTCCCAAACAGAGAGCCTGACAAGAGCCAGGACCTTTCCCCTTACCAGGCCAGGAGGGAAGAGGATGCTCAGTGGGAAGGAAGCTGGTGGAAATTGTAGCTCCAGCTTAGCAGATCCATCACACAAAGAAAAGTTTCTTAGGTAGAAAGGGAACACAGTATCAGCTTAGGAAAACACAGCAACAATATATCTATGATACATAAAACACTCCCTCACACCAACTTTGGCAGTAGTCTAATCAGTTCCCCACCCCCTGCCTTGGCCAGGGAATGGACTCAATGGTCAATATGTCATAGGTCTCTTCCATCTCTTATTTCTGTGATCTTATATTCTTCTGGCTCAATTCCTGCTATTATGTTAGGGGAAATATACAAATCCTAATAAAGTTATCACTAAGTAGCGCATTATAAACCTACTATTGATGTAATTTAGTGCTTTTAGGTGACATAAAGTCAACACCAATGATCTCTAATGATGAGTTGGCACACAGTGGCCTGTTGCCAAATACACTGTAATGTCACATGTTGCCATCTATACACAGCCACTATACACAGCTGTCAATTTTGTGCTTTGCAAATAAAATTCAAGTTTAAAAATGTTTTTTGTGAGCTATGTGAAGTATATGCACGTACAATGAAAGGAAATGTGACATATAAGGCACTGTGTTATTGACACAAATACAGTATGAGGATAAGTAAAATAGTAAAACTCTTCAAGTATCTGTATGTATTCCTCAACATATGAATGATACCTAAAGCTAGAATAACTTGCAAAACCTAGCAAAATTATGTATTATAAAGCAAAGTGCCCAATGAATGCTGCTGTCATTAGAAAGTAAATGTCAAAACTGACTTGGAAAGTTTTCTGCTCAGAGCCAGTTTACACCAAGGAGTAAAGATTATACTTCATCTAACTGAAAACATCTTCACTGTTTATAGGACCAAATCCTCAACCCTTTGCCAAGACCCATTTAAATGGGATTGGTGCAAGGGTATCTGTAGTGGTGAGCGGAAACATTATTTCACCCTGGCGGTTCTGCAGCTGCTATTGCAGCCTCAGGACTGTAATAACCTCTGTGCTTATTTCCTCCTCTTCCCACACCTCCCATGCCTTTCCAGAGAAGTTTGGCTGGTGCTCGGCATAGTCATGGATCTAACACTGAACACCACCATCCTGATACCCCACCCTGCACAAAGTTAGATGAGCCCCTATAGAGCAATCTCCATGGCCATACAAGAGTACTCACTACATACTGTCCCCAACCCACACACAAGACCCAAATTGGGTCCACTGCATTCCAGGTCTTCCACATCCATGTTTGGATTGGCAGGATTTATATCCACTATGAGCAGTGTCCTTAGTAAGTGTGGTGTATTGAAAATTGTTAAAATGACAAGATATTGCTTTAAATTGTAAGGGGTTTCCCAGTCCTATTTGCAGGCAAGAAGACTCTGAAGAAAGCTATATGATCAGGATCCTTTTTGGTTTTTATGCAGCCTAGAGCAATTTGGGTTGAGCTGTGCCTGTTTGCCTTACATAGCATCTTGCTTGTGTCTCTCTGTTTTTGGTCATAGTGTGTTAGGGTTAGAATAATAGAATAAAGAATATCAGGGTTGGAAGGGACCTCAGGAGGTCATCTAGTCCAACCCCCTCCTCAAAGCAGGACCAATCTCCAACTAAATCATCCCAGCCAGGGTTTTGTCAAACCTGACCTTAAAAACCTCTAAGGAAGGAGATTGCACCCCTCCCTACGTGACCCATTCCAGTGTTTCACCACCCTCCCAGTGAAAAAGTTTTTCCTAATATCCAACCTAAACCTGCTCCACTGCAACTTGAGACCATTGCTCCTTGTTCTGTTATCTGCTACCACTGAGAACAGTCTAGAGCCATCCTCTTTCAGGTAGTTGAAAGCAGCTATCAAATCCCGCCTCACTCTTCTCTTCTGAAGACTAAATAATCCCAGTTCCCTCAGCCTCTCCTCATAAATCATGTGCTCCAGCCCTCTAATCATTTTTGTTGCCCTCTGCTGGACTCTTTCCAATTTTTCCACATCCTTCTTGTAATGTGGGACCCAAAATTGGACTCAGTACTCGAGACGAGGCCTTGCCAATGCTGAATAGAGACGAATTATCACATCCCTTGATCTGCTGGCAATGCCCCTACTTATACAACCCAAAATGCTGTTAGCCTTCTTGTATACTGTTGACTTATAATGAGCTTCTCATCCACTGTAACCCCAGGTCCTTTTCACAGAACTGCTGCCTAGCCATTCGATCCCTAGTCTGTAGCTGTGCATGGGATTCTTCCGTCCTAAGTGAAGGACTCTGCACTTGTCCTTGTTGAACCGCATCAGATTTCTTTGGGCTTAATCCTCTAATTTCTCTAGGTCCCTCTGTATCCTATTCCTATCCTCCAGCATATCTACCACTCCTCCCAGTTTAATGTCATCTGAAAACTTGCTAAGTGTGCAGTCTATGCCATCCTCCAGATCATTAATGAAGATATTGAACAAAACCGGCCCCAGGACCATCCCTTGGGGCACTCCACTTGATACCGGCTGCCAGCTAGACATGGAACCATTGATCATTACCTGTTGAGCCGGACGATCTAGCCAGCTTTCTATTCACCTTATAGTCCATTCATCCAGCCCATACTTCTTTAACTTGCTGGCAAGAATACTGTTGGAGACTATCAAAAACATTGCTAAAATCAAGGAATAACATGTCCACTGCTTTCCTCTCATCCACAGAGCCAGTTATCTCATTATAGAAGGTAATTAGGTTAGTTGCACACGACTTGCCCTTGGTGAATCCATACTGACTGTTCCTGATCACTTTCCTCTCCTTTAAGTGCTTCAGAATTGATTGCTTGAGGACCTGCTCCATGATTTTTCCAGGGACTGAGGTGAGGCTGACTGGCCTGTAGTTCCCAGATCTCCTGCTCCCCCTTTTTAAAGATGGACACTATATTAGCCTTTTTCCAGTCATCCAAGACCTCCCCTAATCACCATGAGTTTTCAAAGATAATGGCCAATGGTTCTGGATTCTAAAAATAAAGTAGTGTTATTGCACTCTGTCAGTAAGAGTCTTTTGGGGTATGTGTTCCTCCCTTCCCCCTGAATTTCTCTCCGTGTATATTGTGAACATAACAGTAGGTGATACCACTGTTAAACTGGCCTTTGGATCCTACTTCCTTTTGTTTCCTTGAATGGAACTGACGGTGCATGTGCACCCTCTAAACAGCTGAAAAAACTGCTATAGAAATTATTACAAGTGAGTAGATGATGGCTGATTTGACTAATTTAACAGATTCAATTTGCATTATTAACAGTTAAACATAATTATACAGGTATGTTGACCATATCTCCAGATAGCACTGGAGGCTATGAGAGGCTGATTGAACAGGCCATGCACCATGAAACCAAAGCCACAATTATTCAGTAGCAGATGTGAACATGGTGAGATGCTTGTGCAGAATTAGATTACAATGTCTCATGATATGATAGACAGGAGTAATTATATTATAGCCAACCATTTAATGCAAAACCTCAGCACTTCAGCCAGAGGGAATTAAAAGCAACACATCTTCATTCTAATTTTACAAGGTTTCAAGCCATCAACTCAAGGCATATTAGAGAAGATGAGATTTTTCCATTTGCTGATTGAAGTCTGCTGCCGTGACTCCCGTACGTCTCTATATTTACTATGCGCCTTTCAATCCTCTCCCCTGACTGCTCTATCAGCCTCCCCCTGTATTTGCACTTCAATCATTCTGTCCACTATGGTAGGATCAACCTCTTATTCCACTAACTTCATTGGTTCCACTACATTCCAGGCCTTCTGCATCCCCATCTGGCTAGGCAGGAACAGACCCATGTACTCCTTTTCCTTTCTCAATCCCCTCCTTAAAGTCAGCTTCTCTAGTGAATCCTTCCCACATATTTCTCCTTGCCAATGTCCTCTGCACACCATCTCATAACTAAAAGTGTATGTGTGTTCTGTCTGTTTATTAGTATGTAAGCTCTCTCCAACAGGGACCATCTCCTGGGTTTTCTGAAGCATGTGCACTCACCGCACTTGATAAATCATTATAACAATTCTAGCCTTTCATGAAGGAAAACATATAAACCAGTAGCAGCTAATAATTAAATGGAGGACAGAGCACAGAGACCTGGAAAACAGTGGTTACTGTAGGAATTGCATATCCCTGACCTGTGAAGAGCAGTAAACCATATCATTTTTACAGTGCATCTCTGTGTGTCTTTAGAATTGCTGCTCTCCAGGGGGAAAGGGAGAAGGCTAATTCAGTATTTCTCTCTTGAGTTATTTGTTTGTATTTTTGTCAGCTCAACTCAGCCCTACAAAGTAGCTCAGGAGCTAACTTAAATTTAGCTGCATGTTACTTTAGAGAATGAAGCTGCTCAGTTTGTTAAAGCCAAGCCAGGGGTCCTCTGACTAATGAAGCACTGTGAGTCAATCTCTGAGGAATGCTGAGCACTGGCAACTTTCTCAGTGATATTAAGGGGAAATGCAGATGCTTCAGCACATCTCTGGATTTAGCTGCCTGTCATTAGTAACTGTTAAAACCAAAGGTGAGGAACCTGGTATTCCCACTTAATTTACTAGTTTTGGCAGTTCATTAATCCTGTTCCTCCCCTCCACCCAGACTTAATGAGATGCCACAGGAGCCTATAACTCCCTGATAGTCAGTCAGTCACTTGCAAGTGGTCTATGTACTAGGTATCATACAGTCACAAATCCCCTACATAACAGGGATCTAGTAGTTACTACAGCTCTAGAGCAACTTATGAAAAGAGCGATTTGCACGTCTCCATATGCCTGCAGTGCAACAAAAGGTTACCGTAGCAACATAGTTCTTTGCCCACTGCTGAGGTACTACAGAGCCCTCTCTCAAAGAAACACATCAACCGATAAATCATGCAGAGCTTAGGACTCTACCAACCAGTGCCTTTAAAAAAAGAGCTTTCTGTGATAAGCTCCCCCTTAAAGGGACTGTGGTTTTAACTGTGATCTCACACTGGTTTTACTTTGGTATGACTCCACTTGAACCCTTGGGGCCTAATTCTGCCCTTATATATATAGATTCAACTCCCACTGAAGTCATTGGGGTTGATTATGATCTCTCTTACAGTGATATAAATGAGAATTACTCTTCACTGAAATTTGGTTGGATAATCTGACCTATGTAATGTTCCTTACCTATGTACTGGGAGTATTGTAAGATTGAATTAGTCAGTTTATGGTGCTTTGAAATCTTCACATGAAAGCCGCAAGGAGGTTCAAAATATTATTACAATTATTCTGTTGAATATAATGACTTGTTCCACAATATTCTAAGAAGGCCACATAAGATCAGGTGTTCGGGGTATGAGGCATATCATAATGAACCATATCGTAGTTTCCTATTGCATTTTTCATGCTAAAGTATCCTAGAGAATTTTATAAACTATGGCCAGAATTTTTTTTTAAAAAAAACCTTAGACTTGTTTTAGCAGCTTTGGTTCCTAGGTGTCCAACTGTAGATGCTCATTGCACCATGGAGTCTGATTTTCAGTGATGCTGAACACACACAACACCACTGGAAGTCAATTGCTTTTCAGAAGAGTGAACATCCGCAGAAAGAATGATGCAGAAAGTGTCAAAAATCAGGGACCCAAAAATTGAGACAACCAAAACTAGGGAACATTTTTGACAATTTCAATCTACATATAATTATTACAACACCCCACCACTGAAATGCAGCCACCAGAGGGGTGGGAAGAGGCAGCTCTTTAAGAGCATACTACAACAGTCCTGTGCATATGACAGGAAGTGAAAACACAGATTGTTGCATCCAGCTGAAACTTTAGATGGACAGAATGAAATTACCAATTTGGCAATCACATAAGAGTGAACAGTCTTGCTCCTGCATTTCATCATTGCACCCTTGGACACTGTGAAAGATACTTATTGAAGCGCAAGGAAGAAATATCCTGTTTCCATTTCTTTATGAATAATCTGAATCTTCCTCCTACTGGTCTTTGGTTGATTTGATTTTATTCACTGATCCATATCTCTGAATGTGTATCTACAAGGACACACAGATGACACACATTCTTTTTTCAAATGATATATTTGAGATGACCTATGCCCTCTGCCATTTAGAAATTGTTTATTTTTCAAATGAGTCTGCCTAGCGTCTAATAGACATTGTCCTTCAGCTATGTTTCCAATAGTGTATTTACTTGCTCTTCGGGCTAAACTCCCAAAGAGCGGGAAATGCAGAATAGCTTTTCTCAGTGGCTACATTATTTAAAGGGTTACCAGTGCAAGGTACTGTAATCCAAGCAGACATCAAGCCAGCATCGACAACTAACTAAGTCAGAGGTAGGGCTGTTAAAGAGACATACAGCCTCTCAGTGAAGAGTGGATTTGATTAGCACATATCTTCTGAACCTAAAAGAATGGAGTTAATTTAAGTCTGGGTTCATTTAGCTGTTCTTAGTAGCACAGGTACTTGTCTGGATTATCGTTGTGAAGATCCTTAAAAGGTGCTTCAGGGGTGATAGTAATCCCAACTTTCACAGACAGGACACTCATCAAGACCCATTTGTGCAGCTCTTCTGCCAGCTAGAGCCGGAAGGAAGAAAGGATAGTCTGGTCGCTATGCCCTGGATTAAGGCTCAGAATCTGGGTTTATTCCTAGCTCTGACACACTTCCTGTGTAATCTTGGGCAAGTCACATGTAGCTACTTTTTTAGACCACCATCATACTTTCAAGTGGACCCTCCTCCATATATTTTAAACCAGGGATCTTAGTGGAAATATCGCAAACTTTGTCTGGCTTTCACCTCCTTACCTAGTCCCAAAACCTCTTGTAAATTCATTTTTAAAGAACACATTCTTGTAAGAATTGTACCAGCTAAAATCAAGTGTGTGTTTAATTGAAAGCAAAAGATATTTCTGCTTGAGGAAGTCTGATTCAAACTACTTATTATTCACCTGTCTTGATGTATCTCCAGATTTTTTAAGGTTGCTGAGGAATGGAAAATAAACTGAGAGGAATTCATCCCAAGTGTAAGCAAGTGCCACTGGATTAAAATCAGTTGTTGTACCAGGATGAAATTGGTCCACTATCTGCATCCAAAGATAATATGGCAAAAGTTTGAATATGGAAATCATTTACAACAAAATCTTGGCAAATTCAAAGAATGTTTGAAGATACCTCAGAACCGAGTATGTATAAATAACTCTTGTAGACATGATGCAACAAGTAGCCAAGAAGAAAAATAATTGAATGACAGATCTTTTAGAGCATTCAGTATAGACACAGCCACACAATTAAAAAGCAGTGGGCTATATTCTATCTTCACTTACACCTGTTGGACTCCATTGACTGCCATGGCATTGCACAAGTGGATGGGAGGGCAGAGTTTAGCCCAAAGTGTGCAGGTAAGACTACCAAAGAAATGTGAGCAGTATCAGTACTATTTGTTGCAGTGTTGGACAGTTTACAGAGATGCCCTAGAGAGGGGTCTTCAAACTTTCCCCTCGCGGCCCCTTTCTGCGGAGGGAAAAGTCTGGCGGCCCCCAGGGGGTATGTCTGCCGAAATGCCGCCGCAGAAAGCGGAAGCTTCCGCTTTCCACGGTGGCATTTCAGCGGGATCAAAATAGCCCGCCCGGGAGTTCAGCGGTCTCCCAGGCAGGTGCGGCGGTGGCGCTGGGGTCTTGTGCACCCCCTGGGGTGGGCTTGCGCACCCGAGTTTGAAGACCACTGCCCTAGAGCAGGGGTGGCCAACCTGAGCCTGAGAAGGAGCCAGAATTTACCAATGTACATTGCCGAAGAGCCACAGTAATACCTCAGCATGCCCCATCAGCTCCCACCCTCCAGCCCCCAAAGCCTCCCGCCTACCGGCAGCCCCACCAGTCAGCGCCTCCTGCCTGCCGCAATCCGCTGTTTCACATACACAGAAGGTTGGGAGTGGGGGGAGCGAGGGCATGACAGGCTCAAGGGAAGGGGGCCTTGGGGAAGGGGTGGAGTGGGGGCAGGACTTGGGACAGAGCAGGGGGTTGAGCAGTGAGCACCCCCCGGCACATTGGAAAGTTAGCATCTGTAAGCTCCAGCCCCAGAGTCAGCGCCAATGGCAAGGAGCCGATATTAACCTTTGAAGAGCCGTATGCGGCTCTGGAGCCATACATTGGCCACCCCTGCTCTAGAATTTTAATAAAGACAGCCTGGTTAATGGCTTTCCATTGCTAGTTTAATTTTCCTCTGAGTATTCACAATGTACCAAGTTTTTAAGTATTTAGTTACTTAATAAAGTATCTCTTCTTCGTGAGGATTCCAAAAATGTAACCCTATCTTCACAGAGATTTTTGCAGTAAATACGTCTGTTCCCCAGACAGGGTTTAATGTAGCGAACCATGCATAGCAATGAATATGTATACAATTTGCATCGTTAAGTAGTCTTCCACTTTCCTAAGTACCTATATAAATGGAAATCTAAATAGCACATTGCTGTGTTTGACTATATAAAACTCCTAGTGCTAGTCCACAAAAGGGAATGAGGCGTAGCATTGCAACACCTAACTTTAGACACCCTGTCTCCTAATGGAATCCATAGCCCCAAGTTAGGCACCCAGGCTCCCTATGCAATGCAATAGGAAAATTAAGTGCCTAAAAAGGTGTTTCCCAAAAGCCAGCATGCTGAGCAGGTCAGCCAAGTGTGTTTTATTATTCCATAACATGCATATTGTCTTCACATGGTTGGGAATCAAGATATATAATTACAGAATGGAAAATCTGTCACAAGGATGAGTTGAGAGTATATGTAATGCTCCCACAATTTGTGTTAATGGAGGACTTCAAATTTAAGACCACTAGATTAATAAAGCTCACCCCCTCCATCCCAACCACATACAGAGCACATTATTGAAGATATTAGACTTGTAAGAAAGGGACTGTCCAGTTTGGCCGATGTATATAGCATCTGACTAAGTGGATATTCACCCATGAAAGCTTATGCTCCAATACATCTGTTAGTTTATAACATGCCCCAGGACTTTTTGTCTCTAATCTATTTTAGTATGTGCTATGCTATACATTATGCATATGCTTGACTTTGAGCAGGTGAGCAGGTCCAATGAAGTAATGGAGATTACTGATGAGAGTAACATTAAGTACATGAGATTAAGACTGCAGTTTAGCAGCCCTTGGCCTGGATTGTCCTCTGGCTACTTTGCACCAATTGACCAACACAAAGCCGCCCTAAACTTGGTAGAATCCATTCCCCAAAGGATCTTCTCTGAGTAGAGAAATCCATATAGCTACTTTATACCACCCATTCCTGACTGATACTATAAGGAGTGTGTCTAGTGGTTGGGAAGGCATGATTTAATTTCCTTTATGCCCTGGTGATCCCCAGCTGCCAGTGCAGGTTAGAGCAAACTGAAGGCTGCTCTAATCTACACTGTGGGACTTGTTGGTTGCAGAGTGTCTTCAGGATCAGGGGAGTGCCAAAGGCATCTTTGAAGCCCTGTCATCTCAGCTGTTCCTAATAGTCCTCATCTGCAGCACAGAATATGGCCCACTGTCTTGAAATAATCTATAAGTATACTAGGTACACTGGCCAGCATAATACATAATCTTGGTGGTTTTAGGCAACCACATACTCTAACAGACTCTAAATAGGAATACAATACTGTGTCAAAGAGAGATACAGGAATTATGGATACAGGGCCGGCGCAAGCTCTAGGCAACCTAGGTGGTTGCCTAGAGTGGTGCAGTTTTTGGGGTGGCATTTCGGCAGCCATACCTGCTCCGCCCAGGGCCAGTGAACTGCCTTGGGAGGTGGGAGGGTGGCATGCTGCCCTAATTGGGGTGGCACTCCTACCCTCCTTGGTGGCTTTTCGGTGGCGTTTTGGCTTCTCCACCTAGGGCAGCAAAAAAAGCTCACGCTGCCATTGTATGAATAATGTTTAAAAGTCATGAAAGGTAACGAATTTTTGTAAAGGTCATGCTCTTTCCTCTCATACACTCAATTATTCAACTCAAATATCATATCCAGTCTTGTAAGAAGCTCCATGCAGGTAGACTCCTATATCCATACAAAGCAACTTTTTTTTCTCCCCTCAAAAGTTGGAAGGGACCTTAGGAGATTAGCTAGTCCAACCCCCTGCTCAAAGTAGCACCAATCCCTATTTTTGGCCTATATTGCTAAATGGCCTCCTCAAGGATTGAGCTCACCATGCTGGGTTTAGTAGGGCAATGCTCAAACCACTGAGCTATACCTCCCCCACATTGTAGTATTGGGACTTATTATAAGCTAATTTTCAAAAACACCTAAGTGACTTGGGCGCCTAAGTGCAAATGCTGAGTCCTGCCTTTCTCCTGCAATCCTCCACCTCATTCACTACACATTTTCCAACTTGTACAACAAATGAGACAGGGCTGTGGTAGATAGAGCCCTGCAAATCCGTGGGTATCCATTTTATATCCACAGATATTCATGGACCATTTTTGGGGATACCAGCGTGGGTGCAGATACAAATTTTGTTCCATGCAGGGCTCTGATAGTAAGAGCGGGCAAGCAGCTGGGAGGAACTGCGGTGAAAATCCTCCACCTGCCCTGGGCAGAGGGCCTGGGGAGCAGGGAGAGAGGCCGGGACAGAGGTCAGGGGCTGCTTGGGTGCCACACCAAGGGCAGGTGGAGGATCCCACATGGCTCCCTACAGCTGCCAGCGTGACTCTCTCTGACCAGGCTCCAGAGTGCAGGGTGCCTCAGAGCCTCATTCCGGCCCCCAGGGTAGAGCCCTGCAAATCCATGGATATCTGCAGATAATTTTTGTGGATCACAGATTGGATGTGGATACACACTTATGTATCCGCTCAGGGCTCTACTGATAGACAAGAGTCTGATTCACTTCAGAGCCCTCATTCATCCTCAGAACTTGCCCATCTTGTGCACTGAATTTCCATTCTCTTGTCACTTCACATATCCGGGAAGAGTTTCTTTGTGTGGTGTCCGCTGTCCCTTAGACTTTTTTGCAGAGCAATGGGCACCGTCCAAGACTCTCAGCTCAGTGTCCCCTTGTGGAGCCCTGATTCAGCGCTCCCTTCCTGGATTTTCATTTGTCATTCTGAACATTAAATTGGTATCCATGTTTTCTCGTCCCTAGCCTCTTCAAGAGGGAGGGGGCATCCTTTCAGTTTTGTAGGCAGATCCCTCTCACAGGCCCCTCCAACTACCCCAAATCTGTTGGTCATGCTCTTTTCCAAACTGCATGTGAATCAGCCAGCTTTGTCCTTCTGACTGCCTGGATCAGCCAAGGCTAGTGGGGACATTGAGAGCACATTAGAGACAGTCTCCTTGCTTTCAGTTCCAGTGCTCACCCCAGCCCACAGAAGCACAGAGCTGCATTCGGAAGGAAAGCCCTGCTCAACCCCTACTGCCATGAGCCGGAGCATGCCCAGTGTGGACAGAATCTTTGGAATTCTTAGCTGTGAAGCTCTAGTAAGTTTCTATTGAGCATGTGCAAACTGTGATTTTTTTCAAAAGTTTATCACTTGGCCAAAGTTGGGCAGATTTTTAAAGGGATAGCACAAGTCACATCCCTGCCAAATTTGAAGTCTCTGCTCCAAAGCACAGGGATTCTACCCATTTCAAAGAAAGTGTCACAAGAGTTTTTAAAATGTGAAAACAATATATTTTCTCCTATTCATGTTCTCAAAAAAGGCTGTTTTGTTTGCAATTTTCCCAACTAAAGTTTGGCAAAGTTATATGTAATTGAAAAAAGAGTCTTATAATGGGAAGTGCTGGGCAACCTTACAATAAACAGTGCTTCTGGCCCCAGTTAAAATTGTAAACAAATATGGTTCTACATCAGCCTGTGCAGAGCTCAAATTAGGGCTGAATTGTGTGTGTTAGGGTGGGAGGGTGTAATATCAGATGCACACTATGGAGTTAAGACAAATAATCATTTTACCGTGTAACAGTAAATGCTATGCAGTTAATCTCATTAATATCATTAAAGTTTTGTATTCTTTTATTCCAAGGGCCCTAAACGTAGGCCTGGCTTGACATGAGTGGAAAGAAGTCTCAGAGGGAACCTCAGAGCTAAAGAAATGAAGAACGGTTGACACTATAAGAGAAAATGCAGCTAATGCACAAATTAGAAGAAAATAAAAAAGACTGGGGGGAGAATGCTTCTGAACTTTACAGTAAAAATAGCAGAACAGCAAAAACAAAGCAAGATGGAATCCAGAATGCAAAAAAGAAACTCAGTAAAACTAATAGAACCAAGCTAAAGTAAATGATAAAAATCCAATGCCCCTCTTCACAGTTGATCCAGAGGCACATTAATGTTTCATAAACACAACTCCTTACCCACATAAAAATGTCAATTCAAAAGAGAATGTGAAATAACAGACAAGGAAACATCAAAGCAAACTGCAAAATATACTCCACATCCTACTTGCTTCTCTGAATTGATGGAAAATATTCATAAACTCTGTGATCTTTGCTTTGAAACATGGTTTTAGTAATGGGAACTCATGCCTTACCAATCTACTAGAATTTTTTGAGGAAGTCAACAAGCATGTGGACCAAGTGGATCCAGTGGATATAGTGTGGTTAGATTTTCAGAAAGCCTTTGAAAAGGTCCCTCACCAAAGGCTCTTAAGCAAAGTAAGCTGCCACAGGATAAGAGGGAAGGTGCTCTCATGGACTGGTAACTGGTTAAAAAATAGGAAACAAAGGTATGAATGGTCAGTTTTCAGAATGGAGAGAGGTAAATAGTTGTGTCCCCCAGGTGTACTGGGACCTGTACTATTCCACATATTCATAAATGATCTGGAAAAAGGGGTAAACAGTGAGGTGGCAAAATTTTCAGATGATAAGAAATTACTAAAAATAATTAAGACCCAGACAGACTGCGAAAAGCTACAAAAGGATCTCTCAAAACTGGGTGACTGGGCAACAAAATGGCAGATGAAATTGAATGTTGATAAATGCAAAGTAATGCACATTGGAAAGTATAATCCCAACTATACATACAAAATGATGGGGTCTAAATTAGCTGTTACCACTCAAGAAAGAGATCTTGGAGTCACTGTGGATAGTTTTCTCAAAACATCCACTCATTGTTCAGCAGCAGTCAAAAAAAAAGAACAGAATGTTGGGAATCATTAAGAAAGTAATAGCTAATAGGACAGAAAATATCATGTTGCCTCTATATAAATCCATGGTACACCCACATCTTGAATACTGTGTGCGGATGGGATCGCCCCATCTCAAAAAAGATATATTGGAATTGGAAAAGGTTCCAAAAAGGGCTAAAAATATGATTAGGGGTATGGAACAGCTTCCACGTGAGGAGAGATTAATAAGACTGGGACTCTTCAGCTTGGAAAAGAGACAGCTAAAGGGAAGTATGACTGAGGTCTATAAAATCATGACTGGTGTAGAGAAAGTATATAAGGAAGAGTTGTTTACTACTTCTCAGAACACAAGAACTAGGGGTCACCAAATGAAAGTAATAGTCAGCAGGTTTAAAACAAATAAAAGGAAGTATTTCTTCACACAACACACAGTCAATCTGTGGAACTCCTTGCCAGGGGACGTTATGAAGGCCAAGACTATAACAGGATTCAAAAAAGAACTAGATAAATTCACTCACTCACTCCATTCCCCTTCTCTGTCACTTCTTCTCCCCCACCCTCACTCACTTTCACCGGGTTAGGGTAGAGGGCTGGGGTTCGTGAGGGGGTGTGGGCTCTGGGCTGGGGCCAAGGAGTTCATAGTGTGGGAGGGTACTCTGGGATGAGCTTAGGGCCGGAGGTTGGGGTGCAAGAGGGGGTTCAGGTGCAGGATGGGCTTCGGGGTGTTAGCTCCAGGAGGGGGCTCAGAGCTGGGGTTTGGGGTGTGGCCTCCCGCTGGACAGTATTTACCTTCAGTAGCTCCCAGTCAGCGGTGCAGCATGGCTGCCACTAAGGCAGGTTCTCTGTGTACCACAGCCTCATGCAACTCCTGGAAAGGGCCAACTCTCCCCTGCGGCCCGTGGGCAGTTGGGGCAGCACTTGGCTCCATGTGCTGCCCCTCTCTGCAAGCACTGTCTCCCACAGCTCCCATTGGCCACAGCTCCCCATTCCCGGCCAATGGGAGCTGCGGGGGCAGTGCTTACAGGCAGGAGCAGTGTGCAGAGGGAAATCACTTACCCCTTATGCCCGGGACCACAGGGCCGCACTGGCTACTTCCAGGAGTGGCATGGAGCCGGAGAAGGCAGGGAGCTTGTGTTAGACGCAGCCCTGCTGCGAAGCCGGAGATCGTGATCCTCCAGGATCGACCCGTCGATTGCGATCAACCTGGTGGTGACCAACTGATCTAACAGACCTCCTGTATATCACATGCCATTAAATTTTCACCCACTTGCCCCTCTTTTGAGTCCAGTAACTTGTGTTTGGCTAAAACATATCTTCCAGGAAGGTATCCCAGTCTTGATTTGAAAACACCAAGAGATGGAGAATCCAACACTTACCTTGGTAATTTGTTCCAATGGTTAATTACCCCCACTGTTAAAATTTTTTGCCTGATTTTCTAATTTTAATTTGTCTGGCTTCAGACACTGTTTCTTGTTATACTTTTCCTTGATGGATTAAATAGCTCTTAAGTACTTGATATTTTCTCCCCACAAAGGTATTATTACACTGGATTTGAGTCATCTCTAAATCTTCTTTATGATAAACTAAACAGATTAAGGTCTTTTAATTTCTCACCACAAGAAAGTCACCACTTTTTAATATGTTGACACCAGAACTGTACGCAGTGTTCCAGTATTGGTCTCACCAGTGCAGTATACAGAGGTAAAACCACCTCTTTACTCCTATTCACTACTCCCCTGTTTATACTTCCAGAGATCACATTAGCCCTTTTTGCCACAGCGTGGCACTGGGAGCTCATGTTCAGTTGCTCATCCAGTATGACTGCTAAATCATTTTCAGAGTTGCTGCTTTTGAGCATAGTTCCCTATTCTGTAGCTATGACCTGCATCCCTTGTTCTTAACTGTCTAACTTAACATTTGGCTGTATTACATTGCATTTTATTTGAATGGGCCCATCTTACCAAGCAATCCAAAATCACTCTGACTGCCCTGTCCTCATTACTTAATACTCCACCAATCTTTGTGTCATCTGCAAATTTTATCCACGGTGATTTTATATTGACTTCCAGAACTTTGATGAAGATGTTGAATAGAGTCAAAACTAATACCAGTTGCTGCAGAACCCCACTAGAAACACCTCAGTGATCATTCCTAATGAACTACTTTTTGAGATCTGATAGTCAGTTTTTAATCTATTTAACACGTTCTTTATTGATATTGTATAATGTTAATTTTTTAATCAGAATGTTGTGCAGTAGTAAGTCAAATCCCTTATAAAAGTCTAAGTATGTTATGCCATCTACATAGTTACCTTTATCAACCAATTTTGTAATCTTATCAAAAAATGAAGTCAGGTTTGTTTGACAAGATCTATTTTCCCTAAAACCATATTGACTAGCATTACTTATATTCTTTTGCTTTAATTATTTATCAAGTGAATACCTTATCAGCCTTCCCACGATTTTGCCTGGGATTGATGTCAAGTTAATCAGCCTAGAGTTACCCGAAGGCATCCTGCTTACCCTTTTTCAATATTGTTGGTAGTATTACAATCACACAGCCTGTCATTAGGGTGCTTCAAAGGTGCACCCGCCCTCCTGGGCGCCAGGAGACATTGTCTCTCAGGAAGGCATAGTGGTCATAAATATGATCTCACACTTGTTCTGCACCAGCATAACTCCACTGCCTCTGTGGAGTCACTCCTGATTCTTACCAGTGAGAGAACAGAATCAAGCTTACTTCTTCCAGGGGCCACCAGGGAGCAAGGTTGCTGTACCACCCTGGAAAGATTTGCTGGGTAATGTGTATGGGGATGGAGCCACTATTTTTATTACATATTATTATATATTACAGTAGCACCTATGGGCTCCAGCTAAGACTGGGGCTCCATTGTGGTAAATGCTGTACAATCACATAGTATACTCCTGGGGGAATTCTGCACCATTGTGCACATGCAGAATTCATGACCCCTGCAGATTTTTTTTCTCCGCAGAGAATACATTTTGTGGGAGAGGTGGTGCAGGAGCTGCTGTGTCACCAGAACACAGGCAACTGGTTCACCGGCCATTGCAGTCAGCAGACTAGAAGAAGAAAGAGAGGCTGTGTTCCTCACAGCACCTTGCCTATGGGACCAGTGAGGAAGCATGGGATATGGTGGGGGACAGACTGGGGCATGGGCTGAATGCAAATGGGGGTTCAGGCCCACATGGAGATGGGGGGGGCGGAGGGCTGAAGGGCCACATGGGACAGGGGGTGAGAGGGTGCAGGGACATCATGGGGATGAAGTACAGGGTGCATGAGGACTGGGGGAGGTGGTTGCAGGGACACATGGGGAAAAGGGCAGCTGTGCCTGATCGAATGGAAGAGGATACGAGTCAGTCAGGGTCTATTTGGGGAGGCTCCCCAACTCCCTAACAATCCCTCCCCCCACAAAAAATGTTCCATACTTCTCCCACCCACACTCCACAACCCTCCAGGTTCACTCCCATCCTCCTTCCCAGCAACTGCTTCCCTCTCCCTCAGCTCCTTTTTTACTCCTGACTCTCCCAAGCCTTTGCACAACTTCTGAGGGGTGAGGGAAATACATTTCTGTATTGTAGTTTAAATGAATTATTACTTAAAGTTCTGTATTAATGTGCCTTGTAAGGCATCTATTTGTCAAAAAACATTTCCTGAATCTTTTCTGTTGTCTGCATTGTTACAGACACGCTTGTTGGCACGTTATTTGAAATAAATTACCAAAATAAATGAAACTGGTATGATTATATTGTGTTATTTTGACAAAATATTCAGAATTTTAAAATATTGTACTCAGCATTTTTAATTTTTTAGCTTAGAATTCTTCCAGAAGTAATGGTAAAAGAAAGTCCCTGTCATTGATCCATCAGTGGCTATTAGCCAGGTTGCTCAGAGATAGTGTCCCTAGCCACTATTTGCCAGAAGCTGGGGATGAGCGACAAGAGATGGATCACTTGACGATTTCCTGTTCTATTCATTCCCTCTGGGGCACCTGGCATTAGCCACAGTCAGAAGACAGGATTGTGGGCTAGACAGACCTTTGGCCTGACCCAGTATGGGCCGTTCTTATGCCCTGAACAATTTTGTGACTTCATCTGGGGAATGTAGTTTCAGGAGCAGGGCTGAACTCAAGTAGTCTTTGCACTCCCAGGTATTAGGATTCTGTCTGACCTTTACCTAGGTATGTGGAGAAGTCTCCACTTTCCTTCCCTTTGTGCACCAGTGCAGGAATAGACACAAACTTGCTTTTCATCTCTGTGTGCTTTACTTTCTGCTTTTGCAGAAGGACACAATAAAATTCCCTACCCTACTTCACAGGAGTGTTGTGAAAGTGTACTAAAAACTAGAAAGGTTGCTAACCTGATGATATTTATCTCGGTAAGTACTTCTTAAATCAGAAGTACAGAACCTCCTGCACCAATGGAAAGTTTGTCTTTTAAATTAACTAGCTGATCAAAAAGGGGGTTAACAAATACCAGGATTACCAAAAAGACCCACACCTTACAGGGGTGCTAGAACAATTTTTATGGTGGGGGTGCTAAGAGCCATTGTACCAAACTGTGAACCCTGTATATAATGGAAACCATTTCAAGTCAGGGGGTGTGGCAGCACCCCTAATACCAGCAACTATGAGTCACCTTACCTTTTTAATTGCAGTTACAAGAATAATTTCCACTCTTCCTCCTGCTGCAGCTACAACCCCTCAGAGCTCAGCTCACAGTAAGAGGTGGCAACTGAAAGGTCAACAGAATGTCTCTTTTTACCGGGCAGCTTAAACACAATCCATTTATAGCTCTAAGGAAATGTTAAACTTTTAAAGATTATATTTCTTTCTTGGAGTAGATTAGAGAGAGACAAAAGCGAGAGAGATGAAGTCAAGCGCTCATGTTTCTTTGATTCATGTGTTTACTCTTCCCTTGTTTAGCAGCTTTGCTGGTTACCCCCTGCACAAATAAATTAAAAACAAGGCTCTCATGCCATCATTTATTTTGAAAACACAAATGAAATGAATGTTACATCATGAATATCTTAATTAATCACTGGGGGAAAGCTGTTTTACTCGTAAGGTACTAGTGTTTTGTATTGTTGGAACAGATAAAAGTGCATGAGTATATTTGTTGGTCTCCATCTTAAAACACAGCTGGGAAATGACTAGCAGTCAGAGTGTGCTAGTACCTATTCAGGGGTGAAAGTGAGCCGGTATGGGCCAGTACGGCGTACCGGTAAGAATTCACACCGACACGTATCCAGCTCACATTAAAGTGCTGTCACAGCAGTGCTTTAATGTCCCTGCCCCGGCCCCTTTTCCGTCCTCCGTTGGTGGCCCTGCTGGTAGGGTCCATGCTGGCAGGGCTGCCAAGGGGTGGGTAGGGAAAAAGGGGCAGCAACATTAAAGTGCTGCTGTGGCAGTGCTTTATGGACGGTCCTTTGTCATGGCAGTGCTTTAACGTTCCTGTGCCCCCTCCCGCCATTGGCAGCCCAAGGCCTCTGAATGGAAGGGGCACAGCAATATTAAAATGCTGCCATGGCAAAGGAACCTGCAGTGCTTTAATGTCTCTGGCCCTTTTGCCCCCCCCCTCAACTGCCGACGGGTGCGGGGGGTAAAGAGAACAGCTGCCCTGGGGCTGGTAAAGGGTGCAGCAGCATCATCCAGAGCCCTGGGTCCTTTAAATCAACACAGGAGCCCCAGACAATGCAGGCCAGGCAGAAGACGCCCTGAAGCCGATCCGGCCCCATACCAGTAAATATCCTGAATTACTTTCACCCCTGTACCTATTATTGGTACAGGCAGTGCTCAAGAGACTAGCCCAAACATGGTCCCTCAGTAGGTGATTCTTCAAATCACAGTGCTCTACATTGGCAAGAGTTAAAGATATTTTTGTCATCTTTCTCCAGTCAACTGATTAGCTTCTTCCTGCCTCCTTGTATGCTGCTCACATATCTTTCAGAGGGAATTTGGACTCCTTCCACAATGCTAGTCTCCATATTAAAGCTAAATGACTTTACAATCTCAGCAAGCATCCTCACATCAGTGTTTGCTTCTGTTCCAGGCTCAAAGACATTGGTTTTTACCTATAAAATCCTTTATGATTTGGGTCCTGGGTATTTTAAAGACCCTGCTTATCTTGGTGCTTTGCTGTAACACCTGAGTTCAGCTCAGATTTTTGAGCTGAAAGTCCCTAGATTGATATGTATGTGGGAGATGGTTGCCCTCCAATGATAATTCCCTTATTTGATTTTAACATGGTCCAACAGAACTGAATATGTTCTCCTTCCAAGGCCCATCTATTTATTCAGGGTTTTTTAGAGTAGGTGGGTTGAATGAAGAGAGTTGGAGAATTACTTTTTTCAGTGCCTTTTGAAGCCTTTTTGGTTTGCTTGTTTTTGTTTTTATCATTGCGCATTTTTATTATGGACTGTTAGTTTTGTAAGTGGTGCGACACTACATATACCGAAAAACAAAAGTACTTCTGGTATGCTTACATGATTTCTATGGGGCTGCATAGGCTGTTTGACATTTCTTAAACAACAATCACTATTACCAATTTGCTGGCAAATGGAATGCCACTGTTTGTTCACCACAAGTCTAGCCTGGCTAACAAGACCATCCCTGACAGGTGTTTGTCCAACCTGTCCTTAAAAACCTCCAGTAATGGGGATTCCGCAACCTCCCTTGGAAGCCTATTCCAGTGCTTAACTACTCTTATAGTTTTAAAACTGTTTTAAATGTTTACTGCTTCCCTGCTATTCACCAGGCCAGTATACCTGCCAATGAAGGAAATTAAGTTAGTTTGCCTGATTTGTTCCTGAAAAATCCATGCTGGCTATTATTTATTACCGTATACAAGCATGTCGCATCTTGTGCGAGGGTTCCATTCTGCGGTTACCGCGTAAAGAGGAAACCACGTATAGCCAGAACCCATTCACTTCAATGGGAGGCAAAATTGCGCCCCCTACAGGAAGGGTTTTTTTTAAAAAAAAAAAATTCCACCCCCCTTTTTTTTGCAGACTGCGTAAAGCTGAAATCGCGTATGTTAAATATGCCTAAGACGCGACATGCCTGTAATCCTTTAGGACCAGTGCTTACATATTTATTGTTTAATAATTTGTTCAAGTATCCTTCCAGGTTTGAAGTTAGGCTGACTGTTCTATAATTCCCTGGGTCCTCCTTGTTCCCTATTTTAAAGGTAGATAGTATGTTTCTCCTTCTCCAGTCCTCTGGGACCTCACCCATTCTCCATGAGTTGTCAAAGATAATTGCTAACGGTTCTGAGATTGCTTCAATTAATACCTTAAGTATCCTAGGATGAATCAGGTCCTGCCAACTTGGAATACATTCAATTTATCTAAATATTCTAGTTTAACCAGTTCTTTCCCTATTTTGGCTTGTGATCCTTCCCCTTTGTTGTTAATGGTGCTGAGTATCTGCTCACCATTAACCTTTTTAATAAAGATTAAAGCAAAATAGGCATTAAATGACTCGACTTTCTTGATGTCCTCCGTTAGCTATCCTTCCCTGCTAATTAGAGGATTTACACTTTCCTTTGTCTTTTTCTCACTCCTAGTATGTTTAAAGAACCTCTTGTTATTGCCTTTAATGTCCTTACTAGGTGTACCTTAGCCTTTCTGATTTTGTCCCTACATATTTGCACTACAAGATCCTTTGTATTCATCCTTTGCAATTAGTCCATATTTCCACTGCTTGTAGGATTCCTTTTGATTTTTAGGTCATTAAAGAATTCCTAATGGAGCCATGTTGGCCTCTTCCTATTCTTTCCTTTGTACCAAGATAGGTTGAAGTTGTGCCTTTAATATTGTTTCCTTGAGAAATTGCCAGCTCTCATGACCTCCTTTTCCCCTTAGATTTTCTCTCCGTGGGACCTGCCTACCAATTCTCTGAAGTCTGATTTTTTAAAGTCCATTAACCTTATTCTACTACTGTTACTTCTTCCTTTCCTTACAATCATGAAATCATAGAATATGGGTTGGAAGGGACCTCAGGATGTCATCTAGTCCAACCCCCTGCTCAAAGCAGGACCAATCCCCAACTAATCTATCATTTCATGATCACTTTCACCCAAATTGTCTTCCACCCTGAGAATTACTATCAGTTCCTCCTGATGGTCAGAATAAAGTCTAAAATGGCTGTGCCCTGGGTTACCTCCTCCACTTTCTGAAACAAAAAGTTGTCCCTAATACATTTCAAGAACTTAACTGAAATTTTGTATTTTGTCTTATTACTTTTCCAACAGATGTCTGGGTATTTAAACTTTTCTAGTTTACCAGACATGATTTTAATAGTCTTTGAACTATATTAATAGGCTTTTTTGTTTGTATTCATTTAGTCTGTTTCCCTTTTGCTCCTTTTCTTGTTAAAATTTATTGTTATAGGTTATTATAACACTTTTTGAACTTTCACTCACTTCTAGGATGACCAGACGTCCTGATTTTATTCGGACAGTCCCAATATTCAGGGCTTTGTCTTATATGATCACCTATTACCCCCCTACACCCATCCCAATTTTTCACACTTGCTGTCTGGTTACCCTATTCTTATCAATTAGGATAAATTTGTAGGCCCAATTGTTACAATAGGGGTTTGAGGAGTTCATTGTTTTTGAAAATTGTGGTGAATTAGCCCTACTGTAACCAAGCCAAACTCTATCATGGTCAAAAGAGTTATACCGGTTTGCACCAAGCCTGAATTTGGTTCCTACTATCTCTTTTGTATCATGGTGAACTTTAATTATACAGAGCCCTCTACAGCTTTCCTGGTGTATTGCCGTTGTAAGAAAGAGACAAGATTCATCCATTTGACACTGTTGCATTTGGAGCCACAGGAATAAAAATGTGTTCTTCCCAGCACAAAATGATCTGAGATACTTAGGGCTGGTCTACACTAGGGCGGGGGATCGACTGTAGATACGAAATATCAGCTACGTTAGTAACGTAGCTGAAATCGGAGTATCTACAGCCGACTTATCTGCCGTCCTCACGGTGGCGGTGGTCGGCGGCATGCTCCCTTGTCGACTCCAGCTTTCGCCTTTTGGCGAGCTAGAGTTACGGAGTCAATGGGGGCGCCGCTGGCGATCGATTTATCGCATCTTGACGAGACACGATAAATCGATCGCCATAAGATCAATCTCTCCCTGTGCTAGTGAAGACAAGCCCTTTGTTCTTTATCTCCTCTCTATCTATAAAGGTTTTTTAAAACAGTTGGTTAAACTTTAGCTTCTGCCTAGTTTCTGAGCCCTGGTCTACACTGGGGTGGGGCTGTGGTTGGGAGAATTGATCTAAGATTCCCAACTTCAGCTACAAGAATAGCATAGCTGAAGTCAATGTACTTAGATCAACTTACCACGATGTCTTCACGATGGTGAGTCGACTGCAGCTGCTCCCCCATCGACTCCTCCTGCACCTCTCGCAGCAGTGGAGTACCAGAGTCGGGGTGGGGGAGTGCTCGGGGATCGATTTAGCGTGTCTAGACTAGATATGATCAATCGACCCCCAAAAGATCCCACTGTAAACCTACCCTTAGAAGAGAGTTGGGTGTATTATTACAATATTTAATCATATCAAGAAGTGCTGTCTTTTTAGGTTGTTCAGCATTTTTCTTAGACTCAGGTGTGTGTGAGACAAGACAAGTGGGAATGCGGGTGACTGATTTTTAATTCTGTGGATGTCTGTGAAATCGAAAGAGGATAGTAAAGGGGGTGGAAGTGTGAAATCCCCCTGAAAACAGGCCTAATGCAAAGGGACCCAGCGAGGTCAGGGACATCCCTTCAGGAAAGAACAGGGAGTTCAACTCCAACAAGAAACAGCTGCAGGAACAGTCCCCATGTGACAGCAGGGGCTGCTCTGTCCTGGGCACTGGCCTCACAGCGGCCCCCACTGCCACGGCGCCAGCTCCGCGAACCTGCGCGCGCCCCCCACAGCCTCAGAACAGCTCCCGGCACGTCATTAACCGCCCCCCGACCCGCGTCACGTGACCCCTCGCGCTGCCCCAACCCGTTCTTCATTCCATTTCCTTCTGTCCTCCCCATACTCAGGCCCCGCCCTCCAGTTCCCTTCGCTGCCGGGTTTGGCCCTTCCTCGGCTCCGTAGCCGCCCCGCCTCCGCCTGTCCCATCTCGGGATCCGTACGGCTCGGCGCTTCCGTTGGTGGGTGCAGGATGGTGAGTGAGCACCGGGCCCGTTTTCCGCTACCAGTAACCAGGGGGCCGCAGCCAGGAGACCAAGGGACGGTGGCGGGGAATGGAGAGGGGCTGGGCCCCCGGCCGCTGTCCGCGAGGCACGGCTTCTTCCCCCGCCGGCCCGTTTTATGCGGAGTCATCGCCCATCCCCCGCTGAGGCCCCTGCCCTGCCGGTCCTGGAGCGCGGGGAGCGGGGCAGGAGTCGGGGGGAGGAGGGTTCTTGGCCGGTTTCGGGGGCAATTCATTTTTAAGCCTAAAATCCTCTCCCCGAAGGAAGCGTCCCCCAGAGCCCTGTCCAGAAGGAGCCGGTCCCGCTCAACACGGACCCTCGTCCTGCCCCGCTGGCCAGCGTAGGGAGAAGATCCCCGCTGCCACAAGGCACGTGCGAAACAAAGGCGGGTGGGAATGACAAAGCTGCCACCCCTGTTGACAATCTCCCTGCTTCCCCGCTACCGCGTGAGGAGACTGCCGATTCCTCGTCTATAGGCCGGCCGGCCGGCCGGCCTGGCGTTTAGCAAAACGGAGAAAAAACAAACTAAGGCTGGTGCCGGGTCCTGTCCCATTTGCCACACCCACAAGTGGTTTGTTAATCTTCTGTTTAAATAACAAAAATACCTAATTTTGACACAATTTTTCATCAGTAGATCTCAAAGTGCTCACATCGTGCGGTGCTGTGTAGGGTATTGTCAACACTCAGTGTTCAAAAACCACAAGTGCATCACAATTCTTCAGATTTTTAAAATACAATTTTGGGTCTTTTTATCTCCTTTTTAATGTTTGAGGCTTTGGACAACACTTGGATCACATTTTCAGTCTTCACAACCACAAGGTCTGTTGTTGTTTTTTTTTTAATGAGGTGCTCATATAATCACATGACTCTAGTAGCTGGTTTACTAGAAGAAAAAAAGCTAAAATTCCAAGAGATGACAACAGTGCATTAAGCATACAGTGGACAATTAAAATACGCAGCTTTATTGTTTCATTGCCTTAACTGACATTATCCTGGCATATCTAGTTCAACTGTGGCCAAAACCTTATGCTTCAAAGGAAGGAGCTATAACCATTATATACTAAGCTAGTGCAATGGTGTATCAGTCCAAAACATAGCTGTTGAAGTAATCTTCTTTGCCCTTTGGTCAGTTCATATTACTCCGCTCTTCAAATCCCTTCACTAACTTTCCTGCTTGAGAAGATTGATTTATTTTAGAATTTACCAGCAGTTTGTTTAGCCTTATTAAAATTCATCTAATTACATATTTTTTGCAAGATTTTTAATAATCCATTTCTATTTGTATCAATAGCTTACTTACTTTCATTTGGGTGTCATCTTTGTTTTCTTTTAGGGTCAAAGTCAAAGTGGAGGACATGGTCCTGGGGGTGGCAAGAAAGATGACAAGGTAAATAATGAAAAATCATTTGCCCTTTTTTAATATGGTGAAGTGCATGACTACTTCCAAAGTTTTTAGCAATGGGTTTTTAAATAATCCTTTGTTCCATGTACTCAAAACTGCCTAAAATTTGTCCATTGCTTAAATTTCTTAGCTTCCCCACGTATCACTTTCATATGCGTTTTGAAGAACTCTCACGGTTTACTCAGAAAAAGGTTTGCTCTGTAAGCTGTACAAGAAGCACTAAAAATTACATGGCAGTAATATCTTATTTACAAACAGTGAAATAAAAATAGCTCTTGGTCACAAAGGAGTTAACTTGCCAAAATCTGCAGGCAGATACCTGATTTGTGATTACCGAGTCAGCACTTATGTGCATACATTAGGTTCACCGCTGCAAGTGCATTTTTAAAAATCCAACTAATAATGCTTTTTTTCTTGTGCCGTAGATGAAAAATAAGGTAGAATTCTGTTTATGCAGGCAAACTTCTAAATATACAAATTAACAACTGACTTCAATATATTTGGATGTAGATTAAACTGCAAAATAAACAAATTGCAAAACCTGACCGCTCCTTTATAATGTAAAATAACACTGGGATAAGTCTCCACAGTGCACTGCTGTTGCAACAGAGGAAGGTATTCTGTGTGTAGAAGCTGTATACTGTGTGACATAGGGTGGCTAGTGTAAACACTTTGTCTTGCTGCAACTTACACCGTCACACCAGAGGGCAGTAGTATGATTCTCTAGTGTAGATGAGGCTTGAGACTCAACCTCCTCTCTCCCTTAAGCCTCACTTGCAAAGGCCTTGAAGACTTACTGTTCAGGTGTCAGCCTCCCGGGACATCAGATTCATAGTTCACCAAAAATTGGTGAAGTCCCTCATCTGAAAGAGGCAACTAAAGACTAGATAAATCTAATGTATAAAGTAAGCAGGAAAAAAAAAAATATTTTTTTAAAGCCTCCTCTTTTATATGTTATACATCATAAAGGAGGAGTAAAGGGCACAAACCCAGCATATTTTTGCATTGTAGTTCACTTCAAAATTGAGTTCTGTTTCAGCTTGGCACTGTGGAGGATTTCTGTGGCTTGTTCTTGTGATAGCTATTCTGATTTTTGTTTCGTGCTTGTCTTATTTGGCTTAAAAGGATAAGAAGAAGAAATATGAACCTCCAGTTCCAACTAGAGTGGGGAAAAAGAAGAAGAAAACAAAGGGTCCAGATGCAGCCAGCAAACTCCCACTGGGTATGTATGTTTATTTCTCCTACAATCTCACAAGACTCTTATAATATTGTGGGATCTAAGGTTCTGATCCTGCAACAAATTCTAGAAGAGCGTTTAGTTGTCCACTCCTACATATCGTACTGCAGGATTAGGCCTAAATCTCAAATGACTAAATTATAAAACCAAAGGTAACACTGTAAAGATTTTATTAAAAACAATTTTCCTGTTGCTTGGTTAAGGTTATTAGAGATTATCTCAGTAATTCTTAATATTTTTTCTGAAGAATGCTGTATGGAACTCCCAATTTTTTTTCTGAAATGAGGTCAGAAGTGGGGAAGATCCGATGAATAATATAAAAAGATAGTTTTTAGCTAGAGTAGTATTGGAATAAGCAAAAGAGTGACTGACCTGCCCCTGCATTTAGAAGATGGGAAAAGTGATATTTTGAGTCTCTTCAGTCTATGTAAACAACAAAAATAAGTATTTTGTTCAACTGAATTATCGGTAAACTGTGAAACGTTGTCCTTGTGCAGGACCAATAGAATTTATTGTGTAAAATCCACACACATGGGTTTCATATTCTGTTCAGTAGTAGAACAGTGGAACAGCTACATGGCAGACAAATGGACAGTAGTATAGATGAACTCTCAAAGGATAGAGTATTAAATTATGCAATGTTGTGGTGAAGGTGCTTGCTCACAGTTGTTAACAATTAGATTTTTGCAATTAGATTTAGTCTGTTATGTGAGTGTGTTTGCTGGTGTTGTAATTCTCCCCATGTCCCCAAATGAAACTTGCAGAATAAAATTAAATGAAATTGGAGAGTGGATTGAGGTGATTCTGGGGGCTATTTTTTTTCAGCGATCCTTTCTGTGTTTGGAAGGTTGTCAAGGGGGAGAACTCTTGTTTTGGCATTCACAGCTAAAGCTTCATGCAGTAAGACATGAATTTGCTTTGTATCTACAGACACTCCACTGTCTTTAAAGTGACTAAAGTATTGCTTTACTATGCTGCCTGATGGCTGGAAACCCCTTGGGAAATTACATCCATATTCTAATCTAGGCCACTGGAGCCTTTTTGTGGTGAGGTATTAGCATGGTAGTGGCTATGGCTGCCACAGCATGTTCTTAGTCTGCAGCGTCTATCTCTGCTTGATGCACTCTTACCTTACCTGTAGATTCTGGAAGTATTGACTTGTCCACTGATGCAGCATTGAAAACCCTGGTAGTGGTTGAGTAGATTTATAGAAACACACACCTAAAGTCATCACTCCAGACACTGGTGTGGTGGAAGGTAATTGTGACATTTGGAAGAAAATCTGGTTAGAAACTTTCATTTAAATAACTAGTATTTTGAAAAAATTTGCTGGTGGATTTCTTAGTTTACAGGCCTTTGGGTAATGATTCAGCCTGGCCTGTTAATAAGGATTAGGCCAACAATTTCTAGCAGTGAATTATCAAAGAGCTTATACTATATCTAAATGGGAGTCAGGTATGCAGTGATTCTAGTTCTTTCATTACAGTGACACCACACACACAATGCAGACTCAAATTGTTGAAATTAGAGAGAATTAAAGATTACCTACTTATGGAAGAAGAATTTATCAGAAATCAAGAACAGATGAAACCTTTGGAAGAAAAGCAAGAGGTAAGTCTTGAGGAATTTATTACACCTTTATTAAAACTGAGATACTATCAACCTCGATTTTTAGAAGTAATATTGTAAACAATATAAACTAGGTGATGCATAAGACCTGGAAATAAAGGGACTGAAATTTATAAAAACAGACTAAATATTTATTTTAATTTTATTTAATAAAGTGTAGAAGGTACAGTCTCCTTACTGAGTGGCTCCCTAGTTGAAGAGCAGAGGCTGGAGGAGTTTACTTTCAGAAATATTAGGATCTGGACTAATTGGTTGAGTTTCGGTACAGATTTATAAGTGGGGTATGTGTTTTTGTTTAGTGGGTCTATGAAGGTGGTACTCCTCAAGGTGACTAGCCAGCAGAGAAGGGAAGGAATGTGTTAGACACATGCGCATTCTTATAGGGTAAACTACAGAGGCATAAAGCCAAATAAGATTAAACAAGTGGTTTAGCTTCTTAGCTGCCCCAAAAAGAGAGCTCCTATCCTTCTGTGCCGTGGAAGCTACATTTTCAGGGACCTATACCACATCACAAGAAGTAGGAAGAACTTTTTTCAAATAGTTGTCAAAAGAACTGGGTAATGAATTTCCATGTATCCTTGAGACAGGTAGTAGTTCTTACTTTAGTATACATGTTTAAAGCAGTACAATACATGTGTTTCAGAAGCTAATTTTTTGTTTGTGTTTAGTTTTTACTGTTACTTGCCTGTTTTTCGCAGGAAGAGAGATCAAAGGTGGATGATCTGAGAGGAACCCCAATGTCTGTAGGTACCCTGGAGGAGATTATTGATGATAATCACGCTATAGTGTCTACATCAGTGGGATCCGAGCACTATGTCAGTATTCTGTCTTTTGTGGACAAAGATCTTCTAGAACCAGGCTGCTCTGTTTTGCTCAATCATAAGGTAAGTTGTCTCACGATATGAAGATGGAGTAGTGTGCAAGTTCCAATATCCCTCTGAACTAGCAGCCTTTGTTTTTGGAATTTGTAACAAGAGTACCATAGCTTAAGGTCCAAGGATAAGTGCCAGGGTGGATTTCATTTAAATCACTAGTTAGGAAGACACGATTTAATCATGGTTTTCTACATAAAAGTGCATTCTTATTGGTTGTTATAACCTTAATACTTATTCTTCACAACTCAGAGAGAGATGCAGGTTTCATTTTTAAAAGGCACACACTATACATTTTTAAACAGTGATTTATTTTGAAAACATTTCCGATTAGTTTTACAGGTATATTAGAAAATGGATGATTGGTTATTTAATTTACCAACGGTAATTTGAGCAGTTATTTACGAAGTCATTGGGAGGTGAACTATTTCCAATTCAACAGGTTAATTATTAATATTTGGAGGATTTTCTTTCCATGCTGTATGAAGGAGAACATTACCAGACAGACATTTAAATTGTTTTATTCAACTAAAACAACATCGTTAAATATTCTGAATTTTTTTCTTCAACGGGAAACATATTTTAACAAAACAAGCACGTCCCTCATTTCTCACATTTATCTCCAGAATTCTTCTCCTTGTCCAGATTTATTCCACCCCCAACAATCATCTATTCAATGAACTTTTTGAAACGTTGCACTTTTAGAGAGAGGCATGTGACTGACTCTGTGTACACAAATTTGCAGAGGAACAGTAGAGTTGAGGTCTGTTATTTCTCACCCTCTATGTATTATTTATATATTAACCTCCGAAGAGACAAATTCACAGTTTGAGAACTGCAAAACTAAGAATCTCTGGTGGTATCTTCTAGACCAGGGATCTGCAACCTTTCAGAAGTGGTGTGCCGAGTCTTCATTTATTCACTCTAATTTAAGGTTTCGCGTGCCAGTAATACATTTTAACATTTTTGGGTCTATTTCTATAAGTCTATAATTTATAACTATACTATTGTTGTATGTAAAGTAAATAAGGTTTTTAAAATGTTTAAGAAGCTTCATTTAAAATTAAATTAAAATGCAGAGCCTCTGAGTACGGTGGCCAGGACCCGGGCAGTGTGAGTGCCACTGAAAATCAGCTCGCGTGCTGCCTTTGCACTCGTGCCATAGGTTGCCTACCCCTGTTCTAGACTAAGCACTGAGTCCCATTGGATAGGTAAAAAGATTAATCTAAGTAATCTATACAGAAGCCTCTGGAACCCATAAGACTGGGTCCCTAATCCATGAACTATTGGAACTCATTTACAAAACTTTTCTTAAACATTACCTGAATATATTGGCTCATACTATAAAATTAGAATTTATAATCCCTATTCCATGATGAGGTATCTTTGAGCTATAAGTGTCTTAATTAAAACTATCTTTAGATAGGTTTTTTCCCTCAAAAAGCATTTTATCAAAAAAGTCCAATTTATATAAAAAATGTGATTATTTTTTTTTTTATCAACCCTGATAAATGCTTTGTGTTTTCATGTTGCTGTGTACAGTACATTTAATCTTGGATGCCTGTGTAGCTTTCTGTTTTACCTGTAGGATCATTCTTCAGTAAACTACATGCTACTTTACTTATGTTTGGTATTGATATACCACTTGGACTAGGTTCATGCTGTGATAGGAGTCCTGATGGATGACACAGATCCTTTAGTTACAGTGATGAAAGTGGAGAAGGCCCCTCAGGAGACTTACGCTGACATTGGGGGCCTTGACAACCAGATTCAAGAAATTAAGGTATTCATATTTAGTAATTTATCTGATCAAAACAAGAACCTTTAAATATCTTTTATCAGGAAGTTACCTAGATGATGGTCCAGAACTTGTGCATGAATTCTCTCAATTGCTGTGGAACCCAAGATATCACTGAGCTTTCTGGGATTTTGTACATTTTAAATTCTCAACCTTAGCAGTTTTATACAATTAGATCAAGATTTTCAAAAATGACTGGTGATTTTGGGAGTCCTATGTTGCCTCACTTTAAAGAGACATGATTTTCAGAAAGTGTTGCGTTCCAACCCTCTGCAATAGGTACCTTTAAGGGTGACTCAAGATGGGCACCCAAAACAGGAGTGAAAATGTTGGCCTTAATAATTGGCAATTAACACATTGAGGAAAGCAGATTTCTCTTGTGAATAATCCTCTGCACACAGGATTGGGAGCCAAGAATTCCTGAATTCTAGATTAAGCTCTGATATTGACTTGCTGTGTGGCCTTTGACTGGGCCCCATTTAGCCTTAATGTTCCCATTTCTCAAATGGTGACAATAATACTCAGTTACTTCATGTGACTGTTGTGCGCATAAATTAGTCAGTATTTGTGAAATGCTTCAATACTTGTTTTTATGCTATAGGAGTCTGTGGAGCTTCCTCTCACCCATCCTGAGTATTATGAAGAGATGGGTATAAAGCCACCCAAAGGAGTAATTCTGTATGGCCCACCTGGCACAGGTATCCTACATAACAGTAACTTTAAGTATGATTAGTTAATCCCATTTAAGGTATTAGATGCAGATCCACAAAGGTACTTAGGCACCTAAATCCCAATTCTGGCTCCACTTTGCTTCACAAAACTCCTGCCACACTCCTTTGCTGCTGGATGAGGTTAGAGCCAGAGGTTTCAGGGTAAAAGTTCCCTCAGCTTTTGAGTTTCTGCCTCTGGGCGTGCAAGTGCTTTCCTGTAGGTGTTCCGAATCTTATCTTCTGCATAAGCCCTAGAGCAGTTCACAAACTAGAGGGAAGATAGGTGTTCATCCACCTAAGTTACATGTGTAGCCAGCCCATTCTGGTAGGCATGTTCAGAGGCCACCTTCTGGATTGGGCCCTGTTCAGAGTCTTCCCAGAAGAGATGATGGTGCCCACCTTATAACTTTAGCCCAGTGGTTAGAGCACTCACTTGAGGTGTCAGAGATCCAAGTTCAATTTCCCCCTCTGCTGGAGAAAGGGGTCTCCCACCTCTCTGGAGAGGGCTCCAGTCACTGAGCTATGGATTTTTTGAAGTGGGGCTTTCTCAGTTTCTCTGGTTGAAGCTGTTCCACTGTAGATAAATATTTGAGTCACTGGAGTATGAGGACTGGACCCTGGGTCTCCCATCTCCCAGGTGGATGCCTTAACCCCTGGGTTTACAGAGTCATTCTCACTGTTTCTCACTGGCCCAACAACTGGTCCACTGTTGATAAATACTTAGTCATTGGGCCAGAGAGAGACTGATTCTGCATTGCAGTGGTTACAACACTCCTCTGTAGCTTTGCATCTGTCATGTCCCGCAAGAAATGCCTTAAGCACCTAAGTGATTTGACTCAAAGAGGTGAGTCTTCTTTCATGGATCACTAAGCCTGTGTCCAGGATACACCTGTCATTGTCTAGCTTAGGCGGGGAGCTATCTAGCATGTTGACTTTTGTGGATCATGTTCTAAAGCACCTTACCCTCCTCATTCATTGTATAGCGGTGGTTCTCAAACTTTTGTACTGGTGACCCTTTCACACAGCAAGCCTCTGAGTGTGACCCCTCCCTTATAAATTAAAACCACTTTTTTGTATATTTAACACCATTATAAATGCTGGAGGCAAGGTGGGATTTAGGGTGGAGGCTGGCAGCTCGCGACCTCCCTCTTATAACCTCACCACCCCCGGAGGGATCCCAACCCCCAGTTTGAGAAAACCCCTGTTATGTAGGAAGCCTGTGTGCCTGACTCAATCATTGTGGATCGCAGTGTTTCTGTGATTTTTCTAGGCACCTAGAAGTTCAGTGCTGTGATGCTCAGCGTAGCAATGTCATTGAGTTATAATTTTAACATAATTAGACTTTTATATTGGAACTGTTCTGTATTTCATGAGTATTTTTTCTTAAAGTTAATAACTGTTACTGCAAACTCACTGCAGTGTCTTTTTACAATTGATAATAGGTAAAACCTTACTAGCCAAAGCAGTGGCAAACCAGACCTCAGCAACCTTTCTGAGAGTTGTTGGCTCCGAGCTTATACAGAAGTACCTAGGCGATGGTCCAAAACTTGTGCGTGAATTGTTCCGTGTAGCTGAGGAGCATGCTCCATCAATCGTCTTTATTGATGAAATAGATGCCATTGGTACAAAGAGGTAGTGTATTGCATTAAAGCTATAATAATAATTTTGTCAAGAACAATAGGGAAGTTCTCTCAAACATTTCTTTTTGTGTGAGTTAGTGTTGAATTTCTCATTTCATCGTTGCCATTTTGATAGGTTACATGATTTTTAATGTAAACATTTCCATTTGACAAGTAAAATTTGAAGTAGTTACCACAAAACTCTAAAAATTTATCTCACAGCACTTTTTGTTAAAAGATATGCCAAAAGTTAGCTGCTATTGTAGTAGAACCTAACAGTATAGCTACAGTAATGATGGATCACTTTAGGCAGAAAGAGATGGCTTGTGTAACAAATAATTTTGTCATGCTTCCAATATTAGCTGAGTACGACATTTGATTACTTTAACTTATTTTTCTATCGTGTTGTAATCTGTAGATGCTTGTCTATACATTCTGCTATGCAGATATGTAGGGCTGTAGGTAGGTTTAAAATATCTAATTGTTTGGGTGTATCATAGTAAAAATCCATGCTCAATAGCTTTCCATAACTTGTATAGCATTTTTAATTGTTACTGTCCACAGCAGCAGTTAATGGCTCACTCACATGGATCAATTTTATTGTGTGTCACTGAACTAATTTCAGCTTACATCCAGGCTGTGCTGTAGCAAGGCTTAATTGGGACTGACGCACTTCACAGCTTAAGGTGTCCTTAAAGCAGCCCATTATCATCCTAAAAATCAGAGTGTTGGAAATAGCAGTATATATTTGCAGATTTTGGGATGTCTGGAGGTGCCATTTTCATACTTCTGTTTTTTAAAAAAAACAGCTGTTGCAGTAAAACAATCTGCAGGTCTGACTTGAATCAGCAGAGGCAAAGAGATTGTTAAAGGGATGCTGTCAAGTCCTAACCGCTGGAAGCTAAAGTCAGTTAAGGTCAAACTGGAAGTGACACACATTTTTAACATTGAGGGTAGTTAATCATTGGAATAGCTTACCAAGGAATGTGATAAAATCATCACTCTACATCCTTACATCAAGATTGGTTGTGTTTACAAACTGCATGTTCTCATTTTTTATTACGATACTGCCTAGGAACCAATCAAGCATCAGACCCCATTGTGCTAGTCCCACTCTCTGCCCCAAAAAGTTTACAGTATAAATAGGACTGAAAAATGGGTAAGAAAAAGGGGCATTATATAGCAGCAGAATGATTGTTTGTAAATGTCATGTTAGTTCTTAGATTTTTTTAAAAAACAAAATGGGGAGGGGTTTGTTAGCGGGGATTAGAAAAACATAGGCTCTGGTTCAACTCAAAATTGCTGAACTAGGTGCCGGACTCGTGAAATTCTGTGGCCTTTTCTATGCAAAGGTAAGACCCTAGATGATTGTAATACTTTGACCATAAAATCTGTGCATATGAAAAAATGGAAATAGATTAATTTAAATAATCAGTTTCTGAGAATGCACCTTTCTGAGTAATATGTTTAGAACTTTTTTTTAAAGTCCTGTTAAAAAATTGAGAATTTTTCTGCTTTCCTATTTATAAGGGCCTTTTCATTAAGGGACAAACTAACTATTCACACTGATGCACAAAGTAAACACTGGAAAAATAAAAGAATATTTGCTCATCTGCAGTTACAAGTAACACTGAACTGAAAGAAAATCCAACGTTTTCAGTCAGAAATGTGACTTTAAAGTTGGGTGTCTCTTTTTAAGGCTGTTTCTCTGTCTTCTGCTTTCCTTATTGGACCCAGGTGGTGTATAAACTGAGTATTGTGAAAGCTTTTGTATTTGAGGGCATATTTACATTCCTATATAACTTGGGTGTTTTAAACTCTGAAGAAAAAAGCTGTTTATAATCATTGGTAGAGTGTCAGGACATTTATTTCTGATATGCTGATACTTTTCTTTATTAGTAATAAAATGATCTTTTGTTCAAGATTTAATTTGGTTTGGTTGTATTTCTTTCTCTTGCCCTTCCTCAAAGATATGACTCAAATTCTGGTGGTGAAAGAGAGATCCAGCGTACAATGCTGGAGTTGCTGAACCAGTTAGATGGGTTTGATTCCCGTGGGGATGTGAAAGTTATCATGGCCACAAACAGAATAGAAACATTGGATCCAGCATTAATCAGGCCAGGTAAGAGACTGTTTATTTTGCATTTTTATTACTTTGATTTACTCCAAAAAGCTTGTCGTATCAGGTACTGAATTTAATTTCTGCCTTTCTTTATAGAATGTTGTTTGAGACTCTCCATAATTGTTTTATGGCTTAGAAAGAATACTGTTTTAGAAATATAAAGTCAGTCTTCCTGAACAGGATGTAAAATATGAATCAGGATGTATATGTATGGAGAAAAAGAATAGTTTTCAATTACAGGAGAAATTGCATTATAAATGCATTATGTATAGTTAATCTCAAGGAAGAATATGAAAATGATTTTAATGTATCATGCTGTTGCTTAGGTATTTTATATGTCCACCTTTAACATAGTATCTGAAATCAAGAGGGGTAGCCGTGTTAGTCTGGATCTGCAAGAGCAACAGAGAGTCCTGTGGCACCTTAAAGACTAACAAACATATTGGAGCATAAGCTTTCGTGGGCTAATACCCGTTTCGTTGGTTGCATCCGATGAAGTGGGTATTAGCTCACAAAAGCTTATGCTCCAATGCGTTTTTTAGCCTTTAAGGCAGCCGTTCTCAAACTTTTGAGAACCACGACCCCTTTTCACTTCTCGGCTGCCGCGGCAGACCCTTATATATCCACTGAAAAGCCACCTAATGAATTACTTCCACATTCGGCGGCTATTTTCGGCGAACATGCCGAGCACTCCCGAAATAGCTCGGCATGTCCGCCGAAAAGCCGCCGAATGCGGAAGTAATTCATTCGGCAGCTTTTAAGCGGCACTGGGAGCTCGCGACCTCCAGTTTGAGAAACCCTGCTTTAAGGTGCCACTGGACTCTTTGTCGCTTTTGCAGATCCAGACAAAGATGGCTACCCCTCTAGAACTTGATAGTATCTGAGTATCTCATTGTTTGTTAGTGTACAGTGGAACCCCGCAATACCACGACGGTTGGGGTCCAAAAATATCGACCGCGATAAACGCGGGGTCGCGGTATTGCGAGGTCGCGCAACATCAAAGTACCACGCACCCCATGTTATAAGCAGATTCGCACTATCGCAGTGCCCGGTATTACGGCGTTCCACTGTATTTATCCTTAAAACAGCCTTGTGAGAAGGAAAGTGATATCATCCTCATTTTACAGATGGAGAGCTGAGGCAGAATGACTAAGGGCTAGATTAACAAAAGGATTTAGGTGCTTAATTGTCACTTGTACCTAAACCGCCAAATCAGGGTGGCGGGGGGAGCTCATTCTGTACTTCTTCAGGGAACAGAGCACTTTAAACTCCACTGCTTTCAATCCAGAATCACTTAAATGTATTTCCTACATGCAGGGCGTATTGATAGGAAAATTGAGTTCCCCTTACCAGATGAAAAGACCAAGAAGCGCATCTTTCAGATCCACACAAGCAGGATGACTTTGGCAGATGATGTCACTTTAGATGAGCTGATTATGGCTAAAGATGATCTGTCTGGTGCAGATATCAAGGTAAGGTGCACTAGTGCTGATTAAGTCTGTAAACGTCAGTTATGATAAATGTTTATATCTGGGGTGAATTGAGACCTTTGTGCTATGATCCAAATAAGCAGCCCCTTCTCTCCTCCTATAAGACAGCCAGACTATCCTTCAAAGCTTTTACTGTTTTCTTTCCTTTATCATTAGAGTAGTGAGAGGCAGACCTCAGTGGTGCAGAAGCCAAATTAGCAATCACTATCACCCAAAAGAGCCACCGTAGTGTAAATGAAACAATGGATTAACTACGTGTATATATTCTCACAGCAAAATGACTGACCAAGTATTGATTTTTCTTAACTATAACATAGTGAAAACATCCTGATTGGTCAATTAAAACCATAGTGTTTTAATATGTGTACAAAGAATCACAGGAGACACATGAATGAGCCATGTGTGGCTGCCAAGCCTCGGGCTGAGTATCTCTGCATGAGAAGGGACCATCAGTGCCACTCTCTGGCTCCTCGGTTGTGTTTTTTAACAGCAGTCTCCTGCATTTGGGTGTCAACAAATACCAACATACATCCGACGAAGTGGGTTTTAGCCCACGAATGCTTATGCTTCAATACTTTTGGTAGTCTTTAAGGTGCCACAGGACTTTTTGTTGATTCAACAAATACCCTAGTGTCATAAAAATCTTCATTTTGTGTAGGTAGGTACCAGAGCTCTATTTACCACACCATTTCTAATGGCTGAGGAACATGTTTTTCTAAATGCTGAAAATGCATTATGAGGTAAAATGGAAATGGTAGCAGTGGTTGCGTAGAAATTAAAGTCCAAGGGGCTAGATTCACAAAAGACTTAATTCCCTAACTCACAAAAAACCTGCTCACCCTGTGGGTACCTGGGTTTCTGCCTGTGCCCATGTACAGTGCAGCCTCATTCTGTGTGCCTAATCCCCAGTGTGATGTACTAAGTGGGGGAAAATAGACATTCCTCCACCAGCTTGTCGGTGGGCACACACCAGGAGGCATGCTCAGAGCTTGCCTACGGGATTGGGTTGCCTTAGGCAAGCTCACACAACAGCTTGTTGGGGAACCAGCCCTTATAACCTTTAGACCAAAGGATATTCTGATGTGGGGCTTCTTCCGTCTCTCCTCTTGAAGTTATTCTAGAATGGATAAATGAGTCATTGGACTAGCGCCCTCCTTCACTGATTATTTTTAGATAGTTTATCCACAGCGGAACAATTTCAACAGGAGAGATTGAGAGCACCACCTCAGACTTCTCTCATAGCTCAGTGGTTAGGGCGCTCTTCAGATCTCTTCTTCCCCCTCAGGCAGAATGGGGACTTGAAGCAGAGTGTCTCACATTACTGGTGAATATCTTTACTATGAGGCTGAAAGTTTTCATGGAGTGCCTTCTCTTGCAAAATCATTGGAGGCACTGAACTCCTTGAGGGTAGAGAAGCCTAGTACATAGGCAATGGGAGATGCTAAGGTAAGGGATAACTTAAGTGGGTACCATGCTGGCTTTTGTGAATCCCCATTTATTGTAAAGGGAGCCTAGCTCTGGCTTTGGGAATCCCAGTGATTTTTTTAGGTGCCTAAAAGTTAGACAGGATGACCAAGTTCCTCTGTGACTCTAACCCAATATTTCTTACTCCATCTGGAGGAGCCCCTGTCTTGGAGTAAGTTAATCCTTAGCTACAATGCTATTCATCCTAGGCTTTTGAAGTACTCTGCAGCTTCATGGAGCTTTTAACTGTGACCAAGTTGTAGATGAGAAAAACTTTACAAAGAAATAATGTAACTTGTGTAAAGTCATCCAGCAGCAGACTTGAGAATAAAGGGTAGGAGTTCTGGCTCCTTGCAATTTCACCTCTGGAGACCAATCTTAAAGTTCTGCTTAACTAATAAGTGATCACACACTGGCAGCCTAAATTTGCTAGATTGTCGTAGATCAAAGAGGTACAGTTATGGGTTGTGCTAACTAGCTGTTTCTTGGAAAAAATGTTATATTGTAAAAGATGATTTCCTACTGGCATGCAAGCACTGCTTGGATCAGAAACAGGCATAGAGAGAACTTGATTTCCAGTCTTATTAGCTTCGTAACTGAATATAACAAGTAATAATTAGCATGGTTTTGTCACTGTTCTCTTTGCACTGGCATCTAGAAAATTATATTAATTGCTATCTATAGACAGCTTTTAAATATCGGCTTTTCTCTTTGGTAGGCAATTTGCACAGAAGCTGGCTTAATGGCTTTGAGAGAACGCAGAATGAAAGTAACTAATGAAGACTTCAAAAAATCAAAAGAGAATGTTCTGTATAAGAAACAAGAAGGCACCCCAGAAGGGCTTTATCTTTAGATTAACTGTGTCCACACAGGGACTCTTCTCACTTTCAAAATACATGAAATGGCAACAGATGTTTCATAGGCCTCATCAATAGAGCATAATGTCTTAGCCTCTCCAAGCATGATGGGTGGACTGTGTTTAGTTGTAAGTCTATAAAATACTTATTTCTAAATAAAACATGTTTCAGAACAATTTTTTTAATTGAATGTCTGTCAACACTTCAAACGTATTAAAATTTCCAAATTACCTAGTAGTGGCTTGATAGTTTTTCAGTGAGCTACCGGCTTCATGATTTGCTTCAATAGAAGATTTCAGCAAACAAGACCTATGGCCACTGTTCAGTCTCATAACTACTGTCAGCAACTTTATTATAAAATTTCTCTGGTACTCTGAATTGGTTCTGTGAGATATAGTACCTCTGATGTCTGTACATTCTAAATAAATCTCTTATACTTTGTGTTAATCTTATAGTAAGCCTCAATCTAGTTTAGGTGTATTCCAATATAAATAGTACCCAAGTAGTTACAAAATGGTTAGAAGTTCAGTCTTTTTTAAATGAACTTTTTGACACTGTTAGAATCACAGCTGACCAAAACTTTTTAAGGACAACTTTCAAAAAGACAGCCTTTAGGTTGTGAGTTAAAATAGCCTTTTGAAAAAGTCACATTCATAAAATTAAATACAGCAAAATAATAGACTAATTTTATTAGTAACATACTTACATTTTGGATATGTTTTAAAAGCTGGTGTTCATATTTAAATACAAGTTGCTAAGATGACTTAAGCTAAACAACACAACTGTTATTTTCGCAGATATACAAGTGGTGTATTTTCAGTTTGAGATTTTGTAAAGTCCAGTCTTACGGATTTCTTCATATATAGAATATTCTGCCTTTAAGGTGACCACATTTTTTAAATTAAAACAGTAAAGATTACATTTTATAAATCCTGACATCTGCTGAACCATTGTGACTTCCGAAGTTCAACTTGTTCAGTGCACTCACACTGCAAATCTCCCAGCTCCTGCCCCTTTGAGAACTGCTTTGATGACTGTTTTATTTCCTCTTTGTGACTAAAATAATCTTTCATCACTTACTTCAAATTGTTCTACTCATACTCTGATATAACCTAAGTGAAATGCAATGATTTATAATATTCTGAATATTGCTGCATTCCATAAGCATTGTAGTATAAAAAGTACTGAGAGCTTCTTAATATGTAGCCACAAGAAAACCCCGAGAGAGAGCTGGGAACTCTGTATTTCTGCTATATTTGATCTACTCTCCCTGCACTTACAGTCTGATTACATAGCTACTGAGGTATCTCTGGTAATATTGCAAATTTACTGCTAAAATCCACTGCATAATAATTTGTGCCAGAGTCTCAAGTACACAAATAAATAATGGAAAAGATCAATGACATATCTGTCCAGTTACTGTGCTGTGCAACAGCTTTAACTTTGTTCAGGTAATTTTAATGATTTACTTGGCAATGGAAAGGAACAGAAATTTGCAGATTACTCACAAACAGCAATCCCTATGAAAATATCCAGTGCTAAAACAATGATGGCAGCAAAACCAGAGAAATGCTCTTCATGTTAAAATAAGGTGGTTCATTGTCAAAAATCTGAACATGAACTGAGTTTATCTCAAGGTTCTTGCCATCCAGCCAAAGGGAAAACTTGTTCTTCAGCTGCAAAAAGCAAAAGTTAGAGAGTTATTTCCTGCTCCTGTCAATGTGATGCATGCCTAACCCTGTGCAATGTTCAGGAAGAATCAATATTTTGCACTAACTTATGTTCTCTTATGAGGTAACTAGATTCACTACAGCTTCAAAGTTAGGGCACAATTAATCTAACAAAAATGGGCATAATGAAAGCACAGGCTGCTGCAGCAAACCATGATTAAAAGCCTTGATTGCCACATGTGATCTCTACACCAGAAATATGTGGAAATCTTGGAGTTTTGGAGATGAGCAAGAAAATTAAGAGGCTGGATGAAAAGGCTTGTAAGGAAAGCAAAAAAAGTAGTAAATGTATACAGTTTGACTCAACACTAACATTTTTGGACCATATTAACAACCTGCCAATTACCATTTCCAGGTAGAATTAAACTTTCTGCACTGCTTGCAACATTTTTATCCCTAGAATATGGAATGTTGCAAATAGAGTAATCTTGCTGCAGCTTCTGTGTATCAAGCTTAAAAGATAACCCCAGGACAAACTTCAAAAAGGGAGAAAAGTTATTTTGTGCAGTGAGGTCAAGAGCCGGTACAATACGCAATCATCTTCTAGTAGAAGTGGTGGAAGCCCCATCACTTGGCAAATTCAGAATTAGGCTAGAACACTGGAAAGTGGACTGTAGCGAACAATCTCATAGTGCCAGGGAGATAAACTTGGATCCAATAAGGTGAAGGATGCTGCAGAAAGAAGGCTGAAGAAAAAAATTAAAAAATAATAAAAAATATATGGAGATATGCCTAGCTCATAGAAATGGAAAGACCTTGAAAGGTCATCGAGTCCAGTCCCCTGCTTACAGTAGCAGGACCAAGTACTGTCCCCTGACAGATTTTTTTTTTCCCCAGATCTCTAAATGGCCCCTCAAGGATTGAACCCTGGATTTAGCAGGCCAGTGCTCAAACCACTGAGCTATCCTTCCCCCCAAAGGGAAGAGTACAGAGAAGTAAGTTGCTTTTTACCTTTTCAGCCCGAGAGATTTTGCTGCTCTCATCTAGTATGGTATGACCTATCAAGTACCCATTCTTGAACCACTTCCAAATCACACCCCACCAGTTGAAAACTACTGGACTTTATGATCAACTAGGTCTTCTCTAACATGGAAGCATCTATTTTCTCTTTTGTACTCCCCAGGGGATGAAAATGAGCAGGAACTAGAAAGAGAGATCACCTAGCAAAATAGTTACTGTGAATATTTGCTCAGATTTTTAAATATAGCCACTTTGTGCTCCTTGTGTGTTCACTTTCCATGGAGCCACATTTTACTGACAAAGGATGTTTGTGAAAAGTATATTTTAAATCACCTGCTTGAGTGTTCACTGAATACCAGGGTACAAAATATATAGGAATGACAGAGTAGGCCATGCTGGTGGGGAAGTGGTACTACAAATTAAAAAAAAATAATGGAGTCAAATAAGGTGAAAATCTTAAATAAATCAAACTGCCACAGAATCTCTACAGATCGTCAAGCATGGAATTTCTAAGAAGAGTATAGCAGCAGGACTATACCATTGAACACCTGACCAGGATGGTGACAGTGATTGTGAAATGCTTTGGGAGGCTAGAGCAGGTACAAATCCAGAAAAAGGAATAATAGTCACCTCAGAACAGGATGCAAAAATAAAATTTCTAGACACCGCTGAGGACTGCTTGGAGCAGCTACTTCTGGAACCCACAAGGGAAGAGGGAATTAGTCCTAAGTAGAGCATGTAATTTTTTTAAAGGAGTCAATAAGCACATGGTGCTTGTTCAGTAACCAAATCTGAGAACAAAAACACCAAAAGGCTTATTTGAGACAACAAAACTAATCACCAAAGATCAACACTGAGTATTCACAAACAGTTTGTGATCAGTCCACAGAAGTAAAAAATCTCACATCAGCAGATCTGTCAAACATTTTTTAAAAACAGTTACATTTGACGATATTCAAAGGTATCTGAATATCTTCAGCTGCTTCCTGAAGATGTTCTTCAAGCAGACAGAGAGGCTAAATTTGTCAACTAATTTATTCTTTGTGAATCATTCACTCATCTCTAACCAGGACACTCAAAACTCTGCTTAAAAATGCTCAAATACCCACCTATAAAATATTTTACTCTGACTACTGCTACGTACATCTCTCTGATTAATCCCAATTGTAGCCACTGTTTATTCATGGTTATTAAATATGTCATAAGGGTTTAAAAGACACAGTGCAATTGTCTGAGCAAAGGGCACAGTATGTATGCAAATGAGATGGTCGAGTTCAGGAACCTGGAAGAAAGGAGAGCAGCAGAATATGGACCCTGGGCTTCAGAAAAGCAGACTTTGATTCCCTCAGGGAACTGATGGGCAGGATCCTCTGGGAGGCTAATATGAGGGGGAAAGGAGTCCAGGAAAGCTGGCTGTATTTTAGAGAAGCCTTATTAAGGGCACAGGAACAAACCATCCCAATGTGCAGGAAGAATAGCAAATATGGCAGGCAACCAGCTTGGCTTAACAGAGAAATCTTCACTGAGCCTAACCACAAAAAGGACGCTTACAAGAAGTGGAAACTTGGATAGATGACTAGGGAGGAGTATAAAAATATTGCTTGAGCATGCATGAGTATAATCAGGAAAGCCAAAACACCACTGGAGTTGCAGCAAACAAGGCATATGAAGGGTATCTGTGGGTATGTTAGCAACAAGAAGGTGATCAGGGAAAGTGTGGGTGTAGGGATGACATATTCAAGTATTAAAAATGATTCCCCAAGTGGAAGTGACAGGACCCTTACTGAATGTGGGGGAGGAGGGAGGGGCAACCTAGTGACAGATGTGGAAAAAGCTGAAGTACTGAATGCTTCTTTTTTTTTGGCCTTGGGCTTCACAGACAAGGTCAGCTCCCACACTGCTGCACTGGGTAGCACTGTCAGGGGAAGAGGGAAGCAGCTCTCAGTGGTGAAAGAACAGGTTAAGGACTATTTAGAAAAGCTGGACACGCACAAGTCCATGGGGCCAGATGCAATGCAGCTGAGGGAGTTGGCTGATGTGCTTGCAGAGTTATTGACAATTATCTTTGAAAACTCGTGACAATCGGGGGAGGTCCCAGAAAATTGGAAAAAAGGCAGATATAGTGCCCATCTTTATAAAAGGGAAGAAGGAGACTCAGGGACCTACGGGTCCGTCAGCCTCACCTCAGTCCCCAGAAAAAAGGTGGAGCAGGTCCTCAAGGAATCCATTTTGAAGCACTTAGAGGAGAAGAAGGTGATTGGGAACAGTCAACATGGATTCACCAAGGCAAGTCATGCCTGATTGCCTTCTATGATGAGAATTGGTTCTGTGGATATGGGGAACGCAGTGGATGTGATGTACCATGACTTTAGCAAAGCTTTTGCCATGGTGTCCCACAGCATTCTTGCCAGCAAGTTAAAGAACTATGGACTATAAAGTGGATAGAAAGCTGGCTAGATTATCGGGCTCAACTGGTAGTGATCAACGGCTTGATGTCTAGTTGGCAGCCTGTGTTCAAGCAGAGTGCCCCAAGGGTCGGTTTTGTTCAACATCTTCCTTAATGATCTGAATGATGGGATGGATTGCACCCTCAGCAAGTTCATAGAGGACATTACGATGTGGGGCGAGGTATATTATGCTGTAAGGTAGGAATAGATTCCCGAGTGACAAAGAGAAATTGGAGGACTGGGCCAAAAGAAATCTGCTGAGGTTCAACAAGGACAAGTACAGAGTCCTGCACTTAGGATGGAAGACTCCCATGCACTGCTACAGGCTGGGTACTGACTGGCTAAGCGGCAGTTTTTCAGAAAAGGACCTGGGAATTACAGTGGACAAGAAACTGGCTATGAGTCAACAGTGTGTCCTTGTTGCCAAGAAGGCTAATGACATATTGGGCTGTATTAGTAGGAGCATTGCAAGCAGATCAAGGGAAGTGATTATTTCCCTCTATTCAGCACTGGTGAGGCCACATCTGGAGTACTGCGTCCACTTTTGGGGCCTTCCCACTACAGGAAGGATGTGGACAAATTGGCTAGAGGGTGGAGGGCAACAAAAAATGATTAGGGGGTTGGAGCTCGTGACTTATAAGGAGAGGCTGAGGAAAATGGGCTTATTTAGTCTGCAGAAGAGAAGAGGGATTTGATAGCAGCCTTAAACTGTCTGAAGGGTGGTGTGCCAAAGAGGATGGATCTAGACTGTTCTCAGGGATGGCAGATGACAGAACAAGAAGTAATGGTCTCAAATTACAGTGAGGGAGGTCAGTGTCAGATATTAGGAAAAACTATTTAACTAGGCAGCTGGTGAAGCACTGGAATGGGTTACCTAGGGAGGTGATGAAATCTCCAGCCTTAGAGATTTTTAAGGCCAAGCTTGACAAAACCCTAGCTGGGATGATTTAGTGGGGGTTGGTCCTGCTTTGAGCAGGGGTTTGGACTAGATGACCTCCTGAGGTCCCTTCCAACCCTGATATTCTGTGATTCTAAATAACAAGGTGGTACTTGTCTGGATTTGGAGATAATAAAAAAGGAATAACAGAGGCTGGCTGAGACTCCTGTATTGTACCCAGAGGGGCTGTATTTGTTCTGTGAACACAAAGAAAAGGTGAACTCAAAAATGCATTGCTTCAAACTGACAGCAAAACACAAACCTCCTGTTCTATGTAATGGGCCACTATAGCAATATCAGCAGTCTCCTTTGTACTGTTATTGCTGAATGTTAGCGAGATTTCTTGAGTGAATTCTTTCTTGTACCTGCATTGAACAAAGAGCTATTTAGTTACAAGTGATGTCAATAAGTGTTATTCATAGTGTGTCACATGATCCATGATTAGGGGTGTAATGTAGTCAGGAGACCCTTCTATGGACCATGTATTACAGGTCAGGAATACTGTGCAGCTCAAGTAGTCTTGTTAGTCTAGGAGCTAGAGAGACCCACTGGGTCTGTTTGTTCAGCACCCCAATAAATAATCTTTATATTCCTTACAACCAAGTCCAGTCTCTTCTCTGTCACAAGGGACACCTAATGGTATGGCATGGAAAGGGGTACACAGACCAAAGATGTGACAAAGAGAGCAGATAGGAGATGTAAGACCAGTGTATGACAAGGAAAGCTTGAAACACGATACTTATGGTTATGCTCGAAACCTGGGAGGTCTTCACTGTGACGTGTAAAGCCAGCTCATTGGTAGACTCCTAATGCAAGGAGAGTACTTTCATTATTATTTTACCACAAACCTGTGTTAATAGAGAACATGGTCTCCCTGGAGGGTCTCTCTCCGTTGCTGAGTCACAAGTATACGAGTACCACTGAAGTTTCTGCACAGCCCCCATGCACTCTGACAGCTAAGCACCTTCAAAGCTCAAATAATTAAACCTGCTGCTCACTGCAGTTCACAGTCCACAAAGGCTACTCACTAAACAGGGCAAGGCTAGAGAAAATACAGGTGAAACTCATGGCATGGGAAGGAGAGAAGTCTGGCAAATGCAGAAACTGGAAGCGAGATGAGGGGAGGGTCAAAAGGGCCCCCACTTTTTAGTGGTTGCCTTAGGCATATGAAGTCATTTAGGGCCCTGTGCCTCATCTATAGCAATCCTGTCTAGCTCTACCTCCCCTCCTCCTGTTACACCCCATTCGCTGCTTTGCCGCAGTATTCCAACCCTATCCAAGCTGGTGGTGATCCTGCCATGCCACGGTTCATACAAGCCCAGCAACCTTTGCACAGTATGTGACCAACTGGTGCAAAGGCTGCTGGGATACAAAATGCCATCTAGAGCATCATTAAGTAATGAAAGAAACATGGCAGAGCAGCATAGTTGCCAAGAGCATCCTCTTGTTCCACCATTCATTCTACTTGTGGTGCCTATCAGGTGAATAACAAAGTGCCATAGATCACCAGTGCAGAGGGTCACCAGAGGTACAGGAAGACAGAGGATGAAGATGTTAAAGGTACATGGACATGATGGGCAGAAGGGCAGGTAACAGGTGACACAAAGGGGCACTGTCTGGAGCTAGTCAACACATTTTGAAATTCAAATTTATTTATTTTTTGGACCAAAAATATGTTGTGTGATCATTTCTGCAGAAAATGTTCCCATTTTTGACCACTAGTAATGACATTGGTTGGGTTTTTTCTTGTAAGAGGTGACTTTATCAGACATAGTTCAGTAAGAGTGAAGCTGTAAAGCTACACCAAATCACTAGGTGCAAATGGGTTATATACTTCTCTGCACTGGGACACTTCCCCTACTTTATGCCATATGGATACTGGTTTCTCTGGTTTTCCCCATTCTTTCAGCATCTTTCCAAGGTGAAACCCATCTTGATTATTCAACTTTGTGACTAGCTGTCACATAAGAGGTGTTTATGAGCTGTTATCCACCTGTTCTAAGCCCTGGGTACCAAAAGCATTACCAGTGGCTCTATTAGCACTGCCATGGTAATGACCCTCATTTTCTTTTTCAAGAGCTTCAGAATGGTTTCTCCATTGTCTTCCTCAGAAGACTAGAGTTCCAGACAATGAGCTACCTCCCTGCTTCCAGGGTGAGCACCAATGATGAACCTTTCCTCACCCTCCAGCCCCCAGTACTTGTGCAGATCATCCTACAACAATAGGGAAGATTCTTTGCTAGAGATCTCGAGGGTTCAAATTCTCTCTCTAGTTAAAATTCAGTAAAGCTCTTTTAAGCAAAGGGATTTGTAATGACTTGTAAAGTTTCCATACAAAAAATACTCCTGAAGTGCCTCTTCTTTTCCCTTGAGAAACAAACTCAGCCTTGAAATTGAAGTCTACTTGGATTAAACTAGAAAGCAATAACATCAGAAGTAGCCTATGAGCTGAACATAAAACTCCAAACGTTTTGTTCAAACGGTTTGGAGGTCTATTTTTATGTCTGTCCTGAACTAGGAAAAATGCCATTAAACTGTAACAGATTCCTTCTACGTGTAAATTATAAAGTATGTTTTGGAAACCTGAGAGGGATTTCTCATTGCTCCACTGAGCAAGTTAAGCAATGTAAAAAGCCAACTGCTTATGTATTATCTCAAGCTCAACAATGTAAACTGGCAGAAATAGGTCATTAAAGGTGGAGTTGAAATAAATAAGGACTGGAGTGAGAAGTAGCCTTTTGAATGGGGAAGAGACTACTATGGAATATACAATATGGAGCACACTCAGAGTCAAGGAGAATGCTTCATGAAACCTTGCCGCTGGAGTTGGATGAATATGGTAGCAATAAGGTCTGCAAACATTCACTTGAATATTGAATGGTTGTTTGCTTTAACCATGTTGTACCTTTACTCACAGCTTGCAGGGATTTGCACAAAAAGGGTTTTATTTGCACTAACATTTGTGGACTGGCTGTTCTTCATATGAATTAATCTCCATAGTTACACATGGACAAGAGGATTTGTGTGCAAGAACAAGAGGATTTGCAATTTATTATTCAGAATTTGATATTTCATATTTTCCTGTTTAAAAAGCATCACTCATCAAAAAAGGAAGCAAAAATGATGCCATGTAACTTCAGTGATCAATTACACACCACAACTAATGAACAGTGAAGAGCCCAAAGTGAACAGTTTGTGAACACCTATAGCAGGGGTCGGCAACCTATGGCACGCGAGCTGATTTTTACCGGCACAGGAGGCAGCCTGGCAGGACGCAGGCAGCGCACAGTTAAAAATCCTGCCCCGCTCTTCTCCACTCCCGCCCCGCCCCCCACGGGGGAAGAAGTGTGTCCTGCCGCTGCTGCTGCAAACTCCCAGGACTCTTGCAGCCTGCTGGGTTCTGCCCCTCCTCCTCTTCCTGCCTGCCTGCCCTTGCCAGGGGGGAGGAGCAGGGGAGGGGGGAGAAACCAATGGAGCTGCAGCACTGCTCCAGGTAAGAGGGAGACAGGGCCTTGGGGAAAGGGGTGGAATTGGGGCACATCCCTTCCATCCCCCTGCTGTGAGCACTCCCAGAACCCCAGCCCATAACCCCAGGCCCCTGCCCTGACCCCCTGCAGTCCCCTTACACACACCCAGCCCTCTACCCTGACTTTGGCACCCCCCATAACTCCCAACACCCCTGTCCTAAGCCCTGCAGCCCCCTCACACACACACACACCCTCTGCCCTGATTTTGGCACTCCCCACACACACTCCCCAGGCCCCTGCCCTGACTCTTGCAGCCCCCACATCCACACCCGAGCAACAAACGGGAGCTCCTGCAGACCCCCCCACATTCCCACCTGCACCCCTCACACCAAATGGGAGCTGCCCGGGTAAGTGCTCCACACCCAAACCTCCTGCCCCAACCTTGAGGCCACTCGCTCATTCTAGCTCCTGGTCAGACCCTACACCCCAATCCCTAGCCTCCTCCTTCACCCCCAGCTCTAGTTTAGTTATATAATATATAGACTTATAGAAAGAGACCTTCTAAAAAAAGTTAAAATGTATTACCAGCACGTGAAACCATAAATTAGAGTGAATAAGTGAAGACTCGGCACACCATGTCAAAAGGTTGCCGATCCCTGACATACAGCAGATTGGCTGGCATGAACTATTTGGGAAACACTTGTGAATAATGCAGAAATCAGGAACAGCTTGTCAATGATCCACAACCAGGAAAAATGGCTGAATTCACCAAATAATTTATTCAGGTCTCTTTCCATGTTCTCTGCTCATAGCATCAAGCAGTGGGGGAGCAAATTGTGCTTACTCCCCTTTTTAGTGATGCAAATAACCCAATTTAAACTAGGTTCAATATGCCAGACCTCCTGCTGACTATCATCTTGTAAATGCATGGCATAATTAATAGATCCGGTACAAATCTAAATACACACACAAAGATATATATACACCTAAATACTATTTCTCCCTCCTTAGTGTTTATACTAATGATCCAAGAACGATGTCTGTGTTTGGGGAGGTGTCAAATATTTATGTCAAGCTCAACATCAGATTATGAGTGCCTCATATAAAGTTATTGTCACAACTCATACAGTACGTAATGACTCGGCTGCTGTATCATAGTGATCAACATGGCATAAAATCCTAGACAGATTATAGCAATAGTGTGCAGCTCTGATAAAGAGGAGAAAGTAGATGCTATTGTTATAGGAATCTTCCCTACGCACCAGCTAGCTACTCTCTGCTCCTGCTGGGACAGGGTTTGTCTGGCATTTACTTACTGCACATGAACCAGCTGGTTGCATTTAGGATCATCTCCAGTTTTAGTGGTGACCCTGGCTCCAGCAGTGTGCACACACCAACACAAAAGTCTTCATCACACTGAGTAGCTTTAAAAGTGCCATCTTTGCATTCAGGGTCATACACATTATCCATATCTAGTTGGCCACTGGGAGGACTCAGACCATTTCTGCTCTTGTAGAGCTGCTCTAAATGCATCAGACAACACTTTGGGGTTACTAAAAAAAAATATAAGAAAAGCCATAAGGAGAGAATGTGGTGTAGTGCATAACTGGATGGTTTGAGAAACAAAATCGTCATGGGCTATTCTCCTCTCTCCCACTACCTGCATAGCTGGTGCTCAGATACCATGGAGATGAGCATGGTAAATAACTATTTAGACAGTGCCACTGACTGTGAAAATAGCAGTATAATTGTTCCATTTGCCTATATAAATCACTGCACTGCCGGTATCTTCTTATATTATCCTGTTATTAAATAGCCTATTAGCCCACAACCAGTGGATGACACTTAAACTGTTTGTAGCTGATACTTTTAAATAGCTTCTGCAGAAGGTGGTTCCTCCTGCACAGGAATGAAGATCTCTCACTTCAGGTGTTCAACGGCAATGGCAAACCATCACAGGCAAAGCCAGGAAAAGTCCTAATGGGAACTGAAAAAAATATGAGTCTTTTCACACATGGAAGGAAGAAAAGCTCCAGCTAGTGAATATCACATGCGCCAGGACTCAGGAGGCAGCTCTGGGTGAGGCACTCGTATTAATACATCAGGTTAACAGTAGTATTATCCTGTGTGTGCCCCAGTGTGGGTGGAAATGAGAGAATAATGGAGCTAGACTGCTGCATTTTCAGGACCTAATGCAAAATGTATATCTTCAACTTAGCTTTATCTCAGCAATTTGTACCCTCACACTCATCCCCACAGAAGATGCAGAGAAAGGAGACTGCCCAGCCATCCCTCCTCACCTCTCACCCCAACTTCCTCCCCCATAGGACTATGGTCAGTACCTGCAAGAAGGGTCCAGCCTGCTGCCAGTGCTGCTGCTCCCATTTTTCAGGCAGCGAGGTGGGACAAAAGTTTCCTCACCCTGCTCCTGCTTTTGCCAGCTGGGGTTTCCTTCCTGTCAGGTCTATTATCATCACTGCTCCATGTCTGCTGATGAGGAAAGATGAGGAATGTGGCTTAATGCTCCATTGCTGGTACTCCAGTTTTTCAGCAAGCTTAGGGCACCCTCCCCTACTATAAGGGGAGGAGCAGGACCTGGCTCACTGATACAGATCAAGACAATGGGTCTGAGAACAATGGGTTCTGCACAGCAAAGGAGCAGCAGCCAATACAAGGGTGATACCAAACTTTCCTTTTATATGCTTGAGTAGTGACCTGTCTTACAGAGGCCCTGCAAAGGAATTCTTTAACATTGGGCTTGTGCGCTCTCTTAGGTCATCTTTATCCATCATAAAGCTGCAAAAGATTTAAAAATAAAAATAATCTGCTTTAAAAAAAAACACCTTAGAAATGTCAGGAATACACAGTCCAATTCTCCTGCTTTTGCTGCAGAACTTGCTGGGTGTCTCAGAGATGCTCTAACCCGTCACTCAAAGGGTCAGGGATGTGGAAAAAGGACACTACTAGAAACTGAGTAGACATGTAATATTTCTGTGACCCATGTCTTTTTTCCTCCAGCTACCCTGACACTGACCCCAGGCAAAATCATGGAAAGACTGATATAGGATGCAATTAGTAACGAAAAGGATAGTAGTGTCATTGATGACAATTAGCATGGTTTTATGGAAAAATAAGTCTTGAGAGAGAGCTGATATTTCTTGATGAAATTACAAGGCTGAATAATAAAATGTAATTCTGAACATGGTATGCTTAAGACTTCATAAGGTATTTGACTTAGAAACATTCTGATTAAAAATTAACAGAACAAAGACTACCAATGGAACATAATCCATGAAATGGATTAAACTGACAAATCTCAAAAAGTAAATTGTAAATGGGAAATCATCATCCAAGAAGCTATTTCAAATGGGATTCTGCAGGAATTTGTTCTTTGCCAAATGCCATCCAGTATCTTTATCAATAATCTGAAAGAAAATATAAAACCATTGCTGCTAAAGACGACACGAAAATTGAGGAAATTGAGGTGAGTTTTACAAAGGACAGGTGAGATTTACAGAAAGCAATCTGGATCATATAATAAACTGGGCTCACTTGAACATGTGTTTTAATACAGCCAAACTGCAAGGAACACAGAATGTAGGTCAAACTTACAGAATGGGGAACCGTAATCTTGGAAAGCAGTGAATCAAATAAATTTAGGGTCATGGTGCATAGCCAACTGAACATGAGCTACCAGGTTGAAGTTGTGGTTAATTCAGCTATATGAGCAGGGGAAATATCATGCAAGAATAAGGAGTGGCATTACATCTGCATACAGCATTGTACAGGAAGTTCATGGCACTGGGGTCCTACTAGCCATTGCTGCTGCTCTTATTCTTCAGGTGCGGAGAAAAGGGTCTGGGGAAATGGGCCTGCACCCACCCACCCCCAACCTGTTTACACTTCTCAGAGGGTGAGCCAGTCAATGACTTGCTCTTATGCATGAGAAATGAGACCCATGAAACCACACAAACTTTCCAGCTCTGGTGTTGGGAGGAGGGGGCAGAGTAAAGTGAGCTAGGAGGAGAGAAAATCGACAACTGTGAGCAAGAGGATGAATGTAGGGAGAGAGGTGGAGAATAATATAGAGCAGGAGCTCCAGGGACTTCCTGATCCCATGGGAGAAAAAACAAAGCCATGTAGCAACACAGAAACAGACCTGCAAGGATGGGCAGAGCCTCAGCATGCCAGATCCTCTTCCACACCCCTACCATTGGCCACATCTCACAAGGGAACAGAGAATGAGTGACTCAATCTTTGTCCCAGTAAAGTTAGAGTCTGACCTCTCTCTCTTCACCCACCATCCAGTAACAATCTGCTAGCTCTATCTGAGTGTTCCTGCCATCTCTCAGACTCATGTGAAACGGGGGTTTTAGAGGAAATGGATTTTTTAAAAAGAAAAATATCATTGAATCAATTAATTTTGAAATAATGTGGCCATACTTACACTTAATCAGAGCGATAATATGAGGCTAAATTTACTGAGTAAAGCAATTTAAGATCTTCAGTAAAAGTATTATAAAATTTAAGAACATGGTCAAACATTTGCACATCCCCTACTATATTCAAAATAAGTCACAAGATGAACAAGTAAATTACAATGGAAACTAAAATGGACTTGACTTAACCTGTGCTGCAATGCTAACAGATCTCATCAGCTGACCAGGGTTGGGCTGGACAGGAGCCCTCCATGGTATCTCTCATGGCTGCAGAGGTAAGTATTGCTCGCACTCTTCTACCAGAGTCAATACAAAACCAATACCCCATATGATATGAAAGGGCTCTGCTGTTGGAGGTAGTTTCTTTCGCAGATGAAAACTCAGATCCTCATCACTTCCAATCTTAACAAGGATGCAAAATCCAGTATCTTGTTCATATTTTAGCACTTTCTATATAACTAAATTCCCTATTTATTTTCATCTGAAAATAGTAACTTCATGCATGTTTATGAAATGGAAAAAACATGCTATGTACTGTTACACAGTTACCATATTCCATCTTATATCAGTTGTGACTAGCCTGTAAAGTACAGAGTTGTTACAAACAGTCTACTATCCAGAGTATTCACCTTAGGAAAGAGCACCTCAAAATAGAATGACCATTTATTTCTCTCATGATAATTACTCAGTGTATGCTGGGAGTACAGGGAAGTTAATTATAATAGCTTGGGTATTTAAAGCAAAACAAAAACTTGCTACTAGAAAAAATCTAGGTATTAAAAATAAAGATGTACACATTTTCCTCACCAAAATTAACATTTACAAAATAAAAAATCCAAGTTCCAACAAGATTAAAATACTTAAGTATGTTTTTCATAAATATTTACATTAGAATTGTCATCTCATATACACATGCAAAGACAAAACTGATACTTTGTCAAACAAGTTCTGGCTTTTAACAACAGTTCATCAGTTGAGCTAATTGTTGCTTGAATATTTTTTCAAGCGTTTTACTTCTCTTCTTGTTTTGTACAGAAAGCAAGATACTGGAACATATGTGGATATTTATACATACATCCACACTAAGCAGGACATATTTAGCCTGTTGACAGCAGCAGATTGTAAAGGGTACATTTGGCAGACGTGTACTACCTTCGCTGCCTAGCAAATTGTAGTAAGCATATCTTGACATTCCACTGAATTCAAGGGAATGGCGGTATTAAACTGTAGCATACGAGTTGTGGGTGGGGTCCAACAGCAAATTAATTACTGGTAAGTATCATTTTGTGGATTTTGCTGTACTTTCCAGAAAAACAGATGTAGTTACATGTGTAAAGCAGCCCACTACAAGATGTGGAACAAATTCTAGGATATTTAGAGCTAGTAGTGTGGCACAGTAATAGCAAAGTTTTTAACAAATTATTCTTAGTAAGAAAAATATGTGCATAGTCCACTGAAGTCCCAGTCAAATATAATGGTTGACCGACCATTACACTTGTCCTTCTGGGAATCAACATTCCCTTTTTTGTTTGTTTTTTCTTTTTCTTTGGTTCTTGCACCATCTTCATTTAATCTTCCAGTAGCAGTTCCAGTTCTTCTATAGGTACCCTTACTCTCAATTCTTTTTCAATCATTAGATCGAGAGTCTCTTGCAGTTGATCTGGAAAATACTCTATTGCATCCATATACAGCACCTATGAATACAATTGAAGAAAACATTTACTCAGCCGTCTTTCTGTTCAAGAAAGAGGGACTAGACACAAAGGAGTACATATAACTAGCAGATGCAACCAGCATTTCAGCATATATATAAGAAAGACTCAAGATGGGGGTGGAAATCCTATAGTCAGGGGTATGGACTATAAATAACTAGGTCTCTTCTATCTCTAAAACTATAGTTCTCTTATTTAGCAACCAAATGCAGAGTCTGAAATGTGCTGAAGCTCTTGAAGCTCCTTTTAATTTCAGTGGGAGTCACAGGTGCTTGCCAATTTATTTATTTTCAGCTATTCTTTAAATTCCTTCTAATTTGTCTTCGCATATTTCTGCTACTGAAATGCTCACAATTAAGTATGGTACTCAAAACACCATCTGTTCAGGGTCACAGCAAGGGGGATCATCTCCATGCTTTATACAGTATGATTCCTCAACTTATGAAACTGAAAACTGCACTGGACACTATTTATTTATTTATTTATTGTTTGCCCTGCAAATTCACCTTTCATTTGTAGTCAATCTTTGATATCTTTTGACAGCAAGAGTTCCCTCAATTTTCACTGTTTTTCCACATATGTATCATGGCTAATTACATCCTAAACTTTTCAAATGTATTTCTAAACAAAAATTTTCATTTCTTGATGACCAATTTAAATTTAAAAATCAAAACAAACACACTAACCTTTGCCCAGGGACAGTTCTGAAGCGCTTTATAAAACAGTCCTTTGCTCCTTTCTTTATTTCCTAGAGAAAACTGTGAGGGGAAAAATCCATATTTCAAATAAATTGTGGCTGCTGAAGTGATATTTTATGTCTTCTTAGGAGGAGAGAAACTACCACGCAAAAGTTCAGAAAGAGTTTCCCTGGTGACGAGTCCTTTACGAACAGACTGTATAATAGACATATATGTAATATGGTATATTATATTAATGGACTATGATATGAGCAATGTCTTTATGAGTTAGAAGTTGGCCCTTCATAACTCTCAAGTGGCGAGGGAAATAAACTGAGTTGACTTCTATAATTTTCCTATTTGTTCTTCCCCTTTTCCTTAACTTCTGTCCACCTATCTTTAAACTTCAAGCTCCATAACAGGGACAGTCCAGTCCTGACTGTCTGAAAAATACTTACCACATTGTGGCCATTGCCATAAGCAAACAGTAATAATACTTAATATCTCTTACTTGCTAAAACTATGTTTTAAGGACATTACAACACTTTGCTAAACCAACAGTTTAAATCAGTTCTCAATATTCCCTTCTGTAGGAACTGATATGACTAACGTGCACCAAACTTCAAGATGATAAATGTAAGCATCTTTCAACCTACCCATACCATATAGTACCCACTGTTATTCAGAAATTCCAAATACGATAAATATAAAAATTAAGCCCAAACACTGTTGTAACCTCACCAGAAAGTTCAAATACATTCTCCACAGCAATGGACAATGGGCACCGTTTTCACTCTGAATAGCGTGTTCAAATAAAGCTTTGATCCGATTTGTTAACCCAGTTTCAGGAATTGTTGAATATATTTCTCCAACATCTACTCTGAAACAGAAAAGCAAACAATATATACATGAGGTAAACAACTGTGTCCTTATACAAGACGACAAGAATAATTTCACTGCTTCCATTCCACAGAAAACTGCGCAAATGTATTAGGAACTTCATGCTCCTTTCTCTCTTAACATTAACTGCTATCAGATTAAACTGATCTGGAATATATGCTGGTCCAACTGGCATTTTAATATATAAATCAATAAAAAATATTTATTTTTCTTTGTGGAAAGGACGTCAGGCATATCAAAGCAATCATCACTGTAAACTCAGAGTTGACAAAATTACCATTTTTTCTGGGTTATAAGATCCTAAATCAACGTAACCTGAGGGCACCTATGATTCTAATATTCACTCAGCATGACATAGGTCTATTCTTCAGACATTTTAGCTTATTTATTACCAGTAAATAAAAAGGCTTTTAGCAACATCAACCATTGTAACACTTTTAAAGAAAATCAACATATGCTCTCAATATTTACATAACATATTTAAATCATCTAATGTGTTCTGAACATTCTGTTCTACATTCAAAAACATACTGAAGCATGAACAATAGCTTAAATAACAAAATAGTGTAATTAACACAGAATGCTGAAAACAGCACAAAAACATCAGTGATCGGAGATGAAATATTTTTGTCACCATTTAAGACAGTGGTTCTCAAACTTTTGTATTAGTGACCCCTTTCACACAGCAAGCCTCTGAGTGTGACCCTCCCCCCTTATAAATTAAAAACCCTCTTTTTACATTTAATACTATTATAAATGCTGGAGGCAAAGCGGACTTTGGGGGTGGATGCTGCCAGTTCGCGACCCCTTGAGGGGTCATGACCCCCAGTTTGAGAACCCCTGATTTAAGAAGCAACACCGTAGTCAGCCTCAATCACCTGTAGGTGCAAGTTCCCATAACAAATCACAATGGAATGTGGGGGGTGAATTAAAAGGCAAAACAAAAACTTAATTAAGAATAGGTTTGCTTTCAACTAACAAGGCTGGGGGGTGCATTTAGCACCTATAAAAACATTAGTGACCTTCAATTTTGCTAGCTCCTTCTCCGTTTTCTAGAAATTTCTCAAAATATATCTTTAGCAAACCTGAAAGACCAAGTAGAATTTTTAGAGGCTAAAAAGAATCTTTAAAAAGAACAGAGATTTTGTTTTCTGAATTCCTCTTATTCTTCATTAGTGGGGGCATTCAACATATTTTATGAACAATTAATCATTTGTATCTTTGTCCTGTAATTGTCAACTGGAATTTATACAAATGGCTAATACAGTCTGCACAAAGGGTCTGGGTTAAAGATGACTTTATTCAGGAAAGAATGAAATACTGCAGGGAAAGTAATCTGACCAAAGGCAAACACCAACAGCACAGAGCTGCAATCATCAATTTTTTACAAGCTCATAATATTTTGATCTCTTCTTCATTACAGCACCAGGTCTCCTTGATCTCCACAGTGACACAAATTAGATCACTTAATGTGTTCAGATGGTGTAAAATGAGCACCATGGGCTTTTTATTTATTAAAACAGTCCAGCTAGCATACTAGGCTATTTTTGCTCACTATCAAAGACCTGAAAACTGCCCATCTTCTTTTAATGTCTGAAAGACGACGACATGGGCTATTCTCAAATTTCCACCAATAAGCAAAGATTAATCTGATATTTATGATAATTAGTCATCTAGTGACTTAGAGACTTTTTGTTACAACTGTCAAAATACAGTGTCCCAACTACAACCAACAGCAAGTTGCAACATGCTGTCTTCCTTTACATTTTATCACAAAATATTACAATTTATAAACTTCATTATACTGACAGCTAAAGAACATTATACTGACAGCTAAAGACTGGCACTTGTATGGTTTGAGAAATGTTAGAGGGCAGTGTGATCCAGCAGAAAGAATATGGGACAAGAGTCAGGAGATTTACCTTCTATTCATGATTCTGCCACTGTTTCACTGTGAGATCTTGAACAAATATCCTCTCAAAACCTCAGTTTCCTCATCTGTAAAGTGAAGATAGGACAGTACCCACCCTCCTTGGTAAAGTGATTTGATAGCTACAGATGAAAAGTGAAGTTGACAGTATTACTGTCTGGAGTTCTAATTACCTCTGAACGTTTTCGACAAGCTTCTTTCTCATCTTCTCTGCTTGAATTGCAAACAGCCACGGCTCTAGAGACTTAGCAGACCTTGTGACACTATCAAAAAATCTTCGTGCTTTGCTAGCATTGTGAGACTTGCTTTGGATCTGGATATATGACCTCCAAAGAGACTGGTTGCTAGGATACAGCTTCAAAGCTTCCGTTAGTGCCTCTCTCAGTGGATTTAAAGGGTAAATGCTAACTTTCATATGGTACCTGAGTAAATTTGTGTGCATGAGTGTGACAGCTTCAAGAGCAGTGGGGAAATTATGAATGCCAAGATTTTGTCCTGTGCTTTCAAAAGTCCGTGAATCAGAACCTTTAAGCTTTTCAGAAATATGTCTGTATATTAATACAGCAGCATCAATCCCAACAGTCAAATACTGGAAAAGTGCATAACCACCAACTAAACCAACCAGCTGACTAGAATTGCTGGCCTGATCCCAGTTAGAGACTGGACTTTCATTTAAATAATCTTGCAACACATGCTCATATGCCTTCCGAGCTTTCAAGATATTCACAGATAACACTGGCCCAGTATAAGGTACATATGGCCCACTTTCAGCCAGTTTGGTCAATATATGTACAGCACGTGACATAACAGTTTCCTCCAGACTCTCTAGTAGCTCCACTTCCAGTGAAGCATAAAACAGGCTCAGATTACAGAGTTGGGTATTTCTCATTCCTTCAGTTCCTGCCAAGCAAAGAGCTGTATCAAACACTTTTCTAGCATCTTCTGTGTTGCCAAGTAACCATTCCAAGTAGGCATATAATTTCCACAGGGAAAGGTTGTTTCGGTTTTCAGATGCCTTAAGGAGATTCTTGGCTAGTTTTTTGCTTTTCTTTCCCTGTGACTTCAGTTTCTTCTTGTTTTTTGCTTGGAAACACTGAACAACCTGCATGGAAATTGACAAACAAAATTTGGAGGGGAAAAAACCAACACCACACAACCCACAGTTGTATTTGGGTTAATTATTCTATTTCTGTATTCTTCAGCATCACTAGCCCATTGAAGATTACTGAGTCAACAGCATTTCCCATAGGCACAGCCACTGGGAGGATGAGGAGAAAAAATGCCCTCACCACCTTAGCTTTGCTTTCACGCCAAAAGAATTATTCTGGGCCACCAGCCACCTCCCCATCCTGGGCCCCAGCCACCTCATGTCATGTCACATGTCACTTATACTGCAGGGAGTGGTTGTACGGAACAGAGAATCAGCAAAGAGAAACAGGGACTTTCTCCAACCAGGATTTTTAGCCACCAGTGCAGCTACACCGCTGCAAGCCTCTTTTGTAGGCTCGGAGTGCGTGTAAGCCCATTACTTACCAATGTGCTTTACTATGGTTTAAAACAGCAATAAGATGTACCAATGCATCATACCTAAAACTAGGGATTTGCACTAGTGCAGAGATGGGCAAACTTTTTGGCCCGAGGGCCACATTGGGGTTAAAAATTGTGCAGAGGGCCAGGTAGGGAAGACTGTGCCTCCCCAAACAGCCTGCCCCTGCCCCTTATCCAATCCCCACCCACTTCCTGCCCCCCTTAGAACCTCTGACCCATCCAACACCCTCCCCCGCTCCTTGTCCCCTGATCACCCCCTCCAGAACCTCCCTCACACTCTAACTGCCACCCCAGAACCCCACCCCCATCTAAGCCCCCTTGCTTTGTTCCCTGACTGCCCCCTCCCGAGATCCCCCCACCCTAACCATCACCCCCGGGACCTCATCACCTAAACCCCTCCACCCCCCTTGCTTATCTTACTCAGCCAGGCGCTCCTCAACCCGGCCCCCGGCCAGGGAGCGTGGGGCCCCACAGCTCCCCGCGCTCGACCCGGCCCCCCAGCCAGGGAGCCGGAGGCTCCACCCAGCCTGGGAGCGTGGGGCCCTGCACTCGACTTGGTCCCTGGCCAGGAAGGGCGGGGCCCTGCGGTTTTCCACGCTCGGCCGGGCCCCCAGCCACGGAGCGCAGGGACCTGCGGCTCGCCAGCCCGAGCTCATGGGTCGGATGAAAATGGCCGGTGGGGCACATGTGGCCCGCGGGCCGTAGTTTGCCCAGCCCTGCACTAGTGCCTTCACTGGTGAAGCTACACCAGAGACTAAAAACCCCTTTGTAGACCTAAAAAAGACTGAATCCTTTGCCAAGTGTCAGACCTGTTTACTGCAGGAGAATACCACTCCCTATCAAGGGTGACAGAGTCCTGTGGCACCTTAAAGACTAACTAAAGTTTTAGAGCATAAGCTTTCGTGGGCTAATACCCACTTCGTCGGATGCAT